>CM053770.1:545689548-545902048 GCA_028658325.1 Potorous gilbertii
TCTCCTTCACTGTGTTGCTGCGTGGCTTCCACTGTTCCAGAATTTGTCAGGAGTTCTTTTTACAGGAAATCTATGGGCTGTGGGTTCGGACCTAGCATAGGTGAGTCTTTCTACTCTGCCATCTTGGCTCCGCCCCCCTTCTTCAAGACACCAAAAAATAGGTGCTTTGATTCCCAGGTCTGCCCTGGCCCTTTCTTCTTCTGTGTGTGCCACAGATGTGGGCTGCTTGAGTACAAATTGCTTAGGCTTGGGTTCTGCAATTCCTGGGGCCGATCTGGACCTGTGTCTTGCTGTGCTTTACTGATGAGATGACTGTACCTGTCACCAACAGTAAATAGGGCTACCTGAGTTCTGTTGACACTTTGTAGCCTTCATTCTTGTTATGATGTCTGTCACAGCCTTTTCCCCTGCTTCAGATTGACTCTGCTCATGTTCTTGTTGTCTTCCATTTACTTTGATCCAGCTCTATTCAGAGCATCCACAGAATTCTTGAAATCTTTTTGTGCAGTCTAGATGAAGGTATTTATGGCCATTTCTCTTTGATTTTCTTTTTCATTGCTCTTTCTTTGCATTTTTAGACCTTTACTGGATTTTGTGAGAGTTGTGGGGTCCTCCACATCCTAACACACTGCTCTTTGATATAAGGTAGACAAACTAACCTACATGAAACTGGAGGGAGTGTGTGCCACGTTAGTCAAACCACCACGATCACCTTGACCACTATCTCTCCTCAGACTTTGTTGAAACTGATTCAGGACCCTGCATCCAAGAATCTTGGGAACAGTAGCACCCCACAAACCTTCCAATATGCTTCCAGGCCAGCCTCGTTAGCCATCACTGGAAGATGGCATTTTGTAGATGAGGTCTTCATCATCATCAGAAAAAACTGTTGACTATCACTAACACTCAAATGGGCTCAGGAAATCTGACAATGACAAAACTTCTTATGCCACTAGTCCAGCTTCCTGCTGAGACCACATAGCTGTCACCTAGAGAAGGAGCACCTGTGATGAAAGGGACAGCCATCTCCACCAGCTGCTGCACATAGGGCAGCAAGCTGGAGTAGTGCAACAGGACAGGAGGCAGCAATTATCAGGCAGGTCAAACCACGACCAATTTAAGCACCATCTCCCTTCAGATCCTAATGGAGATAGCCCAGGACCTTGAACCCAAAAACCTTTGAAATAGCAATGCTTCCAGGAGCTCAGTCCCCTAGACATCATTCTGGGAAGCAACTTATATGGATACAATGTAGCCTGGCAACTGCTCTTGCAAGTGCTACATCCACTGAAGACCTTGGCGGGGAAAATATATGCCACTCTGAAAAAGTGCAATAATAGAAATTGATATAATTTTGTCAATAGAAACGACATGAAAGAAGAGCTACTAACTTTAACTTTTCTATGTCACTTGCCTCTGGAACAGTCCATATGTGTTGTCTACCCCATTAGAATATGAGTTCCTTGATATCAGGAACTGTCTTCCTCTTGTATTTGTATTTTCAGAACTTGTCATGGTGCTTTGAAGTTAATAAATGCTTCATTCGTTTTCCCACAATTCTCAGTACATCCAGTTAATTGATATTTTGTTGATATCCGTCTTGTTTTCTAGACACTTTGTTTTGAAAGTCTGTGGATCAAAGTGGTGAAAGCCCTGTTATGTTACATTATGTATTTACTGAGTCTTAGATTTGTTTTTTTTTTTTAATTTCTTTTCTCATCACACTGTTTTGATGACAAATATGGAAATGGGAGAGAAACACTGTGGCTAATGTGGCTAAACTAGGAGTTAGGATTTGACCACATATTTAGTAGAGTGTGTTGCTCTTATCTATGTGGTGGAAATAAAAATTCTGACCTGATAAAGAAGCTTAATAAGATTAAGTCTAACTAATAATTTATCCCACTTTCTTAACAAAGCATTAGATATTTGTGTTGAGATAGTTTTACATATTAATTCAGTGAGATAGGTAGTACAGGGGATAAATGGTACTTTGACTTTAGAGTCAGGAGATTAGAGTTCAGATCTTGATTTCCTGTAGGCAAAACAATTAACTCTCTCATTCCTTGTTTCCTCATCTGTAAAATAAAGATAATAATAGACTAGCTTCAGGATTAAATGAGATAATATACATAAAGCACTTTTTGAACCTTAAAGTACTATATAAATCATCACTATATAAATTCATTATCACCACCACCACCACAGTATGTTGATAGCAAGTGGTAACCAAGTTAATGTAAGTTTTTTATTCTCTTTATTAAATTATAGCTTTTAACAGAAAATACTCAAAATAAGAAGTACTATGGTTAAGTGGAAAAAATGCTGGGTTTAGAATCAGACAGTTTTGAGTTTGGATTTCTGCTCTGCTATTTACTGTTCTGAAAACTTGGGCAAGTTACACAACCTTTCTGGACCTCAGTTTCTTATCTTTAAAATGAAGATGTGAGACTAGATTAATATCATGGCCTCTTTTACCCCAAATTTATAATCATGTAATCTTTTTTTTTTTCAATACCAGAATAGGCCATCAGCTTTAATTTCTGTCAGCTAAAAGTGAGAGATCTGTGACAAAATTCAATTCCACCTTGTACAGTCTGGAATGATTTGTATACATTTGAAGAACAATATTGATATTCTGAATGGTCTTGAAGATTTAAGACTTCCAAATATGATGGAAATGTCTGTGTAGTAGCTCAGTTTAATGAGTCTATGATCTCAGTGATTTGAAAGTTCTTTCCAGTGGTGCAGGTTGTTATCCATCCATGCTTCCCCGTGTATTCTTTTTTATATTTTCTTATAAGTTTACCACAGAGGAACTGCCCAACATACAGGAAACCTTTCTCAATTTCTTCTGATAACTGTGAGTGTAGGGTTTTCTGGATCACCTCCTGTCTTCCTTTGCCCACTTGCTCTTACTAGTATACTATTTCTTGATGATGTCTTTTATTCCTCTTCTTCAAGAACATGACTCAGAAGAGGTTATGACTTGTCATGGTCATATAGCTAGTAACTGTTGACAGGAGAGTGAGACTTAGGTCTTTATGTCTGGGAAGTCCAAAAATGTTTTCCACCAAGCCATACTGTTCTGTACTGTCTCTCAAATTGGCTGTTTTGTCAACCTCTGGAGTCAAAGAATTCTGAAGTGGTGCATCTTCTTCTAAATTACATTCCTATCAGAATCTCCTTTAACATTTTAATATTAACCCCTAGGGAAGAAATCAGATAGAATTATCACTCATTTTTAAGGCTGTTTTCTTATCAGTTTGAGTCTGAAAATCTTGTGTTTCAGAATATTCTCAGGAAGAGTTCAATCATATATCTTTACAATGGCAAGAATGCACTGTGCCCTCTGGCAGATCGTCACTTCCATATATTGTTTTCTTAGCGGATAATTATTCAGTTAGGAAAATTTTAATTTTTTTAAAAAATTAGGCCATTGTTACTGTGATTCATTGTTAAATTTTTGCAACAAATTGAACATTTTACTCCTTTTGAGTTAATATATCAGTATTTGACTTTTAGGCACTTTCTACCTTGAGAAATTCTTGAGTAAGAAAAGGGAATGTGCTAGGCTCTACTTTGTAGTCTAATTACTAATTCCTTGTTTTCATCAGGGTTTTATCTAATTGTGAAATTACAAGTAATTAAGTGTAGGTAGGAGGTACCAGGAAGAACAAAGAAGAGTCAGTATTCCTCTTCGTGTCTAAATTTGTTTCTGAAACATAACCTTTAGACAAATGTTTCCAATATATGATGGTCAATCAGATTTATTTAATAAAAAAGTAATGTAAGGGTATTGGAACTGTTTGCTGTCACAAAAAAGAATTAGTACACTGGACTAGTCACATATTGGTCTTCGAATGATTTCATTTAACAATTTAGTATAAAATATTAGTGTTGTATTTTCTAACCTTCTTAACGGGATTACTGTTGATTATTTGTTCCATCTCTTTCAAGACAGACCACCTACAGAGTCTTCTTTGATCTCCAAAGCTGCTAGTATCTTCTTCTTATAATTACCTTGAATTAATTTATATAAAATTTCTGTAAACCTGTTATATGTAATATCTCCCCTACAGAATATAAACTCCTTGAGGGCAGGGACTATCTCACTTTTGTCTCTGTAGCCCTGGTGTTTAAGATGGTGCTAAGTCAAATAGTAGGCTCTTAGTAGATATTTACTATGTGGGGGAAAAGATAGTAAATAAAACTAGCTGCCCTTATGGAACTCTTCCAAAAGACTCTTAGTTTGTATAGCAAACTGTAGCTAGCTGTCACTGGAGATTCTTTTCTTAGACTTTTTCAAATTTGCTGGTTGAATCCTAGTGATGAAATGTTGCAGAAACATCAGAGATATAACCTAATGTTAGTGTTCAGCATTTCAAAGACTGAAAATTGCAAACAAAAATTGCCTTTACAAAGAACTTTTTCTTGTGGATACCATGGAAAAGATGGCTACCTCTCATATAAGTACCTACTCGTATAAGAATCATTGTCATCATTAAGGGCAATGGTGCGAACTTAAGGCTTCCCTTTTCAGCTCTGTACAGTTACTTTGCTGATTTTCAGGTGAGTATACCAATGAGCAGCCAACACAAAGCATGTCTATGCAAGGAAAATAGAGTTTTAAATATTGTGATGGTTATTTTTTCATTTCTAATTGCTCTTTGGGGAAATTGAGAGATAGCTAGTTATCAGTAAACTAATACTTGAATGCTCATCTGGTACATATACACTGAGTTACACTCTCCACTGACAAGTGCCATCTTGGTACAGGTCCTCATCACTTCACACCTGGGGTGTTTCATTATCCTACAGATTATTCTTTCTACCTCAAATCTTTCACCACTTGAGTCCATCCTTCACTCATCTCTCAAAATGATCTTTGAAATTGACTTATTCAGTAAAATCTTATGACTTCCTGTCACCAGGATCAGATGAAAAGTCTTCTGTTTGCCTTTCAAAGCTTTTCACAACCTGGCATCTTCATAGTTTACACCTATTGTTCTTCGTTCTGTCCTCTGGGACTCAAACAGAATATGCATTTTCTATTCAACAGTTTGTTGTTGTTCAGTCGTTTGTCATGTCTGATTCTTTGTGACCCCATTTGGGTTTTTCTTTGCACAGATACTGAAGTGATTTGCCATTTCCTTCTCTACTTCACAGAGGAGGAAACTGAGGCAAATAGGGTTATGTGACTTGCTTAGGTCACAATGTCTAAGGCTGTATTTGAACTCAGGAAGGTGAGTCTGACTTCTGTTCTGGTACTCTATTGTGCCATTTAGCTGACCCATGCAACAATGGATACTTCAGATACTTGGAAACAACTATCATGCCAGTCCTGAGTCTTTAGTATTCTAAACATCTAAAGTTCCTTCAACTAATCCTCTATGTCATGGACTTGAAGTTTTTCATTGCCCTGTATACATTCTAATCTGGTTGTCTTGAGCTGAGCACAGAGTTCTAGATGTGGTCTGACAAGGGAAGAGTATAGCAAGACTGGTTCTGGATGCTAGGTCATTACTTATGTAGTCATTGATTACATTTATTTGAATACCAAATCACATCCTTGAATTCATTGAGCTCAAAGTCCAGTAAAACCCTTTGATCTTTTTCACATTATCTACTTTTTCAGCATGCCTATATCATCTTATACTAGTGAAATTGATGTTTTGAACCCCAAGTTATTCCTATTAAGTTGCCTTCTGTTAGTTGCAGCCCAGTTTTCTAGCTTGTAAAGATCATTTTAGATCCTTTATGTTGGTTATTCTTTAAAGCTTTGTGAAATCTACACATTGGATAAGCATGCCCTTTATGCTTTTATGTAGATCTAGGTCATTGATGAAAATGTAATCCTCTCCAATCTCATCAGCACCATACTGGAGACTTGGTTTCATTTTGACATGGAATCATTAATGACTGACTATTCTTTGAATAGTTCTGAATTCATCTGATTGTGTTGTGGTATAATCCATAGCTCTCCATAATTTCTATAAGATTAACACAAGAATAGTAGTTAAGTTCTAGCATTTTATATCTAAATTTATTCTGACTAAAGCCTCTTTTTTTGGGGGTGCGTATGTAATCATAGTTTTAATCAACAATAAAACATTTCATCTAATGAGCCTCAGTTTTCTTACCTGTAAAATGGATAGGATAATAGTTGCCTTACCTAACTCTCAGGGTTGTTATGAGGAAGATATACCGTATACTGTGGGGTGCTATGTAAATATAAGCCATTATTAAATACATTATTACTTTTTTAACTCATTACCAGTTCTATTTTTGTTCTGTTTTATTTTGTAGAGAGTTCTCAATAGCTGGCTATTTCTTCTTCACATCTGATTCTATAGCTTCCTTGTCCCTTTTTGCTCAGATTTAAAAAAGATGGGCATTGGTTCAGGCCATTTGTAGAGTGACAAATGCCTTGAACTTCTTTTCATCTTTGATAATGATATGATGTAAGCTTTCTCCTTTTCATACACATTTCTGATGGGCATAACTTGACCTGAAAGATCCATTGCCAATTTGAATTCTTTAGGAGAACTCTCTTCCTGCTTGGGGGAAGATGATTTTCTTGGGAAGAGGATAAATTTGGAATGATATTCTTTCAGCTGTCACACGTTTGCTTTTAGAGGTACTTTACGAATTTTTGCAGAGATACTTATGGTTCATGGCTGCTAGCCAATCTTAACTCTTCTGATCTGAATCTTCTACCAGCATGTACTTTGGTGTGGTATTGGAACAGTATGGCATCTCACTCTTGGTTGGATGGAAGAAGATAAGGAGAGGCAATTTGCTGAACTTTTGTTTGAGGAACCTTTCATCTTCCTATCTCTATGGCTGAGAATTAAATCATGTGGAAACTCTTTTTTGCCATTCTCTGTGGCAGTGGGACTTTAGAATCATTCATGCCATCTGGGCCGACCATCATGGTTGCTTAGAGCCATCTTCACCAGCACCTCATCTGAGTAGAAAAACACTGGCAATTCTAAAACCAGTTTTAATCAAGAGTTTGAATTTTATCTGTTACTCAAGTTTTACTACATTTGCTATTAAAATAATAGAATTAACTAAAGAAATTAAATATAAACTTCATTTTTCTGCCAAATATTTTAACAATATTTCAGATAACATCAATAGCTAGTATAATGTGGTAAAAACATATCCCATTATTCATTTCAGAGAATCATGGAACATAGACATTCTGAAGATTTCTTCCAGTTGTACCATGTTGTATTTGATTTTTTAAGTAGAGTCATCTAATGAAAAAAATGGATTCACAGAGAAGAGCTATATATCTAGTATTTTGTCTACTCTGTAATAGTCAAGTAGTCATTATTAACTCTTACTCAAAACTCTGTTTTTTCAAGATAAAACTTCACTCTTTGACCTGTGTAGGTATAATTCTCCTTGCACCTTGCACTAATCCTGTTTGAATTTTGAATTGAATTTTGATATACCTATAGTAAAACCTTATATTGACTGCATAATTTTTAAATTTGTACTCTTTTACACTCAAATCTTAATTAAATTTTGATTTCAAATTGTTCTTATTAATTATGGTCATGTTAACAGTTAATGCTATTGGAAAGGTCCATAATTAAGTTTGAATATTATCATTAGAAATGTTAGTAAATTTTTAAAAAATAAAAACAAATTTTTATTTATAGGTTACCTTTGTATGGTTTTATGGGTTTGTTGCACGATGTTCCTCTTTATTTGTTTATCTCTAATTTAATATTTTATTTTCTCCCAATTACATGTAAAAACAATTTTTAACATTTGTTTTTAAAAATTTTTGAGTTCCAAATTCTTTCCCTCCTTACCCTACCCTTCTCTTTAAGAAGCAAGCAATTAGGTAATTATACATTTGCAGTCATGCAAAACATTTTCATATTAATCATGGTGTGAAAGAAAAGAAAAAAATTAGCCAATCTAATGGGGTGTGGTGTGGTGAGGGAAGGGGAGTTATCTGAAAGTTGTTTTAATTTGCATTTCTCTATTTTTTCATATGACTATACATAACTTGGATTACTTTGTCTTAAAACTGCTTTTTCATATCCTTTGACCATTTATCATTTGAAGAATGGCCTTTATTCTAAATTTGACTCAGTTCTCTATATATTTTTGAGAAATAAGGTTTTTATTTGAGAAACTTGATGTAAAATTTTTTCTTAGTTATGATTACTACATACTTCCTGTATCCATTCTTAAAAGTGTTTTGTTCTGACTTTTACTTCCCCCAGTCTATCAGGCAACACCCCCATTTGTCCTGGGCTGTAAATATATATGTTATTACCTATTTGAGCCTGTTCTAATGCAGCCCCTCACTGAGACTCAGGACTGTGACCCAGAGCCAGATCTGGGCAGTACAACAGAGTCCTACTTCTGCAAACAGACTCCAAAAGACAGAGTGCTATGCTTGTAATTCCACAGGAAGTCAGTAACAGTGCTGGGATTATTTGGATTCTCGATTTGTAGTTTGTTTCACTCTACTGTGAAAAAGAAAGCTATTAGATTCAGACTTTGTTTTTGTAGTACTCCTCTAACATGCTTGCTTATTTTAACCTGTTATCACATTTTCTGCTTGAAACGTTCTTCAGAGAGATTAATTCTATTTTAGAATTAGAGAAACCAAGGCACAAATAAATTACTTTCCTGTGGTAATGAAGACTAATTTAGGTCTGTTGACTTCATTGGTCTCCACCTATTAGATTTAACTCCTTTAAGTGATTTACTTATATATTTCTTCCTAGGATACTCTATTCAGACTGTTGAGTACTTAGCATTTCAATATGATGCAAAAATGCACAGTTGTAACTAGCTAGTTTTATTTTAGTATTGTTCCAGTTAGACTGTATCAAGATCTAGTTCCCTTTAAGTTTTTTCGCAGTTAATTGTTGACTTTAGGGAGCCAGATATTGTGACATTTCTGTCTCAAACTATGTATATTATAATTAGCAGTCTTGTGAAGGTCCTTCAGTATATTGTTTCAGTTTCATTATTCATCATTCATGCAAGTCTTACATGGTACATCAGAATATGATGTACCCATTTTATTATCAATATGGCTATAGTGTGGTGATTAGCAACTGCTGTTCTACTTTCTACAACTGCATGATTTTTCTTTTTTATCTGAATAATAGCTTACTCTTAAATCCTAAGGAAATATGTCTTGTATTTCTTTGTATTTAAGTATAATGATGAAACAGAAAAAAAAATTTCTTCATTTACTCTTTTTTATGATGCCTCATTATGGACCAGAGGTAATCCTGGCTTTTCTAAGGTGACCCACGGAGTAAAGCTTCAGTGGTTCAGCCATGCTTCATACAGTCCATGTAATAGATGATCTAGTTTCTGAAGATCTGCCTAGGTTAATTATGAAGAGGCTGCTCACCAGTAAAATGAATGCATGGAGATAAATTGTTTGACCATGGCAAAATGACCCTGAATCCATTGGGTCCACTTCTCCAGGAGAGTCATGGTGGTTAGTGGTAAAGGAAGCAGAATGTGCTGAGTCATCCTATTTTAGATGACCTATAATTATTAATTGTAGATACTCTAAATATGAGATAGTTGTTTAGTAACTAATGAGTCATTAAAAAACTAGAGGACCTAAATTATATTGATCTTGACATTCTCAAAAGAAATGAAAAAAAAAAACCCATAAAAGGTGATTCCAACCAAAGTGGAGAATGGCTCATTGATCCTTCTTGGACAAAATGGATGGAGTTGGTTTTATCATGTGTCCAAAGTCAACAAAAATTATAATTTTATGGGACACTGGATCATATTATATTGAATTATTGATGATAAGCATTTCCAAAATGCATACTGTGAGTTAAAATAAAAATTTATATGTTAACATGATGAGGAGTAAGGGAATTCAAGTGAAAGCTCAATAACACATTCCATATTAAATCAACATTTAAATGTAGTGATAGATATAGGAGTGGGGTGGAGAACAGTAAAAAAAATCAGAAAACATGTTTCAGGGATACGAAATTTGAAAGACCAAAGGCTTGTAAACTGTATAGAAGTCTGTTGATTATATCATCCTTTCTTCAATAAGAATCAGAATGGTGCTGGACGTAGAATCTCCATTAATTACTTATTTTTGTCATTTTTTTGTTTAAAAAAAGTTTTATTGATGTATTTTATTTTTATACCAGTCATTTATTTCTCCTTAATCATTTCTTAATTGCAAATCTCTCATTCTTTAACCCGTCCTTGCTACAAAGAAAAACATTTTATATTTGGCCATATCTTGATGACCATACGCTATATTTCACGTCCTCAGTTCCAGAATTCTCTTCTGAAAAAGAGGAGGTGGGATTCATCATCATTTTTCTGGTCCTGTAATTATTAAGTCAGTTATTGTTAATCAAATTTCGACTACCTTTTAATATTTTTATTGATTTAAATGTTTATAATGTTTCTATTGTAGTCCTGGATCTGCATCGGGTCCTATAAGTCTTCCTTTGTTTCAGTCATACTTGACATTTCTTATATTACTTATGTTACAGTATTATTCCTATGTCATAAATTTTTTGTATATATTACAGTTGATGGATATTCACTTTCCCACCACCTACCAGTTTTTGCTATCTACCATCAAAAATGTTTTTATGAACACACATATACACATACATAATGCATACACACATGTGTATATATACATAATACACACGTGCACATGTACACACATACACACTATGCATATACATATACATGCTATATATAGACATTGATTTAGATATTTCTATATATACATATAATATATATAGGACCTTCTTTCTAGAAGTCTTAGACCTCCTGATGACATTAAACTCATTAACAAGTTCATTGTATGAAAGAATATTAACAATTTACTGACTTGCATAGTTCTAATTTCTTCTGCAAACAATTAGGCCAATTCATAATTGGTGATATATTTAGCCTCATTTCCATGTGAGGAAACAGAGACAGATAGAGGTTCAGTGACTTTCCCAGCATCACACAGCTCTCTGAGGTATCACAGGTATCTGAAGCTGGATTAGAACTCAGGTTTTCTGACTCCGGGTCCAGTCCCCTATCTCCTCTGCCACCTTGTTGCCTCAGAAAGCAATGGGGAAATGAGCTAGTGATACTTATAGGCTAGATGTAATATATTCTTGGACCTGTTTCATAATTTTAAAAGAGAAAATGAATTGCTGCAGACCTTTTAGAATATAGCCAAGATTTTCCTGGAAGTATCATTGGAAATGAAGGTTTGCTACAGTTACTGCATAAACTGGAAGATGACCAACTCTAAACTCCCAATAATGATTTCTGTTCTTGTCCTACTTCTTCTGTGTCTTGCTTTATCATTTCACAACTAATCTTTGTCTTTCCTTTCTTTTAGGTGATCTACTGTTCATTTGGTGGAACATCCAAAGGGCTGCATTTCAATAATTTGATAGTAGGACTTGTCCTCCTTACAAGAGGCAGAGATGAAGAGAAAGCAAAATGTAAGTAGTTAGAGCATTAAAATTGTAGTACTTTATACATGTAGAGCAATTTTGCTTATACCTCTTACGATTCTGATGTCTATTATGACAAAGCCAGAAGTTATATTAGTTAATTACGTTTAAATTATTTTCAGTAAATTCTTTTCTGCTTTATCTTAGTTACCAATTGTTCTTTGAAATTTTTTTGCATGTTATAAGTCAAAATTGGAGAAGTGTAGAGAAGGGCATCTCAATTCTTCTGTTTTATTTATAATGTGTGGGAATATTGTTCAGATGTGTAGAAATATATGCCAAATTTTCTAGTATCTAGGTTTAAAGGAAGTATATAATATATTGTAACCAGATTTCAAGTGCATTTCTTAGTTAACATTTTTAATATATATTTTTCTGAAGTACATCTGGAGTACACTTGTTCTATACACTCAACAGTTTAAACAGAGAGTAAAAATGTTTGGCAGTTATTAAAAATTCCAGTAAACTTGTGTCAACATGAAAAACAAAATGAAGTTGGACAAACCAGTTATACCCCAGACAATCTTGCATTAAAAATATATTTCTAAAGAAATGTTTAGATTTGGCTTTATTATTGTCAGTGATTTTAATTCTGTGTTTTTTTTTTCCCGTTAGACATTTTTAGTCTTTTTTCAAATGAATCTGGGAGTTATGTTGTACGGGAAGAAATGGAAAGGATGCTCCATGTCGTGGATGGAAAAGTCCCAGATACTCTTAGGAGGTGCTTTTCAGAGGTACTTTTAAAAAATGCTAAATTTATACATAATCTATTGACAGATTTTGAACTACTTTTGCTCTGGTACTCTTGACCTAGGAATAGATAGATGATTTTTTATCAGTCTCTATAATTAAAAGGCTGCTGCCACCCTATTGTTAGAAACCTACCTGACCAAAACTACAGAAGTTGCCTAAGTGTTTCTTTTTTGGGTTTAAAGGGACATGAAATTTGAAGTTTAGGATTCATAAAGTTTTGGAACCTGGTGTGTTATTTCTACTATATTCAATGATTTTATCTATTAAATTGGTTTTTGTGGGCTGACTAAGGAACCTAAACATAGTTTGTAACTTCTTTTTTCAGTGTGAAAATGTGCCCAGAGTGCAGATGTAGACATGAACTTTTGGAATACAACCTGTTAATAACTTTAGAATTGGTATATATACTGTACAGATAAAATCCTTTTTATCATAAACAGCCTGTTAAGTAGTGGTTATTATTTTTGTTTTTAGTAGTTTCCTTAAAATAAGTGGTGCTAAATTATCACAATTCTATTTTGTAGGGTCTAACAATGACACAATTAAGTGTTGACCTGTTTTGAGTGAATTAACACTTCATTTTATTTTTTTTATAATTTATTTTTACTGTTCTTTTAAAATTTTGAGTTCCAGGTTCCCTTTCTCCCTCCACCCCCTGCCTTTACCCACTGAGAAGGCAAACAAAATAATATCAGTTATACATATGATATCATATAAAATATTTCTATATTGGCCATATTGTAAAAAAAAAAAACAAAACCAAGAAAGTAAGAAAATTATACTTCATTTTGCACTCAGAGTTTATCAGTTCTCTCTCTGGAGGTGGATAGCATTTTTTTCATTGTGAGTCTTTTAAAATTTTCTTGGATCATTGCATTGATCAAAGTAGCCAGTCCTTTCATGTTTGTTCATCCCATTTATATTCACAGTTATGATTACTGGGTATTTCCCTCTGTGCTGTCCCTCCTCAAAAGTCTATCTTGCTTCCGAACCACTGCCTTCCCCAATCTGCCCATCCCTTTATCTTCAAACATTCTATATCTCTTATACTTTTACCCTCCTAGTTCCCTTTTGGGTAAGATAGATGTCTGTACCCAACTGAGTGTGTATGTATATTCTTCCGTCTTTGAACCAATTTAGATGAGAGTGAATTTCAAGCATTGTGGTGCCATTGCCTCTCCTCCCCCCATATTCTTCTTCACTATAAAAACTTGTCCTTCATGTGAGAAATTTTGCCCCATTCTACCTATCTTTTCTCCCAGTGTATTTCTCTTTCTCACCCCTACCTTTTTTTTTTTGGAGATTATTCCAGTATTATCAACTCACACTCATGCCTTCTGTCTATGTATTATTCACTAATAATGATAAAGTTCTTAGTTGTTATTATAAACATTACCTTCCCTTATAGGAATGTAAACAGTTTAACTCATTGAGTCTCTTATGGTTATTCTTTACTGTTTATTTTTCATGCTTTTCTTGAGTCTTATGTTTGAATGTCAGAGTCTCTGTTCTGCTCAGGTCTTTTCATCAGGAATGCTTGAACATACTCAGTTTCACTGGGGATGTTATTCTTACTTGTAATATTGTTGCTTGTAATCCTAGTTCCTTTGTCTTGTGGAATATTTTAAGCCTCCACTCCTTTAATATGGAAGCTGCTATCTGGTATGATCCTGACTATGGCTTCACAATGTTTGTATTGTTTCTTTCTGGCTGCTTGCAAAATTTTCTCCTTGATGTGAGAGCTTTGGAATTTGGGTATAATATTCCTGGGACTTTTCATTTTTGGATCTCTTTCAGGAGATGGTTGGTGGAGTCTTCCAATTTCTATTTTACCATCTGGATCTAAGATATTGGGACATTTTTCCCTTTATAATTTCTTGAGATATGATGGCTTGGTTCTTTTTTTTATCATTACTTTCAGGTAGTTTAGTAATTCATAAATCATGACTTTCAGGTAGTTCAGTAATTCATAAATTATCTCTCCTTGATCTGTTTTCCAGGTCATTTGTTTTTCTGATGAGATATTTCACATTTTCTTCTTTTTTTCTTCTTTTGAGTTTTATTGTTCCTTGTTATCTTGTGGAGTTATTAGTTTCCTGTTGCACAGTTCTAATTTTTTAGGACTTAATTTCTTCAGTGAGCTTTTGTAACTCTTACCATATGACCAATTCTGTTTTTAAGGCTTACTTTTCTTCATTGAATTTCTGTACCTCCCTTTCCATTTGGCCTGTTCTACTTTTTTTTTCTTTTTATTATAATCACCAACATTTTTATTGACAAGTGCAAAATGGTTAGGGCTGTAGTCATGGGTTGGGTGCTCACTGTCTCTGGGGGCCTTCATGCAGGCCCCGAGCCCTGCTGTATCCTTTTCATCAGCTCTTCATCCTGCATGGACAGCTCTTGTCAGTTTTTTGCCCATTCGCTCATGGATGTCCAAGTACTTGGAGACACATCGATCCAAACACACAGATTCCTCCTTGGAAAGTTCAGCTTCCTTGTAATGGGGAGAGACACACTTCCGGTGGCATGCATTGGTCATCCTGTTGTACATGTCGGCCATCATCTCAACCTCCAGCTCAGCTACCAGCTGTTGGACCCTAAGTGGATCCATCACAGTCCCTCACACCATGGTGGTTCTGGTTTCTTTGGTCCTGGGGTACGTCAGGAGTTGGTGACAGGGCGGAGGTTCATCAGGAGGGGCTGCTCAGTCTCTTGGTCAAAGAATCGCCTGTTCTACTTTTTAAAGATTTCTTTTTCAGTGACTTTTTGTATCTCCTTTTTAATTTGGTCTTTTCTGTTTTTTAAGGATTCTTTTACTTCAGTGAATTTTTGTGCCTCTTTTACCATTAGATCATAAGTTGTCTTAGGTTGGAAAAATGACTCTCTGTGATCTTTTGTTGGTGCTGCTGCTTCAAAATTTGATATGAGGCATTATTTTAAAGTTGTTTAGAGGGGAATATTAGGACTGTACCATCTTGGAATTACTCATTTAGAAGTGCTTTGGATCTCTGTGGGTAAAGAAAATAGTAGTTGTGGGTACTACTTATGAATCTTTTTGTGTGGTTTTATTTTGGTAGGTGGTTTTAGAAGCAAATGGATGTTGTTTAGAAAGGGAGGGATGTTTCACATGTAAAGCCATATTTATTGAGTGCCTAGTAAATCTGGCATGGTGCTGTTCCCTGGGGAAAGAGTGATAGTAGTTATCATTAATGATCAAAAACATATAAAGTGCTACCATACTTTAAAAAGTAGATAATGGATAAAAACAAGCTCTTATAGTTGGTCAGTAAACAGTTATTAAGAATTTACTATGTTCCAGGCCCTTTTCTAATCCCTGAGGATTCAAAGAAAGGAAAAAGATAGTCTTTGCTTTCAAAGAGCTCACAATCTAATGGAACAAGGCAGTAATTACTAAACATTTATTAACACATGAAGCAAGACATTAAAAAAAGTGGGGGATGAGGGAGAGGATTATAGGAAGTTTGTGGAATAGGTCAGAAAATTCCAAGCTCTCCAGATTTCCTCCACAGACAAGATAAAATAGCACCTCAGGTCAAATGTATAGTATTAAAAATAAACAAGAGTTGGGATGGAACTTGGATCTTCCTGGGACAATTAGAGATAAGATGAAAAATCCCAGAATCAAGGTCTCTGTGAAGAAGTAAACACTTCTAGGCTACTTCCTCTGAACCAGCAAGAGGTACACCCTGGGGCTAGCTTGGTGAAGCCCAACCACAGGAATTTTCACCTCCCAAACAATGTGGGGAGTTCAGCATCTGAGCTGGGAAAGATTGAAGGAATCTTTGCTGATAAGGGTTGACAGACCCAGCTGTGCTGCTGAGACGTAGTTCTGGAATAGAAGGAACCAGCACATACCTGGTGAGTGCAGAAGCAGTGAGGTGGGAATGCTGCTGGCTGTGGGCACTTACAGGAAGATGGCCTTCTTGGTTTTGGTTCCAGAATCAGAGGAGGTTCTGAGACCTGAGGCACCATCTCCCATACTTTAGGATTAGAGGTGATTACAATAAATAAGCTGCTACAAATTTTAAAAATGAGCAGGCAAAAGAGAAAGAATCCAGTTATAGAATGTTACTATGGGAATAAAGAAGACTGGGGATTGTCTTCAAATGAGGATACTGAAGCAAAAAAAGCCTTTCCTACCCCAAAGAGTTAGGTTGTTGTTTTTCATTTTTGAAGAGGACCAAAATGACATTACTATGTTAGAGTTCAGTTACGGTGCGTCCTACTGTGACTGATCAAACCATTATGAACTCGAAATGTTTTACTACAGGTCAGGCGCAAATAGTCCATGTGAACATTTGAGGTAGATTCTCTGAATTTGCACATCTTGTGTTTGTTTTGAGCTACTTCAGTTCTGTTTTGCTCACAGAGCACGGGATCTTCTCTGATGAGGGTGTGCTGTGTTAGGTGGTCCTGTGCT
Organism: Potorous gilbertii; assembly: GCA_028658325.1. Lineage (NCBI taxonomy): Eukaryota > Metazoa > Chordata > Mammalia > Diprotodontia > Potoroidae > Potorous > Potorous gilbertii. Next base: position 545,706,250 of record CM053770.1, read on the forward strand.
AGTGTCTTTCATGTCATGTAATCAATTCCAAAGTTCTTAAGAGAGATATTGAGAGTGTCATATCACTTCTGATCACCATGTGAATACTTGCACTGTGTGAGTTCCCCATAAAATAGTCTTTGAGGCAAGCATATGTTTGACATTCGAACAGTGTGGCTAGCCTATCGTAGCTGTGCTTTCTGTAAGAGAGTTTAAATACTTGGCAGGTTCTGGTAACTTAAGTTTCTTGGCATGGTACTGGTAGCCTGTCCAGGTTTCACAGGCATGTTACAACAGTGAGCATTAGCATGGTGGCTCTGTGGACCATCAGTTCAGTAGTCAGTCTAATACCTCTTCTCTCCCACACTTTTCCTTTTGGAGTCTCCCAAACACTGAGCTAGCTCTGGCAATGTGTGTGTTAACCTCATTATCAATGTGTACATCCCTGGAAAGCATAATGCCAAGGTAAATGAACTTATCCACAGTATTCAAAACTTCTCCATTTGCTGTAATCAGTGGTTTCACATATGGGGGTTTGGTGTTGGCTATTGAAGTACCTGCATTTTCCTGGTGTTACTAAGCCAAAATTAGCACAAACAGCAGAGAAATGATCCATATTTGATTGCATCTTGGCTTCGGAGGCTGAGTTGAGTGCACAAATCATCTGCAAATGAAAAATCATGCACAAATACTCCCTTCACTTTGTAGCCTTTTCAACTTGAAGAATTTACCATCAGTATAGTAGTTAACCTTGATGCCATGTTCATCCTGAATGAAGGTGTTTGTCAACATGGCTGGAAACATCATGCTAAAAATCATGAGAGTAAGCACAAAGCCTTGTTTCATTTCACTGATGATTGGGAAAGCACAAGATCATCATCTTTTATCCAGAATCCAGGTAAGCATGTCATCATGAAATTGACATACAATACTGTTGCAACTCTCTGGGCAATCAAATTTTGACATAATTTTCCATAAGCCATCACAACTGACTGTAGCAGAGGCTTTGGTCAGATCAACAAATGTTTTTGTACAGACTTCTGCTCTGTTCTTGGTATTTCTCCTGGGGTTGTTGGGCAGCAAACACCATAGTGACCACTAAGGAGGACTCTGGCACAAATCTTGCCAATAGTAACTAGGAGAGACACACCATCCCATTTCTCTTCTTACCCCCTCTACCGCCCCTCCGCGCACCTCATGATTGTCCCAGAGCTATTTCCTTTGTTTTTATAAAGATTGACAGTGAAGGTATCCTTAAACTTCTGGGGGATAATGTCCTTGCCGTATAACCCAGAAAATTTCACTCAGCTTTTGTATGAGCAATTGACACCGCCCCCCCCCGCCCCCGATCTTGTAATTCTCAACTGGAATATAGAATCAGCACCAGGTGCTTTGCCACACGAAAGGAGCCTAATGGCATTCAAAACCTCTTCTTCAGTTGAGACTTCAGCTAGGGAGGGATTGACTTAAACCTTAAGTAAATGGTCAATGACTTCAGCATTGATTGATGATGGTCTGTTGAGAACACTATGGAAGCATTCAGCCCTTCTCTCTAGGACAGGCCTTTACAACCTGTACCTCACCAAAGGATTTTGAGTGGCCTGTGAAAGAGGATGCTTTTCTCTACATTTTTCTCAGGACACCCAAAATCCTTTGGAGGACTGCAGTTTGTGAAGACCTGCTCTAGGATTGTTTTCTTATCATTGTGACTCTATCAGCACTGAGTAATTGAGGTACACCATAGGTCTTTGGCTCATAAATAGCCTTCAGGACATCATAAAAGCACTTTGGACCTTCCTTGCTGAGCCAAGAATTCTACATCTTTCCAAATTTCACTTATACTTCACTTTTGATGGAATTAAATGCTGTCTTCTTAGAGATGGATGAATTATCCTGTTGGTAAACCCTGTGGAGTTCTTGTTTTTCATTTAGCAGCTTCTGAATTTCTCCATCATTTTCAACAAACCAGTCTTGATGTTTGTGAGTGTTCTCACCTAGATGAGCAAATCCAGTGCTGTATACCAAATCTCTGAAAGCTGTCCATTCTTTTTCTGCTGCACTGTTGCCAACCACATGTTAGCACAATTTTGCCTTCAAGTTAGCAACAAATTGTTCCCACTGAGAGAAGTGCTATAATCTGTTGGCATTAATTTTTTCTGGTAGTCATTTTAGCTTGGGACATTGTTTTTGTTGAATGTGAATATTTAGCTTGGAGAGAATGTCTTTTTGTTATTAGTCCAACATTCTGCCTTTGTTACTCTTATGTCCTGTCTATCTCTTTTCCTTGTAATCACATAGTCTAAAAAATGCTGTTGTTTGATACCAGGGTTCATCCATGAAGTTTTATTGCCTTTAGATAAATGGAAGACAGTATTGGTGATGAGAAGGTCATGAGATGCTCAGGTCTTCAGTAGTAAGTGGTCATTGCTGTTTCCAATTTTGTTCTTCCCAAGAACTTCCTGCCATGTTTTGTAGTCTTAGCCTACTCTAGCATCAAAGTCTCCCAGAAGTATAAGCTTGTTCTCTTTTTGTACATTGATGATAATGGTCTCCAGGTCTTCATAAAATTTTTCTTTGACTTCATTAGGGTTTGTCATGGTGGAAGCCCAATAAGAACTGATGATGGTGCTGTAGCATTTTCCTGCAAGTGGTAATTATATTACCACTCACTCTTTTCGATTGACATACCAACTTTTTGACTAGATTAGTTTTGATTACAAAACTTATACAAGTTTCATAGTGTTCCCCTTTACTGTGGCCATTCCGGAAAAAATGTGTACCCATCCAACTGTGACTTTGGTAAGCTGGCCTTCATTTGCCAGTCTTGTCACACTGGGTTGCTATTTATAATTGATACTTGCCCAGTTCTCTCACAACAAGAGCTATTCATCTTTCAGGTCTAATAGATTGTGTGCTGTGTAAATGTGTGCACATTCCATGTATTGATGGTGAGTGGAATCATATTTGCAGAAGTTTTTGTACATTTTTTGTGTTTTGAATACAGGATAGAGTCCTCACCTGCTATAGTAATCAGGCCAGGGTTAGGTAAGCAGACAATTTTTAGGGTACCTTTTCTAGTCCTTCCTCACAACAGGAAGTGAGAAGTGTGATCCTTAAAAATCTGCTCAGATACCCAGGGGTCTGCTGAATTCCACTGCTGCCTCCAGTGAAAAGATGAGCCTATGGCCTAGGCCATGTGTGTGCAGGGTTGTGACTATGGCTCCAGTGTATCTGCACCTGCTATTTTAGTACTTGCCTATTGCCACATGACTTTGAGATAAGTAAAATGGTAAAATGTATGGGTGATGTCTTTTGATCCATGCATAAATTTAATTTAAGTGAGACAGGAAGTTGTCAGATTCACTCCCTTTCAGAGTCATCACAGTCCAGTAGCAGGACAGAATCAAGATAACTGGCGATGACTTGAGATGCAGTGGATGACCGTGGCATCTTCAACGTCTAACCAAGCTCTCAGTGCTTTACAGTGCCTGCTTCAACTGCCTTCATGGCCATTGGAATATCTTGTTCTCATCTGCCCATTACACCAGGAGAAATCTTCACGTGGTTGGGGTAGATACTCCCCTAACTGATGGTTTTGAGACACCTCCCCTCCTTGGTTAACCTTAACCTAGTTTAGCCTTTCTGCAAAATGGTTTACCAGTGTGTGTCCGCTGTGCGGCCACTGTGCATATTATAGCTTCTTCTGACAGTTGAGAGTTAGGTGGAACAGGTAGACACCAAAGATGGAAAGCAGCCCTGAAAAGGGCTCAGCAGCCTTCCTACCAGAGGTACTAGACTTCCCTGAACATACTCTATACCAATCATATTAATTAATATTGTTTTGGACTATTTAAAATAACAGTAATATAAGGTTAGAATATTACTGTGGTATAGGAAATGATGAGTTGGTGAACTTAGAAAAATACAGAAGGACTTGGACTTATGCAAGAAGAGGTTATCCATCCTCAGAGAAACAGAACAGATAAGTATAGTGCAATCATACATAGATTGTATGTATGTTTATATATGAGTATATATAGTTATATAAATATAGATATCTAAGTATATGTATGTGTGAGTATATATATATATATATATATATATATATATATGTATGGATATATTTTGGTGTGTATATGTGTGTGTATATATGTATGTATGCATGTGTATATAAACATAAAGATATATATACATGTATGTGTGTGTGTGTGTGTGTTTGCACGTGTGCATCAGCATATAATTGTAGCCTTCTTGGGGCCGGAAGGGGAGGAAGGTGGAAAAAACAAAGTAAAACAAAAGAAAACTTATAGGAAAGCAAGGAAAAGAAGATGGACATCTCTGAACACAATGCATAGTATTTATTGTATAGGCTTTCTTGAAATGGAAATTTATTGCTATGTATTTTCAATCCTCTCTTATATTCTGCTGTGTATATGGCAATGCAATTTTTCTTTTCTTATTTTGTATTTAAGTTTTAATATTTAAGTTTATAATAATTTTCCTTTTTTGTATATTTAAATTTTAAATAAATTAATAATAATAAAAAAAGAAACTGGGGGTGGGGGAGGCAGGAGAGGATGACTGGTGGAGTCCTGATGAAGCCCAGAAACCTGCAGGTAGAAAATGCTGAGGAAACTACCCTGGGTGCTTTTCTTTTTTTTTTTTTTTTTTTTGAAATGCAAGAACTGCTTTATTTTAATAATTACATAAGACTAAAACTGTCACTTTGTTTATAACCATTCCATACATTTGGAATAGTGGCATTCACTTGTGGACTTACTTCAGATCCAACTATTTTATATGCATAGACACACATACAATAATAACTGGATCTGTGAGAACCTGTGTTTTCTAACCCTTTTTCATGTCTTTATGATATAAACTACATTCTACACCGTATCCTGAAAAAGATGGAACATATTTTCTGCCGGGCATCAGGCTACTTTAGACAGCCATCTCCATTTTAATAGCTGGGTGAGGGTTGTAATCTTCAATCAGGAAGTCCTCAGCCTTGAAGTCATCAATGGTTTCAACTTTTCGAAGGATTTTGAGCTTAGGGAAAGGTCTTGGTTCTCGCTGAATCTGAATTTTCAGTGGCTCAATATGATTCAGGTATATGTGAGCATCTCCCAGAGTGTGTACAAAATCACCTGGCTTTAGGCCTGTGACATGAGCAATCATGTAGGTAAGCAGGGAATAACTGGCAATGTTGAATGGCACCCCAAGGCCCATATCTCCAGATCGCTGGTATAGCTGACAAGAAAGCTCACCATTCAATACATAGAACTGGCAGAAAGCATGGCATGGAGGCAGTGCCATCAGAGGAAGATCTTTAGGATTCCAAGCACACATAATGATCCTTCTGTCATCAGGGTTGGTTTTAATTGTGTCAATGACCTTCTGTAGTTGATCCACTCCTTGCCCAGAATAATCTGTGTTCATCTCTCTGTATTCTGCCCCAAAATGTCTCCACTGGAAACCATACACTGGTCCCAGATCTCCTTCCTCCCTGGTAGTGAACCCCTGCTTATCCAAAAAGTCTCGAGATCCATTGGCATCCCAGATTTTCACTCCTTTGGCAGAGAGTTCTTTAGCATTTGTGGAACCCTTAATAAACCACAGCAGTTCCTCCAGCACACCAGACCACACGCTTGGTTGTCAGCAAAGGAAACTCATCTCGGAGGTTGTAGCGGGCCTGCAGACCGAACACAGACACGGTGCCGGTACCCGTGCGGTCCTCCTTCCTGCAGCCGTGCTGGAGGATGTGCCCGATCTGGCCCAGATACTGCTTCTCCCCGTGCAGGCCGGGCTGGGGCCGGGGCTGGGGCCGGGGCCGGGGCCGGGGCCGGGGCCGGGGCCGGGGCCGAGGCTGGGGCCGGGGTTGGGGCCCGGGCCGAGGCTGGGGCCGGGGTTGGGGCCCGGGCCGGCGGCGGCGTCCTGGGGCTCGGCCCTCGGCCGTGGGGCCCGTTGGCTCTGCAGTTCAGACCCTGCGGCGGGCATGGCTGGGGGTTCGGGGTGAGAGAGCCTGGGAGGACGGAGTACCGCAGCCTAGGCGGGCCGGCTTGGCGCCTTTGTTTTAATTTAGGCGCTGGGTGCTTTTCTTAAATGAAAGACATGAGAGGAGCTCTCAGATGTCCACTCCCTGCACTTTTTGGATCAGGAGCAGGGATTATTGAGCAGATGTTAGTTTCAAAGTTGATATGATTTGAAGGATGATTTATTTTGGAGATCTTGATGAAATCTAGGAGAGTAGCCAGGTGGGAAATAATTTTTATTACCAGTGATTAACTCAGCACAAATTATGCTGAAATAAAGGTTAGATTATCAGATTAAAACAAGCTAGGTTAAAAGGCTTCAGTCTTGCAGAACATAAAACAAGTAAATATTTTTAAGAATTTGAACTCAGGAAAAGTTCCTTTATTAGGAAGCTCTGTGGGGAGTGTGCAACATGTTGTGCAGGAGAGAGATGATCCCAAATACTTGGAGATGAGGAATCATATTAATAGAGAGGTGAAAGAAGTGAGGAAGGAAAGACAAAAGTTCTTCTACTTCCCTTTTGTTTAGATTTAATTTTAAATTAGATCAATACAGCATTATTTTTATGACTCTCTGCCAAAACCTTAGAATTAGTTTTTTAAGTAGAATTCTTGTTTTGTAATGGAATTACATTTTATTAACTTTACTTTGTAAATGACTATTAAAATTTTCATTTTATGAGTAATGCAACTGAATTAGGGAAGACATGAGAGGAAGAAATGAAATGCATTTGATATGGATAATGTACAAGCATAAAATTGAGAAGTTATAATATTTCAAAAGGGTTTTTTTAGTGTTGAGACAATTTAGTGAACAACCATTTCATATTTTCATAATTTTAGAGAACGTTCCTTTGAGGAAAAGACAAAAATTATCATTTTGGATAGTTTCTGAACATATACATTGTGATTTTGCTTCTGAACATGTAAGAAAGTCAGTTGCAGGCACCATCAGAAATGAGGGAGAGCTAGTTAATATTCTCTTCATTCCATTGATCTAATTCTGCCATCAGAGACTTCCAGTGACTCTGATTTCAGGTTAGGTATCTTAGAGCCACAGATTTTCTGTTTTGTCAGTTGGTTAACTAGCATTTATTAATACCCTACTATGAGCCAAATACTGTTTCTGGTGTATTTGGATATACTAAGAAAGGCAAAAATGAATTGCTGCTGTCAAGAACCTTATGGTATAATAATGGAGGAGACAAAAGATAAACAATTATATACAAATAAGATGTATACAGGTTTACTGGAGCTAATCTCAGAGGGAAAGCACTAAAATTAAGGAGGATTGGGAAAAACTTTCTGGAGGTGAAATAAAAGAGGGAGCTTTCAGTGATAGCATCATGTTTTTCTGAGAGGGTGAAGGCAGTGAGAGCTGTGGGAGGTTTGAGTTTTGAGGAGGGAATCAAAAGGTTGGAAGAGCCACTGTGGAGATTGGAACAGTGGTTTAATAGGAGAAGTGTAGAAGGATTGCCTAGCACCATTGAGAGCCTAGTTGAAGTTATGTAATATAAATTTGTAGTGAAGCCTGTAAGAATAGTTTGTATGTAGTCTGGAAGAATGAGGAAACGAAAAATAATCCCACTTTCAAGAACTATTATGGTGGCAAGTAATGTCAAGAAGAATGACTCCTTGCTGCATCACAGACAAGATTGCTTCTAGCACAACCTTGCACATTCTAGTTATTTAATAACGCATATATGATTGACTGATTGAATATGCACAGTTCAGTTTAATTCTAGCCATATTTGTTAGCCTATTCTGTATAGAGATACAATTCATATCAGATACTGCCACAACCCTCCTGAAACTTTGGTTCAGTAAGAGAATATGATATATAGATAAATAATTACAACATTAAAAAGTATGTGAAAAATTATTAGAGAGGTACAAAGCAAAAAGCTACATGAAATGTGGAAGTAAGAGAAAGAGTCATTAACAGCTTGAAAAATCAAGTCTGAGAGAGAGGTGGCATTTCACTTGCTCTTTTAATGACTTTTCAGGATAGGTAGGAAGTCACTGGGTTGGGGAGAAGAGAAGAAAGTATTTTAAGCATATGGAATAGGATAAAAAAATTTATTTTATTGTTGCTTATTATGTTGATTTCTAGAAGTGACCTTGGGTGCTGTTGTAACTGCTGTTGGTAACATTGGGCTGATTCATGCCTAACATGTGAGTTGGCTCGAATACCAAGCATCTCCAGGGAACAAAAAGTAGCCAGGTTTGGTGAGGATTTAGATCCTACCGTTGGGAGTTGTGTGAGATAAGGTTGAGCTGATAGAGTTGCTCCTTATGATAGTGGGCTTTCCTCTCACACAAAGTCATTTGAACTTTACTCAGGCAATAAAGAGCCACTAAATATTTTTGAGTGAGTAGAAGAGTGTTATGATCAGATCTGTAGTTAAGAAAATATCATTAATGTGATGGCATGAATGATGAATTAGTATAGGGAGAGAGTAGATGTAGGAAGAAACATTAGTAATCTAGGCAGTTAGTAATGAGAGTTCATAATACACTGGTGGTCTTGGAATAGAGAGGAGGATACAGTTTCAAGATACTGTGGTTGTAGAATGAATGGTATTTGTTAATTTATTGGATATGAGAAATGTCAAAATTTGCTTCCCTATTTCCTTTTTCATACTTTTCATATACCTTGTGCTTCAGCCAACATGTATCATTTTTTAAACTTATACATTCTGACTTCTCCACCCCTTTGCTCATACTACTCATTGTTCTGGGAATCCACTCCCTCCTTCCCTGGTTTCACACCTATTAAAATCTTTCAAGGCTCCTCTCAAATGCCACTTCCTCCAGGAAGCCTTCCTTGATCCTACAAGTTATTGATCTTTCCTTGGGTCTCACATACTATTCTGTTTTTGTATTTTAATAGTAATAATAAATACCACTTAAATATTACTATGAGGTTACAAAACACTTTTCATATGTTGTATTATTTGATTCTCATAAAATCCTTGTGAGGTAGGTGCTGTTATTTTACAGATGAAGAAGCTGAAGTTAGGAATGGTTACGTGACTTGCCCAGGATCACATAGCTAGTATTTGAGACAGAATATAAATTCAGGTCTTCCTGGCTACTAGTCCAATACTCTGTCCTCTGTGCAACCTACTAATGTGCTTTTCTTGTACCTTAATTTGAAGAGTAAAAATGTATGTGTTTAGTGGTTTAAATTTTTTTCCTTTGGTCCACTTGTTCTTATTTTTGTTTCAGGGTGAAAAAGTCAACTATGAGAAGTTTAGAAACTGGTTACTACAAAACAAAGATGCTTTCACTTTTTCCCGATGGCTACTGTCTGGAGGTGTTTATGTTACTCTCACTGATGATAGTGATACCCCTACTTTCTACCAAACACTGGCTGGAGTCACACATTGTAAGTAAATGTTTTTTTTCTTGTTTTTGATCATTTTATGCTTTATTCACTATTTTAGTATTGCATGTTGCACAGTTTTTAAGAAGAGACCTTTGAGTTTCAGTGATAGTGGTGACATTCAACTTGTTTGCAGTTTTGACTTGTGGTTTGGGTGAGATTCTTGTCAGTCAAAACATTGTTCTGAAGGAGTGGTGGATTTCATGTTTGATCCAGCTGCAGACCTATATGATACTGATGTGTCTTTGTTTATATTTGTCTTTATCTGAAATAGAAATATATTTGCTTTGGTTTATCTTCTTTCTCCGCTCATTACTACCATTTTCTAGGGGATGTATGGGACATGCATTGATTTTTTTCCTTATGATAGATGGGTGGAAAAACTTGATTTCATTTTGTGATATATTTTCCTTTGCTTAACCTCAGTATGAGCGAGCATCCTATTTGAATAAGTAGCGTTTGTGGCTTAAAGTAAATGTAGGATCTGTAGATGTCATCTAGGTTCTTCACAAAATATAACTTTTCTATATTGATGTCTCTAAAGTCATTGAAAATGACATAGTCAAATCTTAGGAGAGGTCTAGCTGACTTTACAGCTGCAGTAAGGATTGGAGTATGTCAGTTTTTTGGAAGTTTGCTTTTCAAAACTAACTTAAAGGTAATATTTCATTTTTTAAAATAAATTTTACCCTGAATTTTAATAGACAAAAAAAGTAGACATTCTAAGTATTATTTCTAGTAATTTTTTGGTGACATTTTCAAAATTATCAGTGAAGTCTGTATGTGTTAATTATGATATCAAAATCTTATTTCTCCTCAAGCTGAGTCTGTGGTGAAGTTTTTAGGAATTAGGGACTCAGAAGATGATAATGTAGATTATATACCATTCAGTTAGCAAGCATGTTTTATTAAGCCACCACTGTGTGTTTGGGACTGAGATAAGGTCTGAGGATACAAAGACAGAAGTGACATAGATTCTAAGAAAAGGAGTTGCATTCCACGAATGAACAAAAGCATGTAAATAGAAAGTAGAATCTCCTATGTGTGAAATAGCAAGGTGCAAGATTAGTTTAGTTGATGAGGTCAGAATCCAGATAGCAGAGATTGAGAAAGAGTGAGAGGTCAGAAAGTAGAGGCAAGAAAAGCAGACATCTTTTTCTAGGAGTTTGGCCTTTTTAAAAGGATGGAGAGATACACAATGATTTCTTGACTTGGGGGATGGGTCCAGGCCTCTGGAGTGTTTTTAAAGGAGAGTGTAGACTTAGGCATGTTTATTGGTAGTCAGGAAAGAACCATTGAGTAAGAAAAGTTGGAAGATGCAAGAGAGAAGAGGGTTTGGTTGATTTTGGAAGCCATTTACTTGAGGAGATAGGAGGGAATGGGGTCAATAAAAAGGTTTGCCTTGATTAGGAAAGGGCCACTTCTTCAACTGAAACTCGAGTAAAGGAGGAAATGATGGGAGAATGATGTCATGAGGTTATCAGATGCAGTGAAGGGAAGGAAAGGGAACTAATGCAAATGTCCTGTGTTTTTGCAGTAGAACAGTATAGAGAAGCTTTGAAGCAATATGTAAAAATAAAGGTGAGTTAAGTTATTGATTAGAAATAAAGGTTTTTGAGATTGGAAGAACTTTCATTATTTGTCCAGTAGCTTTTGTTTCAGAATTATAAATTTTCAAGTAAGTGTGAAATATAGAAGGTTGGTTATAAATTACTTAAGCTTTATGAAAGATAATGAAAGAAAGTTTATGTCTGTTTTGAATTAACTTTTTTCTTTTTTCAACGTAATATAGTAGTTGATAGCCCTTATGGCTTAATTTTCACACGTGTTTTGTCTGGTTTCATCTCTTAATTTCATATTAGCTTTAGTAAGCATCACTTCTTTGTTTTCTTAGAGTATTTTTAGATTGATCACCTAAGGTTTTTAGTGGCATTCTTTAGATCAGTGGTCTGGAAATGATGAGGAGCATGACCTCAATCCAGGGTTCATGTGATCAACCCACTATAAGGTAGGAAGGGAGAGCACATTCTCCCTGCCTTGTGATACTAAGTTTTAGAGCTTGAATGAATACAACCATACTTATCCCTTCACTTGTCCCCATGTTCCACTTTTCCTCTTTCTGCAAGTTTACAACCTCCCCACTTCTGCCCTGTATTTCATTTCCTCAGCATAGTAATAATTTGACTGTTAGTGATATGTCTACCCACAATTGCAGCTGTGCAACTTCTATTGGGAAAATCTGTCCCTCTTCCCCATCATCTCTTACTCCAGTATATCTACCTTGTATCTTCCTGATCACTTTGTGGCTAAGGAAGGCATAAACAGGTCTTATATGGTTCCTGCTTCAAGGAAGTCAGTGACAGATGATTAAAAACTTCATCTCTCTTCTTTTAATTTTGGGTGGAACAGAGTAAGTTGTAGAGAATGAACAGGTATGATGAGTGGGTTGAGATCTGCATGGCAGATAATATTACATTCTCTTCTTCCTAACCTACCTCTCTTCCAAACAGCTATTTTTGTGAAGTCATTCTGATTGGAAACCTTGATGTCATCTTCAACTCTTCATTGTTTCTCACTCTACATATTCAATCTGCAGATATCTCCATAACATCTCTCCCCTTTCTACCACATTTAACTTCTGTTCTACTTCAGGGTCTTATCATCTCTGGCCTGTATTATAGTAGGAGCCTCCAAGTTGGTTTAAGTACCCCAGTATTTGTCCCTGTCAAAGTGATGACATTCCTGATAGAGTACAGAAGTCAGGAAGTCCTGAGTACAGATTCTGTCTCAGACACACTTATTAACTATGTGATTCTGGGCAAGTCACAATCTCTGCCTCAGTTTCCTTATCTGTAAAATAGGGACAATAATAGCACCTCACACTAGGATTGTTAGGATTAAATGCCAGATTTGTGAAGTGCTTTACAAACCTTAAAGTGCTATGGGAATGCTAGCTATTACTCCTTTTCCTCTTCTTCCTCCAGTTTATCCTCCACAGAACTCTCAAAATAATTTTACTAAAGTTTTAAGTCTGATCATGTCCGCTGCCCTTATTCATTAAACTCCAGTGGTTCCCTATTGACTTGAAGATCTATTTTTGTTGTAAGTTTTATAATGTATATAACTTTTAGTGTAATAGTACATGTAAATACTTCATAAGTAAATAGCCCATATATTGGAGAACAATCTTTAGATAAGCACAAAAATTTGATTCTCTTAAGAGTGAGAAGCTTATTTTGATTTTGTGCTAGAATTCCTCCCTTCAATTCTTAGTAAAGTATTATTTCTCTCATTGCTTGCTCAGTTGTTACTGCCCAGGGAAGCTGCCTTGTTACTAAAAAAAAATAATAATAAAAAAATATAAAAAATACCACCTTTCCAAAAAACTTCTGCTTAGAAGATTATTTCTTGTAGAAATATCAAGATAAAGCCTGCATTTTAATGACTCGTGATCAAGTTATCAGCACATCTATGCGACTTGGTTCTAGAGCTCACTCTGAAGATATTCTCACTCAGCAAGTAGACTTTCTCCACATACAGAGTACTTAATAAATTAAACTTTTCAAGTAACATATCAGGAGTGTGTAAATTTGCTGTTATTAAGTGTAGGGAACAGTATTTTTAGTAACTAAGTTAGAAATAAAAAATATCTGTTGTAACTATCAGTAACTCCATTTAAAGTTGTTTAATGACCCGTGGCATGGAGGAAGCATAAAAGAATAACAATTTTTCCTTTGTAAATGACATTTATGTTAGAGTGCTGCTGATTTTAATTACATCTCTACACAGAATTGTGAAACATTTTAAAGTCACAGTAAGCTAAGCACACTGTCATTTTTAATAAAGTTCTGTTTCTTTTCACTTAAATCACAAACATAGAACGGTAGTATAGTCATTTTAGAACAAAGTTTGAATAATTTACTGATTTGATTTTCTTTAGTTTTAGGGTTTATCATGGCAGTGTCTATATTTCATTCTTATTAATTTAGAGCTTTAAGAACTGCTGTTAATTTACCTTTCATTTTCATCAAATATTTATGTATATTACACAAAACTTAAACTTGAGTCAGAGGTTCGAGATGCAAAGACTTGAGCTAAGCTTGACCAGGCTTTTGTCACAAGAAAAGTTTTCTATTGTTATATCTTAACTTTTCAGTTTAATTACATACAGTTAGATGGTTTCATCTGTTATGGATTTATAAAAAGAACGTTCTTGTTTATAATGAATTTGTATTAAATATATATGTAAATGTTAGAATTGTTTTTCTTTGGTTCAATATGCAGAAAACCTTTCTAAGAGAACTTTGAAGAAGTAGTGAATGTATTTCATATATATGTGTGTATCTAGAGCACTAGGATAGAGTGCTGGGCCTAGAGTTAGAAAGACCTGAATTCATTTGGGACTGAGACCCTTAGTAGCTGTATGACCTTGGGCAAGTTATTTAACCTCTGTTTACCTCAATTTCCTCAACTATCAAATGGGTACCAGAGTTGTTGTGAGGATCAAATGAGATAATGTTTGTAAAACTCTTAGCACAGTACCTGGCACATAACAGGCACTATATCAGTCCTAGGGTTTTATACAATATTATATTTGGAGATACACACATTTGGAGTATGTGTATATTTGGAGAGTATATTTTTTTAGTAACAAGGCAGCTTCCCTGGGCAGTAACAACTGAGCAAGCAATGAGAGAAATAATACTTTACTAAGAACTGAAGGGAGGAATTCTAGCACAAAATCAAAATAAGCTTCTCACTCTTAAGAGAATCAAATTTTTGTGCTTATCTAAAGATTGTTCTCTAATATACGCATCTCCAAATGGAGATTTACACATTATACAATATTATATTTATACACATTTATATATATATATACACAGAGGGGGGGGGGTATTTGAAAGAGGTTAGTGGAAAATATTTCCTCAATATGAATACTCAGGATGAAACAAGGCACTGTATTCAATTTTATCTTGTTTGTATTAAAGCTTGGAAGGGCCATAAAACTCTGCCATATATGCAGCCTCCCTGGTTCATAACTTCAACATTGTATTGGACTTCTTCCTCCCACATATCCATTCATTTTCCAAATTTTGCCATTTTTACCTTAACCACTGTCTCCTAAACGTAATGTCCTCTCTCCACTCACGCAATTACCATCTGATTTCAGGCCTTCATCACTTACATACCTAGTTTATTACAACAGCCTCTTAATTGGGCCCTTTCATCTAGTCTCTCCTTGTTCCAGTCTATTCAACACACTGTTACCAGGTAATATTCATTAAATACAGATGTAATCACGTGACTCTCCTGCATATTCAACTTCATTGGCTTCCTCTTGCCTCTAGGATGAAATATAATCCCCTCTGTTTTGGTGTGTTAAACTCTTTATAACATCAACCCTACTTGAATTTCTAGTCTTTTTTTACACACACACTACAGTCAGTAAAACTGTCCAACTTGCTGTTTTTCATACATGATGCTCCATCTAGTTTCTCCATGCTTTTGCACTAACTACACCCCACATGCCTATAATGGACTACCTCCTTACCTGCACTCATAGAGTGCCTCTCTTGCTTTAAACACTCTCTTGCATCAAGCTTATCCTGATTCCCCAAGTGCTAGTATCCACTCCCTTCCCAAACGATTTTGTATATATTTCTATTTATCAACTTTATGTTTATGATATATATATATATATATATATATATATATATATACTTATATATTCATCTGTATATCTAAATATATAACATTCAGCTATACATATATGTATATCTGCATATGTATACATGTGTGTGTGTAAATTTTGTTTTAAATGAGGAAACCGAGACTTACTCTTCTGTCCCCTGGCTAAAAGGAGAATAAAAGATGCATGTATATGTGTAGGTTGTGGAGCTCCCCTCAAAGATTAAACCTCAAGTTCCTGGTTTTTTCCATCATTGTACCTTTTTCATTTCTCTCTTGCATAGTTGTAGTTTAACACACATAAACAATTTAGGCTATTGATTAAACTTTGCAAGGTGATGGAATTTTATGGTCAAGATTATATTGCAGCTTGTAGTAATTCACAAAATAGTCCCTTCTGTTTATCGCTTCCTTTAATTCAGATCTATAGACTGACTGCTTCCTTTAGTCCCATTCTATAGATGGACTGCTTCTCAAGGCCCTGATCCTTCGGGTTACAATTCTTCTCACTTGACCACTTTAATCAAGTTGGAATGAATACCCTTTACCCTTGTAATCTTTGGGATAGGACATGATTCTTTTCTATTTTCTTGTCTTTTCTTTTAATCTGTGATGTATAATCATTTTAGAGCTTGTTCTTTTTCCTGTCTTTGCTTTAAAGCATGCTAAACAGTCCCTTCACTTTTCTGTCCTTTTTCTCTCTCAATTTAAGATTCTTCCAGGCCCTGAACTCATGAATCCTCGCTTCTGCCCTTATTTTTCCAGTAAT
Source organism: Potorous gilbertii (assembly GCA_028658325.1). NCBI lineage: Eukaryota > Metazoa > Chordata > Mammalia > Diprotodontia > Potoroidae > Potorous > Potorous gilbertii. The sequence goes on from CM053770.1 coordinate 545,722,109, forward strand.
ACTCTCTGCTTACCAGAGGGAATGGTTGGTATTGATCTGCACATATTTCTATTTCTGAATCTTTTTGGAGATTCAAAAGCAATAAAGACCAAATAAGTGGTGGTAGAGAGCCATCTTCCTTAAGTCCTTTTGTAAATTAACTTGCTTTTTTCCTTTCTTTCTTTAGTCTGCTGTCAAGTGATTGCTTTTCATTGCCCCTCTCCTCTGTTTATTCTTAATTTCCTTTGATCTTGACTGAATCATTGAAGGATTGCATATTTACCAACTAGTCAACCAGAGACTTGAATGATTGAACAAGCTCTTAAAACTTGAAACTTACTTGAATGAGCTTGAGAGGTACTTTGCCCTAGTATTGAACTTCATGTTATTCCTCAGATATCAACTCTGTGTAATTGGGGAAAACTTCTGTGGCTATCTATTCTTTCAAATTGTCTTCATAATTGTAGGAGGCTGGAAAAATTTTTTTTTTAATTTTCAAAAATTATCAGGGTTTTATTAAATATAGCTTCATTTGTGACTGATACCACTTGAGTTTTATTATACTTTGATTATTGTTTGGTTTATTATACCTTGGTTAAAGTATGTTAGTGTATATTTCATTTTCTATGTTTGTTTTAATATCTAAATAAGGGAGTAGCTTTTCTGACCAATGATATTCGAGGATTATTCTTACATAATAAAGTTATTATGTTTATCTTTTTTGATACATATTAATTTGTAATTTAAAAAATATTTTCATAATAAGTGTGAAATTCCCTAATTGTTAAACAAATCCCTTGTGAATTTTATTCTGCATGTTCTTACTTCATTACCCTCTTAGTTTCAAGTGTCATTATGTCAGTCAACTATTTTAAGCAGATTATAGAGGCTCATTGATTTTGAATTCTGTTTCATGTAAAAGTGACTTAAAAAAACCCTTTGTTTAGATGAAAAATTTGGATTTTCTGTATAATATTTTTGTTGATAATCTCTATGGTATTGGAAAGCTGTTTCTGCAGTTGGGACCTTGTGACTGAGATTTGACTATAGTTAGCCACAGTATAGGCCAGATTCTAGTAGCAATGTTGAGAATATGGTGTTCTTGTTTCTAATAGAATATGTGTTTGAGGACTGGTTTTTAAATTAAAAGTAGAAATAATAACTCCTAAAATAATTACCAAAATAGCCTTTGACTTCTGTACGTAGATATAATTTAGTTGTATGACTTTTTCTCCAATCATTCAACTGTCTACTCAAAATAATATTTTTGAAGAATATAGTCTTTTATAACATAAGCTTACTTATAAGATTTCTGGAAAACATAAGAAGTTTTCCAGAGTCAGTATGTAGGCTGGAAGAATGTTCAAAGAACAAAACGAATCTCACTACAAAAAGCCATTTTGGTGACAGCAGATGCTCAAGACAGAAACCCAGAAGAAAAGATTGACTCCAAAACATCTGTGTTAGAAGTGAACCCGTCTAACAAGCCCCCAAAAGTGAGAAACAGCCTGACCTTAAACAAAGAACAATACCTGTAGTGAAATCAGGAAAGCCTTTATTAATCTTTATGTCCATTCCCCCTGAATGGACAGGTATCATTCCCAGTAAGGTTACAGGACTGCTACAACATGTTCCAAAAGATGGGGCTTCTTATATTGTTTTCTGAACTTTGGCTCTCCCGTGATACCATCCTCTGGCCATGTGACTTTATGTTCTCCTTTCTGATAGGTTTTTCCTCACACAGCTCCTTGAGCCTGTGCATTAGTTTCTGACCTCTACCTGTCCATGCTAGGTCACAACCTTTATCACCTAGGACTGTGGAAAACAGAATTTCCTTGTTTCCCACAAAATGCCCCCTTTTTTTTAATTAAAATTTCTCTTTCCACACCTAAATCCAATCAATACCTCCTCACATTCTTTCCCTTCATCTGTGAACGCTTCCCTTCATCTATCTCCCCTTTATATAAATATGGGAAGGGAGCAAAGTTGACCTATGATGTGACAAATTACAAGGGTGCAGTTCCCTTTCATAAGTACAGATACAGAGATTCAAAATAAAAAGGTAAATCAATGAATTGTCCATTTAGAGGTTCCATCTCACGTAGTAGTCTGGGGAGGAACATCATCTGATGCAGTTTTCTGGTCTTTTTGCTCCTTCAAGCTGTCTTCAGCACGGCATCTCAGCATCTTCTTTCCTTTGCCTTCTTGTGGAAATCCAGATGTCCTACATTTTTGTCTCCTACAAAACTGACCTTGATACAATTTTAGATTACCATTCCCAAGCTTCATATCTTACAAAATCAAAATTGGAACTTTAGCCAATTTTCAGGTTTAAAAAATTGCATTAGAACCCAATGTTTACATTTTACATTAATTCACTATTCATTTCCCACATCAGGAAGATGAGATTTCACTAAGGAAGTCAATAACAGGCTCCAGTACTTACATAAATACAACAAATAATCATTTTTTAATACAGTACTTATCACCTCATAAAACAATTCCAACTTCTGGTCATGTGATATTTCTTTTAAAGCATTTACAATATAGACCACAAACCAATTTTTTTTTTAACATTAACCAACTGAGACAAAATAATGATAATTATGTATGCTAACCTCACAGGCCCTTGACCTCATTGTTCCTATACTATCACTAAGAATTAAAGGACCCTGACTTCTGGTTGGCTTAAAATCCTAAGCCTAATAGCTTAATTTTTGGACTTAACCTCAGATGTTCCCTTACCAGTAATCTATTATTTAATAGATCTGGTATTATGCTTACAAAACTTTTGATTATAGGAAATTGCCACGAAGAGTAGGGACATTACAGGGAAACAACATCTCTCCAATTGCATGTCAGTTCCAAGCAGTTGTAGTTTGTCAACTGGCATTCAGCCAGGCTTTAAAGGCTGCCAAGTGTCAGTGGGGAAATTGAGTCAGGAAAATCCTACCTCAATTCAGGCTGAATAGTTGCTCTCCCAACCTGCCCATGAGATCATCTTTTTGCAATTCATAGCAGCATCTCACAGGCTTACTGGCATCATGCTTCAAAGGCTCAGAATGCCTTTCTTACTATCCACACCTGGAGTTAGACTTATAAGAACAGTCAGTTAATAGTCTCATAAAATCTTAAAATAGCAAGCTCCAATAATCAGTTTCAGATATGACTACAACTTCACATTGGCTAAGGAATATCCTTTGAAGCAAGTCTTAAGTAGCTTTCATGCCTTTCTGTACATGTTCCAGTTCCTAATTAAATAACAATCATAAAATCAAATTTACCATTAAAACCATAAGTTTTTGCTCTAATAGATTTACATCTGTTTCCCAAACTTCCCTATACCTTTCTAACTATGCTCAACCTAAAAGAATGAGCTACATATATAAGTTCAAACACTAACTTCAACTTATGTTCATGAAATGAATTCAAATTGAAACAGAAACATTTAATTTTTCTATCAATGCAAAATATTACCAGAGGTGGCCTGCCTCTAAGAAACTTAGACTGAAATTCTTTTACCTAAACTAAAGATATCTCTGATTTAGTCTCAATAATTAATTCAGGCAATTGTTTTAATACTAATTACTTTTACAACTTACAGGTTGCTTTCACAAGACCTTATTCCAAGTTGGGACCTTTGTCCCTTACCCCAAAAGAGTTTTAGTCCCTTGTCTAAAATGACCCTGGAAAACCTTACCTTGAGGGCTCCTTGGATTTCCCCACATGAACTGGCTGTCCTGAGGCTCATGAGCCTTTCCCTATTACTGTGCCCAAATGTTCTATTTCCCACCCTTCATCCTATCAATCCAAATCTCCAGGTTACTGACCACTCCCATCAAGACCATTCCTGGAACCCCCAGACTCCCTGGGGTCATCTCTGGACTCCTTCCTTAGGCCCTCTGTAGATTAGAAAACAAACTTTGACCTTCTTTAGCTGAAAGAAGGCTTGGGTTCAGTTCATTTGAGTAAGACCTAGTGTATCACTGTTTTGGGGTTCCAAGCACCTCTAACCTCAGCAGTTCCATACAATTACAGTTAACTTTAAATCCCAATCTTGTTCTATGGAACAATGATTCAACATCCCATTTATACTTTGGTTTCCTTTCCTTTATCTAATTATTGCCATAACATTCAGGAAAAATGTTCTATTACAGGCATTTTATCTCTCACGAGACCATACCAAAGTATGGAGAAGTTTTGAATGCTGTGGATAAGTTCACTTACCTTGGCAGTGTACTTTCCAGGGATGTGCACATTGACAATGAGGTTGATGCATGCATTGCCAGAGCTAGCTCAGTGTTTGGGAGGCTCCAAATAAAGGTTTGGGAGAGAAGAGGTATTAGACTGACCACCAAACTGAAGGTCTACAGAGCCATTGTGCTGACCTCATTGTTACATCCTTGTGAAACATGGACAATCTACCAGCACCATGCCAAGAAACTGAATTGCTTCCATTTGAACTATCTTAGGAAGATTCTGAGGATCATCCGGCAGGATAAGGTACCAGACATTGAAGTCTTTGCTTGAACTGAACTGCCAACTATGCTTCAGAGAGTGCAACTCCAATGGACTGACCTTGTTGTTTGATTGCAAAATGTATGCTTACCAAAAAGACTATTTTATGGAGAATTTGCATGGGGCAGGTGATCCAATGGTGGCCAGAAGAAACGATAAAAGGACACCCTCAAGGTCTCTCTCAAGAACTTTGGATTTGACTGTGCAACATGGGAGACACTGACACAGGACTGTTCAGCATGTCATGCCCACATAAGAAAAGGTGCTGTGCTCTTTGAGCAAAGCAGAATGGAGACAGCACAAAGTAAATGCAGGATGTGCAAATTTGGGATATCCACCCCAGATATTCAAACAGATTGTCTGTGCTCAACACGTGGAAGAGCATTCCAAGCTCGTGTTGGTTTGATCAGCCACAGTTGGACACACTGAAATTTCACTTTACAATGGTGATGTCATTTTGGTCCTCTTTGAAGACGAAGGACAACAACCAACCAACGAGAGTACCCATTTACCCAATTAATTGAAAACAACAAGATTCCAGTACTTGCATTGTGCTTACATCTTAAACTGTCTGCTTTGATTATAGAAACATGCCGTGAAGATGAATAGCAAGGACCTAATTAGATATCATCTCCACTTTATAACCAGACTCAGAAATAATCAAGTGGGAAAACATTCCTTTTCAAAGGAAACACAATAGAGAATCTGAGCCAGAAAGGATCCCATCCCAGGCTAAGGACAGGATTGTCTCCTGAGGGAAACTTCCTCTCTGAGTATGGTCCCAGAGGCTTATACATTAGATAGCAGGTTTCACTAATAAAAAATTTTATGAGAACTCACATCTTACGTTTTAAATTTGTCCTAAAAACCAATCACTAGAGATTATTTATCACCAAAGCAAAGGTAGGAACTCCATCTGATTTCAGATTAGATCTTAAGAAGTTCTTCTGCATTGACTGGACCTCAAAAGGAAATGGGGATGGGGCCAGGAGGCTTTTTGTCTTAAAATTATCAGAGACCTTCCTGGAACCCTAAAATCCCTTATCTTGCCCCTTATCTTCCAACCCCCATAAAACCTTTATATCACAGATTTGCTTACAAATATAGATTTGGTGAATAGGCCTTTCAAAAATCATACAAAAGATTTTACAAAATACTTCTTCATACACCAAATATTGTCCTCTTTTAAGAACAGTTTGCAATTTATCATAAAACCCTTGAACCTAATTGACAAAAAAATTACAAAAAAATTTTAGATCCTTGCACATTTGCCCATAAGCTTCCTTTTACAAATATACTTTTGTAAATGCTTGATTCATAGCAAAAATAATTTTAGTTAAAGCTTCCTTAACAGCAGAAATAAACTTTTTAAAATACTTAATACATCCTTAGATGGAACAGGCTTGAAAATCACACCCATAAATAAAAATATATATGTATTTTTTTTCAAGGATTCTCATTTTCTCAATAGGAATTCTACAACACAGAAACTCTTAGCAGAATTCATAAAAACTTCTTTTTAACCAATTCATCATTAATTTAACAATGCATTTCCTAATATAACAACATTTAGATTTACTTAAAAATTTACACCATTTAAGTTTACTTAAAATAAGCCATTAACCCATTCAGATGCATGCATTTCCACATCACCTTGCACAGTAATTCAGCTCCTTACCACCATGTGGGCACAGTCTCTCACCTGATATCCTTTCAGATAGAGTCATCTCAAATTTGATTGAACTGTTAACTATCAAATCAAATTAGATGATTTTTATGTCTTCTTAAAATACTTCCTCACACCCTCACTACTTACTGAAACCATCTGAAACTAACTCATGCAGAACTATTCAAACTTTCTTATCTGCCTTTCATATCTTTAATCACACCTTTATTTATCTTTCCAAATCTCTCAGTCTCATTACTCTCATTATTCCATTCCTCCACATCTTACCTATAACTGTCTGCACTGGAATCCCCTTCTAACTTAAAACAAAAAAGTGGAATCTACCATTATATCGCAAATATCAGCATTTTCACTTCTTATTTATAACCAAATATAAGTTTCAAATTATCGAATTTCCCATAATCTCTTTTTACTCTACTTCCTTAAAGACCTGAAACACCATTTTCCAAGTCACCTCCCCCCTCAGAGGCCCACCAGATAAGCTCTCCTAGTCTCTTTCCAGCTTTTGGAGTAGCCTTCCTCTTGTGATCATGGTCTGAGCACATGGACAGAATTAATGCTTCTAAAAGAAATCATTGAAATTCTAAAGTGAATTTGGAATTTTAAACACATTGTCTGGTGTCAGATATATTTACTTAATTTAAACAGATTTTATCTTTGAGATCTCACTAAATCAAAACTCAAATTTTCACTCCTGACTGCCAGTACTCTGCTAATTTCCATTGCAAAAGAGATCCTCCTTTAGGTGAGATAGGGAATGGTCTGCTGTTCCTCTATATGAGATGGAAAGACCTTCCCAGTTTCTACAAAAAAAGCTTTGAATCAAATTAAAGAGCCTTCTTGCCCACACAAAAGGGACTAAGTAATTTAATACTGACAAAGTGTGACTTCCAAGCATGAAGCTCTTGAGAGCTTAATAACTAATGGTAATAATTACAAATCACCTCAAACAACTTTCAAATTTTTAAATCCAATAATCTTCCATAAGTTTGTCTGTGGGTTTCCAATTAGGCTAAACATTTCCTTAAGTGGGATAGGTTGGGGGGAGGTAGCACAAGATCTGAGCACATGAATATTCTGCCATCCTACCCATCTCCTCCCCTCCTTTTATATTTCAGATAAGCCGAATACCATTTATTCTGGCTTCTTTGTTCCTTAAAAGGAACCTTAGAGATTAAGAGCCTAACAATTTAATTTATCAAGAGAGTCACATTTTTTTTAAGTTGAATAATCTGCAAAGAGCAAAAATCTTTCTTTTCACCTTCACAAACCTGGCCAGGGTTTAGAATGCAGAAAGAAAGATTTTTTTAAACAACTTTTAAAAATTTCTCAAACTCTATATTAACACCATTCATGGAACAGATCAAGCCAAACAGTGAAACATCTTTTTCTCTCTTTCTTTCTCTCTCCAGCCCACTCACTCCTCTGAAGCTGCTATAATCAGTGAGGAAAGGAGGGGGGGGGGGGCGGGGATTAAGAGATAGCGGAATTCCAAGGGAAAGTCCAACTACAGCCCTTGCTACTCTGACTGGCTGTATGGCTACATTTACAATTTAACAAAACACTTCACAAACAGGCATTCACAGAACAGATAGATCCTGTCTTTTTAGGAAATAAACTAATTTTAGATTAGACTGATCAAAATTCTGCTATTCATGTCAATTTACTCTGACTCACTCCAAGCCAATTTCCGAAAGATCATTCCCAGAATCTAGATTCTCCCACCCCCTTCTTTCTCTCTTCTCTCTCTCTGAGGCAGACAGGGGAAGAAATATAGCCAGCATTCCTTCAAATGGGCTTCTGAAGAAATACCCAGAGGATCATTCATCCCCTCCCTGGTACCATTATCTTAAGAGTGGTCACTTCTCATCTTAGGACTTATATTTCCAAGGTCCCTGCAGACAAAGCAGTACTTAGCAACCAGTTTTCCTGCTTTTGCTCAGGTCCCTGACTTATGCTGCCTCTGGCCATTCAATCTATTGTTTTAACTTCAGTCCTGAGTTCAAAACAATTGCAAACAGTCCTGGAGAAGTTAGCAGTCAGAAGAGGGGAACCATGCTTGTGGGTGTTCGGGCCACTGAAAAATCAATGGGCGTGCTCCCATCCCCCACAAGAAAGACTCCTTTCTAACCTTTCTGATGCTAAAGGTCCCGGATGAGCCCCCCAAAATTGTTAGAAGTGAGCCTGTCTAACAAACCCCCAATAGTGAGAAACATGCTCACCTTAAACAAAGCATAATACTTATTGTGAAATCAGGAAAGCCTTTATCAATCTTTATGTCCATTCCCCCTGAATGGACAGGTATCATTCCCAGTAAGGTTACAGGATTGCTATAACATGTTCAGAAAAATGGGGCTTCTTATACTGTTTTCCAAACTTTGGATTTCCTGCAGTACTGTCCCTTGGCCATGTGACTTTATGGTCTTCTCTCTGATAGGTTTTTCCTCACACAGCCCCTTGAGCCTGTGCATTAGTTTCTGCCCTCTAACCTGTCCATGCTAGGTCACAATCTTTATCATCTAGGACTGTGGAAAACAGAATTTCCTTGTTTCCCACATCTGTGAGCAAAACCTAAGAAAATACAGCTTGTGCACAAATTCAACTAGAATTGCTAAAAGAGATGAACAAGTTATGATATATAACTTACATGGTATAGAAAGCTATATGCTATAAAGCACATACAAATTGTGCTATAAAGAATAGTGAAGGAAATAGTTTGTGAGCAGTAGAGGAAAAATTAGAGGTGTAAAGCAAGTAAGAAAGTAAGTAAGGAACCAAATAGGAGACATTGAGGAAGAATTAGAAAAAAATAAGAGAAATTTACTGACCTTAAATTACATTATAAGGCAATAGCATTATTGAAGGATAATTTTGATTACTTTAAAATTTTCTTTTATAAACTAAGACAGTCTTTCAGATAGGATATGATTGAGTTGGAATACTGTTGTGGTGTAGGAAATAATGAGCTGGTTAATTTAGAACAACATGGAAAGACTTGGACATATGAAGGAAGATGCTGTTCACCTCCAGAGAAAGAGGTGACAAGGGGAAAAGTACATAATGCAGTCTTGTATATATGTGTTTGTGTGTATGTTTTTAGATATCTCCGGGTGTGTGTATTCATGTTTAGCTATAGTCTTTTTTAGGTTAGGGGTGGGGAGAGGGAAAAAAACTTAAAAGTACACAGCAGAAAAAAACAAAAACCTAGAGAGAAGTAAAGAAAAGCTTGGTAACAGTGAAGAATATCATACCTGGAAAAACTGAGTATAATGAGAAGAAATTGACTTTTCATTTAATTTTAATAGAAATATAGAATTTCCTAGCATTCCTGATGAAAAGACCATAGCTGAGTAAAAAATTTGACATATACTACAAACACAGAAATGAAAAAAAGCATGAAAAGGTAAACATTAGTGAGCATTCATAAGGGTCTAAATGAAGTTGAACTGTTCGCATTCATATATAGGAAGAGAGGATACATGTAGCTCCTTGGAATTCTTATCATCACCTGGGGTCATAAAAGCAGACTGACTAGGTGGAGGGCCTGAGAATGAATCTGTTATGTTTCGATGCTTCCAGAAGAAGAATGGAAGAGGTAGGATGTAGGAACTCACTGGAAAAGGATGGAAGGGAGAAGAAGAAAGGAGAATATTATCTCACATAAGTAAAATGGTCAAGTAGATGTCAACCTAATAGTTGCCCCCTCAAGGGCGACAGGAGGGAGAAGGAAGCACCTGCTTCTCACTGTCATCTGAACTTATCCTCAACAAGAGGAAACAATGTACATATACAAATACTTTGGTGTAGAAATAGGTCTTAACCATCAGGGAAACAGTAGTGTTAGAGGTTAAGGGAAAGGAGTTGAATAAGAAAGAGTGTAGATTATGAGAAGGATTCGAGAAAAGCAAAATTTACTTTAAAGAGTGGTGGGAGAAAAAGTAGAGGAAAAATATGAGAATAGGATGGAGTGAAATTCACAATTTACAATCATAACTGTGAATGTGAATGGTATGAACTTATTCATAAAGCAGAAAAGGATAGTAGACTTGATTAGATACCAGAATCCAGAAAATATATCATTTACCAAAAAACCACTTGAAACAGAGAGAAACAGAGTTAAAATAAGGAGCTGGAGCAGAATCTTTTATGCTTCATCTGAAGTAAATATAGTGGGAGCATTCTTGATCTTAGACACATCAACAGCCAAAAGGACAGTAATTAAGAAAGAGAAGCAAGAATAGTATATTTTGCTTATACACACACACACACACACACACACACTAAGCATAATGGCATATATATATATATATATATATATACATATATATATATACACACACACTAAGCATAATGGCCCCAATAACGTATCATCCAGATTCTTAAAGGAATAGGAACTCATTTAAAGTTACAGGGAGAAATAAACAGTAAAACTCTTAATACCAGGGGATCTCAATTTACCCCTCTAAGAACTTGATAAATTTAACTAAAAAATAAATGAGAAATGAAGGATGTGAAAAGAATTTTTAGAAAAGTTAGATATGGTAGACCTGGAGAACAATGAATGGGAATAGAAAAGAGTTTACCATTTCTCAGCTGTGTATGATACTTTAAAAACATTTGGCCATATTGTTATTGTTAAATTGTTTTCCTGTTGTGTCTGACTTGCTGCGACCCCATCTGAATTTCCTTGGCAGAGATACTGGAGTGGTTTGCACTTTCCTTCTCTATCTCATTTTACAGATAAGGAACTGAAGCAAAGAGGGTTAAGTGGCTTGGTCATACTGACTGATAGCTAAGACTGGAATTTGAATCTTTCTGGATCCAAGCCTGATGCTCTACCCACTGTGCCTCCTACCAGTTATAAAATAGGACATGAAAACCTTACACACAGATGCCCAAAAGCAGAAATATTAACTGGATGTTTTCTGACCATAATGCAATAAATTATTGCATTCAATAAAGACCATTTGAAGAAAAGATTAAAAATTAATAGGAAACTAAATAACTTAATCCTAAAAAATGGGTGGATCAAAGAAGAAATTACAGGAATAATAATGCCTTTCAAGATAATGCTAACAGCATGACAGTATACCAAAATTTGTGGGATTCGGGCAAAACTGTAGTCAGGGGAAGATTTATGTCTCTAAGTTTACTACATCAGTGGAAGAAAAAAGAAATCAATTAATTATTTATGCAATATTTTTTAAAAACCTTGAAAACCAACAAATCAGTACTCCCCAGTTAAACATGAAAAAAAAAACACCTTGAAAAATGAAAGAGAACAAAATTCAAAGCAGAAAAATCATGGAACTAATGAATAAAACAAGGAGCTTAAAAATACGTTATGATATATAAGCAGTTATCTAATTTGATGAAGAAGAACAAAATTACCAGTATCAAAAGTTAAACAGGTAAATTCACAACCAATGAAGAAGAAATAAAAGCAATTATGAAGAATATTTTGCCCAACTTTCTATCTATAAAATTGACAGTCTAAGTGAATTGAATAAATATCTGCAAAATATGAATTGCCCAGTTTAAAGAAATAATAGTATGCTAATCCATCTGTTCCTCGGGTTTTTTCTCTCTGAAAGTTTATGACTGATTCAGTTTATTTTTTTAAAGATAGACTTATAAGTAAAAGATTTGTGGGCAATTGTGATGTCATAAAATTAAAGGTTTTTTTGCACGCACAATCCAGTGTAGCTAAAATTAGAAGAGAATCAGGAAACTGGGAGAACATTTTGCAACAATTTTCTGATAAAAGTATCATTTCTAAGATATTTGGGACAGTAATTCATTTTTTATAAAAACAGGAACCATTCTGTAGCTAATAAAATGATCAAAGGATAAGCAGTTTTCATGGAAGAAATCCAAACTATCAATAATTGTATGAAGAAATTCTCTAAATCAAAGGTGTCAAACTTGCAAACCAGATTAAAATGTAATTCAGAAATATTTACAAAATAAAAATAGCGGTCTAATAGAAATAATATTATTTTGTGGTTTTCTAAAGTCAATTATAAAGTCAACCTGTAGGGATCAATTTCTAAGTTTGACACCACTGTTCTAAATCATTAATTATTAGATAAATTCAGTTAAAACAACTCTGATGTACTACTTCATACCCACTAGACTGGTAAACTTAACAAAAATGGGAAATCACAAATATATGAGGGGCTGTTATTAAACAGATACTTTAATGTTCTTTACAGCTGTGAACTAGTCTAACCATGTTGGAAAGCAATTTGGAACTCTTCCCAAAATGCTATTTAACTGTGCATACACTTTGACTCAGTGATGCTGCTATTAGATCAATACCTATTGAGGTCAAAGAAAGGAAAAAGATCCATATATACAAAAATATTTATAACATCTCTATTTCTGGTGGCAAAGAATTGTAAACTGACAGACTGCCCATCAAAGGAGTGAACATATTATAGTATTACAGTATGTATTGCATGAATTGATTTAGAATGATAGAAGAAAGACCAGGACATCAACTTACACAATAACCATAACAATTGTATTAAAAAATATTTTTCAAAAGTTTTGGAACTCTGAACACAACAGTGAAGAATAGTGAAGTCAGAAGACCAGTGATGAAACATAAGTATAAGGATCAAGGCATTAAGGAAATAGGCATTTATGCGGTGTCTTCTATTAAGAGGTCCCTTGAATTTGTCTTTTTGAGTTGCCATAGTTTTCCAGAAACACTATACTTGAAGTACTGCAGGAGGCCCTCAATGTGTCCAGTGCGAAGCCCCAACCTGAGCTGACATAATTTGTTGTTTGTGCCCCAAACTGCACTCCCTGTGTGTCCTTGGGAGTCAAGATGAATGCCAGTCATTCTGCACTAGACTGGGGAAACTGCTTGTGCATCTGGGACCCTCGCAGATAAAAAGACTATTTTATCTTCATAGTCTAGCTGTTACAGGGATGAGGAATCTGCTGCCCTGGAGGCTGCAGATTCCCTACCTCTGGAGCAATTCCCAAGGGAAAAGAATGCTCTTTTGCCATCTTAATTATTCATTATTTCTCCTCCCCTGCTTTTCCTATTTAGGTAGAGATTTCTGTTGCTCTTCTTTTTGTCACAATTTTGTAACTTTTGTAAGTTTCTATTTGAATTGTGAACTCTTTGCCCTGGCTTAGGGTTCCACATGCATGTCATTTCTCTTCTAATAAAGCTAATTGCTACGCAGTGTCTCATGGACTTGTAATATTGTTTTTGATTAACACTACTATGTAACAAGCACTGTGCTAAGCTATATTTCTAAGTATTACTTCACTTTATTCTCACAAGAATCATGAGGGTACTACTGTTATCCTCATTTTACAATTGAGGAAACAGGTTAAATGACTTAACCAGGGACACAATGTAAATGTCTGATTCCAGGCCCAGTGCTCTATTCACTATAGTACCAGAGAGTACTTTACTCCTACTTCTTCACAGAGAGTTAATGTACTTGAGATGCACAATGAGATATTTGTTCCCAGACCAGGGCCGTTGTGTTGATTTATGTTGTTAGAGTGTATGTATTTCCTACAAGTAAGGAGATGTACATGGAGGAAATGGTAGGTCAGTGACTAGTGACAGACAAAATAGACATTACTAAAACATTTTTTTAAATGCATTGAAGAAAACAAAAATGTAAAAGAAGGGATCATTTTTTTGTACAACCCTGTTAAATTTTGTTTATATGTGTGTACACACACACACACACACACACACACACACACACGCAAATTGTACTTAACAGAAGTGTTTTAGATTATTTTCATTTTCTTTGGGAATTTAAATAAATTTGAGTACTGTTTGAAAAACCAAAATCCTGATTTGAGCTTTTCACAAAGGTGAAAAGTATTTTAAAGTTTTTTCTTTGCTAAAAGCATTTTTACAAAATAAACTAAAAACTTGTAGATCTACTCTAATAGCTGACTTTTGTTTTGTCACTACACTTCAGTGATTGGAGGAGAGTGAGACTGATGACTTTGCGTAGCTCTGCCTCACTTAAATCTGATTCATGCTCAAGTCAAGACATCACTCTCATGGTATCATTGGTCCTTTTTCAGAGAGAAGGCTGAACAGCATCAACAACCAGTACACTCTGTGAAATAGAACTTGTGTACTGTTAGCAAAGCTAGAACAGATTTCCCTGCCAGATAGTTTCTACTAATAGTCTTAGAGTTTCTTACCTGAGGTCCATTGATAGATTTTAGGGGACCTGTGAATTTAGATGGAGAGGAAAACCAAATTTTATATTCACCAACATCTAACTGAAATTTAACATTCCTTTCAATTATTAAAAAAAAAATCGGATGAAAGAGTCTCTATTATATTGCCAAAAGGGCCCATGACACACAAAAATGTTAAGAACCTCTGGCCCCTTCTTCTTCACATAAGCAATTAGTAATCCATATTTCTTTACCTCATAGACATTTAAAAAGGTCTGTTAATTCCACCTTAGCAAACCACCATCTTTCCCTCTCATACCTCCTTTTCCCACAGCCACCATCTGAGTTCACATTCCTCATACCTTTGACCTGGATAATAGTAGACACTGTAGCTTCCTAACTTGTTTTCCTAACCCATCTCCCTCCCCTTACCATTATTTATTTAAAATTTTTATTATTTACATTTTTTGGTCACAGTCTGTGATTTCATTAGTGTAGAGAATTCCCACTGTGTCATCAGTGTAGAGAGTTCCCACTGTGGACACTTCCCCTCCTGACCCCCGCAGGTCAGCTATTCATTTACAAATTAGAGTCATCTCTCTTTCACCAATATATTTATTATTTACTTATTTTTTAAAGTGGTCTTTTCTTTTAAATTTTGAGCCCCAAATTCTCTCCCTCCCTCACCCATTGAAAAGGCAGGCAAATTATATCAATTATACATGTGAATTCATATTAATAATATTTCCATAATGAGAAAATTATATTTCAGTTTGCTGTCAGTTTCTCAGTTTTCTCTTTGGAAAGGTAGTTAGCATTTTTAATCATGAATCTTTCGGAATTGTCTTGGATCAATATATTGCTAGAATAGCTAAGCCCTTCACAGTTGATCTTTATTGCAACATTACTATTACTAGGTACAATGATCTTCCAGTGTTTCTCACTTCACATAATATTCAAACTCTTTCCATGTTTTCAAGGTCCCAATTTACTTCTCTTCCCTTATTACATGTTAACCAACTTGTACCTTTTCTTCCTAACTAGTTCTTTATTGTCTCACAAATATGTCATGTTCATTCCTACCTGTGTAACTGTATGTGGTTTCTATCACTTGATATTGCCTTTGCTACTTTACCTGTCTAAATTCAAACTGTCTTTTTAAAGGCACAATTTAATTCCTTTCTCTTCCATGGAGACTTTGCCACTCCTGGCCATCATTTCTAAAACATGCTGCCTAGCATCTTCATCTCCCTCCTATCCACCATTTAAATCTTGGTCTCTTCCCCTGAGCTTCCTCTTCTCGTAGCTATTCCAGAAGCTAAACTTTCACCTAATCTTAATCTGGAACCAGGTCCCCTACATCTCCTCCTAGCCACCATTTAAAAATCATATATCTCTATATGCAGCTTGCCCTTCCTTTCCTTTTTCAGCTTCCCTTTATGTGTCTTCTTCCCCAGTTAAAGTGTAAACTCTTCAAGGGCAAGAACTGAATCTTGCTTACTTTTTATTTATATTCCCAGAACTTCACACGGTGCTTGACTGGAGATGAGCACTTAAATGCTTTGTCTCTTGATTTCCAATTCTTCTGAATTCCAATAATATTTATAATCTCTATCATACAATTTCCATTTTAATTTTACCCTATGCTATATTCTTTAATTGTTTTATATATATATTTATTTTGTCTTCTTACTAAATTATAGACCCTTGGAAGTCAGGGACCATGTCTTTCTGTACCTAACATATTTCTTAGCATATCATGGCTTCTGGGTTAATAGTTTTGGTTTGACCCCAAATGCATTTTTTTCCCCTTTTATTATTGATAAGGAAATTAATTACAAAATGTAACTATAACTAACTATTCTGTGACTATTCTCCTGTACTCACTGATAAACAAGGGAATTACTGTAATTTCAAGATATACTTATTAATAAGATATTTCCTTGGTTTCCCTACTTTTTTATTCTATCATTTAAAAGATTATGCATATTTTATTGATTTTGAAATTAAAATGCCAAATAATTTATAAAATGAGTAACATAGTTACCATGTTATTTTTGTATTCTTGCATCTTGCAGATAATTTTTAAAAAATTATAGATTTTTTTAAACATCTCATACTACCAAGTATATTATTTCTGTTTTTTAATCTTATTTTCTTTATTGGTCATTCACATCAGTTTTCTCACCATTTAAAAAAATAATGAATTTGATTTTTCCCCCAATGGGTTGGGTTTTTTGTCCTATTTAATTTGAAGTCATGCAGACCTGTTTTTAGTAATACAGTTAGAAAACAAAATGTTTACTTTGAATTTGTAAAATAAAATGACTATCCAGGCCACCTAGCTGGTTTACTTTTTTGTTTGATTTGCCTCTGTCAGTGGAAGAATCAGACATCATTGATCTTGAGAAACGCTATTGGCTGCTGAAGGCTCAATCCCGGACTGGTCGTTTTGATTTAGAGACATTTGGCCCTTTGGTTTCGCCACCCATTCATCCATCTCTGAGTGAAGGTAGGAGCCATTCTCATTGCCTGTAATGTCCATTTGTTGAATTTTTCTCTTCCCACCCCACCCCCATCCCCTAGATCAGTCTTCATCCATGATGCTTCCTTTGCATGTTTTTTTTTTTTTTTTATCTAATTGCTTAGTAATTGAAGGCCTGTTAAATGTGTGAAATCCTTCAGGGATTAATTTTCTCTTCTACCCTTACCATCCCAAGTTAACAACGAGTGTTTTGAATGATTTATCAAAGATTTACTAGAATAATGTTCTGAATGTGTCAGACTATCTTATATGTAAAAGCTAGTTCCATTGTATTTTACCTTGGTCTAACTGCATCTGGAATATTGTGTTCATTTCTTGGTAAAACATTTTAGAAAGGACATTGAAAAGGATTGGAAATTATGCCATACGATTACCTCTTGAAGCACTGATTGGAGATATTTAGTCTAGAGAAGAGAAGATTTATGTAGGACATTATTTCTGTCTTTAGATATTTAAATTTTGTCATGTAGAAGGGGGAATAGGCACATTCTGCTCAGGTCTCAGAAAACAGAACTGACCCAGTGGATAGAAGTACATGGAGAAAAATGTTGAACTAAGTAGAAGAAAGTACTTCTTATGAATAGAGATATCCAAAAAGTGAATGGGTTGCCTGGTTAGTAGTGAGTTCCCTGACACTTAAGTGTTCAGCAGAAACTCATTGAACACTTGGGATGTTGCAAAGGACATTCCTGCTTCATATGAGAGTTTTGGTTAAGCTTATCTCTGAGATCCTTTCCAGCTCTGTGATTTAATGATTCAAGAAGTCCCTTCAGACAAATTTTGCTGTCTTGTAATCCAGTAACGTGAAAGGAGAATTTTTAGGATACCAGAACCCCAGGGGATCTTAGCATCTAGTTCAGCTTCTTCATTCTGTAGATGAGGAAAATGGGGTCCCTAGAGATAAAGTAACTTTGCCCAGACTAGAAAGCTAATCTAGAATGTGAACCAGGTCTTTTGATTTCATTGGTTTAATAATGTTTCCACTGTTCCTCAGCTGCCACTCACAAAAGCTTTTTACTGTATCTCCGAAAGAATTTTAATGGATTTCTTCAGCCATCTATATACATTTTATATCTAAACAAAGTAGCTAAACTTATTTAACTTTATAGAGTTTTTCCCTTCTGTTTCCTCTCAAGGCCATTTTTAAAAGGGATATTATACTGACTCCCTTATTAAAGTAGATAAAAAACAAATCAGTAGATATGAGAGAAATCCCACAAACTAGCTATTCCAAGTCATTGCATCCTCATGAAGAATATTGAGATACTAAAAAAGTTTGAGGACTAAAAGTTAATCAAGCTCCAAACCATTAACTATAATTTCTTATTATTTGAGGATTTTATTCTCAAAATTTTTATAATAGCAGTCATTACTATTGATATAGTAACATGTAATCAATAAGCAATATTATTACAGTTTTAATGCAATGAATGAATAAATGAACATCAATGATATGTTCAGTGTCTCAGAATTAGAAATTTTCGCATCTGAGCCATGAATTTTTTATCTACTAAGTTATTTCAGGTCTGGTAGAGTAGCTGTAAGGAACCTTGTGAAGATAGAAAATAGCATATATATTCCTTGCTATTTCTTCTTCTCTCTGGAGAATTCCCTTCTCCATAAAGCTTGAAATCCTTTTTTTCCCCCAGATTCTTAAAAATCTTTAGTTCTTACAGTTTCTTGATAGTTCCTTGGATCTGTGATCTAATTAAGGCAGATATTCACTTACGCATATTGCAACCCTATCCAGTCCATGCTTTCTTATCCTTTGTGTTGCCTTTTTGCTTTCCCATAAATATTCCACAGAGGATGCACCTGATATTCTAGAAGTCTTCCTCTAAGACTTTTAAACATTTAATTAGTATAATTGCATCACTTAGTCTCCCTGTATCTGTTAATCTTCTCACCGTATGACTAGCCAATCCTCTCTCACAATGGTTCATTTATTTGGTGATATTCTTCATAAGTCATCATAACACAGTAATTATGCTTCAGCCTACTTGTATCCACCATATTTATCTTCAGTATATTTTGAATTGGCTATTATTTTCATTCTTTTGGGATTATGCTTATCCTTTGATATTCAGCGTTATCATTGGGAGAATAGTGGTTTTAAATGAGTTATCGTGTTAGGGAATAGCTTAGGATCAGGGAAGGTACAACATAATTCCCTGAGCAATTCATCTATCTTCCTTACTCATTTTAAATTTGGGGGCCAATTCATTTTCCTTTTTCAGTACTTTTGCAAGATAGATATAGTGATTGAAAAGCTCATTATTCTGTCCATCCAACAGCATATCACAATCTGAGTATTACAGGATGTTTTTCCACTTGTTTTTCTTACTGCTAGGTTAATCTCTTTTGAATAATTATGGATCCCATTTTGGGGGTAGAAACCTGAGGCTTCATTCAGTCAACACAATATCATCCACAAACAAGAATGGAGGACCTTGCCATGTATAGAGAATCTTCTTTTAGGATCAAATTCAGGGCAAATCCTCAGTGACAGTGTAAACACCTTTGGCTAGTATACTTCCCTCTGCTTTTTGTGTTGCTTGATATTGTTGATCAGAGGAGCTCTAAATAAAATTGTCACTGTGGTTGCATTTCTAAAAGAATCATAAATAATTTTAATGTAATCAGGGGAGCTACTTTGTTGAAGTGTCTTTAGTGTTGTTTTTCTCTAGAATCAAATGTCCTTATAATCGACAAATAATTGCAGGATTTAGTCTTCTGTTGAAAATCATTTGTAAAAAAGCTCACTTCCCCTCTCATATTTTCATCAATAATGTCTTGAATAAGTATACTGAACACTATCATAAAGTTTTTATAAAAATGAGATAGTAGGGCTCATAGGTCCTCAGTCATGTGTGTGTGTGTGTGTGTGTGTATGTGTGTGTAAAAATACTGTCCATACTTTTTTCCTCAGTTCTTTTAGTATGTGCTGCTCTTTGATATCTTAAAAATTTATCTGTGAGTGCATTTATAATTATGTGTTAACCTTCAAAATGTCATTTTACTGTTACTACAGTTTTATTTGTGCAGGTCAGCCCTTTTTTCAATTTCATCCTCTTAAATATCATTTCTGTTTTTAAAGTACATCAGGTACCAAGGTGTTAAAATTAAAAAGCATGCCTCTGTCATCAATGATAAGAAAAAAATTTCTGTAGAAATTCTGACAGGTCTTTTCTGTTTTATGTCTTTTTGTTTTCCTTCAAGCTTCATCTGTCAATGCTGTTAGAATAAAACTGACTTGAGTGGACCTAAGGTCAAACTTCCCATGGGCTTGTTTGTCTCTCCATTGTTGTTCATGGTTTTGTGATCTGCTAATACAATATTATTAGCTAAGTTCACTCCTTCCTTTTCTGTAATGTTTTGCAAATGAACTCGTACTTACATATATATATAACACTTAAAGATTTGCTGTGCTCTCACCTCACATTGTATGATGTAATTATCTTATTCATATAACACCATAAATGTCAGAGGTGACATTTAAATCTGAATCTCTACTGACTCAAAGGCCATTATACTGTACTACCTTTTTAACTATTGCCGACCTTGGCTGCAATTTTTCTACACTTAGCAAGGAGATCATGTGTTTCCTGCTTTAAGTAATTTCTAGGTTCTCTTGGCTTTATTGTTGTGGCAACTGTTGTGTTGTTTAAAATCAGTTAAACTTCTCTAAGAAATGGTAATAATCACAGTCCATGGGTTTACTTTGATCTATTTCCCATTTTATATGTAATTTTCGTAACCAACATATCTGATCCATCCTTTTTTTTACTCTCCTTCCAATTAAATCTACAAATGCTTTTGAGGTGATCAGGCTCTGTTGGATCTCGAAGCAAACTCTGTACAAGCTCATATCTTGAGCAGAAACAGGTAATAATGCCTGTAGCCACTATAATAAGTTTTTGGCCATAGAAACCTATGAAATAGAGAAAAAAATTTGAATAGGAAAAAGGAAAAGTATTAAGATCTTTTTTGAAAGATAAAAAAATTGAAATATATGTGTTTATATATACAAGTATGTATATTTTATCTCTGCTTACATGTATGTGTATGTAGCCCAGAAGTGGTTAAGAAATCACCTACATAAGCAGCATAGTCTATGAGCATTGTTTCCAACATGGCACTCTTTCTCTGCTTCTGGGCTTACTCATTCATCCCAGCCTACCCTTACTCTGAAAGGTCTGAGTGTTTTTCCCAGAGAGGAGCCAGCCACAACATTGACTCGATGGCTACCACTCACACTTTGGTTAGGCAATATTGGTGATAGAAGTAAACTCCTACTGCTTGTCCCTGTAGTTCCTGAGCTCTTAACAGTATCCTTCCCATAAAATAAAATTCAGTAATCACATTATTAACTCTTAGATATAAAACATTTGCTACACAATAAGACAAAAGTAATAATAAAGCTTTTTACTCAGTAGAAAACAAAAACACAAGTAAGTAAATATAAGTTGCTAAATAGGAGGCAGTCAGGAGTAATCAAAGTATCCTGATTCCTTCATAGACATCTCAGTATCTGCAGGGAAGAGTGAAGAGGCACGTGCGTGGGGAAACCCACATCCCTAGGGAAATACACATGTCTGTATTGCAAGTCTTGATATCTCTTGATATCTCTGATACCTTCAGGAAATATATGAACCTCACAAAGTCATTTCTCTACCAGCTACTTACTTCTGATTTTTCTCTCCTGTTAGGCAAAGCTTCTGCTCTTTTGTTCAAAAGCCAGTGGACCAATGATAAATTCTTTTAATTTGTAGCCCCCTTAACTGATTGCTGATAAAATATTGTAAGGAAAAAAGCATATCAATATTGTACTTGTTCAGGTACAAACAGTTCCCTTAGGCCAGAGAACTGCAAAGCTCCTCATTTGGCTATTTAGGTAAAGTGGACAAACCCAATCTGTTCTCCACTCAGCAGGATTCTGCCTTTTCCATTCAGCTTTTAGCTCTCCAAAAAATAGAGTTCACAGCTTAACAGATAAAAACTTGTCTTTTTCTCCTCTGTTCTCAAACCATAGAGGACAGAGAGAGACAATCAGGTGCCTCAAATAGTTTTCTTGCTCTCATGCTGTAGATGGTACTAGAGAGCAATAAGTACAGGTAACTCTGTCTACAACAGCAGAATTCAGCTCTCTTCCAGATGAAGCAGTAGCTGAAAAGCTGAGATGACCCAGCCTTTCTGCAGCTAGTTATCAAAGAAATACCTTCCTTCCAATCAGCAGCTTCTTAGGGAAGCATTTAAGAGCTTCCCCATGAATAGTTAATTATCTTAACTGGGAGCATCTTTTTCTTTCTTTGTCTTCTTCTCCCTGGCTTCTTATGATTTCTACTCTTCTTACCTTAAGCTTCTGCTTTTTCTCTCTGCTTTCTAAATACCTCAGATTAATGCCTCCTTGTAAGCACTGAGTCGTGACATAATGTGAAACTTAGTCCCACTTTTCTGTCAGGTATAATTCCAGGAGTCCTTATATTATCTTCCTGTAGTCCATAAACAGTTATTTGATTTAAAATTTCTCAGTTATAACCTTCAAAACTTTAAAAGAAGTCACATACAAATAAACTGATGAACTGCAATGCCCATTAGCCATCATTACCTTAGTCATTATATCATCTTCAAACAGATTCTTTCAGTGTATTTATCTGAAAGACTCTTTTCTCATTTGTCCTCAAATAGGCTGATTCTCCTTAGCATTTTCATCCAGGAACTATTTCTTCACAAATTGATTGCTACCAGTTTCCCTGCCAGATGAAATTTTTCTACCCTTTTCTGCAACTAAACTTCATGTACAAAAGTCACATTTACATTCATTTCATAATGAAGCAGTGACAGTTGTGAGGACATTCAATTTATTATTTCCCAACTTGTTAATTACCCGTTAATGACTTAATTGCATTAGTGGTTTGTGTTAATTTTTGTTTATTAATTCTCTCCCTTTCTAGTTCTTTTCAATTTCTGTATTCACACTACTTTTAATTTCAGGAAAAAATGTGTCTGGATATTGAATAATTGGGGGAAATGAGAGTATCTCTTCTCTTTGGGGATGGGATTGGGTCAAGAGAGATTGTGAGAATGAGAGAGAATGTGTGAAGATTGTGAGGTGAGATTGAAGATTGTGAGGTGAGATTAACGATTGGACACTTACTGGTAAGGAGAGAAAGGGTGGAGAAAGAGCAAAGTAATGTTAGCACTGTATCACCTGGGAGGTGGACAAACCCAGGGGAGGTCAATAAGGTAGCATCCATGGCAATGCCTTCTAAAAGAATCTAAGAGATATTTCTTACACTGTCATCTGTGTGTGTGTGATTGTGTGATTGTTCCAGGAAGGTTTTAGAAGAAGAAATTGTGCTCCATAGCAATCTCTATTTGATTGCCACTGATAGAAAGTGCTATATACATCTTGCCTGTTTTATGGGAGAGGGACAAGTTTGTGAATGTCATACAAAAGTGTCAACAATTGCGTGAAATCTGGCTAGACATAGGTTGTCATGACACTTTACTGTCTTCCAGGTTTGTTTAATGCCTTTGATGAAAATCGTGACAATCACATAGACTTCAAAGAGATATCCTGTGGATTGTCAGCATGTTGCAGGGGACCTCTGGCTGAAAGACAAAAGTGTAAGCACATTAAATGTTGTCTGTCACCAAAACTGCAAACCAATAAAATTTAAAACTATTATTTGAGAAGACACGGACTTTTAGTAACTTTACCATGGTGGTGAGAATCCTTTCAGGAAAAGTTACCAAAAAATAAGAAAGCAGTCTTTCTTTAGTACTTTAAGGTTTTCAAGTACTTCACAGATTTTATCTCATTTGATCCTCACAATATTCTTAAGAGGTAGGTATTATTATTCTGATTTTACAGATGAAGAAACTGAGGCAGAGGGAGATTAAGTGACTTGCCCTGAGTCACACAGCGAGTAAGGGTCTGAGACTGGATTTGAACTTGGGTTTTTCTGACTCCAGATCTGGAGCTCTTACCACCCAGATGCCTATGGTTTATTTCTCAGGATATGGAGAGTTAAAACAAATTGTCATGACATCTAGCCTGAATGAGAATAGATGTATTGCAGGATTGCTTATGAATGCATTTTTTGCCTCTTTACTGATTTTAATTCATCCACTCCATTTTGTTATATGATCTTTGTTATTAATGATGAGGTTGATATTTCCTTTTGATTCCTATTAAATGAAGTAAATGGCAAAACATATTGATCCTGAGAGATTTGAAATTTTCAAAGAGAATATTTTCTTTTAATTTCTGTAGTACTTATTGTTTCTTGAGTCATTTGAAGGATGGGTATTAGATTAAAAAATAAAATTTAGTTGTATATATAACTTGTATTCATGAATATTTTGTTGACCGTAAAATTTATTGGCAAAATACAGTTTTCTCAGTTTTTATTGAATATTAAAAGCCTTTTTAACCTAGAGGTGTTTAGCCAAAATACAATTGCAGTCTAAGTTCACAAGGATAAATATATTGTATTATTAAATCTTAAGCACATTTTAAGAAACTGTAGGTCATTGACATTTAATTAATTTAGTTCATATATATTTACTAGTTTTTTTTTCTGTCTCTTTCTAAAAATAAAATTTTGCAGTGCTTGCTTGTAGCTGGTATTTAATTTGGGTTCCTTGATCTTATCTAGTAACATAAACTATGAACAAGCTCATATATCATATTATACCAGCCAAAAATCATTCCATAATCTGAGAACTTGAAAAACATGCTTTTCTTTTTTAAGTCATAATAATTCAAGTGCCTGTCTTCCTTTCAAATGGAGAATTGATTACTCCCTTTTGATCTTGTTTAGGGATTAACTTAGATTCTGGCAAAAAATATTCTCCTAAGTAATATCTTTAATCTTTTCCATCTTGAACCGTTGTGATAGACTTAATCATTTCTGTGAAATCTAAAGTTGAGGTGAATTTCTTTGTTTCTCAATAAAAGTTCATTATCCTTTTCAAAAATTTTTTTCCTGATGTATTTAGGGAAGTTAATAAATCAAAGTAAATCATTTAGACTTAACTGCCAGTTTTTGACATGATACGTTCAAACTTTTGTGTAGAGCTGAAACTGTTACTCATTACTCATTAGATTTTAATACCACAAGACAAATGTTTCACTGTCAAGAAGTAAATAGAGAAATCAAGTTGCCTTTAACACTAGACTAGTGCACTTCTTCTTACTATAAAAAGGCCATTTGCATTATGTGTATCTGAAGAAACTAAAAACTCTCTTATGAGATCACCTTTTAAAACTTAAAATTATCAAAT
This sequence comes from Potorous gilbertii, assembly GCA_028658325.1. Classification (NCBI taxonomy): domain Eukaryota; kingdom Metazoa; phylum Chordata; class Mammalia; order Diprotodontia; family Potoroidae; genus Potorous; species Potorous gilbertii. The sequence continues at coordinate 545,747,305 of CM053770.1, forward strand.
TTAGAAATGAAATGTCACCCTTAAACCATCACCGTGGTGACAAGACAGTTGATGAGGGTCAGATCCCAGCATTGCCATTCACTGCCTATTTAATTTTAACCAGTCCTCTTGAAAGCAGAGGATCTCAGTTTCTTCATTTTTAATATAATCTAATATGATCTTTACTAAACCTTCTGCTCTCAATCTGTGATCCCATGATACTATGAAGTAAGAATAGTGTGTATTTCAAAGCAGCTTAGCCTTTTCATTTAAACTTGAAGGAAAATGGAGCCCTATTTAGAATGAAAGGACGATGTAAACCAAACCATGAATTTTTAATAGGGTATTTTGTTTATGTGTGATGCAGCATGATTCTTGCTGATCCAAAACCCTGACAATACCATTCTTAAACATTGTACTCTATGACAACTTCACCCAAGGATACAGTTGTCTGAAAACTTTTTTGATTATCCAGAAACAGTTATCAGTATTTTGCCATATACTTTAGAGTATAAAAATAATTTATCTTAACTTAAGAATTTCTTTTCATTAGTTTGTTTTAAGGTGTTTGATGTTGACCGTGATGGAGTCCTCTCACGAGTTGAACTGAGAGACATGGTTGTTGCACTTTTGGAGGTCTGGAAGGACAACCGCACGGATGATATCCCTGTAAGTTCTGTGCTGTGAACCTCTTGTGGAAGTTTTTCCCCTGTAAGCTGGGTAACAAGGGGTATTCTTTACAGAATCATGTCAGCGTGGTTAATTCTTAAAGTGTATGTAGTTGGGGAAGAAGGAGATGTAAATGCTTTGGGTTAACACTGGGATCTATTAGAATCTTTAGCTTTTTTCAAGATTCAACTCAAATGACATCTCCTATAAAATATCTTTTCTTCTTCCCCTAATTGTTAATTCTCTAGCTTTCTCTTCAACTTATTTATATTTTGTATCTCTCAGTAAAATATAGGTTCCTGAAGACAAACATGATTTTCTGTTTTTGTTCTTGCGTCCATGGAACCTAGTACAGTGCCTTGTCCACAGGGTGTTTAATAAATGCTTATTTTAAAAAAAATTGTGACTATCTTTTGTTTTTAGATCGCCTTAATTTCCCAAAGTGGTTTACTCTTTCCCAGAGAGCAATCCGTCATAACAATAAAATAGAGGGGGAAAACAATTTCAGTAAAACTAACCAACATATCAAACAATACAGACAAATTATAGCTTTCCACACCTAGAGTGTCCAACACTTCTATAAAAGAGGGACAGAAGTGCATTCTCTTACTTCTTTTTCAGGTGTAGACTTAGTCATAGCATATAGTTTCAATTTTTTGTTTTGTTTTTGGCTGTTTTCCTGTCCATTTACATTGTCTTTGTGTGTGTTGTTTTCCTATTTCTTTTCTACTTGCTTTCTCCATATTCATCATTAGTGTAGTAATGACACTCCATTCTTTTGTATACCAAGCTTTCTTTAACCATTCCTCAGAAACTCATCTGATTTGTGTTTCTAGTTCTTGGATACTACAAAAGAGTCTGTTACAGATATTTTGGGGTACATTCTTTTGGATTTTAGAGCAATTCCCCACTGGATTGTTTGAAGGAAATAAACAATTCCTAATAGATTATGAACTGTAAAATAAGAAAGATTGTTCCAAATCACAACAGAACCGCAAGTCAAAACAACTCAGAGACCTCACACCAAGCAAATTGGTAAAGACAAAAAATGGAAACAGTCAATGTTGGAGGAGTCCTAGAAAGACAGATATACTAGTATACTGCTTATAGAATTGTGTATTGATCTAACCAGTCTAGAAATCAGTTAAAAATAATGGTAAGAAAGTGACTAAAATTTTATTAACTTTGTTGAATCAAATTGAAGATTTTTATTGAATGTGAATCTTAGGTTTATTTGTTATTTTTGTCAAAGCAAATATCAGAATCTTTTCATAGTAAATTAAAATTGCTATCCAAAATGACAAAAATAATATATACTCAGTATTTTTTCCCTAGTGCTGCATAGTATAATAAAAATTTTGTTTACTGACTGTATTCAGTTATTCTTTCGGTTGTTTTTAAAGGAACTGCACATGAATTTGTCAGACATTGTAGAAGGCATATTGAATGCACATGATACCACAAAGGTGAGTTTTTGATAGAACTAATTTGTTTTCACCTAAAAACATTTTGTCATGTACCTTTCTGTTTTTGTAAAATTTGTCTAAAGTCTCTTGACACCAGAGTTTATAATTTTCTTGGTTTTTTTTGTCTGAAACTATAATTTCATTGGTGTAGGGATTTATTGGTATGAAAACTACCTCCCTTGATGTAGATTGACAACTAATCTGAAGTGTATAGTTTTTTTAAAAAATTGTTTGGAACATTGAGAGGTCAAATGACTTGTTCATAGTCTCACTGCTAGTGTGTGTCAGAAGTAGAATTTGAACTCCATGCTCTGTCAAGGCCAGCTGTCATTTCATAAATATGTTTAAAATATGTAGTTAAACAACTATCACCTGTATAGGCATTTTCATGTATTCTACCCTCAGGAAAAAGAATAAGTGAACTGGAATTAAAGGCATTACATATCAGGATATTATTCTTTTATTTTTGCTTGTTAGCATTATTTTAGTTCATTTTAATTCTTCTGTCATGCTTGTTATATGGACTTACTAAAAGAGCCAAGATAAACATTTCTTTTAACTACGATTATACCCTTAGGATCACAGAATAATAAATTTAGAGCTGGAAGGCACTTGAAAGATCATTAAGTTCAACACCCTCATTTTACAGATAAAGAATCTGACTCCCAGGAATATTAAGTGACTTGCTCAAGGTTACAAGGCTATTAAATGGAAGAAATGAGATTTGAACCCATGTTGTCCTCTGCTGAAAAATTGTGATCCCTTTTTTTTACTGTCAGTGCTTTGAACTTTCACTGGACCCTTATAACATGTCAGCCCCAAATAAATTTATATGTGCCATGACAGTGCGGTTTTCTGACATTAAGAATATGTATGCATTTAGAAAAAGTAATATCCTAAACTATTCTTCTTTGTGCTATGTAGATTGATGTTTTCCTTGAATGTTGTACTCTATCCATCTGCTTACATTATCTCTAGGCTTGTAAATTTTGATGGCATTGTATGCTTGAAAATAACTCATGCATGGTAGGCTCCCTGATTATGAGCCTTTCTACTCAGAAATGAAATGAAATGGTAGACTAGCAAGTAGGAATAACTTGTAGCAAATAGAAAGGAAGAATTTGAGGGGGGTATATTTTTAGTTTAAGTATTATTTCTTGTTATGGATGATATACTTGAGGAAAAAGAGTCCTTTAGGCCTCTATCATTGACCTATTTGGTCTACTTTGCCTCCAGGTCTCCATTGTCAGTGCTTTTAGATCTGTCAACATCTAACTCACCACAGGCCTGTTCATGAAGGTGGTAACTGTGTGACTGACACCCCTATTGGTCAATTTGATATGCTTAATTATTGATCTTCTTTAGTCTATCATTGTTGGTGATGTGCCAGATTGTGAGGAATTTCAGACCCTTAGAGGCTGTCATTGGTTGTTTTGTCAAAATGTCTTCATGACCTTTATCTATTCTTCCTGGCCTTCTTGGTTATACACTATGGTTTTTTATTTATAAAACTATGGTTTCTGGTTACAGATACCATCATGTATGCTCCATGCTAGGTAGTCTCAATCTGTTCATTCACCAACATGCTTCTAATGCAGAGGGCACAGCAAAAAGATTAGATACTTGTCAAACTGCAGTTGCCAACACTAATAATCCAAAATTCTATGACTTTTATGGACAAACTTTCTCAAAGTGCAGTTCGTCAACTTGTAGGTCCCCTCCATCATTACAGCATTACAAAGGTAATTGTTTCTCATACCCAACATAGAACATGATTACAGGCAGAGATCTTCTGGATCCACTTAAAGTAATGCTAATGATATATTACTCATAAAGAGTGGTCAGGTTGCCCTGCATCTGGGTGGGATGGGAGCAGTAAGTACTTTTTCTTAGGCACTACAGAATGGCTGCAGGAAACTTCATCTCATTTAAACTGTTGATGAGGGGCAGGGTCCCTCTTTTTAGCAGAACATACTTCCTGTGCATGTATTCATGCCAATGTTGTCTCTCCACTACTTTTTGCCTTTATTGTTTTCAAGGTTAGCATAAAAAGACAAAAAAAAATAGTAATTTTCCCCTGTTTATTGCATTTTTTTCTATTTAGAGATTTTCTTATTTCTAGAACCATAGACCTAGAGCTGGAAGGGACCTTAAAAACCATGGAGTCCAACTCTCCTTATTTTTATAGATGAGGAACTGAAGCTCAGATGTTAAGTGATTTCCTCAGGGTCACACAAGCTGAGACAGGATTTGGATCTAGACTATCCTTATTTCAAGTCCAGTGCCCTAATTGCTAAGCCTTGCTTCATTTCTTTGCTTCGTTGTTGTTGTTTTTTTTTTTCCAATAATAGATAAAGACCTTTTATCTTGAATGCTTAGTTTTACTTGTAATTAACCGTTTATCTTTATTTTGAGTAAGCATTGCTGTGACTCACTTGGGTATTGAAATTTAAATGCTGTAAATTTGATAAAAATCCTTGTTTCCCTATGCTTCATTTTGATTTCTTAGAAGCTGTCATGGCCTTCCAAATGTTAAATACAATGAAATTGTATTGGTTTTTTTGTCCGCTATTCAATTTGATCATCAAAACAAAACTACTGCTAATATTAGTAATTGATTTTTGCTACAAGGATGAAAGATATAGTTTTGAGAATGGGCATGCCCTCCTGCTTGACACTCTTTGGTTCCCACATTGATACTTTAGTCTTGAAGTGCAAATCATAGAGCCATACACAGTGAACTTACATTTATTGGTGCATACATTTAGAGTATGTTAATCTGTGTAGTATGTGTGAGCATTCACTCATTTAATTAACTCTTGAGTATTTATGAGATTGCATAGATTCAGAAATCAATTTGCCCTTTGGTTTTAAAGGGTAAAAATATGTCTGAATATTAATGGGAATGCTTCTTCTTTCCCTAAGTTTCCACCACCCCACCCCAATAAGTGAAATTATGTTTTTACTTTTCTTTTGCCCCTTATACTCAGTCATATATGGAATTATTTTTTACTTGTCTTTTTTCCTTCCTAAACAGTAAACATCTTGAAGGCAAACACTATCTTATTCATTCTTTGTACCACATAGAGTACCTAACACAATGTTGAGTGTAGTAGATACACAACAAAAATTTGTTGAATTGAATTCTTTCTATTAACTGAATAGTCAGACTATTATAGTGTAGTCTGAGATAGTATGGTATAATGGAAAGAGTTGTAAGACCTGAGCTTGTTCATTTGACACTTGCTGGCTTTGTAAGTCTGAGGAAGTTATTTCATCTCTCTGAGCTTCAGTTTTCTTCTTGGTAAAATGGAGATAATAAAACTCTGATTACCTATAATACCCCACTGGATTATTGTGAGGAAAAATTAAAAAATAATTCTGGACCTGTGATATCATTGGAACAGGGAATTCCTTCTACAGAGCCTCCCTCCACTGATGCAGATCAGCAGCTAATCTGCAACAGAGAGTGGGAGCAAGTTGCTTGAGGCACTGAGAAGTGACTTACTCAGTATCATATAGCTCATAAGTATCAGAGGCAAGACTTGAAACCTGATCTTTCTGGTACTAAGGTATGCTGTCTTTGTGACTAGAGATTTTGCCATGTTGATTTGGTGCTATGAGAAAAGTACTTTTTAAACCTCAAAGCATTTTATGAAAGTGAGTTTTTATAACTCCCTTACCTTTCATACCATACCATATAATTTTCCATGTATATATAGTATACATAGACATTCCTCCATCCAAGTCAAGAGAATTATAACAAAACAGATTTTAGAGTTCAAAGTAATTGAGTTTTTTTGTCACTGATAGTAATGTTTATCCTATACTGATGGGTAGGAATTCTCTGTACCTTGAGTCTCTTTCTCTGAACTATTCTCCCTCTACCCCCACCTCCCACCTCACTCCACCTTACCCCCCCCCCAAGAAAAACAGTCACAAAAGATAATTTACATTCATATAGTCAACTCATATTATCTGTTTTTCATATTTTACAGAGCTGGTTGTCCCTTTTGTTGAGGAAGAAGTCTCACTTTTTAAAAATCAATAGAATTAGTAATAGTTTTTTTCCTCTTACCCTTTGCCTGTTATTTCTCCCCATTTGTATTTAAAATTTTTTCCCCCAAGTACTTTTTTTTAAGGGTGAGGTGGGGGGAGGTACTGTGACTATCTCTCAGACCCTGAACATGAAGTTCTCTTATCACTAGACTGGTTCACTATTTGATTGGTAGACTGAATTGGCTTTCTGTTTTATGCATAACTCAAGGAGGTGTAACTTGATATTCTCAGTCATTCATAAGATGCTTCCTGGGTGGCATCATCTGCTTTTATCCAGTTAAAGCCCTCTAATCCGTTCAAATTTTTTTGACTTCTTCACATCTTAAGCTAGAATTGTAAGAAAATTCCTTAATAAAATTGTCAATTGACTCAGTTGAAGTGCCTGGGCTTTTTACACTTAACACTAATTGAAGTGGGATTGAAGCTTCCTCTTCCCTTATGGACTCTTTAACACTTTGCCTTTGGGCAAGATAAGAAATTTAATTATTTCAGACAAGCTTTAGATTGGTCACCATCCTCTCAAATCAAAAAAATATGTTATTAAAGCTTTCTGAACTTGGAATCATTGTAAGAGGATCAGATATACTCTCTGCCTTCTAGTCATGAAAGGGTAACATGTCAGTATTATTAGGAACAATCTAAAGAACGTTGCATGTCTGACAAAACACCTTAGGTTCAAAGTAAGAAACGATGAGATAGTTTCAGAAAAACTTAGAAATACTTGTATGAAAAGATGTAGAGAGAAATTAGCAGAACTAGCAAAGTTTATATAGTAATATGAATAATAAAGAGAAACATTTTTGAAAGACTTGGGAACTCTAAACAATGCTGTTGAACAACCACAAATCCAGGAGACTCATGATGAACCAAGCTGTCCACTTCAAGAGATAGACATCTGATTGACTCAGTACAGACTGAGACATATTTTCTTTTCTTTAGTATCTTTTTGAAATTTTTGAACATGGCTAATTGGGAGATTAGTTCTGTTTGATTATTTATATTTGTAGCAAGTTTTGGGTTTTTTGCCTTACCAATAGGTAGGAGTATGTAAGAGTATCAAAGAGTATGGAGAGTTTGAAACTGCATATAAAATAAAGTTGAATTTAAAATATTAAAAAATAAAACCCTGTAGCTCCAGTTTATTACTCCATGACCTTTGGTAAGTCATTTAATCTCCTTAGGCTTCAGTTTATTCAGCTGTAAATTGAAGGGATTGGACTAAATGACCTTCAAAACCCTTAAAGTTCTAGCTTTCCACGTGTCTAAATATATGATTCTATTATCTTAATATATTTTGTTGCTATTGTTATGTTACATGTAAATGTAACTATTTTTTCCTAACAATAGGAATGCATTGGCTTCCAGCTAAAATACTTGAGGAGTCTAAAAGGATTCTGGTCTCTTACTCCTACTGTCAGAAAAGGAAAAGTGTTGGATTGTGTTATGTAGAACTTTTAAGATAATGGTACCAAAGGCAGACATTTTTGTCCATTATATTCTTCCTCAAAAATGTCATTTTTTTGGAAAGAGCATAAATTCAGATTACTTAGGTGAAACACTGTTCTCAAATGTCTTTTTTAAAGTAAAATTTCCTATGTTAAGTTGCACCATCTCTACTCATTGCTTTGATACAGTTTATATTTATTGCTTACCTGTAGCATGTTATTTCTAATCTGATCCTATTTTACCTAGTTTTCAGATAACACTACTTGGAAATAGAATATGAGTAATAAAAGTTTTGTAAGTTAGCTTTGATTTTCATTTCTCTTTAAAAAGTAAAATACTCTAAAACGTCTTATTTTAAGTATTGTCCCTCTTCCAGAAGGGGCATCTAACTCTAGAGGACTATCAGATCTGGAGTGTGAAGAATGTTCTTGCCAATGAATTTTTAAATCTCCTTTTTCAGGTATGTATGCTCATTATAAATAACCTTTTTGGGAGTTGGGGGTATGAGGTGCACTCCCAGTAGTCTTCAGTCTTTTCTGTTATGGAATTCATACTCAAGTTCTTTTCATTTTAGGTACAAAAGTATAGACTTTTAACCAGCTAAGAGGAATTGAACCTCATTATGATGATGTGTCTTTAAAAATGCCTCAAAACCATGATCTAGAAAGTAGAAAACTGGAGTGTAGTCATTTAAATCAATTTTCTTTCTATGAAGCCTCTTCCTATTAACTAAGTAACTTAATATTCAAGTATTTCTATACTTTATTGTGCTAATCACCTCTTTTCCCTGTGCTGTTAGTTAAAAGTAGATCATAAATAGAGTTAACTCTTAATTTTGCCAGGGGTGTATTATCCATTAGTGGATTATCCCAACTTGAAAGTTCTTTCAGTTTGGCTCCTCATTAACCAGTTACAGGAAAGATTGGCTGGGGAAGGCAGTAACAGTTATCCAGGCAAGTGAGGCTTTTGAGTGTTTATAGTCCAAACTTAACCTCTTTCTCTGTTAAATATGATGAATCAAAGAGATGGTTGTTCATCATCTTTAAGGTTTGGTCTCCAAATAATCTAAGAAAGTCATCCTTTCTGAGCATGAACATCTGCCAGAGCTTGAGCATATTATTAAATATTAACCTATGGCATTCCTCTCTGTGTGTGCACACATGCATGCATACACACAGATGAGCAAGATCGACTAATGATTGATTCCACTAAATGGTTTCATTAAATTGGTTCCACTAAAATGACTGGTTCTAACACATGTATGTCTAACACATGTTAGAAATATCACATTTTATTTTCCAGTAAAAGGAAAGATATAGTTTATATTTTGCTAAATCTTTCCCTTTCCTTTTCCCCTAGTTCATACCATGCTTATTAAAGATGCAATTCATAATTTAGCATGTTTTGAGACTTTTCCAAGAAGCTCTCTAAATCCATGGTGTAACACTTTGAAGAACATGGAACTGCTATTGTACAAATAGAAAATCAGTCTTTCCTGAGAGTTAATGGCAGATTATCTTTATTTAGAATGTAGAACCCAATCTCAATTTAAATCCATCAGTTCCATAATTGATTAACATCTCCTACTGAGATTAAAATTGATGGCTTCATAATACATCTTCAGAAGCACTATGCAAGTCACTACCAGTAATGGAGCTGAACCTTGAGCAGAAATTTAAATTCATTTAAATTTTTCCTTACTGGTACATATTTTTTATCGGTGTTTTGGTGTTTTCATTCAGCTACTTCCCCCTTGTTTTGACATAGCAGCTTTCTCATCTAAGTCTTCTTGTCTGTCTTGTTCTTCACTTATAACATACTGATTGACCCCCCTCTCTTCACCTGGTTGGCTTAGGAAAATAATTTTTTAAGCCACAGTAATTCTAGAAGAAGATATGTGAAGTCATAAAAAATTTGTGGTACCCTCTCCCCTGAAAATAAGGAGACTTGAAGTATTTTCCTACTTTTAATTCCAAAGGTCTTCTTTCCTGTATTTATTTATTTATTTCCTTTATTTTAGCTATATAATATAGGGTTGCTTTTATGTGAAAATATTTTTTAGGGTGTTAATCTTTTCCTGGGTAAACACATATTTCAGCTTTGTTTAAACCCTCATGCTCACTTAGTGTGTATTTAAGTGGCAGTTTTTATGCTAGAATGAGCTGAGAAGCTTAACTTTTGAAAAAAGTCTATTGTGATATACTTTCATTTGAGGACATCACTCTGATCTTGACATTCAAACCAAGTGTGCATAAAACAGGAAGATAATTGTAGACCAATTCTACTAGTGAAACAATGTAAAAATTTAAATGAAAGGTTAGCAGACAGATGATAGCAACATAGCCAAGAAATTTATCATTATGACCAAGTTACTTTTATTCCATAAACACAAAAATAATTTATCATTAGAAAAACAATGAATCCAAATCCAAGAGCTAACATTATAACCACATTCTACCTCTCCCTTTCCCCCTTTCCCAGCACATTCTTCTTCCTCACTTCTTTATTTCTTTCAGTATCATCACATCATATTCAATTCACAATCATGTCCTCTGTCTATGTATACTCTTTCTAACTGCCCTAATAATGAGAAAGTTCTCAGGAGTTACGAATGTCATCTTTCCATAAAAATGTAAACAGTTTAACCATGTTGAATCCCTCATGATTTCTCTTTGCTGTTTACCTTTTTACATTTCTCTTGAGTCTTGTATTTGAAAGCTGAATTTTCTATTCAGCCCTGCTCTTTTCATTAGCGATGCTTGAAAGTTCTCTATTTCATTGAATGTTGATTTTTCCTCTGCAGGATTATACTGTTTTGCTGGGTAGGTGATTCTTGGTAGTAATCTTAGCTCTTTTGCCTTCTGGAATATCATATTCCAGGCCCTCCAATCCTTCAGTGTTAAATGTTGATAAATTTTGTGTTATCCTGATTGACTCCACAGTATTTGAATTGTCTCTTTCTACCTGTTTACAATATTTTCTCCTTCAGCTGGGAGCTCTGGAAATTGTCCTTAGCATTTCTGAGACTTTTCATTTTAGGATCTCTTTCAGAAGATCAATGGATTCTTTCAATTTCTATTTTATCCTCCGGTTCTAGAATATCAGAGCAGTTTTCCATGATAATTTCTTGAAAGATGATAATCTCTTTTTTGATCCTGGCTTTCAGGTGGTACAATAATTCTTGAATTATCTCTTCTCAATCGATTTTCCATGTCTATTAGTTTCTCCAGTAAGATAGTTCATTTTCTCTCTTTCTTCATTTTTAAAATCATTTTTTTGATATCTTGTGGAGTCATTAGCTTTTGTTTGCCCAATTCTAATTTTTAAGGAATTATTTTCTTCAATGAGGATTTATACCTCTTTATTTGGTCAATTTTGCTTTTTTAAGGAGTTTTTCTCTTCAGGGAATTTTTGTACCTCTTTTAATATTTAACCTATTCTGTTTTTTAAGGTATTATTTTTCTTCATTATTTTTTGTACCTCATTTGCCATGCTGTTGATTCTTTTTTTCATGATTTTCTTGTATCACTCTGATTTCTTCCAATTTTTTCTCTACCTATCTTATTCGATTTTGAAAATCCTTTTTGAGCTCTTTCAGGAATTCTTTGGGGGTCTGAGACCAATTCGTATTTTTCTTTGAGGCTTTGGATGTAGAAGTTTTGATTTTGTTGTCTTCCAGTTTGTGTTTTGCTTGCTCTTACCTGTTGCCATAGTAACTTTCTCTGGTCAGGTTCTTTTTTTATTGCTTGGTTGTTTTTCAAATCCATTTCTTGGTGTTTAACTCTGTGTTAAAGTGGGACTCTGCTCCCAGGGGAGAGGGGTCATTGTCCTAAGCTTCGGGCCTTTCTTCCTGTTGCTCTCAGCTACTAGTTCTTCCAAGGTGGTATGATCTAAGGAAGAAGTGTTGTCATTGCAAGTGACTGCAAGCACTCTTTTCCACTCTGGAGCTGTGTTCAGTGTTTCTGCTCACCTGTGGCCACAAGCTCTGGTGTCCTAGTACTCCTCCTAGCCCTGAGGCTGCTACCTTTGATTGAGACTTTGATTCATATATGAGTAATGCAGCAGAATCCTGGTACCTAATGCCAGCAAAGGGACCCACATAATTTCCTTCTGAGTGGTTTCTCACCCCTTTACCATCTGTGGATTGAGAAGTCTAGAAACTGTAGCTCACTGCCACTGCTGATCAGTCACACCCAAGGGTTGCTGCTGGTTTGCTGGGTCCTAGCTTATGCTGATACAGTCTGTACTGGACTGTGCTCTGCTCTCTCCCTGATGCAACAGACATTTCTTGCCAACCGAAGTTGGCCTGGACTGGAAAATTGTTTCACCCCATCCTTTATGAGTTCTGCCTCTCTAGAATTTGTTTTGAGGCATTCTCTAAAGTTGTTTGGAAAGGAGTTTGGGAGTACATAGGTGAGTCCTTGCCTTTTTTCTGCCATTTTAGTTCTGCCTCTGACAGCTAATTTTTTTAGAAGAAAGAGAGAGAGAGAAAAAACACAGTTCAGCAAAATCAACCAACATATCAACTAAGTTTGACAGAATATTCATTATTCCACAATCCTAGTTGCACACCTCTTCAAAGAAAGAGGAAAGATACATTTTGTCAGATCTTTTCCCAGGTGAGGCTAGTTATATAATTATATTACATTCAGTCCAATTTTTTTATTGTTATTTCCCTTTGTATGTTTGTGGTCATTGAATATATTATTTTCCTGGTTTATTTATATCACCATGCATTAGTTCACATAAGTATTCCTGTGCTTATTTGAATTTTTCAGACTTGTCTCTTGTTTAAGTAAAATACTATTCCATTATATTCATGTCCCACAGTTTTATTGAATAAAATTTGAATGGAGGCCCCTTCTAACTCTTAGTCTGTAATACTAAAACCTGAGAGTGAAATTAAAGGTATAAATACCAGAAGAGACAAGGCAAAATTATATCCTACCTACAGTGGTATATACTTACCTATGTGATGCTTGATTTAGGAAACCCTGAAGACAAAAAGTCTTCATCATTTCTCTACAGTACTGCCAAATTTCAGGGAGAAATAGCAGAAAGAAAAATTCCCTTCAGATAAACTGCAAAATGTGCAGATTATCTGGAAGTTAGTCTTCTAAAGTACACTTAATCCCAAATGAAACTACAAAATATTTGTCACACAAAGGACAATTTAAATAATTGAGGAGGATATGCATTGTTCTAGTCAGATCTCACTAGTGTACCTAAATGTAACCTAAATTAATTTACAAATTTAGTCCTGTATTAATCAAACTATGAAGGGATTTCTTTATACAATCAGACAAAATTACAGTACAACTAATTTTGGATAACAAAAGGTAACTAATACAACGTGAAATAAACAACATGTATGTAGATAATTAAATGCCATACTATTGTGCTATAAGAAATAATGAGCAGGATGCTCTCAGAAAAACCTGGAAAGACTTACATGAGCTGATGCAAAGTGAAATGTATTATGTACAAAATAGCAGCAATATTGTGGGATGATTAGCTGTGATTGACATAGCTGTTCTCAGCCAATGTAAATTAAAGTGACTCTAGGGTACCACATCACATGTATCAGATTTACTAATATGACAGAAAAGCAAAATGACAAATGCTGAAGGGGATTTGGGGAAAAAAAAACATTGTACATAGTAACAGCAATAATGTAATCATGATAAGCTGTGAAAGACAGCTACTCTGATCAATAAAATCCAAAGAACTCAGAATGAAAAATATTATCTACCGCCAGAGAGAGACTTATGAACTCTGAATGCAGATTGAAGCATATTTTCTTCTCACTTTATTTTTCTTTCTTATTTAACACCATGACTGATATGGAAATGTTTTGCATAATTTCACATGTATAATTAACATCATATTTCTTGCCTTCTCAATGAGTAGAAGAGAGGATTGAGGGAGGGAGAGAATTTGGAACTCAAAATTTAAAAATGAATGTTAAAAAATAAATATAACAAAAAAAAGAACAATGTTATATGAAGAGGCACGTAAAAGTCAGTATACTAAGGATTAGACTTCAACTCAGGCAGAGATTTTTAAAATTGCTTAGAGGAAGCTAGTCTTTCAAAATATCCTGATTATGACCCTGGACAAGATTTACAGAAGATAAGTTAATATGAAAATGTGTGATATGACTGCTTAGCGTCACTTTTAGTCATTATTTCCTAGTGGTCTTACATTCAAGTGTTGCTCTCACCTTCTCTATTACTACTACCATTAGGATTGGGCTCCCTTACTGACACTGCCCACTAACGCCTCCTGCCCTTCCTAGTTGTCATAAATTTAGTTCTTACATAAGAGAAGAATGATAAGAATATAATGAATATATAATCATTAATAAAAACTGAAAAGGATTTGTTTTCCCATCCTACATATTCAAACTGACCTGTCATTTCATTGAATCAGGAGTTTGCTCCAACAGTGGTGATTTCCCATTTGGTTTAACTCTTGTCCCTGTTCCCTCACAAGTTCAACATTGAGCATCCCCTTAATGTACTAGAGGGCTTCATGACTGTTTTCCTGGCCTCAGAGGAGGTACCAATACTCTGACTGTCTATGTGTCATTCCTCACTCTTGACCAATCCATCTTCTCCTGTCATATGTTGTAATCTTTAATATCTTTTTTCTGTAGAATTCATATTTAATCATGTGTTCTTGATTCACCATTCATATCCCCATTATCCTTTGTATAGTATTCATCTTTAGTTCTTTGTATACAGTGATGTTCCTTGTTGCTGTCATATAGCAACACTGGGAAAATATTAACTTTGAAAGATGGGACTTTGTTTTCATGTAAAGTTTTGCAATTTCCTGAAAGCAGTTCAGCCTGCTTTCTTCCTTTTCAGTGGCTATGAGCCATCTGATTGTCTCTCTGTGCTATCTCTTCTAGATAAATATAATATTGACCTATCAGATTGGCTAACGTTACAGAACAGGAAAATGATAGATGTTGGAGAAGATATGGGAAAATTGGAACACTAATGCATTGTTGGTGGAGTTGTAAACTGATTAAGCCATTCTGGAGAGCTATTTGGAACTATACCCAAAGGGCTATAAAACTGTGTATACCCTTTGACCCAGCAATACCAATACTAGGTCTGTATCCCAAAGAGATTAGCAAAAAGGGAAAAGGACCCACATGTACAAAAATATTCACAGAAGCTCTTTTGTGGTGGCAAGGAATGGGAAATTGAGGAGATGTCCATCAGTTGGAGAATGGCTGAACAAGTTGTGGTATATGTATATGAGTGTAATGGAATACTCTTTTTCTATGAGAAATGATGAGTACGCTGATTTCCAGAAAAACCTGGAAAGACTTACATGAACTGATGCTGAGTGAAGTGAGCAGAACCAGGAGAACATTGTACACAGTAACAGAAATGTTATACAATGATCAACTTTGATAGACTTAGCTCTTCTCTGTATTGCAGTGATCTAAGGCAGTTCCAAAAGACTCATGATGCTATCCACTTTCAGAGAAAGAACTATGAAGTCTGAATGAAGATCTAAGCATACTGTTTTCTCTTTTGTTTTTTCTTTCTCTTGGTTTTTCCCTTTTGTTCTGATTCTTCTTTTACAACATAATGTGGGAATATGTTTAATATGATTGTACATGTATAGCCAATATCAAATTGCATGCTGTCTTGGGGAGGAAGAGGGGAGAAGAGGGGAAAAATTTAGAACTCAAATTCTTCTAAAAGTGAATGTTGAAAACTATGAATGAATGAAAAAAAAGAGAGGTTTCCTATTATAAATTACTCTTTCCCAAACATTATCCCAAAGGAATTTTTTAAGTATGTAAAAGAATTTGTTTAAAACAAAACAAAACCCAGTATATTATTGAACACATGAAAATATGGGCAGTGAGTGCACTTGTTTCTTCCGCTTTGTCTGTTCTGTAGATAGACCAAATGTCTTTGGACTTCATGCAATCAGCATTTCACCTGCAAACAATAATGTCTGGAAGACCTCATCGTCTCTAATGATCAACTTGTATCTTACACTGCAGATCTCCTCCATCACAGTGGCAAATACCTTTGACAAGCTTACCACCATCAGCTTTATATTTTTCCTGGTACTTTTTAACAAAAGTTATTCAACATGGCTATTTCTTTTATTAAATCTTTGAAGGAATCCTGAATGGTCTTAATGTGTAATGATGTAATAATAGAGCCTTTAAGGTAGTGTTTTTTCTGCCAAATCAAATGATTTTTCATAATCAACAGAGTGTATTGACACAGTAGAATCTCTTCACATCTTCCAGTTCATTCTGATTATAAAAATGTGATCCATTGTTGAATTTTGCTTGTGAAAGCCTACATGTTCTTTACTAATGCTCTTGTTGCTGATTCCCTTAATTCATATGTAGATGACTCATAAAGATTTTGTATAGATGGCACAGTACTTATTGTTGTTTCCTTGGTCACCTTTTTTGAGGGGTTTTAATAAGATCTGAGCTGCTGGCCACACCTTTGATTTCTTCCCCTTTTTCAGGTACCTCATATATCGGTCTGTCATTATCTTCAGAGTTGTAGATGTCCAGCATGGAGCTCCAGAAGTACTGTACTTGGTTCAGTCTGACTACTTTTCCCATCTTCTTATTAGTACCCTTTCTACTCCCTCTATAAACACTTAAAGTTTTGTAATATTAGGATCTCCTTTCCTTGGTGAAGAAAACAGTTTACAGAAATTTTTTTTTGCAAATCTTTTCCATTTTAACGTATCTTTTCCTTTCTCATAAAATGTTGATTTTGTCTCCACATTGTGATTTTAGAATCAGCCTCTGTTGTGTTAGTTTTTTCTGAAAACTAGCTAAAGCTTTAATTTGTTTAAATTAACTCTTTAGATTTTCATAGGTAATTCATCAAACTGAGTGAGGCTTTAGCCTTATGAGTCCAGGACCCTGTCTCAGAAGCCAGCCTCTTACTTTGTGCTCGTAATGCTATTGGTTTGTCAGTTATTGGCATATATTAGTAAGTTTTTACTTTCCTCTCCTTCTCCTTAGGTGTGCCATATAGTCCTGGGTTTAAGACCTGCTACTCCAGAAGAAGAAGGACAAATCATTAGGTAAGTGTGGGGTTTTTGCTCCACAGTATTAATTTCATTTGTGGCCAGCTTTAATGAGAGAATGGGACAAGGAATAAGGAACATATTTAATCAAAATTAATTGCCAGTGATCTGAGCCTCCAACTCATGATGTCAGTAAGCTGGTGAGATGCTGTTATGAATTGAAAAAGGTGCTCATGGGAAGGATGGGAGAGTGGCTGTTCAGCTAGGGCTGAGGTAGGATTCTCCTGACTCAATTTCCCCACTGACACCTGACAGACCTTAAGCCTGACTGAATGCAAGTGGATAATCTAATCCTGTCTGGAACTGACATGAAGTCGGGGAGATACTGTATCCCTGCAATGTCTCTGCTCTTGGTGGCCATTTTCTATAGTCAAAAGGTTTATAAGCTTAATACCAGATCTATTCAATTATAGATTATTGATAGGGGAACATCTGAGGTTAAGTCTGAAATTAAACTATTAGGCATAGGACTTTAGACCAACAACAATAAGTTAGGTTCCTTTAATTCTTAGCAATACTGTGGAGACAATTAGGTCAAGAGCTTGTGAAGTTAGCAAGTTAAATATTATTTGTGTCAGTTGGTTAATGTTTTTAAAAAAAAATTCTTTTGTGGTCCATATTGTAAATGCTTTAAAAAGAAGTATCACCTGACCAAAAGTTTGAATTGTTTTATCTATTATAAACTGTGTTAAAAAATGAAAAATTAAAATTAAAAAAAATTAATTGCCAGTTAACATTTTTATGATTCAAATTGATTCCTGTAATTAATGGTGTATACTGTTTTTTCTCAAATTGTCCTCTCAAATCGTCGGAGAATGAGGTATTCCATTGAATTCTCCCTACCTTTGAGTTACAACAGGTCAGATATATGAATTGGTTGTTTTGGAGAATTGAGACATGAAATATCCTTAATATTAAAATTAATACTGAATATAATTAAATCTTCAGTAATTCAGAAGGCCCTTCAGGATCTTTCAGTACTTTACAGTTGTTTTATGAATATCGATGTATGATTGTATACTACAGTTGAGGCTGGAGGACATTTGGCTAAATCTGTTATGACTGGCATATTCATTTTTGAGTGAATCAGTAGTATAGTATTTTCTTTGTCATTTGTCATTTCTCATAGTAGAGCATAGAAGAAATAATTATTTGAGCCTCTGATCTAAGGAATTCTGAGTAATATATCTCATATTCATGTAGTACTTTGTATCTTATATATCTTAATTCTCCTTTACCTCATTTGATCCCTGTAGTATCCTTGATGCTGTAGCTAGAAGTTGGAATTATCTCCATTTTTTTTAAGGTTAGGAAACTAAAATTTAATGAGATTAAATGATTTGACCAAGGTAGCATAACTAGGAAGTTCTAAAGGTTCATTGCAATTAGGTTATTTAGAATCTCTTGAGGTCACTTCATTGATCTAGTGTATAGAGTTGTAGACTTTGAGTCAGGAAGTCCTGAGTTCAAATCCTGCCTCAAAAACCAACTTACTGTGTAACTCTGGGCAAGTTGCTTAGCTTTTGTCACTCTCAGTTTCCTCATCTATGAAATAGGGACAGAAGGATTGTTTTGAAGAGCAAATGAGATGATATACGTGAAGGACTTTTTGAACCTTAAAGTGCTTATGTTGCTAGCAGCTGGCGGGTCAGAGGCATGGAGGTTATAGAAAAGAAAGAGATAACAGCAGCGGGGGCTAGGCGAGCCTGTACCATCTGGACATGACTGGGACATGACTGATTTATTGATCTGAGGGTCAAGTTTATATACTCTCTCAAGCAAGATTATTCCCATGAGAACATTTTTGGTTTACATCTTTTACATCCATATGTTAGTTCCTTCTGCGTAATAACCTTAGGGTACACAATCAGGGTCAGGATGGTCTCATTTTTGCTTATCAGGAGTAGGATGGTGACCCAGTTTCCTGAGAACATCAGCCTTTACGGTAGTACAAGTCCCAAGTACCTCACGTTCCCGACTCCATCAGTACTGGCTCTCTTACACTTATGTAAATGTTTGTTATTTTTTCTTACATACTCATTATTTGAACATAGAAGTAAGCCCAGATTATCACCTGTACAATCAGCTGATCCATTTGCCCAAAATCAAACTCTTCAGTAGTAAATATGATTAATTAAAATGCTGTCTTAAAAAATAAAAAATACAATTTGCTTTTTTTAAAATTCTATTTTTACTCTGTTCTCCACTTGTTTGAAACTTACATTTTCATCATTTAATGTACCTATTTTATAGCTTTCAAATGTTGGCAAATGTGTTGGGAGGTTGTGCTCATTTTATTTAATTTAATTTCTTTTAACCATTATTGGGGAAAAAAAGACAAGCAACGAGACCAAAGACTCAGTAGAGGCTTTTATAGCAGCATTGGTTTTTACTATGTCTTATAGTATTTCAGTTTTTGTTACAACATTGTATACCACCCAAAGTTATTGTATGTGGTTTATTAATATAATCTTTCTTTTTTAAGACTCATTATTTCTTTCATATAGAGAACTCTAGGTGATGAATTACCCTCCCCCAATTCTGGTCAGCATTTGCTCAGCAAATTTTAGCGTTAGAGAGTTAACTGAGACAATGAGAAGTTAAGGGAATTTCACAGGGCTAGGCAGCCAGTATATATCAGGGGTGAGGCTTGAACTCCAGGTCTTCTCTGACTGAGGCTCTCAACAAATGGCATGGAATTTAGTTTGTGTATATAAAAGAAATGCTGTTTAAGATCATAGATTTAGAGTTGGAAGAGAACTTGGAGGCCATTTAGTTCAACAGCCTCATTTTACAGATGAGTTACTAAAATCCAGAGAGGGTAAAGAACTTGCCAAAGGTCCCATTGGTAGAAGATGGCAGAGTTCAGATAGGAACTCAGATCCTCTTTCTCCAAATCTGGCACACTTTCCACTTTATCCTGCTGCCTCTCAAACTATATTTTATGTGCATTGGTTTTTCTTTAGACAACTCAACATCATGCTTGATACATTATATTGAAATTCTTTAAAAATTTTAAGTAAAGTACAAGTAAAAATTATTTGCCAGCTTGTACCTTGACTTGCATTTTTTCCATTTGTTTTATATCTAAAGAGGTAATTTGCTGAACATTATTCAAAAGGAAGTGGATTAACTCATTTGCAATCTAATGAAGTCAAGTTTGTTCCTGACATAATCACTTTTAAAAATTTATTCTTCAGTGAATTTTCAGTTTAATAAAACCTTTTCCGCCAGATTTACAGTAGAGACAATGATATCTCTCATTAATTATACTGGTTCTGGATACTCCTAATTAGATATAAGAAAATAATTAATTTGAAGTTTTTCAACTTTTAGAACCCTTTATTGTTCTTATTATGGTTCCCATATTCCAATTTTCTGTTTAAGTATATTGATTTATTTTTCTATGTACAGGGGTTGGTTAGAAAGAGAGAGCCGGTATGGCTTGCAGCCAGGACACAACTGGTTTATCATCTCCATGCAGTGGTGGCAGCAATGGAAAGAATATGTCAAATATGTAAGTATAATTCCCTCTTTACTTAGTTTTAAGTGCATGTTCAGATAAATTTACAGAAGCACTATTCATTAATAAAAATCTTTAGTTATATGATGACGTACATATAACTCTTTCCATCTTGTGTAAGAGAGAGGCCTTTAACATAAGGTAGTTTTTCTAATCTATACATGACTTGGAATGATGCTGATTTTGGACAATATCAAACTAGACGTTCTTGTCATTGTCCCAGTTAAAAGGAGGAATATAGAGCACATCCTCTTTTGTGGGTAATATCTTTCCATTTTAGAGTATGCCTGTTTAAGCATAGAAGGAAAGCATATAAATTTAAAAGAGATTTAGAAATCATCTAATAAATTCTTTTGCAGAATTTACTCAAAGGAATTAAGAAGGGATTCTGATCTAATTTTACTGACTTGAAATGAAGTACTTTTTCTGTAGGAATAGTGAGTGGATTATTGGCATTACCATTCAAATCAGAAAGCAACTTATTTGAATGGCATTATTCCTAGGTAAATAGTTAGCTAAGAAAGTGAGAACGAGTTGGAAACAGCATTTCAGTTAGCAAACTTTTAATGAACCTGGTTTCTGTATAGAAAGCACTGTACTAAGTGGTGAGGTACGGTAGATATAAAGATTAGATAAAACAGGTTCTCTGTCTTCATGAAACTTATAGGCTATTTGGAGGGGTAAGACAAACACATGTAACTATAATGTGCTGCATTGTATGATAACTGCATTAGAAAGTTAGAAAATGATGTGTTGTGTGAAGGGAGGTAGTTGTGAACTAGGAAGATCAGAGAAAGGTTAATTAGTAGGGATCTTTATTGGATTTTAAAGGATGAATAGAAATTCCAAAGAAATGGGAAAAGGAAGGTATTCTAGGCATTGTAAATAGCAAGAGCAGCAATTTTGAAGCTAAGAAGACATTAGATTGCCTATAACGTAAGAATATTTGAAGGATTGTAATGTGAGATCAGACTGGAAAGATAGAGTGATACCAGATTATGAAGCTTCTTGAATTATAGACAGGGGAGTTGAGGCAGTAGGGAGCCATTAGAAGCTTTAGAGCAGAGTTGTTACATGAATTGATAGATTATTTTGGTTGTGCTATGAATAATGCCTGGGATGGTGAAGTGGGAGGCTTCTGGCCAGGATGGTTGAATGTAGAAAAGCACACACTTCGCTCCCATATACTGACTCCAGCAAAAACCTGAAGTTTATACCAGCCTAAATAGTCATCAAGAACTATAATTGGAAACTACAGTAAATGACTACATCTACCCAGAACTGCACAGAAAGACAGTCAAAAGCAACAGAACAGTAGAAAAGGGTTTACCAGCAAAACTCATGCCAACATAGGCAAATAAGCTGAGAGCCTCTCACGCACCCAGTGAGGACTGGGCTTAGGCTGCCATTCAGGCTTCATGACTTGAGTGCAGCAAGAATTGAGGCCTTCCACAGAAAGTCCCCAAAAGAGATCAGAAAGCCCAAGACTGGTCAGAAACTACAGTCAGGACCTGAAAAGCCAGTAGGAGCCACAACAACTGGTACTCATCTTGAACAGCTCAGTTGCCTAAGGGCTTCAAAGTCCCTACTACTTTGTTCTGAGATGAAATAGAGGGTCCTGAAGATCTAGTGCTCTGACTCTGGTAAGGGGAGTTAGTTCAGGAATCTAGGTGAGCCTGATTAAGGCTAAGCAAGGCCACCCAAAAGCATAGGAGGGAGTGGAGCCTGGCCCTGGTAAAAGACTCCGTAACATTAATACTAGTTAGATGAATCAACCAAAGAAGACACTGACTAGTATAAAAATCATTGTAAATCTGGATGTGCCTAAAAATCTAGCTTAGAATGAGAATATAAATCCCTAACAACTACAGGCAGATACTCTAAAGAAAAAAAATGGACTTTTCATGGACTATACGAATACCAAATAAAAGATTTTCTAAAAATTAAAATTTTAAAAAGAACTTTAAAAAATAATTTAAAAAAGAGTAAATAGCTTAGAAAAGAAAGTAGTACACCTTACCCAAGTAACAGACTCCCTGAAAACTAGAATGGACCAAATAGAAATAAATGACTCAGAAGACATCAAGAAATATTAGAACAGTATCAGAAGATTGAAAATATAGAAGAAAATATAAGATTTGATGACAAGAACAACTGACCAGAAATTGGTTGTGAGATATTTTAAAAATTATTGGACTCCTTGAAAAACACTATGATTTTTTTTTAAAGTTTGTATGCTGTATTTCAAAAAATCATAAATGAAAACTGTCCAGATCTATTAGAACTCAAAGGCAAAATAAAGATAAAATAAATCTATTAGTTATCTTCTTAAAGAAACCCTAAAAAGAGGAGTCCCAGGAACATCACAGACAAAATCTGGAGCTTTCATTTCAAAGAAAAAGAAATAACCAGCAGAATCTAGAAAAAAAGCAGTTCAAGACTACAATTAAGATCACAAGTCCTGACTTTTTCTGTGATAAATAAGAAAAAAAGCTTGAACATGGTAATTCAAAAGGTGAAATACATTGGCTTAAAATCAAGAGTAACTTAAACTGCGAAGCATAATGAATCCTACAGGGGAACAAAAAATAGCTTTATTGGAATAGAGAATTTCTAAGCAGTTCTGATGAAAAGATCAGGGGTGAACAGGAACTTTTAAGATACAAACACCAAAGTCAGGAGATACCTGAAAAGGCAAATTTATTTGAGCAACTAAAAGGCATTGTGATGATGAGTCATAACACCTAATTGAAGGAGAAGAAACAAATGTCCCTTCAGAGCCAGACAATTAAATAAGAAAAGCCATACCAATGTGAATGGTAAGTCCTTGAGGGTTTTAGGAAAGCAAAGAGAAGGGAGGGTAAATGAAGAGTAAATTTAGAAAGATGAATAAGAATAATAAAATTCAGAAAAAAGAATAAAGGGGTTGAACGTGATGTCTCTCATAATTAAAGGATAATATATAAACACAGAAATGGTGGTAGTCTGGAAAAAAGCTCCTATAGAAAATGTTAAGGCTTTGTAAAATTTTGTACTTTTAAAAAAATTAAATCTTACCTATAGAATGAGTAGAAGATTGGAAGAATTTTTGAACAGTGTTAGAAAGAATTATGAATATTCTAATAATGCTTTCCAAAGTATACATCAATAATTATAAAAGCCTGATATCTCCTAAATAAATATGACTTCCCTCTGAAGACAGATTACTAAACAACACCCAAATGCATATATCTGTTATCTTAATTAATGATTTTCATTATGAAATACATATGTGTTATGTTTGGTAAATAATGTGTATTTTAGCATGCTTAAGGTGCTGGATAATGTGATCTTTACTTTGGACTTGTGTCCTAAAGAATATTCCATCTGCCTGATAAGTTATTTAACATTAATGTGTTGGTTCTTTACTAAGTACACATCCACTACTGTACTAATTTTCTCAGATGAAAGGGTATTATGAATTCCTCAATGGAAGGAACAAAGGGCAAGGGGATTACTGTTTGCACTAGAAAATAAGCAATTGCTGCTCAAAATGATTTATCCCAGCTTGCTATGATCCACTTGGGCTTTGAATACTTGATTGTTTCTCTGTTCACTAGGTTCTAATTGATGTTTTCCCCTTTTATATAACAAGCTAGGCTCCCCTGCTCTCCGTAGGGAAATCTCTCTGTGTAGAAATGTAAATGGGGATTAAGGGGAAGTCTCTTTTGTTCAGTCCCATTGTGATATGTTTGTGTATTTTTCCTACTGCTTGAGAACTTCCAAAGAACTCAGCAACACCCTACAAGATTTTTGAATGCTAGAATATTTCTAAAACATGGTCGCTAGGAAGGACATTTGAATGCATCTTCTTCAACCCTTTCATTTCCTGATGAGGAAACTGCAGCTGGGAATAAGTTAAAGGATTTCTCTAAAGTTATTGACGGAACTAAGGTCTAGAACCCAGCTCTCATTTGAGTACTTTTTCTGCTACACTGCACTGCCTCACATGTTGCCTAACCACTTTTTTGTATGCCAGAGAAATATAAAATTGACATAGTTTTGAACAATTGAAGTCACTCTTATTTTAATTACATAATTTGATTCTCTTGTAAATAAGACCTTAAAGATCCAGAATTGATAGGTGATTCATTTAACAAACATTTATTATACTCTTGTTAAGTGCCAGACACTGTGCTGGGCACTGAGGATACAAAGAAAACAATGAAACCGGCACTAGTCCCTAGCTCCCCTTACATTAATACATTTACTGTGCTAGGGGTAGAAAGACAAAAAAGAACAAAAGAATCCCTCACTTCCAGTAACTGATTTGAAGCATATCCACAAATAAGGAAATAACACTATCTCTCCCTCTTACAAAATAATTTGAGGAGAAGGGGAAGGCAGGAGGAGAAGGGGAAGGCAGTAGCAAAAAGGGCCAAGGGTCAGCATAAGCTTCTGTTAAGCTAAATTTTGATGAGAGTGAGGGAATCTTAATACATTCCCAAACATAGCCTGGGCAACGGCATAAAGATGGAGCACAGAAACAACCTAGCCACTTGGGATGAAATATAGAGTGTTTTAAAAGGAATACTATAAAGGCAGAGTGTGGTATTTGAAGTGTCAAACAAAGGAGTTTTATCTCAGAGGTAATAGAGAGATACTGGTGCTTCTTTAGCAAGGTGATTGAAATGGTCATATTGTGTTTTAGTAGTATCAGTTTACCAATTGTGTGAGAGGGGAGGATTGGAGAGAGAAGAAGAGAAAGAAATCTGGGAAACCAGTTAAGTAGCTGTATAAAAAAGTAATAAGGGTCTGAATTAGTGTAGTTAGGAAGTGAGTGGATTAAAAGGAATTTATACAGCAGATGTTTTAAAGGTAATAAAACTTAACTAATTGAATATGTAAAATGAGGGAGGTGAAATAGTCAAGGGTGACTCTAAGGTTGTTAACCTGGTTAAATAAAAGGATGCCCAGTTCAAAATGTCCAGAAAGCATTTGGTGAAAAAGCACTAGATCTCAAGGAGAGATCTTGGGTCTGGATATTTTGATCTAGGCATCATCTCTAGAGATGTAATTGAGGGGCAGGGTGGTACAGTGGAAAGGGCACTGATTTTGGAGTCAAAGAACCTGGGTTGAAGTACTGCTTCTGTCAGTACTTGTAAGACCTTAAGCAAGTTATCTAACCTTTGTGAAACTCAGTTTCTTTATCTTCAAGGTGAGGGTGGGGTTAGACTAACTGGCCTAGGTCCCCTACAGTACTGAATCAGTGATCTGATGAATCCAGGAAAGATGATGATCAAGACAACCTGTAGGAAGAAAAGAGTGAACAAGATAGATGTGAATAATATTCTCCCCGCCCCCACTCTCCCTCAAACTAGAGGATACCACATAGATGGTGATCCAGCAAAGGAGCAGTATCACAAAAATCCAGGGAGAGAATATTTGGGAGGAGTGAATGATCAAAAGTGTCATGTTAGAAAGAGGGCAAAAGAATGAACACTAAGACATCAGATAGGCGATTGGATAACTTTGGAAATATGGTTCAGGTGAGTGAGGAAGTCAGAAGTCAGGTTGCAAGGGACTGACCTTATGTACTGTGAAGAAATATCAAAATTTGAAGGAAATTTTATGTAGGGCCAACTGTAAGATGTAGTCAAGGGGTACAAAAGAAATAGACTGGGTTCTTGCCCTTGTAGAGTTTATTAATATTTTTATGTGTAAGAATGACTTAAAATGACCCCATTCAGCTTACTTAAGTGCTTAAAGTAGTTTTGTAATTAATGGTTCTAAGTCATTTGATTACTTGTTTATTTGGTTTTTTCACTCCCTCCTCCACATATCTTGGTGATATTAGGATTCTCACCCTGTTGTGATTGAGCCTGCTTCTGTTCTGAATGGAGGGAAAAATTCACTCAATGCAGCAGTACATCCCCTGGAGCAGGTAGATGAAAGAATGGGTGGAGGTCTCAATTACATGAGTCCCACAGAAGAAAAGTTGTCAGACAATATTTCTACTGCATCGGAAGCCTCAGAGAATGCTGGCAACAGTAAGCGTAATTTTTTGTTCATACTTTGATTTACTTTGGGTCATATGGTAATGAAGTCTATACTTTAAGAAATTCCAAAATATGGAAGTCAGTTGTAGCTGTAAATGTAGCAGCTGAACAAGGTTCTTAAATTCCTTATTACATCTTTATTTAAATACAGTTTTCCATGGTTTTTCACTGTGATTTATTTTCATTGTCTCATCATCTCTTTATATTATAGTATGTTACCCTTAGCGTAATTTATTAATCTATGGACCTCAGATTTTAGGGACCAAAATTTACAAAAATGGGAGTATTCTGCCCTTTAGGTTCCATTGACCTAATAGTTAATTCTCAGGCAAGTTAGTTAGGCTATCTTCACCTCTGATAGCAAAGATCTTTGACAAATTTGTGGGAATTGTTTTGTCGAAATACAGTGACAATTCAAAATGTTTTCATTTTGCCCCTGTGAGATGTTGAGATCATTCAAAAATTGCCATTTTAACATGCTGTTTCTTAGTTATAAAATAGCACCTTAAAATTTGCTAAATACTTTACATATATTATCTCATTTTATCCTCACAATATCTTAGATCAGAGTGGGGAACTTGCAACCTTGAGGCCACATGTGGCCCTCTAGGTCCTTAAGTGTGGCCCTTTAACTGATTCCAGACTTCCACAGAACAAATCCCCTTAATAAAAGGATTTGTTCTCTAAAACTTGGGCTTAGTTAAAAGGCTGCATCCTGTCTTAGATATTCCAGAAAGAAACTAACATAGTCATAATTTTAATCTTCTAGAAATATATAGTAATCTAAGACAGTATTGGTGTGGATAAACAGATTTAACACATTAAGCCTATATTACCTGGACAGTAAAGCTGCTATTACTGGAAAACTTTATTTAAATTTATTTTCATTTTCAAGGTGAAATAAATAAGAAAAGATCCCATCCTTTCTTTCCTTTTTAGGCTTTCTGTATTCCACTCCCCCAGGGGCTGATATGTGTTTTGCTAGACAACATAACACTTCAGACAATAACAATCAGTGTTTACTTGGATCCAATGGGAACATCTTACTACAACTCAACCCACAGAAACCAGGGGCTATTGATAACCAGCCTTTGGTAACTCAAGAACCAGTGAAGGTATATAATTTGACATCTTAAATAAAAACAATGATTTTTTAAGTTAATTTATTTAGTTGGGCAGTAAGCTGAAATGGTTTGGAATGGGCATTTAAAGGCCTTAATAAAATTTGTAAGACTTTTAGCTATGTAAGTATATTATCCCTAGAAATATGTTGGTCTTTTGGCTTAACTAATTAGAAAAAATGTGGCCTACTCTGATTTTGAAGTTTTTCAAATACATCAAAAAATATTCTGCTCTTATTTGTAAATGCACAGATTAAAGTTTTACATAATTTACCTTGTGACTATAAGTGATTTATTTTGGAAGCCAAATGTTTCTCTAAAAAATTAAAACTTTACCTGACTGCATGAAACCAGTTTTAGGAATGTGAGTGGATTTTTTTTTTTCAAAACAAAATATCTTTTGCTGTCATACCAAAACATAACATTCATAGTCTATTTTTCCTAAAGGCTACATCTCTAACACTAGAAGGAGGACGATTGAAACGAGCTCCACAACTGATCCATGGCAGAGATTATGAAATGGTCCCAGAACCTGTATGGAGAGCGCTTTATCATTGGTATGGAGCCAATTTGGCCCTTCCTAGACCAGTAAGTACAGCACTAGTTTTTGGGTTTTTTTCCCAGGCTCTTCCCGGTTGGATAATGGAGCTGTCATTAAAAGATGCTTTCCTGTCTCTCAGTAGACACAAGCACATTGTCACCTCACTGAAGTAACACTCCTAGTGCTATGTATTCGTTGTGTAAGAGTTGACAGTTTTCTTCTCAAGCACTTATTCCCATTACATACAGGCATCAGTGACAGAAATTAGAGCTCATGCTATTGTGAAATGTCCTTTTGTGGCATCTAGGCAGGGAAAGTGAGTTGGGGCATGGGAAACTAGAGTTATAGTCCTGACTGCCATTCACAACCATATGTGGTATTCAGGGAAGTTTTGTCACCTCTCTGGGCCCCAATTTTCTCATCTATGAAATTAAGAGTGGGAATAGATATCTTTAATGGCCCTTCCAGCTTTGATGGTTTTTCTGTCATTTTTCTTTCTTAAAATGGAGATTACACAAGCAATTTGCCAGTAGTATATAAATATTTTCAGTTCTATAAGTCTTAGAAACTTGAACCTACTATTTTCTGGCTTTCCCTCATTTTTCAAGGCATACTATCATTTGATTTTTAACTTAGAATGTTTCACATGAAAATATCAGTGATCTGTCTTTCCCAACATTTTTAAGTAGTAATAAAAGAAAAACTTCATTTGATTGTGACTCCTTAGTACTCTAGGGACTTACTGTAACACTATGCTGAGAGTACTTGGTGTACAGTTGCCTCAGTAGTCGAGAGAAAATGTTTTGGGTACATCATTAACTTTATTTCTTTGTGTTGCCATCCAAGCTAGAGCTACCAATAGTCGTATTGTTGTGGCAAGGTTTTGCATGATGTGAGTTAAATCAGCAATATGTTTAGTGCCTTTTCTGCAAGGCAGTCAGAATACAAAGATAAAAGATCACAGATGCCATATCCTTTTGGAGCTTACTTGGAATCTCATGTATGAATTAAAGTAGAATGTGATCATTGACAAGACAGACCCAAAATCTTAGATAAAAATAATTTGAGGAAGGAAAAATTATTTTCAGCCAAGGACATCAAGGAAGTTGTTTGTAGAATCTGTGTAAATATGGTTGCACCATTAATCAAATTGCATCTTTCTCCCTCTTTCCCCCATAATAATTCTGTACAGTAAAAGCTTGATATAACGTTCTATAAGTTACATGCTAGTCCACATGGATGTTAGTCACCATCATATTATTCCTCTCTCCTCAAAAATATTTTCTTAAAGTTCTCCTTTATTTGACTTCAGGGTATCTAGATTTTATGTTTTTAAATTATTGACTCTCTGAACCTTCATTGATCTTCACAGAAAATATTTTCCCTGTTCTTTTTCCTGAAGAAATGTTGCATTTAGACTGGATTTTTGTTATGAAAAATGTTGGACTTGGAGTCAAGAAGATCTAGGATCAAATCCTCCTTCAGATACTTTTTAGCTGTATGATGGTGGGCAAGTTACTTAACTTTTCTGGGCCTCAGTTTCCTCATCTGTATAAAAAGGATGTTGAATTCAATGATTTTTGAAGTCCCTTCCAGCTCTAACTTTATGATCCTATATTCTTGTGACTTTTTTTGCTAAATTAAATTCTCTTATCAACTCTTTCTTTCTTTCTAATAGTATTTTGTTTTTACCAGTCATATGTAAAGACAATTTTTTAACATTCATTTTTACAAAATTTTGAGTTCCAAATTTTTCCCCTTTCCTCCTTCCTCTCCCCTCTTCCTAAAGTGGTAAGCAATTTGAAATAGGTTATATATGTGCAGTCATGTAAGATCTATTTCCATATTAATCATGTTGTGAAAAAAGAAACAGGCCAAACAGGAAAAAAACATGAAAAAAATAAAATAATGAGAGTAGTATTTTTCTATTTGCATTCAGAGTCCACCAGTTCTTTCTCTGGATGTGGATAGCATTTTCCAGCATGAGTCCTTTTCACTTGTCTGGGATTATGTGTTGCTGAGATGAGCTAAGTCATTTATAATTGATCATCACACAATGTTACTCTCTCCTGATTCTCTTCATTTTACTTTCCATTAGTTCATATAAATCTTTCCAGTTTTTTCTGAAATCTGCCTGCTTATCATTTCTTAATGCCCAATAGCATTCCATTACATTCATATACCACAACTTGTTCACCCATTCCTCAATTGATGGGCGTCCCCTCAATTTCTGATTTTTTGCCAGGGCCGTCTAGGTGGTGCTGTGGATAGAGCACCAGTGCAGGAGTCAGGACGACCTGAGTTCAAATCTCACCTCAGACACTTGACACTCACTAGCTGTGTGACCTTGGGGAAGTCACTTAACTCTGGTTGCCTCATCTTAGGTCATCTTCAGTCATCCTGATGAATATCTGGTCACTGGATCCAGAGGGCTCTTGAGGAGAAGTGAGGCTGGTGACCTGCACAGCCCTCCCTCACTCAAAAAAACAAAGTCAAGTGCAAGTCATATCATCATTTCTCTGATGGCAAGGTCTTCTTCAGCAATGAAGGACAAATACACACACACACAAAATTTTTTGCCACCACAAAAAAAAAGCTGCTATAAATATTTTTGTTTATATAGATCCTTTTCCCTTTCTTATGATCTCCTTGGGATACAGACTTAGTAGTGGTATTACTGAGTCACAGGGTATTGTGCACAGTTTTGTTGCCCTTTGGGCATAGTTCCAGATTGTTCTCCACAGTGGTTGTATCATTTCACAATTCCACAAACACTTCACAACTCCACCAACAGTGCATTAGTATCCAAATTTTTTCCACATTGTTCTTTTTTATTTTGCCAAAGAAAACAAAGTTTATTAAAGATTCGCCAAATTGGGTTGCTTCTTAAGGAGCCTAAGCATTTGTAACAATTGGGTTTGCAAGCGGGCCAGAAAGAATCTCAGCTAGATGGAGTCTGAGCTGGATTGAATCTGGGCGCCTGCATGGAGGCAAGATGGAACTTAAATACAGAAAAAAGTATAGGAAGGACCTGGATGGGGGAGGGGTGTGGTAGTTCAGGGTGATGAAAGGGAGGGGTTTAGGAGAAGTTGAAGGAGGGAATCCAAGGAGGGTCAAAGGCTGGAAACAGCTGGAGGCTGTCAGGAGATATCAGACAGTGGAGGGTCTGGGTGGGAAGCAGGTGTGGCAATCCAGAGATCTCATTAGGGGCAGCATGGGAATGGATACAGATGCTGATGGGAGTAGTTGGCAGCCCGCAGCCCCGGAAATGAGGTGGGGGGTGCAACAGAGACCCTACTAGAATGATAATGAAAAGCCCATGGGCTTCCCGAGACCACTGGAACAAATAGGAAGATTAGATTTGAGTAAGAAAGGCCAGATTAAGTAGGAAGATTCCCCATCATTCCCCCCTCAAACAGATTGAACCCAAACTCTTTTGGGGTGAAGGGCAAAGGTCTCAGCTTCTGAAACTTCTTCCTGCTGGCAAGGAGCGTAGAGCTGTCCCTGCCTTGATGGGTCCTGTTTAAGGGGCCAGCACATTGTTCTTGTGTTCTTAAAAATAAAGACTATATTAATGTTGAGAGTATGAGGTAAATGTTCCTTTCAGTGAGTCATGTTAGCCACTAGTTGGTATGGTGGTTCACTTGACAAATTAATGATATTCATTGTCTTTTTTTTCTAAATTAAAAAAACAAGAACTTACCTGAATCAAAAAAATACATAAATGAACATGTTATGCCTTCCCAAGTTTAGGAATACTAAACTTCAATATTATTTCCAAATAATATGCCTTATTTTGGTTGAAGGGGAGTAATATTCATCTTTGTACTTGTTGAAAGGGAAAAAACCTGGTTTGTAAATGAAGGGACTCGATTGAATCTATTGTCTAAGTCTTCTGGGTGACATTACAGCAAGTACATAGGAGAGAGTAGTAGCTAAAATAGAAATGGTTTTGTTTTGAAGTTTGCTAGTGCAATCTCTAATTTGCTTATGAGATCATAGAGAGTAAAATATATTATATTACAAAACTACTTTTTTAGCTGTTCATATTCTGCCACAGGTATGCTATTGTGTAGTTTGATTCCTGAAGATTTTATAATAATAGTAGTTTACCAGAATTCCACTTAAGCTAAAATTAGGAGTAATTAGGGTAGATTTGTTGCCTAGGAAAAGAG
The DNA here is from genome assembly GCA_028658325.1 of Potorous gilbertii. Classification (NCBI taxonomy): domain Eukaryota; kingdom Metazoa; phylum Chordata; class Mammalia; order Diprotodontia; family Potoroidae; genus Potorous; species Potorous gilbertii. The sequence goes on from CM053770.1 coordinate 545,779,418, forward strand.
AGTTTTTCATTAGTATCCAGTGTTCTGAAGAGGAGCTGATATGGATGTCCTCCAAATGAATTTATAGATTTAAGGTTAATTTGAAGAGATTCATATATTGAGTGATTATCTTGACAAAGTATAGAAAATTCATATGCAGAGTACTGTACAGAAGTAATTCTGATAATTTACTTTATAGCACTCTATCTTGTTCATTAGTGTCCCTTCATGATTTTCAGAAATGTACTATTGAAGTAGTCATTAGTTCTCTACAAAGAGAAAACATGATCATTTGTGACTAGTAGAGATTCTATAGGACTTCACTTTGCAAGATTTTGGATGTTAACCTTCCTATCATTACAAAATCCTGAATTGACATCATCCTATCAAACTTACCAATAGAACTTCAATTTTGGGGGTTTTTTTATTTATTTTTTCTTTTGTTTTCAATATTTATTTCTACAAGATTTTGAATTCCAAATTTTCTCCCCGTCTCTCCCCCACACCCCAAGACACTATGCATTCTGATTACCCCTTCCCCAAATCTACCCTCCCTTCTGTCATACCCCTTCCTTCCCTTATCCCCATCTCCTCTGTCTTCTTGTAGGGCAAGATAGATTTCTGTACCCTATTATCTGTATTTTTTATTTCCCAGTTGCATGTAAAAACAATTTTTAACATTTGTTTTTAAAACTTTTGAGTTCCAACTTCTCTCCCTTCCTCCCTTCTCACTCATCCCCACTGAGAAGGCAAGCAATTCAACATAGGTTATACATGTATAGCTATGCAAAAGACTTCCATAAAATTCATATTGTGAAAGACTAACTATATTTCCCTCTATCCTATCCTGCCCCCTATTTATTCTATTCTCTCTTTTGACCTTTTCCCTCCCCCAAAGTATTTACTTCTAATTACCCCCTTCTCCCATTTGCCTTCCCTTCTATCATCCTCCTACCCCACTTATCCCCTTCTCCCCTAGTTTCCTGTACTGTAAGATAGATTTTCATACCAAATTGAGCATGCATGTTATTCCCTCCTTAAGCCAAATGTGATGAGAGTAACCTTCACTTTTTCCCTCTCATCCTCCCCCCTTTTCCCCTCCATTGAAAAAGCTTTTTCTTGCCTCTTTTATGAGAGATAGTTTGCCCTATTCCATTTCTCTCTTTCTCCTCCCAATATATTCTTCTCACCCCTTCATTTTATTTTTTTAGATGTCATCCCTTCCTATTCAACTGACCCTGTGCCCTCTGTCTATATGTATATAATCCTTCCAACTACCCAAATACTGAGAAAAGTCTCAAGAGTTACAAATATTATCTTTCCAATATTATCTTTCCATGTAGGAATATAAACAGTTCAACTTTAGTAAGTCTTTTATGATTTCTCTTTCCTGTTTACCTTTTCATGCTTCTCTTGATTCTTGTTTTTGAAAGTCACATTTTCTATTTAACTCTGGTTTTTTCATCAAGAATAATTGAAAGTCCTCTATTTCATTGAATGACCATTTTTTCCCCTGAAGTATTATACTCAGTTTTGCTGCTTAGGTGATTCTTGGTTTTAATCCTAGCTCTTTTGATTTCTGGAATATCACATTCCAAGCCCTGGGATCCCTTAATGTAGAATCTGCTAGATCTTGTGTTATCCTGATTGTATTTCCACAATACTCAAATTGTTTCTTTCTGGCTGCTTACAATATTTTCTCCTTGACCTGGGAACTCTGTAATATGACTAAGGAGTTTTTCTTTTGGGATCTTTTTCAGAAGGTGATTAGTGAATTCTTTCAATTATTTATTTTACCCTCTGGTTCTAGAATATCAGTGCAGTTTTCCTTGATAATTTCATGAAAGATGATGCCTAGGCTCTTTTTTTGATCATGGCTTTCAGGTAGTCCCGTAATTTTAAAATTGTCTCTCCTGGATCTATTTTCCAGTTCAATTGTTTTTTCCAATGAAATATTTCCCATTGTCTTCTATTTTTTCATTTCTTTAGTTTTGTTTTATAATTTCTTGCTTTTTCATAACATCATTAGCTTCCATCTGCTCCATTCTAATCTTTAAGGAATTATTTTTTCCAGTGAGCTTTTGGACCTTCTTTTCATCTGGTCAATTCTGCTTTTTAGGGCATTCTCGTCGTTGACTTTTTGGTTCTCTCCTGCTATTTGGGTTAGTCTATTTTTCAAATGTTATTTTCTTCAGCATTTTTTTGGATCTCCTTTAGTAAGCAGGTGACTCGTTTTTCATGATTTTCTTGCATCCCATTTTTTCTTCCCAATTCTTCTCATTTCTCTTTCCAATTTTTGCTCCACTTCTCTTACTTGATTTTCAAAATTTCAAAATTCTTTTTGAGCTCTTCCATGGCCTGAGACCAATTCATATTTTTCTTGGAGGCTTTGAATAAAGGAGCTTTGACTTTGTTTTCTTTTGTTTGCATGCTTGGGTCTTCCGTGTCACCAAAGTAAGATTCTGTAGTCTGATTATTTTGTGGTTTTTGCTCATTCTCTGCTACCAGTGGGGCTGGGGGGAGGTGTACTGTCAACCACTCAATCTGCGCACAATCTGTGAACCTGGAGCTCCAGAAACAGTGACTGCAGCTGCCCCTACTGCTCCTATGACTGCCAGATGGGTTCATCCACCCCCTTGCCCCACAATTGCCCTAGGTCTGGGGCCAGACCACTCCACTCTCCTGCACTAGTCCCGTAGGCTTTTCCCATTGACCTTCCAATTTATCCTCAGTGTTTTGGGGTCATGAAGTCTGGAAACCACCTTACAAGACACTTCCTGGTGCTTGGGCTTGAGATTTGCTTCACTCCATCATTCTGTGGGTTCTACAGCTCCAGAATTTGTTTAGAGCCATTTTTTTACAGGTATTTGGCTGGGCTTGGCAGGAGCACTCTAGGAAGTCTGTGCTCTTTCTCTGCCATCTTGGCTCCCTTCTAGGACTTCAATTTTCAGATCCTGGATAGTATATTTAGAGCTGGAAAACACCTTAGACATCAGTCTACCCTCATTATTTTACAGATGAAAAAGCTGAGGTGCTGAAAGGTGAATTGACTTGCCCAAAGTTACATAGGAATTAAAACTCAGATGCTAGGTTTGAACGCAGGTCCTCTGAATCCAGAACTGTTGCTTTTGCCATTGTGACAATGAGCCTTAGAGGGATTTCATGGCTTTTCTCTTACATCCGTGTGAACTGTGCCAGCAATGGTAGTGATATATCTTTGTGAAGTGGGTTAGGAGAGTATTTTAGTATTTGATGGATAAAAGGTTATATATGAAAGAAAAATTTTTTCTTTCCTTTAAAGCAGAAAGTTTTCTCTTTTAAAAAATTTATTTCATGGTATTTTTAAGAGTGTTTCAAGTGTTACCATAAAAGATAAATAATTTTGTAGGAATAGATGTTTTAAGTCAAATTTCCTCTAAGACACTAATTCTCACAGTCATATTGTAGATATTTGTGTACATTGTATACCCACCTAAATTGTAAGCTCCTTGAAGTCTGGAACCTTACGTTGTACAGCTTAGTATCATAAACAGTGCACAACCTGTGATAGGCACTCAATAAATACCACCGATAAATGACTTGAATTTCACAAAGCAGTAACACTGACTTCTGTTGCCTATTTTTGCTTCCAGATTCTCCCTCTTTTGTGGCCATCTGAAATCTTAGAGTAAATTAGAGGAAATATAAAGTTATCTAAGTATTTTTATTGATTCTCCATAGCCCTTGGTAAAATCTATCAGAAACTGCCTTTCTCTCAAAGCCTAATTCAAATCTTACGCCTCTTCTTCCCCACCACTGCCTTACTTAACTTCATCAGAAGACATTAAATTTGTGAAACTTCATTCTATCTTTTCCTATCTCAATGATGTTTTTACATGTTGTTTTTCCCTTTTCTTTTCTAAATGTCACTCAGTCATCCATACCAGATGCCCTATTTGAGTTAGTGGCCCTGGTTGTACATTCATTAGCATCATTCCTGTCAGCTCCTGCCCCATCTCTGCAAAAAAATGAACTTCACATGGGAACACCTTTGAATTCATATCTAGATCCTGTTGCCCTTTACCCCTTGACAGTAGCTTTTATTATTTCTCATTACCATCTTTGTCATCTCCTCTTCTTTAGACCTACCTGCTTCCTATTTCTTACCTTTTTGTAACTTTCCTTAAAGAATCGTTTCACTTCTATCCTGAGGCAAAAAAAAAAAAAAAAACTATCCTAAGTCAGAACCAAGCAAATCCTAGGGGCCAATTTCCCCTTAGCCCCTAACACTTGAAACAAGCTGCAAGGGATATGGTAATAAAGGATTAGAGGAGATCATCCTACCAATGGGTTTCCACCCTACAAGTAATCTTTCAGTGCCTATTTAAGATGTTTTTTTCCCTGTTTAATTGTATATAAAGTCCAGTTTGCTTATAGTTGTCATTAATAGCAGATACTCATTCTTTATTTTTAAAACACAGGTGATCAAGAATAGCAAAACAGACCTCCCAGAGCTAGAATTGTTTCCTCGTTACCTTCTCTTCTTGAGACAGCAACCTGCCACCCGGACACAGCAGTCTAACATCTGGGTGAATATGGGTATGATGAGCCTGAGAATGTTTCCTCAACATTTACCTAGAGGTAACTTAAGAATGCAGCAAGAATACAGTATATTTTCTCAAAAAAGTTTTGAAAAGCAATTTGCTCCAAGTCTGGTGCCATATGTATTCCCATCTACTTCACACAAAATCATTAAATATTCTAATATATGGGGCTTAGATCTAAGATCATGCGCAAGTACAAGTTAGGTAGACTCAAAACTGAAACAGGGTCAAGTTTATACAAGCACTTAAATGTTTCTTAATAATAACACCTACTTCCAGGGTTGTTGTGAAGATCAAAAGAGATATTTGCAAACTTTAAACCTAGGTATAAAAGTGTTATTATTATTCCCCTTCATAGTCATTGTTATGATAAATATGTAGTGCCTTTGAAGACGTCTACTGATCCCGAACTACTTAAAACTTTTCCACTTTACCCATATGCATAGGTCAGTAATGCCTTTGGCAGTAGCACTATTATGTACTAAGGATCACACCTGTAAGGTCAGTTCAGTTAATAGTTAAGATTTTGTAGCAGCATCAGTTTTGTTGTTGATCAGTCTAAATGTTAGATTAACAGGGTAACAGTGTAGGTTGAGAAAAGTTCTCTGTTTAAGCTTGAAAGATATGCTGTCATTGATAAACAAATATATTGTATTCTCTTAGACCTCTCATCATATCAAGTTTATTTTTCTTAAATGTTATAGATTAGAAAAATGTGAAAAAGAACCAATTCCAATGTACTGTAGAGGTGAAAGGACACGTTAGTGATCATGGAAATGACAGATTTATTTTTAAAAATTTCCAAGTATATCATAATCCTGTATAAATATTTTTCCATTTTAATTTATAGCATTTAATATATACTAACTTTGCTATTGTTTAAGGTCAGTATCAGCACACTTTCTACTGGCATTCTTACTTTAAAGAAATAAAAGTTCTAAAAATGTTGTTTAAAATAAACAACCATCTAATAATCTCTTTAATTTTTGTGTCAGGTGGTCATATAGCTACAAGGTTCTTTGTTTAGTTAAAAGTTTCCTGTGAAAATAGTCTTTGTGTCTGCTTACTTATAATAGTGCATTTTTAATATCAGTGATAGGCATAATTTATTTTTATTATTCACCCTGCCAAATGTTACTCTAAAGTTGAAAACAGGTGTATTATGTATATTTTGTATTGAGTTGGCAGACTTTGTATTTTACTCTGTTACCAGGAATTCATGTTATGAAACAAAATTCAACAGTAAAATTAAATATAAAGGGAAAACTACTTTTGCACTGAATATAGTGCAATCAATGCTATCCCAACCTTCGAAACTCCAGAGAATGATAACTTTATCCATGTAAAATTTATTTAGAAATTAATTTCTTACTCTATGTAAAGGCCCCTTTTTATATACCACCCTTCTTGGGGGGTCAGTTATATTAAACTTTGCCTTTAGGAAGATGTAAAATGGCATCAATAAAATCTATTCTGTATGTTCTTGACAAATTATGCTTTCCTTTAACTTTCTGTCAAATTAAATGGGTGTCATTGGCCTTTTGTAGCATATAATATATCCTATATTTTTTGCTATCAATTGAAAATGGAAATTAGAAGTTTATTCTTTAGTAAGATTTCTTTACAAATCTTGTGCTGATCCTAGATTTTTGCTGCTTTTATAAATTCTGCTAGATTAGTAGAAGGCAATCAAAGGCATGAAATTACATGTAATCAAGTGACTGCCTGCTTGATGAGTTATGCTACTGAAATTATCTCTAGCACTCAAATAATTTTGAGTATTTGGCTTATGACTATGGAGATTGTTTGGTGTGGACATTGGAAAATGCTTCTCATTTTTATTAATGGATAGTTCTGATGTGCCAAATTTGTTCTTAATTCAAAATATTGCTCCGCACTAATTATTTGTTAAATCAATTATTAATCTTGTTGAAGTTTACAAGAATTTGCTTTCTTGCTGTAATCTTATGACTAATCCTCTCATCTATAATTGCAGAGATTTGCTCTTTTTCTTTAAGAAGTTATCCTTTGCTCTCTGAAGGTAAAAGGAGTGCCTTATTTTTTGTTGTTGAGAAATTTTTAAATTTGATTTTGCTCTTTTTACTATAGCATTCATCATTCTCTTCATTCCATTTATTATTGTTGTTTATTTATTTTATTCCTTTTGAGATGAAGGGTGTTAGACACTGCTACTGTTTATGACTTAGTCATACTCTTCATTATAGAAAATGCTGTGGCATTGTAACTCATACGAGTGACTTCTTTTAAGAAAATTACATGATGTGTATGCTTTGGGCATAGTTTTCCTGGATTTTCCCTTTATTTAGTTAGCCATTCATTAGACAAACTAATTAGTGCCACTGCTAGAACTGTTCCCTGGAAAGAGCGTTAATATGGTTAATTAAAGAGATAGTTGTAAGAATCAGAGAATGGAATCATAGTCCTCTTCAAGAGAGACAGCGTCATGTGCTGTTACTTTTTTATTTTCAGTTGTTGAAAAATTAATTTTCAAAAGGGGTAATTTTGTGTTATTTTTTAATTTATTATCTACGGGGTTTTTTTTATCTATTTGGAGGCTAAGTATCAGACTAGATTTTGTTCAGAAAGGTTTTTAGTAGTGTCACTGTTTCATATAATGTTTATGTAAGTCTAATAACCTATGTGGTTTTCTCCAAGTTTTTGTCAGAATTTTGCCTTGCTTCATTCTGCTCTCTTCCTCCTTTAAAGTCCCTCATTGGATTTGGGATAGTCCTCAGAAGTTTTTTTTTTTCCTATTATTGTTATATTGTATTTGTATTCTTAACCCAAGCGCCACTGAAACTGTGTCATGTCTTTCATTGACTTAGGGTCACAGATAGCTGAAAGGGACCTCAGATACCATCTGTTCCAAATTTCTCATTGGAAGAAACTGGGCTACCTGACCACTTACTTGAGGGCACACAGGTAGTGAAAGGGAGAGGCAGACCATCTTACTCCAAAGTCTGTTCTCTTTCCACTATACCAAACTGCCTACCGTGGCAATTGAGGATTGATATATAGTAGACATTTTCTCATTTTGCCTTGAGACAAAGTGTACTATATACCCAGATCATGACCAAACATCCTTAATTTAAAATCAAATGTTCCATTCCCTTAAGATTTTACTATTCCAGAAGGGAGTTAAGCAATTCAGAAGAATGGTGGTACTAGAAGTTTGACTTATTTTCATTAAGTATGACTTAAGTAAGTCCTGTTTTTTTTTCTTGCAGGCATTAGCCAAAGTCTTAAGGAAGAAAATAGTTGCCAATTAGTATTATACTTTTTAGACCTTGGTACTGCATGTTTTTTGGCCTAAAAATACCCTGGGGCTTCTGTTGTTTCCTCTTCCAGAGGTACAGCTTTTGTCTCCTTCTTAGAAAGTATTGTCTTCTTCCCTGTGTCTGCCTTCAACTTAAAACTTCTCGTCTTATACAGTGAATATTTTAATCCAGTAGCTCTCACTTTGTGATTATTGTTTCCTAAGTTAATATCTTAATTGTCGAGGTGAATATTTTTGACAGCTGCCTTTTTTCTTTATTGTGATTGTTATGACCACAGGGAATGTGCCTTCTCCAAATGCTCCCCTAAAGAGAGTGTTAGCCTACACAGGCTGTTTTAGTAGGATGCAAACCATCAAGGAAATTCACGAGTATCTGTCTCAGAGACTGCGCATCAAAGAGGAAGACATGCGCCTGTGGTTGTACAACAGTGAGGTAAGACTGTCGAACGGTGGTTAGTGAAGTGTTAAAAAACATTTGTTCAGTATTTACTAGTCATTAACTATGTATGGAGTGTTAGAGATGGAAAGAAAAATGGAAATCATTACTATTCCTAAGGAAAAATGTTTCATGGGAAGAGACCAGAGGTGAGACACTGTTTTCTAAGCCTTAGGGAGTTATATATGCACTTGCACAAATGCAGAGGGTAAGACAAGATTTGGAAACAGCAAGTTGTCTATTTAGGCTTGGCAGCCTCCCAGTTTTCCACCTTGTTTTGCCTTCTCTCTCTCTCCAAGAAGAAAAGTATTAGGAAATAAGACTAGAAAAGTATGTGACAATACAGGGCCTTAAGTGCAGCACAGTAAAGAATTTGTATTTTATTGAATGAATGAATCAGTGGATGAATGAACATTTATTAAGTACTTACTATGTATTCAGTACTTTGCTATGTTTCTGGGGATACAAATAGAAAAATCCAGACAGCCCTTAATATCAAAGAGTGTGCTCTTGTAATGGGAGGGGACAACATGTAAAGGAAGATTCCACTGCAGGGCAAATGAAGAGGCTCTTAGAGTCCTTAGGTTCCATAAATAAGTGAAATTGCAGTCCCGAGGGACTGAAGGGTTTAGAGTCAGGGAAGATGGTTAAATCTGGAAGAGGATGGAGTCATTGATGGAGTCAGAGTTGATGTCACTGATGGGATGGAGGCTCATCCCATTATTCAGTTAATAATAATTATCATTTTTTATGAGTAGGTAGTGGGATACGGTCAAATGTTTTTGAGCGGAGGAGTGACATTCTCCGACTCCTACAGCATGAAGTGTTATTAGCAGCAGAACTGAGAGGTAGTACCTTCTAGAGGAGAGACTTTAAAAAAGGAGACCAATTAGGGAGCTTTCAGCAGTAGTTAAAGAGAGAAATAATAACTGAACTAGACTGGTGGTAGTAGTAAAAGGGGGAAAAATGAAATGAATGTGAGAGAGATTTTGTGGTTAGAAAGAAAAGTATTCAGCAGTTTGTGGGATGATAGAAAGGGTTAAGGGCAGTTCTCATGGATTAAGTCTTGGTGACTAGGAGAATTGTGGTATTATTAATAGAAGGGGAATTTAAGAGGTGGGACTCGTTGTAGAGGGGAAATGATGAGTTTGAGTTTTCATTAAGAAATGAGGGTCTGGAAATCAGGGATAAAAACATATATTTGGGGATTGAAGATCCAAGGTTCACAAGAGTTAAGATTTTTTGTTCATAATAGTTCTTATACTGTAGAATGCATCTACCTTGAACAAGAACTTGAATATATGCATAGGTTTACCTGTCATCTAGGCCTTATCATATCACACTTCTGGCTATCGAAAGTGTCTGTTTTTAAAATTAGCCGAAGGGTAACGGTTAAGAGAGACATAACTTCCAGTAATAGCGATGTGGTCATCCTTCCTCTGTAGTCTGTCTTGGTGAGATCACTTCTGGAGCCCTACAGTTTAAAAATCTTGATATGTTATAAAGTATACAGAGGAGAACAACCAAGATTATGAGGAGCCTTAAATTCATGACATATTATGATCAGTTGAAGCCTGGAGGGGATAGGGAGACATGATATAACTGTCTTCAACTATTTGAATTACTGTCTTGTAGAAGAAAGGTGAGTCTGTTGCTTTGGAGGACAGAACCAGGAACATTTAGATAGAAGCTTCTTTTTTTAAAAATTATTTTGTTTTCAGTTTTCTACAATCACTTCCATATGTCTTAGATTTTTTTTTTCCCTATTCCTCCCCCTCTTAATCCCCTCCCTCCCTGAGATGGAGTGCAATCTTATATAGGTTCTATGAATGCATACTTGTTAAATACATTTTCACCTTAGTCACATTGCATAGGAGAATTAAAATGAATGGGAGAAACCATTAAAAGAAAACATAACATGAGAGAAAATTGTGTGCTTCATTCTGAAATCCAATTCCATAGTTCTTTCTCTGGATGTAGAAGACATTTTGCCTCAAGAGTCCATTGGGAATTTTTTTAGGTCTTTGCATTGCTGTGAAGGCTAATTCTACCAGAAAAATTCCTCACACGCTGTGGTTGTTGCTGTGTACAAAGTTCTCCTGGTTTTGCTCCTTTCACTCAGCATCAGTTCATTCCAGACCTCTCTGAAGTCTTCCTGTTTATCATTTCTTATAGCACAGTAGTATTCCATTACATTCATATACCACAGTTTGTTCAGCCATTCTCCAGTTGATGGGCATCACCTTGATTTCCAGTTCTTGGCCACTACAAAGAGAGCTGCTATAAATATTTGTGTATAGATGGGATCTTTTCCCTTTTCTATGATCTCTTTGGGAAAGAGTCCCAGAAGCAGTATTGCTGAGTCAAAGGGTATATGCACATTTTTTTGTAGCCCTTTGGGCGTAGTTACAAATTACTCTCCACAGTGGTTGGATCAGCTTGCAGCTCCACCAGCAATGAATTAGCGTTCCAACTCTCCCACATCGTCTCCAACATATATCATCTTCCTGTTTTGTCATGTTAACCAATCTGATAGGTGTGATGTGGTACCTCAAAATTTTTTTGATTCTTATCTCTCTAATCAATAGTGATTTAGAGCAGTTTTTTCATATGACTATAGATAGCTTTAATTTCTTCCTCTGAACACTCCCTGTTCTTATCCTTCAATCATTTATCAATTGAGGAATGACTTCTATTCTTAGAAATTTGACTCAGTTCTCTATATATTTTAGAAATGAGGCCTTTATCACAGACACTAGTTACAAAAATTCTTTCCCAGTAGATAGAACTTCCAAAGAGGAAAATTTAAGCTTGATATAAGGAAGAAATTCCTCATGATTAGCGTTATCCATAGTTAATTAGATGGATTTCCTTTAGAGACAGTAGGTTTTTCCTTTTTGAAAGTCTTCATGCAAAGGCTGGATATCTGTTTGTTCAGGTATATTACAGTGGAAGTACATTTTCTTGTATGGGCTAAACTAGCTGCACACTTTAGTCTTTTCCAATTCTGACATTCTGTGATTTGTTTTGTAATGCCTAGGGAGAGTAGGCCTTATGTTTGAGCATGAATATACTTCTTAAATCTTCTCTCTTTAGATCCTTTTTTCTTCTCACATCCTTTGGTCACCTTTCTTCGATTTCCTTTTTAAAGTTAACAGATTCATATGTTTTTAAAAGTATGATGAAAGGGAACAAGTTATTAAAGACAATATTTGTTATTGTTGTTATTATATGGAATTCATCCCCTTTTGTGTAGTTTTTTACTTTTGAATATCTGATTAAATTTGATTTCTGTATATTTTTCTTTTTAAATCAAAATTGACTTACTATATGGTAAATTACAGGTATTGTGATGGTTTCCAACATAACTTTTGTTTTAAGAACAGAAACTATATAACTTACTTGGTCTCATACAAACAAAAATAGACAACTATATTGTATCAGATTTCCATGACTAGACGCATGTGAATGAAGTTTGAAATTATCATGTTCATTAGGAAAGATTATGCTTAAATATAAACAAATCTTCAAAAGTACATTTCCTTTTTCTTACAGAACTACCTTACTCTTCTGGATGATGAGGACCATATGTTAGAATACCTGAAAATTCAGGATGAACAGCACTTAGTTATTGAAGGTAGAAGCCTACACACAATATGTTGATATTGAGGGTGGGACAAGGGAAGTATAAGAATTCATGATTTCTATTAGACATGTCTTATTTTTCAAGAGAGTTAATTTATAGTTAATGATTTTCTTATGTTAAATAAATTTCTAAAATACATGAGATCCTAGAGCAGCCCTTTAAAAATGCTTCTCAAGTTTTTAAAAATCGAAAATTTCATTATTCAAAAAAAAACAATTCTTCTCATGACTCTTGTTGGATTCGCTGAAAAGTAAATGCTTAATTAGAAACTTAACATTAAATATCCAGGCAGACAGCTAGATACATTGAAAATTAAAAAAACAAAAAAAAAACCACTAGGCACATTCATATAATATGTCCTTTGAAGACTGGCAGATGATTTAATTCCTGTTAACCTGAAAAATGCCAGCAGCCATTTATTGAGTTTTTAGATTTTTGGAGTTTTTGCAATTCAGGGGTAAGGGGATCTGTTGTAAGCTTATTCATGGTGGTACTAGCATTGAATCTATACAGACCACCAAGCAACAAACTTACTTTTATCTTTTTTCCTTCAGATTGTATTATTGAACAAACAAGCCACCCATTCCTTGCTCCCTGCTTGCTACATGGAAGTGTTTTTTATATTTATATTAATATAGGCAGGTACAATCCTCTGACAAATTGATGCTTAAAGTAATATGTTTTTAAGTTAAAGTGTAAACATTACTTCTCAACTTAAACCCCTTAGTTGGGTAGTTGTAATTTAGTTCATGGAGTAGCTTTAAATTAACCCTAACTTAAATACATGTACCATGTCCAGCAGTACAGACAAAAGTAGAAAGAAACAAAAAAGAACAATGAGGAGTCTTCCCAGTGCCAAAATTTACTTTATTTTCTGTTTCTGTCATTTTTTAAAACACAGGTTGATTTAGAGAAAGAAAAGCTTTTATCTCTTCCCCCATGAAGGGGGGGATTAAGTTGCATGACTTGGAGTACATGAGGAATTAATACATTAATATCTTGTTCTTTCTAGTTCGAAACAAAGATATGAGCTGGCCAGAAGAGATGTCATTTATAGCAAATAGTAGTAAGATAGACAGACACAAGGGTAAGTCTCTGGTGTTTTTAATGTCTCTGGTATATAAACTAAAATCTGTGTGAAAAGAGAGTAAGAAATTAGTGCTTTTAGCAGATTGATTCCACAGTACATTTAGATAACATAAAACTGGTTTCATACATGGTTTATACTTCTTTAGCACTCTTGAAGACTATAGAGTTAGAAGCCATAAAAAAATAACTTTTTCTTTTTTTGTAAACAGTTGTGTATGTTTATTTCTGATGTAGCACTTCATTTTAAATGAAATGTTTACTGAGTATATACTATATGAAGGGCACTGTCCTTGGTGCCAAGGAAAATACAAAAGTAAGAAATAAACTGCCTGCTTTTAAATTAGTAATAATTGCTACACCTAGAAATTTACTTCACTTTTTACTAAATCAGCCAGATGGTCTTTGCAATTGAATGTCATCCATTTTAAGGAAAGTATTCTCTGAATTATTGAAAAGTAAATGCAGTATTAATTATTTTAAAGTAATAGCTGAATCTGTGGCAGAAAATAATATGGATTATACACACTGTCCACCAAAGGTTTTCAGCAAATTCAGTACAACAGATATTTCTTCTCATGGATTTTGTGAGAAACTTTGGCTTCAGCTGCAGAACAAGAGAATGACTGCTTGTGATTCTTGCTCATTTTTCTGAGTTGTAAAAATCCTTACAATCCTTACAATGTTAGCGAAGTATGGCATATTCCTTTTTGATAAAAATGAATGTAATTTAACAAAATGTTAAGATAGGCAAATTTAAAATTATTACTTTGACTATAATTGGATTCAATTCACCTATTAAAAGCAAAGAGATTATGAATTGAGCAAAAGTAAAAAAAAAAGACCCTAACATGTTATTTGCTAAGTGCTTTACAAATATCTCATTTGAACCTCACAACAACTCTAGGAGATAGAGGCTGTTACGGTTATCCCCTCCACATCACGGGGATTAGGAGTGTGGCACCCCCAAAACCTGGAAAATCCGCATAAAATTTTTTGACCTTCCCTTCATACCAGAGAAATCTGAATTTGTTTTCTTTTTCTTTTTTGGGGTGTTTATAGTACCTAACTGTAAAATTTGGGTTAAGTATTTGGTCAAAGGCTATATTGTGTAGTATTATACATGTAATGCATTTCTGAGTTTTTAAACTTTTTCTTTGTCATCTACAAGTGTGTTGTTTGTAGCTTCCACAAAACTCCCCCCAAATTTCCATTTAATTTCTTATGCCATCCTGTGATTTGTCAAAACCATAATGGAGAAAACTGCAATGTGGAAAGGACACCTGTATTATCCACATTTTACAGATGAGGAAATGGAAGCAGAGGTTGAATAACTTCCCTAGAGCCAGATAGCTATTAAATATCTGAGCCAAGATTTGAACTCAAGCCTTTCACATTCGAAGTCCTGCATACTTACCTGGCTACCTTATTATTATTTAATTAAATAAATTGTTAGGATAATTACATAGTATTACAAAAAGGAAACCAGAGCCAAATCTCATATCCTATACTAAATTAAATTCCAAATTCTTTCATCTAATTTTTTTAAATCATAAAAAGGAGATATTAGAATATTATTTGTCACAGTTATACAAAAAAATATAAATGTATAAAGAACAATACATTTGATTATATACAAATAAATATGTATAGCTATGGTATACTGTTATTTCACCACATAATCCTTGCATATTGTATACCAGATTTTTTGCAAAAAATGTGGGTTACAACCATTATGTGAAGTTGTTTTTTTTTTTAATTTGAGCTAGTTTTACTTATCTTTTAGTTTCCTGTACCCTTGTACCAACTTTTCATTCATTGAAAACTGTCTTTCCACAGCTCTCTTTCCATGCTGTTCAGTGAACACAATCACTTTCAACTTGAAGCCCGCAGAATAGTTTTTTTTACCCATAATCAGAAAGAAATGTTTTGCATGTTAATGTATCACTGGCAAATGAACTATACAGTTTAGCTACCATGAGAAAATGCAAGTCTTACCATATCATGTCACTGCCTGCCGACTCCTCTTGTGCCTATGGCTCTTCTTTGGATTGAGTGACAGTATTATTAGTCCTGCAGTGCTCTAAATAAACCACATAAGTAGACTTTCAGAAATATACTGTCAATGCAGGTGCTGAGACTTCTAGGCTTGCAGCTTGCCCCAAACAAGAGATCCATATGCCACTGGTAATATGTTGCTGCTCTATTCACCTTTTAAGCAGTGTGACAAACACAGATATACTGTGTGATGATTATGCAATGAAAGGATATAAACCTATTTTTGGACTGGAAAGAACCACCCCCCCCACAAGGTGGTATGATTATTCAGTGAAATATGGTATTTAGAGTTGAGAACCTTGGTTCAAAGCCAACTCTGCTAACTTCTTTTTGTAATTTTGTATAAATCATTTAACTTAGGCAGACCTCAGTTTCTTCATCAGTTAAAATTAAAGGACTGAGCTAAATTGCCTCAAAGTTCCTTTCCATAATGCTATAATCCTACAGAAGAGGTCTCATTCTACCAAAAATAATCCATATAGGATAAAAGGGTAAGCTCTATTATGTAAAGGCCGATCTTGGCAATAAATATTTCTGATAAAAGTTTGATGTCTGAATGAAATATTAAACTGTCCAAGGAATAATTAGACTATATAAGGAATTCATACAGGTTTGTAAGATTAAACCCCATTCCCATCACTAGATAAGTGATCAATACTTAAATGATCAATACTTCCAATAAAAATTTGATATCTGAATGAAATATTACTATCCAAGGAGTAATTGGAATAACTTTATAAGGAATTCATATAGGTTTATAAGAATAAGACCCATTCCCATCACTAGGTAAGTGATCAATACGTCTAATAAAAGTTTGATATCTGAATAAAATATTAAACTAGCCAAGGAATAGTTGGACTGTCTTTATAATTCATATAGGTTTATAAGAATAAGACCCATTTCCATTACTAGATAAGTGATCAGAAGAGAATTTTTGATATGACACAAAAATTAATAGTTATATGAGAAAATGTTCATACTCTTTAAGAGTTAGAAACATGCAAAGTAACACAATTCAGGATACCATTTTATATGCATAAAATTATAAAACTCAGAATTAGCAAGTCTGTCTAAAAACTTTTGTATTGCTTGATGGAATTTGTAAATTGGTAAAAGTGTTTTTTTAAAGCAGCATAGAATGATATAAGAATTTCAGAGCTGCTCATATCCTTTAACCCAATGATCCCATTGTTTCAATTAAGGATGTTACTGTTAGAAAAATAAATCCATTTGTATAAAAAAAATTTTGGCAGCATTAATAATAGTTAGAATATATATAGTTCTTTAAGATGAGCAAAGTGCTATAGCTACTGTTATTATAGTTAGCATGTAAATGGTGTTTACTCTGTGCCAACTACTATCCTAAGCACTTTGCAACTATTAGTTCGTTTGACCCTCACAGCACCTCTGTGGTGTAGATGTTATTATTGTCCCCATTTTTACAAATGAGGAAACTGAGGCAAATAGATTAAGTGACTCTCCTGGGTCACACAGCCAGTAAGTATCTGAAGCTGGGTCTGAACTCAGGTCTTCCTGACTCCAGGTCTAGTACTGTATCCACTGAGCCACCTGGTTGTCTTTATCCAAGAAATAATTGGAATATATAGTTTGTAACAGCAAAAAAATTAAAAACCCAAGTGATAAAAAATTGTGTTCTTGGTGTTAAACAGTTCATTGTCATATGATTGTGCTAGATTATTATAGGTGCCATAAGAAATGACAGATATGATGAATAAAGAGAAATATGAATCTAAAAGTGGTAATACACACCTATAATCCTTGCTACCCGAGAGGCTAAGATTCATTGCTCTCTTGAGCTGAGGAGTTCAGAGCCAAAGTGGGCTGGGCATATCACATGACCACACAAAGTCCAGCTCTAATATGCTGAGCCTTGAGAAGTGGCGTGAGATGGAGATCTACCTGCCAAAGGAGAAATTAACAGGTCCAGGTTGGAAACCCAGCTGATTAAAGCTCCCAGGCCAGTCATTATTGGGATCAGGCCCATGAGTGGCCAAATATGCTTGCAGCCTAGGTGGGTTAGGGAGACTGTTCTCCAAAAGAAAAAAAAAAGGAACATGGCAAGTGGCATCACTTATAGGAAGTGATACCAAGTGAAGAGGGTATAATCACATAATCGTGTTGATTATATATAACTATGTAAATAAAAATATAATCTGAAAAATATACAAAAAACAGGATGCAGGAAAAAGGTTGTATGTAAACAGGATAAATTTGTTACTACTTTGTTAGATGTATTTTATATATTTTAGAAACTTTAAATATCAGGTATGATTTTACATAAAATAATCATTTTGTTCATTTCAAGATTGATATTTGATTGTTGGGATTATGATTTTAAAATTCTTATAAATTACACACTGTTAGTGATTGTTTTGAATATAGGTTGCGCTATGTTTTGTGATTAATATTATTAACCACTAGACTTATGATTTAGTTTTTGGGGGGGGCCTTTTTTTATTTTGTTTTGTGATAGTTCCCACAGAGAAAGGAGCCACTGGCTTAAGTAACCTGGGGAATACATGCTTTATGAACTCCAGCATCCAGTGTGTCAGTAACACACAGCCACTAACTCAGTATTTCATCTCAGGGAGACATCTTTACGAACTCAACAGGTAATCAATCTCTAATACATTCCTTCTCAGATATGCTGCTTTGATATAAACCTTATTATTACCTAGATTCCTTTCTGTCCTTCCACACCTCAAACAAGTGCTGTTAGTACTGAGTAAAATCCAATTAACATTTAGGGGATGGTGGGAAGACAGGTTTTTAACATAAAAAATACATACATAAAACCAAAAACTAGCGTTACTTGCAAAGAATGGTAAGTTCCAAAAAGGAAAGATGCCTCCTTTCCAAATGCTGTTTGACACAAGGTATAGAGATGACTAAATGGAAAAATAGACCATTTAAATTACATAAAATTGAAAAACTTCTGTATAAGTAAAATCAGTTCAGGAGGGGGTAATGAAGGTCAGAAGGGGGTAATGAAGGAAACTATCAATTGAGAAAAAAATATTTTCATAAAGCATCTCAAGAAAAGGTCTGATATCCAAGATATAGAGGTAATTAATTCAAGTATATTAAGACCAGTAACCATTCCCCAATTGTTACATATTGAACAATATGTTCTCCAAAAAATTTTCAAATTGTTAATCACATGAAAGTTTGCTCTATACCAAAAAAAAAAAATCATACCTTACAAATTGGCAAGAGACAGAAAGAGTCAATGTTGGAGAAGGCTACAGGAAGAGAGACATTTCAATACACTTTTGGCAGAATTGGAAATTGGTCCAGTCCCTTGGAAACAGATGTTCAGAATTCAATGAAGTGATTAAACTGTTGATGCCCGCTGACCCTTAGATCGCAGTAGTGGCATGTGTCCCAAAGAGGTCAGCAGCCAAAGGAAAGGTCCCATGTACTCACAGCAACACTCTGTGGAAACTAGTAACAAAATGGGTGTCTCTTGATTGAAAACTGGCTAAACAAATTATGTGCATGAATATAGTGGGATATTACTGTACCATAAGAATTCATGAATATGGAGAATTCAATAAACTTGGAAGGTCTTACAGGAACTGATGTAGTAGGAAAATAGCACACGCAATAATTCCCTTAATGTAAATAACAAGGACAATAAAACGATGCTGAAGGCTGTGATATCACTATGATGACCAGTTTTGTCTGTAGCAAAGAGACGAAATGTATGTACCTCTCCTTTCATTGCAAAGGTGGGGGATTATGGGTGTACATGTGCTGTCAGATGAAGTCTCCTTGTTTGGTTCTGTTAAAGGTTTTTCTTTTTCTTTGTTTAAAAGAAAGACTGTCTTTGGTGTATATTTGGAAATTACTGATGTCAAAGTAGAATCTTCAATAAAATGTTTTTTAAAAAATAAGAATAGTGTTGGTCTAAAGAATAGTTGCTATATAGGTGTTGCACCCAAAAGCTTGTAAATTCTTTCCCTGAGTGGTAATAAGTCTTTTGTTACAAGAGTTACTATCAAACTTCCAGGACCAACCCCATTGGGATGAAGGGTCACATGGCCAAATGTTATGGGGATTTAGTACAGGAACTGTGGAGTGGAACACAAAAGAATGTTGCCCCCCTGAAGCTTCGGGTAAGTAGATTGTGGTTCTAAAAGGCATAACATTTTCTGTCTTTATATGAGGTCTCTGTAAATAGCTTTTCTATATGTAGTTTTTCTTTTCAACATGTCAGCTTCCCGGTTCCTGTGTTTTTTGCTTTTAAATAAACATAATGGCTTCTGATATTTTATTCATATTGACCTTAGGCAAATAATTTAACTTCTGATCCTTATTGTCCTCATTTGTAAAATGAAAAAACTGAACTAAGTGATCTCCAAGGTCCCTTCCAGATTTCGATTCCAAGTGTAAATGAATAAATCACTGTCCTAGGCTACACAATTGCTTAATTCAGAATGTATTTCATCACAAGCCTATTAAGAATCTTACTTAAATATTTCAATAACTTTTTGACAAAATATGAAACTAAAACCCTCACAAAATATAGGCAAAGGAGAACCTTTTGTTAGTATGATAAAAACTATGTGTACAAAAGAAAAAACTAGCATTATTTGCAATGCATAAAATACAAGCTTTCTCATTAAATACTGCAGTAAAGAAAGATACTCCATTTTCCTTTTATTTTAGTCCTAGAAATGCTAGCAGTAACAAGACAAGACAAAGAAATTGATAGCATAAATACCAGGAAGAGAGGACACAAAACTATCCCTGTTTACTAATGACATGGTTTACTTTAGAAAATCCTAGGAAATCAGCAAGGTTATATTTGGTGTCCAATAAATCTTTACATGTGAGTTTCTTTCATTATTATTAGTAGGGCAGCTCTAAAATAGGTTATATATGTGCTTCACAAATTGTGAATGTAAAATAACCTTTCTTTATGAACAAGATTCATGTTACTTGGAACAGGATTATATGAAAATAATATAAATTATTCCTATGGGTTACTGCCAGTCAGAAGGTAGTTAGAGGATTTTGAATGTATTTCAGGTAATTATAATCTTCAAGAAACCAGCAATTTTTAAAAATTAAATTAAAAGTTAGGATGTTATATTAGAAATGTCATATATGAAACAATATTCAGGTTGTCCTTGATGAGTGAAGGGAAAAGCACATCAGACTTGTGTGCCTGAGCACTGAACAGGCTATGCTGGAGATATTTTTTAATCAGCCAAAATACCTGATGCTTTGTCTAGGATCATTTGTGGTCTAGGAAAATTTAATAATTAGCATAAATATGGACAGACTATAATTGTTCCTTCTTCATTTTCGTATAACATGGTCTGTTTCAATTGTGAAATGTTTTCAGTTGGACAGGACAGAACAGTGAATGACTTTACTTTTTACTATTTTTATAGTGGACAATAGCAAAATATGCTCCAAGGTTTAATGGTTTCCAGCAGCAAGACTCCCAGGAACTTCTGGCTTTTCTCTTGGACGGTCTTCATGAAGATCTCAACCGAGTTCATGAGAAACCATATGTAGAACTGAAAGACAGTGATGGTCGTCCAGATTGGGAAGTGGCAGCAGAGGTTTGTTAGTAATCATTAATATTTAATGCATGCAGCCTCATAAATCATTTTGCTTATTAAAAATCAGTCAACATGTTAAAAAATTTTATTACATAATTTTAAAAAATATTTATTCCTTATATATGGCAAACTGTCACCCTTCCTTCTAAAAGAATAGTAAATTCCTTCAGCCCAGTGGCTCTGTTATAGATCGCAAAATAAACAACAACCAGAACTAGATATTTTTTGAGATACCAAAGGGCATTTTTTTACATCTTTGTATTTTCATTGGCAGTTAAAGATATTAACCCAACAGCAATGCTACCTCATTTTATAAAGTGATTATAAAGGCCAAACTTGTGCCCAAAGAAAGGCAAAAAAATGTATTTTCTACTTTACTTTGCAGAAGTGGAAGACTGTTGATGTCAGATATTGCTTATACTGTCAGACTTGGTTAATATGTTGGCTAGTTTTGCTAAAGTTTTTTTTCTTTTATAGTTTTTCATGTAGGGGATGATTTCCTGCCTAGGGGAAAGGGGAGGTCTAGGAATGAAGGTGATATAAAAAAAATCAGTAAAAATTTAAAATTTAAAGTAGAAAATTATGTAACCACTTAATGCTGGTTACTACCATTTTTCTTTACTTTCATGAGACTTAATCAATTTTTTATTTAACACCCATATTTTAAATTGTTACCATCTTGAAAGAATAGATAGAAAGATTGTTACATGCTAAATGAACATCCAAAATCATATTTCACTTTCCTTGATGTTGTCTACCAGGTTCTCAGTCTGAGTAAGTAATTTTTCCCTTTTCATGATTGATAAATTTTCTCATCTCTATTTCCCCACAGGCCTGGGATAATCATCTGAGAAGAAATCGATCAATTGTCGTGGATCTATTCCATGGGCAGCTGAGATCCCAAGTCAGATGCAAAACATGCGGGCATATAAGTGTCCGGTTTGACCCTTTCAATTTTTTGTCTTTACCACTACCTATGGATAGTTACATGCACTTAGAAATAACAGGTAGGTCACAGAGTTCTGAAGAACAGTTACTTCCAAAGAGTCATTTATCTCATTTAAGCTTGACTGATAAGAAAAAGTAATGTTATGCTACACTCTAACAAATATAAATATTTTACATACTTTAATTTAGCTGTCTAATTCCATGCTGGGGAGTTTGGAGGGTGGGACTGAAAACTGCAACATTCAAGCCCCTCAAAAAAGTGATGCCATATTTTCAGTATAAAGATAGCCTCCCCAGCCCCCCATAAAACTGAAAATATTATTGGAAGACATCAAAAAGTAAAAAAGAAACACTCTGAAACCATTTATGCTGATGCACATATGATATGCTTCAGTGTGCACTTAGGAGTTTAGGATTGGTTTGTTTGTAGTTGTGCCTGTTGCATCTTTTTAGTTTCAGAATGTTAGAAACTGTTGTAAGTCTTGCAGAAATTCTCAATCTGAGCTTATTTTCAGTGACTAGAAAATTTTATTTTATTATTTTGACCCCTTAATTCCATAATACATGCTTAGGGCTATAATGTGGTAGATTCTGGGTCTCTAAAATGTAGTATACTTACTTGCATAATAGGTAAGTCTAGAAACTTGTACAAAACCCAGATTTTCTCTCTAGTTATCAAGTTAGATGGTACTACTCCTATTCGATATGGGCTAAGGCTGAACATGGATGAAAAGTACACAGGACTGAAAAAGCAACTGAGTGATCTCTGTGGACTTAAACCAGAACAGATTCTTCTTGCAGAAGTACACAGTTCTAACATAAAGGTAACAAAGGCTACTTACTCTTAAAATAATTTCCAGATTGTCATGCTTTGAAAGTCACATTTTTCTTGACATTCTTGAGGTTGAACACTAGTAGAATTAATCATTTTATTAAATGACCAAAGAGGTAATGTGGATAAAATTTTAATTTCCATATTATACATTATCTAAACTAGCCACTTTAAAGTGTTGCCTAAGGTTTGATGTCATTGGTGGTGCTGTTCTTAAGAGGATACAAGCCTCTAAACCATATTCTGCAGCAAACTTTTAAAATAAATCCTAACTATGGGGCTAAGATTATAATAATGGAAGAGTCTTAGCAGACATTTCCAAGTATAACCTATTTGAACATTTTCCCCCCCATGCTGTTTTCACTAGTACTTCTCCAAAGTTAGGCTACTTAAATAATCTTTGTAGTGCCTGCCTATCGAATACTCTTAAGTCCTCCCCGCCCCCGCCCTCCGCTTTAGAATGGATTAAAAGAAATTGACATCATTGATCATTTCCTACATCATGAAAGGGAGGAATGTAATCCAAATATGCATTGTTTGCCATACGTTGAGTTTCTTTCATTAGCATTATTATCTTGGTCTAGGAATCAAAACAAATCCTCACCTTTTTGATTTCTTCTCAACAGAAAAATAATGTATCTGTCTGGAGTTTTAGGGTTTAAATATTTGAGAACTCATGATCATAGGGAATAAAACCCCGTTGTGAATTAAATTTTCCCTTCTATAGCTAATTGAGAATATTAATTTTCTGCTAAGTTGTATTTCACTCACTTTATTAGCATGTTAAAACCGCAAGCTTTTGTTTTATACTGGTGAGAATATAGAACTCGTGTGATATACTTCATAGAAATGATTTTTCAGTTAGTCTGAAACATCTTGTCAATTTCCCTAACATATTTTTCCACAGAACTTTCCTCAGGACAACCAAAAGGTACGGCTCTCAGTGAGTGGATTTTTGTGTGCATTTGAGATTCCTACCCCTGGATCCCCCACCTCAGCTTCAAGTCCAGTACAGACAGGTAAAGTAAAATTTTGAGTGCCCCATAATTTTACAAATAAGGAAGCTAAGGGAGACGCAAGAGGTTAAATGACCTACTTGATGCCACATAGTGGCCAAACTGGGGTTAGAAGAGAGGTCTGCTCACTAATGCACTGTTGGTAGAATTGTGTACAGATTCAACCACTCTGGAGAGCAATTTTGAACTCTGTCCAAAAGTTTTATAGCCAAAAGGCTATAAAACTAAGATCATGCAATATCATTGCTAGGTCTGCATCCCAAAGACATTCAAAAAGAGGGAAAAGCACCTATTTGTACAAAAATACTTATTAGTAGCTTTTATTGTAGTGGCTAAAACTTGGAGACTGAAGGGATACCCATCATTTGGGGGATGGCTAAACAAGCTGTGATATATGATTATAATGAAATATTAATGTGCTATAAGAAAGGCAAGCAGGATGTTTCAGGGAAACCTATGTGAACTGATGGATAGTGAAGTGAATAGAACCAGGAGAGCATTGTACACAGTAGTAGCAATATTGTTTGATGAAGAACTGTGAATGACTTAGCTATTCTCAGCAATACAGTGATCCAGGACAATCCCAAAGGACTAATGATGAAGCATACTCTCTGCCTCCAGAGAAAGAACTGATATTGTTCGAATACAGACGGAAGCATGCTACTTTTTGCTTTCTTTTTTTCATTTTTTTTCTTTTATTCGAGTCTTCTTATACAAAATGACTAATGTGGAAATGTGTTACATAATTGCATATGTATAACCTATATCTGAAT
The DNA here is from genome assembly GCA_028658325.1 of Potorous gilbertii. Taxonomy (NCBI): domain Eukaryota; kingdom Metazoa; phylum Chordata; class Mammalia; order Diprotodontia; family Potoroidae; genus Potorous; species Potorous gilbertii. Next base: position 545,803,670 of record CM053770.1, read on the forward strand.
ACTTACTATCTCAGGGAGGAGATGGGAAGGAGGGATGGAATTTGGAACTTAAAACTTTAAATAAAAATGTTAATTTTTTTAAAATTTCAGTTTTCAATAATCACTTCCATAAGTCTTAAATTTTCTCCCCCTCCTTTTCCCTTCCCTCCCCAAGACAGCATGTAATGGGTTCTACACATACATTCTTATCAAACACATTTTCACATTAGTCATGTTGCATAGAAGAATGAAAACAAATGACAGAAACCATGAGAAAAACCAAAATAAAACAAAATGTAACACAGGAGAAAATAGTCTGCTTCATTCTGCGTTCCGATTCCATGGTTTTTTCTCTGGATGTGGAAGGCATTTTCACTCGAGTCCTTTGGGAATGTTTTGTGTCCTTGCATTTCTGTAAAGGGCTTTTAGTCCATCAGAAACAGTCCTCGCACACTGTGACTGTTACTGTGAGTAATATTCTCCTGATTCTGCTCATTTCACTCAGCATCAGTTCACATAAGTCTTTCTAGACCTCTCTGAAGTCTTCCTGTTCATCATTTCTTATAGCATAATAGTATTCCATTACATTCATATACCACAACTTGTTCAACCATTCCCCAATTGATGGGCATTCCCTTGATTTCCAGTTCTTGGCCACCATAAAAAGAGCTGCTATAAATATTTTTATATATGTGGGACCTTTTCTCTTTGGGATACAGTCCTAAAAGTGATATTACTGGGTGAAAGGGTATGCACATTTTTGTAGCCCTTTAGGCGTAGTTCCAAATTGCTCTCTAGAATGGTTGGATCAGCTTACAGCTCCATCAACAATGAATATGTTCCAACTCTCCTCTCCAACATTTATCATCTTCCTGTTTTGTCATATTAGTCAGTCTGATAGGTGTGATGTGGTACCTCAGAATGGTTTTGATTTGCACTCTCTAATCAGATTTAGAGCATTTTTTCAAATGACTATAGCTTTAATTTCTTCCTTTGAAAACTGCCTTTTCATATCCTTTGACCATTTATCAATTGGGGAATGACTTGCATGCTTATAAATTTGACTCAGTTCTCTATATATTTTAGAAATGAGGCCTTTATCACAGACACTAGTTGTAAAAGTTCTTTCCCAGTTTTCTGCTTCTTTCCTAATCTTGGTTACTTTGGATTTGTTTGTGCAAAAACTTTTCAATTTAATGTAATCATAATTATCCATTTTGCACTTTATAATGTTCTCTATCTCTTGTTTGGTCATATCTCCATAAATCTGACAGATACACTATCCCTTGCTCCCAGAATTTCTTTATAGTATCAGTTTTTATACCTAGATCATTTCCCCAAGAAATGTTAATTTTTTTAAAAAGGAGAGGTCTCCTGACTCCTTGTACAGTGCTACTAACATGGAAATAGGTAAGAGAGAGACTAGCCAAGTATCAGAAACAATCAGTACATCTCAGAAAGCTAAACATGAAAAAAGAAAATTTGTAAATAGGGCTTTAATTTTTTTAAGGGGGCAATGTTGTAATGAAAAATTCTTTGTTTTCAGCTGTAATGTTTTTTTCTATTCTTCAGGTTGCTGCTCACATAGTTACCTCTCATAGTAAGCTACTTGAAGGCAAAGAAGAGGGTGTCTTATCTAAACTTTAGGCATCACTTGATACAGTGCTTTGCACACCACTGACTTTTAATAAATGTTTATTGTAGTAGCACATAAACATAGAATTTCAGAAAGTAAAATCTTAAGTGTTTTAGAGACACCAGCTTCACTGGAACTTAATAGAAGGATATATGTAGATTTTAGAATGATTTAATATTGTATTTTGACTTGGAAGAATAGAGAAATTCTGTTAAGTAAAAAGCATGTTGGAAATGCTTATGTTGGAAGGCTAAAGCTTAATGATGCTGTAGGTTTTTGCATGGATCTTTATTTATGGTATTCACTGTTGTTTAACCAGTTGTGTTGTGGAAATAAGCCTGAACTAAGGATCTGTAGATTGCTTTAATAATTTTTGCTTTCCATCTGGTCATATATATATATACACATATATAAGAGAACCACTTTGGGCAAGGGATTAAATGTCAGAATAATAAAGAAAACAAAGTATATGAATACCACATATATATACAATACTGTGTTTCATTTTGAATTTGTAGATTTCTCTGGCCCTTCTACAAATGGAATGCTGAATATATCCACCAATGGGGATCTACTTCGGCCAACTCTCATTCCCAATGGAATGCCAAACACTGTTGTGCCATGTGGAATTGAGAAGAATTTCACAAATGGAATATTAAATGGCCATGTGACATCATTTCCTGACAGTCCTTTCATAGGTTACATCATTGCAATCCACAGAAAAATGGTTAGTTAAACGTTAAGGAGTGTGGGCTTGCTGGCATAATGGGGTTGGGAATTGGCTTTGTCTGAAAATGCCCTATTGAACTTAAGTTCTTAAAATTGTGCTGGATAATTAGATTAAGGATTTAGGATATGTAATTAATGCCTGCAGGGGAAATGACTCTCCTTTGTTTAGGAATCAAAAGGCATTACAAGGCAAGTGGTAACATCTGTCAGGTTTAACTAAACTAGAAGAATTTAGGCTCATGTCACATAGTCTTGTTAACTATATGTTTCTTGTCTTTTTGCTGTTTTAAGACAAGTTTGCCTCCTTAGCCCCTGCCAGGGAATGTGGCAATTCAGCAAATATTTTGTAAAGCACATTCTATATATTAGGTATTGGGACTACAAAGGAAAAAAAAATTAAAATCCCTGGCCTCAGCTTACATTCCTTTAGGAGGAATATAACACATATCCAGATAAGTAAAGACAAAATATATATGAAACAGTTTCAAAAGGAAGAAATAATTAACAACTTGAAAGGCTTCATGCAAGAGGTGACACCTGGGTTGTTCTCTGAAGGAAGATGATAAGTGTTCTTAGAGGTAGAGATGAGGATGAAGAACATTCCAAAGACTGTGGGAGCGCTTGTACAAAATGTGGAGGTGGGAGTTGGAATATCATGTGCAGGAATAGCTGGTAGACCAGTTAAGAAGCAATTGCAGTAATCCAAGCAGTAATGAGCAGACTGAACTGGAATAGAAGCTGTGTAAGTAGAGACAACAGATAAAAGAGATACTGTGAAAGTAGAATGATCAAGATTTGGTGGTTGATTGGATATAGGATAATTAGATTGCACATAGGGAAAGAGAGAAGAGTTTAGGGTGATTCCAAGGTTGTAAAACTGGATGATTGGAAGGAAAGTAGTGCCCTCAAGAGAAATATGGAAGGTTGGAATGGGGATGAGTTTAGAAAAAAATACAGTACATATGAAGGGGAAATAGAAAAAATGTCGTTAGATTTGATCATGAAGAGATCACTGATAGCTTTGAAGCTCTAGAGCAGTTTCAGTTTAATGATGAAGTCAGAAACCAGATTGCAAAGGGCTTAGAAAAGAGAAAAGAGGGAGAGGAGAAGTAAAAAAATCTAGTGTAGAGTTTTGCTGAAAAGGAGAGGCAAGCTATGGGGTGATAGCTAGCAGGGATGGATGGATCAATGGGGAAAAGGCATAGGTGTGTTTGTAGGTAGCAAGGAAGGAACAAGTAGATAGTGCAAGATTAGAGATTAAAACAAGAATGGAGAAGAAAGTGGAAACTTGCTCCTGAAAAAAATAGGAGATGATGAGATCAAGGGTGCATTTAAAAGGTTTGGTCATTGTAAGGGGAGGGGCCAGCTTTCATCCAAGACTGGAGTGAAGGAGGAATTAGTGTACACGAAGATATCTGTTTGATGTGAGATGAGGAAGAAGAGAGAAGTGGTTCTTAGCAAATGGCTTCAAATCTTTTTATTGATTTGTGAAATAGAGTATTAAACAGAGATGGGGTAAGAGGTTTAAAGGAGGCTTGAGGAGAGGTGATTTAGAACTGCCACTGTAAAGAAGGGAATCAGTTAGGGAGGAGTAGAATGACTACTTTGCTGCATTGAAGACCCAGTTGGTAATAACATAAATCTGTAGTGGGTCGAATCAACACAGTTTTGTGATTTCCTCTAGTTCCATTCAGCAGGGCATGGAAAGGAATAAAGGAGACACATGGTAGGAGTAAACTAAGGTTTGGGTTTGGCAAGGCATCAGCAACCAAAGGAAAAGGGAATAAGACGTTTGAAAAGAAAAGATGGTACAGAGTTGAATTGTTTCACCAAAAGACAGATAGGGAAAGGAGGAGATTGTAGGCAGTGCAAGTGTGATGGTCTGGGTAAGAACTGAAGGATGGGGGAATGGAGGTCACAGTGTGAGGATTAAGAATAAGGTTAGGGTGATAAAGGTTTAGGAAAAGATGGATGATAAAAGAATATGATCAGATAGTGGACTTTTGGAGTTCCTGAACATAGAAGTAGAAATAATTATGGTTGATGGCATGATGACACGGTATGACCATGTGTATAGCTGAGATGGATTGGAAAAATATGTGAACTGAAAAGAACTGAGAAACTGAGGGAACTAGGAAGGATTTGAGGGAATATTGAAGTCCTAACAGGAGAGCAGGAGAGAGATACCGTGAACTCATAAAGGAATGGAGAATGTCTTGGTGGTTGATAGATAGCCACCACCAGAATATGGATTGGCTGAAAGATTTGGATAGTATTCATCTCAAAGGAAAAGAGGCTGCTGAGGGATGACTGTAGAGGAAAAATCTAGAAATGGCAGTGGGGAGCAATGAGCATCCCACTTCAAGCAATGAGTTGAGAGGTATTCTTAAAAATGTAACCGTAATGGGAGGGAAGAAGCTATGTCATCAGGAGGGAGTCAGGTCTCAGTACCAGAAGATTAAAAGTAGAAAAGAAGAGATTTAAGGATGAAAAGAAGTTCTTAAATCACATAACTGATTGTGGAAGGAACAGGAAGATTTGAAATAGGAAATAAAGAGGCTTAATTGAAGGTGAATCTTAGAAAAGGAGTGACCATTTGGGAATATAGAGAATGAGATGTATCAGCAGCAAAAGAGATGGGATGTAGGATTTCCACACAAGAGTGTGGAAATATTCTATTGAGTAATGATTATTAACAGAGTATTAGTGGTTGGATAGAGGTCCATTGAGGGAGAGATATGATTAGAATCTTTTAAGGGCCCCATTGAGGACCTTACATCAAGTGGTAATGTTGACCACAAGAAATAGAAAGTTGTGAAGTATCATAGAAGGAGGAGAAAATTTCCAGAAAAAAAGGCAGCTAATATAAAATTCTGCAAAGAAGTCAAGAATTTTAAAAGAGCAGTTTATATAGACCCGTAAGGGTCAAAGTTAGATTTCAGGTAGATAGTGAGGAAATAAATGTAATTAACTGTAAATCATATAATTCAGCAGTGAAAGGAAAGAACTAGGACTGTTCAGCCATACCAAGGCTTTTAAACAAGTTGGAAGTGAACTGTTTGAAAACAAATGGTAATGAGAGGGGTGGCACTAAGTGTGGGAACTAAGTCTGAGGATTCAGTTATTTCCAAGATCTGTAGCGCAAAGAGAAAGGGAAAAGAGCATACTCAGATCATCTACTCTTAGATGGTTGCCTAAGGCACTGAAAGGTTACATGACTTGCCCATATTCACAACAGCCACAGTGTTTCAGAAATGAGACTTGAATTATGGCTTCTTGACTCCAAGTTCAGCTCTATGTCTGATAAGCAATACTACCTCTCTTTCCAAGTTTTATTAATGCCATTTGGTTTTTATACCACCACCATTGAACCCTTTCTTGTAGCAGATAGAGTCACTTGAACAAAACCTATCATCAAAATGACTGCCAGCATCGTATGTAGTATTTCACACCCTATTCCTTCACCTGCAGGAGAAAAGTGTATTTCTTTATCTAATATCTGGGACCAGGATTGGTCATCTGTGTTTGATTTCCTTTTATTGTGTTTCTGCTTACTTTATTATAGTCATATATATTGTTATCCTGGTTCTACTTACTTCCCTCAGAAATAATTCATACAAGTCTTTCTTTGAATGCTTCAAATGTGAACTTTGGAAAGTGTCTGTCACAAAGCCAGACAGTTAGGGCAGGGTTTGAGAGTTTCTGGTAACCAAATGCCCTGCACATCCCTTCTTGACTATTAGAAAACATTAGCAGTCCTTTCTTTATAGAGCTTTGAAACTTATAAAGTATTCCCTTATTTGATGCTTACCCCAGCTCTAAGATAAACTGTGCATATGGCATTTACAGTCGAAGAAAGTGAAAGCCATAGAGGCTCCGTGTCACATAGAGGCTCAAAGTTGCAAGGGTAGATAGTGGAAGAGCTGTTCTGGGCCATTGGTCCTGTACTTATTCAGCTTCATCGCAATTTTTCTAAAACTGATTTCTTAAATTCTTTTGTTTCCCAAGAAAAGTTTAAAATATAGTGGTGTTCTCCATTCACTGTGTAAGACTTAGCTTCTTTCAGAACTTAATTTGCATTTGTTTGGTGACTGATCATAAACATTTGAATTTTTTTCTCAGTGTGAAGCTACCACAAACTTTCTGTTGGATTCAACTTAAATTCTCTAAAAGAGGTTTTCTGAATCTGACTATGCAGTATGTTAGGGTATTTTTATTTATTTAAAAAGGGTATCATCAAATTATTTTTAAAATTTCAAACCCACTTTTAATTCATCCTACTTTTAAGAAAAGTAAATTTACACTATGTGTTGTCTCTTGAAAGAATTAGATAAATTATGTGTCTGTGTGGTAAAATCAGACCTTAAAAAGATATCATTGTAGTGATAATTTAAATGGGAAGATCTTTCCCATTCATTAATTGGCCCATATGGAAGTCTGAGTCACATGATGGGAGGAGCTTGCTGAAGGGGTAGAGCAAGAAAGGTAGAATAGGAAGAGGCAAAGTTGAGAGAAAATTGGTTAGAGCAATCTAAACTGGAGAGAGAGAAAAGCAGGCAGTTGGCTAGTATGAGTGTGAGAGCTTGTTTGTGATTTATTTTAAGGAAGCCTGTCTGTGATGTGTTTAAGGGAACTGATTTGTGGGAAGTGTAACAGAGGGAGCACTTGGGGCTGGTGTTACCCTTTGCATTGTTATTGTGTATAGATTTCTTAGTTACTGTGATGGATTTGGCTTTCGGGTGTCTGAATAAATGTTTTGTTTCTGTCTTCCATGTGAGAGTCTATTGTATTTTGTGATTCGGAATTGCATTGTCATATTCATGGCAGCTGTAGGCACTATGAATATCGCATTGGCACTACAACCATCTCTCTTAAAAAGGTTAGGAACTTTTGTGTTTACTGAGAGAGCTTCTTTAGAAATGATTTTAAACAGTTGAGAGTTTTGAAGTGTAGAGCTCATATGAGTTTTTATGTTTAAGTAGATATGTTCAAATGAGAAATGTTTGTCAGAGGAAGTACTAGATGGAAAGTTGACTCAAGTAAAATAATTTCTGTGTAATTGGCAGTACTTCAGCAAAAAAATGTGGTAGACCATTCAGCCTTTAATTACTATTATTTTAATGCCAGATAAAGAATATCCTGCACAATTTATTCCTTAAGTGATTCTGCTTTTTTTATTCTAAGATCATGAAGGGAATGTAGTAATAGCTGCGAAGAAGCAAACCATGAAACCTGTTAGTATTTAGAGAAAGAGGGAGGAGAGTGCTGCTTCTTTGGGTGCGTCTCGTTTCTCAGCTTTCTGTTTTTTTGATTTGTACACGTAGATGAGGACAGAGCTGTACTTTCTGTCATCTCAGAAGAATCGTCCCAGTCTCTTTGGCATGCCATTGATTGTTCCATGTACTGTGCATACCCGGAAGAAAGACCTCTATGATGCAGTTTGGATTCAGGTATCCCGGCTAGCCAGTCCACTTCCTCCTCAGGAAGCCAGTAACCATGCCCAGGATTGGTGAGTGTGGAGGACTTATATGGAGTGTTTCGTTTCCCGTGGTTCTAAAACAATAAGCAGTGACTCATGTAAACTTTGCATAGTTTATGTGGTTACACCTGAGTGTCAGATTAATGAATAAATACTAGTTGAAGGGCTATCCAGAGAACATCAAATCTAAATCTTTTCCTTTATATCCTGTATAGAAAATGTATCCCTTTCCCATCCAGCCTAGTCTAATGCTAAATAACCCTTACAAGTAAGCTAACCTTAAACTGGGTTTCTCCTATTGTAGCTCATTTTTTCATTATTTTTCCCCACTTTGCATATACATTCCACAGATGGATGTTTGTCACAATGCTATGAAGCTCAAAATATAACTCTATTTCAGCATGTATGTAGTATACACTCTGCCATGAGAAATTAATCTATTGTGTCATTTCTATGTTGAGTCCTTTTAAGCTTCAAAAGCTGGAAAAAATACTGAAAGAAAAATACTGATTGGTGTCCTTGCATTTTCAGTTTAGCAAACAATGTCTTTGTGCATTAAATGTCTGTTAAATTGTTAATTAATTACCTAGATGCCTGTTAAATAGACAATAAAATGTTTGTGTGCAAAGAGTTAAAATATAATACAGAGGTAATTGAAATATAATCTCTGCCTTAAAGACGCTTACCAGGAAGAGAAAAAGGAGATGTACAATAGAATGTGAGTGTGTAAGAGAGTTACAATGTTTTATACATTCATGGATCCTTGGAGACCATCTAATTCTGCCTTGCTCATTTTAGAGATGAGAAAATTGAAACCCAGAAAGAGAGAGGCAGAATTCCCCACACACCATGGCTCTTCAAGTCATAACCCATGGTCAGGCCTGAAGGGCAGCTCACAATCTCTGTCTCTCTGTCTGTCTCTCTGTCTCTTTCTCTGTCTCTCTCTCTCTCTCTCTCTCCCCCTCCCCCTCCCTCCCTCCCTCCCTCCCTCTCTCCCCCCTTCCCCCTCCCCCTCCCCCTCCCCCTCCTTCTCCTCCTCCTCTTCCCTCTCCCCCTCCCTCTCCCCCTCCTTAAAGATTACACCGCTGGTAAGTAACAGAGGTAGGATTTAAACACAGTTTTTTTGGACTTTCCATCAGGTACACTTTCCCCTACGTCATACTGATTCCATACATCATGCTGCTTCAGTAAATTTATTGACTTTGTGCCACTGTTAGCATCATGATGGTTTAGTTCGTATCTGATTTCACATGTTTACTGAGGGTAAGATCATTTTATTGCTGCTGAGGAGCATGTGAGAGGTCTGCTTCCTAAGTAACTGACTAACATGAAAGACTGTGTTCATTGATTGCCTTTGCTGGTTCAGGATCATTGATATATAACTAGGCTCAAGGTAAAAGCAAAAGAATAGCAAGTACATGTGGACTGGCAGTGAACCTGGAAGAGAACTGCTGTTTCTCAAAGCAGAAAATGAAAATGCAGAAACTTTTCTATTTCACATAAGAAATGTGTAGTTTTGTAATTTCCCAAGGAAATGCTGAGTAGAAGCACATATCATTCTACTCTAGGAAACTACTACTAATCAATCAATCATTCAGCAAGGTTTTATTAAACATAATGCTGTGCACCAGGCACTCTGCTAAGTTGAAACTGCTCCTGCCCTTAGGGAATGTACAGTCAGAAAACATGTTCCTATAAGATTACATAGAAAATTAGCATGGATGAAATAAATACAAAGTAATTTGAAAGGGGAGACACTAGCAACTGGGGGGATCCAGAAAGGTCTCCCATAGGAGGTGGTGCTTAAGTCAAACTCTGAAGGAAGATTAAAGATTCTAAGAGTGTGAGGTGAGGAGGGCACGTATGAGGGTGCCTACAGAACATCCAATTTGAATGTTGAATGTTCAGAAAGTAGTTTGTTACAAAAGACTGGAGCAAGAGAGAAACAGAGACAAATGCTATGGCTGGATATATAGTTCTGAGAGTCATATACAAAGAATTAATAATCTAGTTTACTACCAAGCATCAAAAAGTATTCATCTGTTGGTGTTTATTTTATAAGGTTGAGATACTGTGCAATATAAATAAGTTTTCTGGACTTAAATTTTATGTCAGTGACTAATTGGGTGAAGGAATTGAACTAGATGATGTTTCTCTAGTACTCTTGAGCATTATTGTGGCTTTAGAGGTCTGGTACAGAATATTTAATAATATAATGTATACAGCAGGCATTTCATAAAAAAAATGTAAGTTGAATTATAATTCAAACTCAGCAAGTAATATGAATTAGAGATATTAACACGAGGAAGCAAATTTTTGAATAATAATATAAATATCGCTCAAACTTGCTGGGAGGAGGCCATTAATTAGAAATAGTTCTGGAAAGGTATATACCTTATTCTAAAATAACAGATGTAAAAATTTGGCTATGGTAGTGGTGCCACATTATATACTAAGAAGATAGACTCTTGAGAGAAAATTCAGGAAGTTTGATGGAGAATTTTTGAGTGAAAGCCAACTGAGATAAGAACTAGAGAATTATTTTGGAGTATACTATCAACCACTTGAACAGAAAGAAGAAATAAATGAGAACATCAGGTAATAAATATCACAAACTCGGCAAAAGAAGCATGAAATATATTAGTGATGGAGGAGCTAGGGGCAGTTTCATTTATCCACATATATTCTGATATATTCTCTGCCAGAAGGTAGAGCAGAAAATTTCTTAACTTGCCTCAGTGATTATTTTAATCTTAAGAGTGACAAAGGGAAATTCTCTTCTCAACAAGGAGAATCAATAGGTTTAGAGCTGAAAAGGACCTAAAAGTTGATTTAATCCAGCTTCCTCATTTTAGAGATGAGGAAATTGAGGCACAAAGAAGTTAAGTGATTTACCTGGAGTCACACAAGTAACGAGTAGCAGAGATGGGATTTGCATCAGTGACATTTGAACCAAGGTCCTCATTCTCCTTTTTACTATACTCACCTTCATTTCAGGTTAATGAAGTGAAAAGGATAGGACTTTGGGGAAGAAGTCACTACTGTATATTAGAATTAATGCTAGAGAAGAAGAACTCCGCTAATATGCCCATGAGATTTGGGTAGAACACATTTCAGAGTGTTCAGTGAAGGGGTAGGTAGTCCCACAGATTGAAATTCTAAAGGGGAGGTCAGCCCAAGAGGATTAGAAAGTGCCCACGAGTAACATTCTTGGGACACAAAAGTAAGGAGGAGAAGGGGGAGCTATCTAAGGGAATTTATCATGCAACTTGGATTTTTAAAAGACATGTAAAGGAGATGGAAGAAGAGCCTTGTAAAAAAGACATGATAGAAAATTAGGATATGTTTCTATAAGACTATTACCAAGGAGACAACAACTCGGAATGAACTGAAATTCACAAGGAGTGCTGTAGATAGAGTTTACCTCGATTTTAACAATGCATTTGATGTGTCTTGTGCTATTTGTATGGAAAAAAGGAAAAGTTGTGGTCTAGGTGGTAGTACATTTTGTTGGATATGGAACTTATTGAATTGCCAAATCCAAAAAGTGGTCATTAATAGCTCAGTGTCAGATGGGAAGCAAATCTCCAGGGAAGCAATGCTATGATGTCACTACTTAACATTTTTATGAATGATTTGGATAAAGGCATATATATAAATGGCTTGCTGACTAAATTTGCAGATGAGGCACAATTGGGGTATGGGGAAGGGGAATAGCCTACACACTGGATGACAGGATTCAAAAAAGATCCAAACAACTAGATCGAAGACTTTAATTGAATAAGGTGACATTTAATAGGGATAAAGATCAAGTCATACACTTAGGTTCAAAAAGCATCTATTCATATGTAAGATAGGCCAGGAATGGTCAGACAGAAGTTAATCTGAAAAAGATCTGGGAGTTCTGGTGGACTGAAAACTTAATTTTAGTCAACCATATGATATATAGTCAATGAAGAAAACTGTGATCTTTGATTAAATTGAGAGGTATAACATTAAAGAATGGGGAGGTGATGAAGTTTTCTGTGCTCTACCCTGTTCAGACAACACCTGAAATATTATATTTAATTTCAAGTGTTAGTGTGTTTTAGGAATGACATTAGTAAGTTGAGTGTCAGTCCACAAGCATTTATAAAGCATAGGCACTGGGAATACAAGGGGAAAAAAACACACAAACAGTACCTGTTTTTAAGGAGCTTATGTTCTCTTGAAGAAAATGACATATGCATATATGTTTACATAGAAAATAAGTATATTCAAAATAAAGCCAAGGTAATTTGAAAGAGGAGGCACTAGTGTCTGGAAGAATCGGGAAAGGTCTCATGGAAAAGGTAACACTTGAACTGAGTTTTGAGGAGAAACTAGGGAAACATAGTGGTGAGTTGGGAGTCCATTCTAGGCATGGGGAATGGGGGGGTATAGTCTGTACAAAGATGATCTTTGATTGCCAGTATTTATTTTTTAAAAAATAAAACAACTTTATTCTTTTCATCTGTTCTTTGAACTGTTTGATCAGAAAATATACATTATCACTTGACTACACCTGAACTTTATAAAAAAAGATAAAAAATCACAAAAAAAATTCTTAATTATGTTTCCAGTCCCATTGTTATCTTTAAAAACCCTAAAGAGGAAACCAGAAAACAATTTAACAAAGTCACTGAACTTGCAAGATGTAAATAAAATCCATGGAAGTCATCAGCATTCTTATGTTATTAAAAGAAACACATAGGAAGACCTATAAAGGTAAATACAATTCAGATATCTGCAGAAGCTATAAAATATTTGTATCTATGAATCCCTATAAAGCATTCTTTCCAGGAATAAGGATATAAATAATTGGACAAGCTTAAATTGATACTTCATAGTCTAAATCAATATACTACAAATGACAGTACTATCTCAGTTAATATACTGAATATTTTACCCATCTAACTGCCAAGAGAATATTTTACAGAACTTGAAAAATGATAATCAAGTTCACATAGAAGAACAAAAGGTAAAGAATCTCAAGGGTAATAATGAAAAAACGCAAGAACCAGTGCCTCAAACTGTACTACTACAAAGCAGTAAGCATTAATGATTTGGCATTTTGATACTGGTTAAAAAATGGAGAGGTTGATCCCTGAAGCAAATTAAATATACGGTATACAGAAGTAAACAAATGTGGACAATAGCATTACGTCCAATAAACACAAAGACCTCTTTTAGTGGGAGGAAGGATTCACTATTTGACAGAAACAGGAAAACTGGACAGCTGTCTGTCAGAAATTAGGGCTAGATGAACAAGTCACATCATATTTCAAGACAGTTTCCAAATTAATACATGACTTAGGCATAAAAGGTTACCTCATAAATAAATGAGAGGGACACAGAAGAAATTAGCTTTCAAATTTATAGATATGGAAAGAATTCATAATTAAACAAGTTATAAAGAGGGGGAGGATCACATAAAATCAAATGGACAGTTTGGTTGTCCATTTCAAACTCACACAAATCTAATATAGTTACAGTTAGATGGAAAACAATTAGATGGGAAAACAGGTAAATGGGGTGGGAGTGGTGGTGGAACTTTACAGGAAGTTTTTCTGGTAAAGGTCTTATATCTAAATTATCTAAGGAACTGGGTAAAATGTATTAAAACTAATATACAACTAAGATATATAAAAACTAATTTCCAGTAAAATAAATAGTCAAAAGATGTGAACAGGCAGTTTTCAGAGAAGAAATCCAAGTCATGGTCAAAATGTTCTAAACCACTGTTAATTATAGAAATGCAAATTAAAGCATCTCTGAAGCTTCACCTTATAACCTTAAGACTGGCAAAGGCAGTTTTGTCAAAGTACTTGGCAAAGAGGGAGTGACATGTTGGGGAGTCTGCAGAGGAACAGTCATACAGTTGGTAGAGCAGTGAATTGATCCCAGCCATTCTGAAAAGCTGTTTGAACCTATGCCTCAAAAGTTACTAAACTGGAGCATCTGGGTGGCGCAGAGGGGATATCATTGGCCCTGGAATCAGGAGGCCCTGAATTCATATACGGTCTCAGACACTTAACCTAGCTGTGTGCAAGTCATTTAACCCTAATTGCCTCCAAAAAAAGTTATTAACCTGTTCATATCCTTTGACCTAGCTATACTGTACTAGTAGGCCTCTACCCCAAAGAGATTAAAAAAAGGAAAAATTCCTGTGTATATAAAAATATTTATAATAGCCCTTTGCATAGTTGCCAAAAGTTGGAAACTAAGACAAGCATCCTAATTGGGGGAATGACTAAACAAATCACGATGTGTGAATATAATGTAATGTTACTATGCCATAAAAAATGACAAAATGGACAATTTTAGGGGAAACTGGGAAGATTGCTGTGAACTGATACAGAGTGAAAGCGAGCAGAATTAGGAGAACGATTTATATAAATGACAGCATCACAGAGAAAAACAACTTTGAAAGACTTTAGAACATACTGATCAATGCAATTATTAACCACAAGTCCAGAGGACTGAAGATGAAACATGCTACTCACCTGCCAGAGAGGTGATGAATGCAGAGATTGATGTATATTTTTAGGCATAGCCAATGTGGACATTTGATTTGCTGGACTATGCATTCCTGTTATGAGGTCTTTATTTTTCATTTAAAAAATTTTAAAAATTCATTAAAATTTTGCCATCTTGCCCCACAATCTAACAAGATTCAAGAAATGCTGGGGTGGGGGTGGGGGCATGGGGAGAGAAGTCACCAGCACATGCAACTTGCCTTTAAAAACCACATCACCTTGTGTGCTGCTGCTTTTCATAAAGGTTTTTGCTTTCATTTTCTGCTTGGTGCTGTGGCCAGTTTTGTCCCCATTCCTAGTTTAGTATTCTCGTATCTTTCCCCTTTGCCATTGCTTTCTAAACCATTGGAACATGACTAGTTTTTTGTTTTTGTTGTTTGTTTCTTTGTTTTTCAGTTTGGAAATTAGTGAAGAGTTGCAAATGTTCTGATTTTGTACTTTTTTTCTATTTGCCATGGGCTCCCTTTGTTAGGAGTTGAATCCTGGCTCTAATACGACTTCAGGCAGGTCACTTCATCCCTTCACACCTCAGTTCTCATCTGTGAAATGGGAGGATTGTACTTGATCAAAGGTTCTTAACCTGAGGTCCATGAGTTTTCAGGAAAATAATTTGATAACTACATTTTAGTATATTTGATTTCTTTTTCATCCTATGAATTATATGCATTTAAAAGCATTATTCTGAGAAGGGGTCCATAGGTGTCACCAGTCTGCCAGAAGGTTATATGACACACACAAAAAAAAGATCAAAAACCCCTAGACTAGATGGTCTTGAAGATCTCTTCCAGCTCTAAATTAACTTTATGTTGATGAAATCTTCAGATTTAAATTACTACTGGCTCTTAAATTACTTTTAACAACTTCTGTACTTAGAGGTATAAAAGATTACTAATGACTAATATCTGTTAGGAAAGGTCTCACTAATTAAAGTTCTTAAAGAGTTAGTCAAGAGAGGAGAAAATAGGCATATCCAGAATTGTGTCACTAGAGAAGATATCTGGAGGAGGAAAAAATAATTTTAATCTATATTTGATACATAGATTTAAAAAAAGAAAACTGAGATGATAACAAAAAAGAGTAAACTAGAAAACATCAGCACATCCCCTAGTTGCCAGTTTTGCTACCTCCATTAAATAAGGACATGGAAAGAGATTGATTTGCTAAAGAAGGAAATTTACTTTCGTCGTCCCCTTGACATTTTGACTGATCTCTACCTGCATGAAATATTTTTCAAGGAGCTTTAGTGACTCTTCAATTACAGCTACCACTTTGGAATAAATTGGATTTGGTAGTTTATTTTCAAGCCCAATTGTTCCCTTTTGGCACTTATCTCATTTCTCTCTGGTATAGGGTTTTGATGATCAGTTACCATGGCCAGACCTAGATATGGTGCTTTAGTTTTGTCCTTGCTGTGATGTAAATTTGCTACTATAAACATGCCCTTTATCAGACAATGAAATAGCCAAGCAAAGGAAAAAATGTGTATCAGATGAATCTTAAAAAGTGTTTTGGTGTTATTTACCTTATTCTTACGTACTTGCTGGTGGAGAGAGTAAATAATTAGGTAAATTGAGGGTCTGGTATAACTTCTACCACTGCCACTTTTTCTTTACAAGATTATCCTAAAAGTCATAAAATGTCAGAGCTGGAATGATCTAAGAGATGAAATTGTCTGATTCCCCTCCTTGTAATGAGCAATCTAAGGCCTCTGGAGGTGATGTGATTTGCCTGTGGTCACATAGTGACATAGTAGAACCAGAACAAGGACTGGGATTTGTCTGTCCTCAGTATTGTCTATTTTCTTTATGTTTTGATCAGAGTGCGATACATGATTTTGTCTTTTATATGGCAGATATACTTCAGCAACTTTGATTATGGAGCTATATAGTATATCAGGCCTAGTATTCGAGTTGTCTAACTTTAACAGGACTCCATTCTCATCACCAGAAAAGGAGTTGTTGTGTTTGGATAGCAGTAAAGTAAGCAAAAGGCAAACCAGCTTCAAACATGCCAGTATCCTTGCTTGCTCCAGAATTATAGTAGATTTAATTGTACACTAACATTACTGCAACATATACCTACGGAAACATAAGAAGAATACACATACCAGCAGTGAGTCAAAACTTAACTTGCCATTTATAATAGAAGGACTTCTGAGTGTAAAGAGTTAACAAGCATCTTCAAAATAACTAGATTTCAGGATGGTGGAGGGGCCCAAGCCTGTGGCCTCACTTGTTCACACTGCTACGTTTCACTGGGCTAGGTGGATAGCACCATGAGGGAACCCCATCTAGGGAAGGAGCCCTATGACCAAAATGAGGCCTGTAAGACTTGAGGGAGACACTCAGAGCCTGGAGCCACAGTTCCCCCATCCTCTGCCTGTTTGTCTTGCCTGACTTTTGAGCCCTGTCTCAGTCCTGGAGGCCCAAGCTTCCAGCCCTGACCAGGAGGGTTGAAGCAGAGCAGTTTCCTGAAGAAGGGCATTGCCCAGCCAGGAGAACCAGTGACTATGCCCACAGCAGCTAAGACTAAGAGTCAGGACTCTACCCACATCCCAGCCACTGTTCCCAGGAGGCAAACACTGTCTTCAGCTGCCTTAGTGAGAAGTTTCTAGGAGGGAGTGAGGGAGATCCTAGGACAGGGGAGAGACTGACTTGGAGGGTGAACCTGGGCCTAAAGGAGGTGAGGGAGGGTCATCCAGAAGCCATGAGATGAGAGAGGGTCCAGACAAGTCTTCAAGGCCAGAGGAAAAAGGCATATGGAGAGGGGAGAAGGCTTCAATGCTGCTGGCCTTTATGGGTCCTCACCCCCTCTGGACCCCAAGCCATCCTGCCCATTTGAGCACCTTTCTGGCAGAACCTGGCCTCCATCCCCCCACACCCCATTGCCTTTCACCTGCCAATCTATTTCATTGCAGACTAGGCAGTCCCTGCCCAGGGTGCACATGGGGCTGGGGAGAGTATCCAGGGAAGCTTGTCATAGTGTCATGTTTACAGCCCAGGTGGGTGTAACTCAGTAGAATGGATGTTTTTTTTTCTTAAAAAAAACAAAAAACTGTATTTCCAGCTTTCTGTACTGTTTTCCTATCCTTACCATGAAAGGTTTTATCAGCTTTGCATTAATATGAATTTAATTTGTCTTAATAGAATGATTGTTGTAGGACCAGGTGATTGATTCAGCACATAATATTTGCTTAAACTACTTTGCACATAAATGGCCACAGCCTAATATGACTGGTCTGCTAAATTAACTTATAAAACTAACATTACAGTCTCACTATTATATGTAAGTAGAACTGTACTATAATTTTTAGGCCATTGGGTTGTCCAACAGTCCAACTGTTGGGTTAGGGTGAGCTTCATTGAACCATGACCTTGAAGACCATGCCCTACCACTTTAATAAGATTAAAGGAACCTTCTTGCTTTTTCTGATAAATATCTCCTCTAAGTGTTAGTCCAAGGGAAGATAGAGAGGAATTGGGCAGAAAACCAGAACAGTTCTTATGTTGTGTGTGTATGTGTGTGTTCTGTTTTAGTGATGACAGCATGGGATATCAGTATCCGTTCACACTAAGAGTTGTGCAGAAGGATGGAAACTCTTGTGCTTGGTGTCCGTGGTACAGGTAAATTGTCCCTCCTGCTACCTAATGAAAGGAAGTGCAGAGTGGCCATTTCAGATAACTTTTTAATAGGCTTCAAGGTTTCAGAGGTTAATGAAGAATGAGAAGCTTGAATTAAATTTAAGGACTGCTCATCAGTCCATCCTTACAATTTGTGCTGACATCTTATGCAGGGACAGATTGCTTTTGTGATAAATTAATATTGTGAGATCATTGTTCAATCCATTTCACTTTTTATTCTCAAGCTCATGTTAGTTTAGCAGATAGCATTACTACCTAGACCCATTCAGGAGACTACTTTTACATCCTATGTTTGGTAGGATGTAAAGGGATTATTTTAATGTTGTTAGTCCAAAGAAATTCTAAAAATCAAATTGATAGGCAGGAACATCACCTTGTTATGTAGGTATCATCTTGTTAGATAAATATAGATTTAGCAAACTAAGTGTATGCCAGAAAGCAGAGACCCTACTTTAGCCCCTAACTCTGTTTTTAACTACATTAGATACACTGCTTGACATGTCTATTTCCTTGTTTATAAAATAGTATTGTTAGTACTGAGTTAATTCTTCTGTTTCAGAGTATTAAGCAGCAGAATGTAGTTTTCTTCAGGGTTGTTCCGCTTCAGATATTCCAATTCAGCTGTCACTTTATCTGCTTTTCTGAGATTTCATATTTTTATTTGTCTTACCAAATGATTGCTACATATTTTGGTAATCCAGTGTTAAATGATCTGCAATTGTCAGTAGTCTGTTAAGACTGTTGTTAACAAATTGTAAGGGAAGAAAGAAAGTGTAGAGACAGAAGATGAGCTTTTATGTTCTGAAAACTAAGTTCCTTCACAATTTCTTTCTTTTCACCAAGTTTTTTATTTATCTTTAGATTTTGCCGAGGCTGTAAAATTGATTGTGCTGAAGACAGAGCTTTCATTGGAAATGCTTATATTGCTGTGGATTGGGACCCAACAGCTCTTCACCTTCGCTATCAAACATCGCAGGAACGGGTAAGAACAAAATATTAGACGTACTTGTATTTTATCAGGGCTTAATTCTCAAAAACATTTTTGTTAGCTTTGAAATTATACTTCTGACTACATCATGCCACTCTTTTGTGGGCATATCTTGGTGCAAGGAGGAGAATCAATGATTCTCTAAATAGTACTCAGGCTTTGTGTTATCTGTCATCTGCTACTTTAATAGTTATAGTTGGCCATTAAAAATTATGAATAATACGAAAAAGAAACTCCAGAATCAAAACTTTGGGTTGCAGATGCCTTTTCCCAGTTGATTAAGGGGCAGTGTGAGGCTGCAGTTTTTGATAACTAAAAACCAGTTAACTCAGTTGTACTCAAACTATAGTTGCCATCTTTGATTTTACAGGGTCGTACAGTCTTCTTCAGGCTAAACATGCCTAATTCCTTCAGCTGATCATCTTATAATATGATCTCAAAACCTTCCACCATACTGGTTACCTACCTGTAGACAATTTCTTACATATCAATGTCCTTCTTAAACCATAGTAGCCAGAAGTAAACAGTACTCCATTTGTAGTCTGACCAGGGCAGAGTACAGTGGGACCATCACCTTGAAGCTATGCTTTTATTCATGTAGCCCTATATGTCATTAATTTTTTTGACAGCCACATCACACAACTGACTCATTGAACTGGCAGGCCACTAAAACTTCAGATCTTTTCAGAACTCTCTGTATCTCCCCCTTCTTATCATTTTTCTCTGACCCCCTCATTCTAACGAGCAATATAATCTTATGAAGGTTTTTTTGGGCTCAAATATCCAACTTTATATTTATCCTTTTTAAATTTCATCTCATTAGATTTATCCTAATGCACTAATCTATTGAGATCTTCTGGATCCCAACTCTGTTGGCTATTGTCTTAGCTATAAAAAATGATTATGTCAATGTTCCATGTGTTTCTCCAAGTCAGTTCCATAAGTTTAATAAGTAAGTTGATGTTTAGCTTTCATGGAAGGTGATTAATCATGATTTGTTGAAGTCCATCTTAAGTTACTGAGAATTGGGATGTTCTACCAGCTCCGGACCCAGTAGTCTGGTAGTCCACCTTGTTGAAAGCCTTTTATTGGCCTTTGTCCTTAAATTGGTGAACACCTAGGGAACTAGCTAGAAGAAGTGTAGATATTTAGACAGGTAGTAGTATTCATCTACCTCTGATAGTTCAGTTTCTTGACTCTGCAACCTCTGAAAAAATTTAGGTTGTGAGATTTCTGACAGGCAGATCAGCTCTCCTATACCTACTCCAATCAAAATTTGCAACAGATTGATGAAGAATTATAATGGGGAAAAAATAAATACAATTAAAAACTACAGTAACTTCTTCTACCCAAGTACTCTACAAAAAAATCATCCAGAAGCCCACAACTTCTCCCTCCACCCCCGCAACCACATACACACTTAGGGATATAGACCTCCAAGTAGTACCAGAAATGGGCCAGAAATACTAGTAACCTTTGAGACAAGTCTTGTCTGAGGTACCAGGAGTGGAGACTCCTCAAGGAAAGCCTCAGAGTAGTTTGAAACCATAGCTAGAAACTTCACAACCACTAGGAGCAACAGCACTCAAACAAGGATGGTCCTGCACTCTACGATCCCTAGCCCACTGACTTGAAATGCAACAGAGGCCCTGAAGCATGCTGAACCTAAGAAATTGAGATGGACTCTAATCCTTGGAGGCAAAGAGATTAGAAAAGGAAACAAAATGATAAAGGACTGACCGCTCTACCTAAAAGCTCAGCAAGGAGCACAGGTTGGCCCTTGCACAGAGCTCCACTTCAGGAATTAAAGCTGAAGAGACTACTCTAAAGAATTATTGTAACTCCAGAAATGCTTCAAAATATTAAACAAAAGGAGATGATGCTGCTATAACAATAGCAAGCCAGAGATTCAAGGGAGGAAAGTGGATTTTCAACAAGAATTACATGAATATCTTGGACAAACAAAGCAAGAGATTTAAAAAAGAAACAAACAAAAAAAGTCAAATAGAATTGGAAGGCAAATGTATGTCTTATTACAAAAACTGGCAAGCCTTATCCAAGTAATGGATTCCTTGAGAATTAGAAGAGAGCAGGCAAATCAGTGACTCTCTGTAAAGTAACCATAAATATAGAACAAATCAAAATATTGAAAAATAGAAAAAAATTAAAAATATCTAAAAAGAGCAACTGATCCTTATGAAAAGGTCAAGGAGAAAGAATTTAAGAATAATTGGACTCTTACTTGACTGTGTACATTTGTTTTCAGGGTTTCATTTTTCTATTTTTTTCATGAGGGATGGGTGTGAGAGAAAAAATAAATTTTAGATAATTGAAAAAATTACATTAGAAAAAGAATCCTTGGACATCCTGAAAATTATCATTTTAAAGAAATAGTCTAAACACTAATCTTTCGAGAAGTCATAAATGGAAACTGCTCAGATCTATTCAAACCAAAGGTCAAAATGACAACTTCCTGAAAGAAACTCCAAAAGGAAAAATTCAGAGAATGTCATATCCAAAATCTATAGTAATCACATCAAAGAAAAAAATGCCACAAGTATCCAAAAAGAATTTCAGGTACCAAGGAGCTATAACTAAGTCATGATTAATCCATCATCTAATGATGCAAAAATCAATTTCATGAGAATTATAAAATCACATTTAATTCAAGCCAGAACTTCAAATAATGTGATTCCTTGTGAGCTAGTCAAGAGTTTTAACACGCTGCTATCTCATTAGCATTTGCGTATTGTCATGTGTCAGTATGATGTGCTATAACATATCAAGTTACCAAGAGTAGCTATAACTTTTTTTTTAAATGAACCCTTAAAAGAATGGACAAAAGTAAAAATACTTCAGAAAGAAAGAAATACTGCCAGAACAACAAAGAAGAGATTTGTAATTATATTGGAACAAAAATTTGTTTTAATTGGATGTCCTGAAAGTAGTTATAGTAAATGATGAGATGTTGGCATGCCTGAATTTACAGTATGAAGTACTATAAAGCATGCAGGTGAAAATGAAAGGCAAAAGCAAAGCTACATCAGTTTTTTCTGGTTTGCAAGCAACTACCAAAATTAGAAGTGTTACAGCGATAGAAATGGAGTGTCTTTTAACTGTATGGATTGAGGATTGCAATCAAAAACACATTGCTTCTAGAGCTCCCATTCATATAATGATTCAAATTTATTTGAGGCAGTGAAAGACAATGAAAATGAAGTGGATAAAAAAGAAACTGTTACTGCAAGAATTGGGAGGTGTGATCACTTTAAAAAACAAATTCAGTTGCATAATATTAAAATTATCATAGCAAAAACAGCTAGTAGAGATGAGGTCACATCACAGCAGTTAAATATCCTAATGTTTTAAAGAAAATAATAGAAAAAAAGATGAATATATTGATCAGCACATTTTTAATGTGTTTAAAACAGGCTTATTCTGAAAAAGGATGCCTTCCAGAATATACATTACCAAGAAAGAAAAAAAATTCAACCTGCATTTAGTATTTATGGATTGCCTAATACTTTTATTGGGAAGTAATGTTGAAGAGTATGAAATGTTGAAAACCAGTGCTTATTTATTATTCTCAAAATCCTTTTATTTCAAGAGTTCTTTGACCTGGAACCACTTATTTTATATATAATTAGTATGAATTCAAATAATTCAGACACTTCAAAGGATTAATTGTTCGTACTAATCAGGACCTAGCTATATAATCAGGCTCATATAAGCCCTGGCAGCTTCTCCTAAAAATGAGGGGAGAGCTTGGAACATAGCATTACAAAAGACAAAAGATAGGGTCTTGCAACCTTTAAGAATTTGGATGCTATACCATTTGGTGCATATATGTCTAGTGTTGATATTACCTCATTGTCTGTAATACCTTCAAGATAGAGTTTCCTTGCTTATCTCTTTTAATTAGATCTCCCTTGCTTTTGCTTTATCTATGATTGTGATTGCTACCCCCGCTTTTTTTTTTCTAACTTCAGCTGATGCATAATAGATTCTGCTCCAGTCCCTTACCTTTACTCTGTGTATGTGTCTCTGCTTCAAGTATGTTTCTTGTAAACATCATATTGTAGGATTCTGGTTTTTGATCCACTCTGCTCTGTGCTTCTATTTTATGCAAACAAAAAAATTTGAGAGAAATATGAAAATATAGTTAGATTTGAGCAGTTGGAAATAGCTATGTGATGTTGGGCTGACATTGTAATGAGGTAGAAGAAGCAAATTTCCTTTCTGAGCTTTAGTATCTTCAAAGTATATTAAAAGAGGTTTAGATTTGAGGATTTTAAGAAGAGAAAAGGTTGGGGTAGGGGGGAAGAGGGCACAAAGAATATATAGATACCTTATGGAAAGATAAAAAGGGGGATACAATTTGCCATTTCTCATAATGGTAATTCATGAGAAGCATATATAAAACATGGTGGAGTGGGTAAAGGGGACAGGCATCGTATGAATGTCTTCACTGTTGTTAAACAAATGTGGTTTAGACAAATGATTGAAAACATGCATATAAAGTTTGATATAGAAATAGATCAAACTCAACAGGAAGATAAAGGGTGGGAGATGGGGATTGTAGTGTTAGCAGCAGGAGAATATGAAGGAGGAAATAATCATAAGCAAAACAAACTTCCCCTTGGGGGAAGGGTTAAAAGGAAAAAAGACATGAACATGGTACCCAGCAGCTGGGGAGTGGCAGAACAAACTGTGATATATGAATATAATAGAATATTTTTATCCCCTAAGAAAGGAGAAAAGAGATGATTTTGGAGAATCCAGGTCAGTATGGTGTAAGGTGAAATGAGCAGAACTGGAACAATTTATATTGACAAGAATATCCTAAAGAAAAATAATTTAAGAATCTGGGCAAAGCAGTGACCACCTATGTCTCCAGAAGTTCTCTGATGAAAAATTTTACTCACAAAGGGTACACAATGAGACATACATTTTTGGACATGACCATTGTGTGGAGTTGTTTTATGAACTACTTGTTGTTTTATTCAACTATTTGTTGAGAAGTTGTTTTTTTCTGCTTTAATTGGAGAGGGGGACAGGTTAACAGTAGTGATGGAATGAAAAGAAGTCCTTTGTAACATCTTGCACAGAAGAGAATAGAAAGAAATTCAAAAGGAAGCATAGGCAAGCAGGACAGTATTTTATTTTTCTCCCAATTATGTGTAGAAACAATTTTAATATTCTTTAAAAAACAAAACAAAACAACTTTTAGTTTCAGATTCTTTCCCTCCATCTCTCCCTTTCCCTCCCATTGTGAAGGCAAACAATTTGATAGGGATTGTACGTGTGTAGTCATGCAATGCATATTCCCATGTTAGTCATGTTGTGAGAGAAAACACAAACAAAAAAACACCGAAGAAAAATAAAGAAAAAATGTGTTTCAGTTTGTAGTAAGACTCCATCAGCGTTTCCCTCTGGAGATGGATAACATTTTTCATCACGATTTCAGAATTGTATTGCTGAGAATAGCTAAGTCATTCATAGGTGATCACCATACAGAAGGGCTGTTTACCGTGTACAGTGTTATTCATTTCACATTGCATTAGTTCATTTAAGTCTTTCCAGGTTTTTCTGAGAGCATCCAGTAGGACAGTTTTGAAAGTAATATGTGTAATTTATTTTTTATATGTGTGTATATACACACATTTAAAATGTATGTATATATGTGCATTTACTTATATTTAAATATATGTGTATGTATATATGTATATATACATATACCTTTTTAAAAAGCAAACCATACAAAATGGAGGCTTGCATTCTTATATGAAGTATATATGGAAACAATCATTCTTGGCAGTGGTGAACTTCAGAATTAAAAAGAAATATTTTAAAAGAAAGGCAAAAGCAGATGATTATCATTCTCCGTTGTTATTCCTGACTTTATGTATCCCCTCTTGTTCCTTTGGTGTGTGTCATAGAAAGGTAGATTACTTAGTACAAAGGACTGAGCTATATGGTGGTAGGTCTGAAAGAATGATGAATGAGGTGACAGAAAGTTTTACTAGTTAGTTAGCAATAGTTAGGTATTGCTAACTCATTCTATGAACATGGGGAAAGAATCTAATCTTTTTTTTTTTTTATTTAATGTTTCCTCAAAAGCGAAATGAGGTGATTGAACTAATTTACTTCTTAAGGTCTCTGGCACTCCTGATATCTGTAGTTCTTCTCAACCTCATATTGTAAAACCTGTTGATTCATTCTCTACCTTTGGTATAAGGCAGGTGTTCTTAAGTTTTTTTGTGTCATGGATTCCTTCAACAGTTTATGGCATCTTAGCAAGCAATTCAGACCATTCACATAACTGTAGGGGATCCAGTGGTAGGACATGTGCCCAAAATGGTTTATCATGTAAGAGAGCTTCCAGATAAATGTATGAATGTTTTTCCAGTCTTCTTTCCACATCTGCATCTAGCTGCATAGGAATAAGAATAGTGACTGGGTCTATGATTTCATTAGCATTGGAAATTCCCAGGTGAGGGAACTTCCTACACCATGGTGAGCATGTTCTGTGCAACTTATAGAGTTAATAGAGTTGTATAGAACACTGAAAAGTTAAATGCTTGCTTAGGGTCACAGCCTGTATGTGTCAGGAGCAAGACTCTAAAACTAGATAGTCCATGCTTCAAGTCTTTATTCACTACACCAAGCTATCTGTCTTGGTACATAGCTCATACTAAACAGAATATAAGCAGTAAAAAGGGGGGAAAAAATCAATACTTTTCATGAGTTTAGCGTAAATAATAAAGGATAAGTTTGATAAGTGATATTTTTCTGGAGATGGGGGAAGGCAAACTATATCTGATGGTCATTTTTTTTTTGGATCATTTTTTAAAGAAGGAGTAGATCCCCTTACAAAGGGTATGTAAGAATTTCCACTCTATATTGTTTACTGGAAATTTTTAGTTGGCATTAATTTTTTTTAAAACATATAGCCTTTTCTGGTGAATTAACAGCTTAGAAGATGATGAAAGCCATAGATATTCATGAAAGAAGTAATAGCTATTAAAATCTAGACCCAGAGTCCAGTCAAATTTTTCTTAAATTTCTTCCAAAAGTTATTTCATAAGGGGGACCATTTCCTGTCATTTAAGTTCCCTTTAATATTAAGTAAGAGTCTTAGCAGAAGAACATGTTCTATCCAAAACTGTCTAAATTTTGTAAGTAAGGACAGAGGGCAAGTCTTGGGCTTCATAAAGAAGGAAAATAAATACCAGCCTTTGTGAACAAAGCAATGCAGGATATCATCTAAAAGAAAACAAGTAGGAGCAACCATATATTAAAATTGTTATATGCCATATGTGTGTGACCTTTCTCAAAAAAAAAAAAAAGACTTTGTCCACAGAACTTGGGGATAAGGATCTTTATGTTACTTGGTAGAAGTACTAGTATTTTTGCTCTGGAGCTTCACCTGTCTCTCATTTTAGAGCAGAGGATATTGTGATTTTGTAATGCTCTTTCATCAAGTGATAACTCAAGTATAAGGAAAGAATAAATAAAATGTTAGTCTTCTCTATCACTACATATCTGTCCTTTCTCTCCCCCTTACAAACAAACAAGTGAGCAAACACTCCTTAAGATTGAAATGATGTGTCTGGAGGAGTTCTCAGCAAAACTAACTGATTTCTCAGAGAGTTTTCTGTTCCTTTTATCACAATCTCTTAATCCCACATGAGAGATAAGCACAAGTAACATTTCACATAGTGTTGTAACCACTCTGTGGTACATGGTACAAATGTGCAAGTGAAACATGCCCTGTGGGGCTTACTGCCTTGGTAGACTGTCTTCCTGTTGTGATCCTATCTATGCCCTTTCCTAATTATTCTGAATTTGATATTTGTACATCATGACAATACTCTCCCTCTGGTTTCTAAAGAACGTACAGCATCCATTTGCCTGCCCCCCATTCTAGAATTGGGAGCCCATCTCATGTTTAATCTGTAAAACAGAGATTCAATTCCTCCTTCCTTCCTTCCCCACTTCCTATCTCCATTTTTATAGATGAGGATACTCAGACTGAGAAGGGTAAGTGGTCACATAGCTAGTAAGTGAATGAGGCAGGATTTTAATTCAGGTCTTCCTAATTCCAAGTCTAGCATTCTTTCCACTGAGCCATCTTGTTTTGTCTTTTCCTTAGGAACAAACTATTTAATTTATTAAAAGGAAAAAAAAGCCATCTATACATGAAAAGAAAAAAGTTTTAATAAAATAATATCATTTGTTTCTATGTTTTCTACTGATCTTTTTTATTGTGTATTTATTAGATTTTGTTGCTGTTCTATTCACATAATTGTGGTTAAAGCATATGTTCTGATTTGGGTGGAGGGAGGGGTTGTTCCTCATTACTTTTTTTTGGAGACAGTGGGGATCAGATGACTTGCCCAGGGTCACAACAACTGGTAAGTGTCTGAGGGTGGATTTGAACACAGGTCCTTCCTCCTGACTCCAGGGCCAGTGGCCTCTACTGCACCACTTAGCTGCTCCACTGTGCATTATTTCTTATACAGCTTCATGTTTTGTTTTTAATTAATTTCTGTTTGTCAATTTTGGTGCAGTAATATTCCATTACAGTAGTATACCACAATTCATCCATTTCCCAGTTATTGAACATCTAGACTGTTTCCAGATTTCACTATTATTATGGATAAAACCTAAATGAATATTTTTGTACGGATAGAGATATAGCTCTAGTGAGTGGAGTCACTGCGTCAAAGAATACAGTCAGCTTTGAAATATGATTACAAGTAGGCACTGACATCCTACACACATATAGACTAACCCAGCTTTTTTAATGACCTGTTTCCATCTAGATTGTGGAAGAACATGAGAGTGTGGAGCAGAGCCGGAGAGCACAAGCAGAGCCCATCAATCTGGACAACTGTCTGTGTGCCTTCACTAATGAGGAGGAGTTGGGAGAGAATGAGATGTATTACTGTTCCAAGTGCAAAACCCATTGCTTGGCCACCAAAAAGCTGGATCTTTGGAGACTCCCCCCCATTCTGGTATGTTCTTGGCCTAAGCAAACACAAACAATGAACAAGTCAGGTGACCATTTTCACTCACCTTGAAAAGAAAACTTATTGTTGTAGTTAATACTCATTCATTTATTCATTCAATAAATATCTATTTGAACCTCTTAGGTAAAAAGTATATTCTGTAGGTTATTATGGATAATGTAAAGCTGAATAAAGCATAGTCTCTGCTCTTAAGAAGCTTATAATCTAGGCAACATTTCTGCAAATGAAAGAGTGGGCATTTTTGAAACCAGGTTCCCTGACCTTCTTTACAGAGGAGTAAAAGTATATCTTCACATCTCCTTTTCTTTCTTCTCTTATTAAAAGTGTCGTTTCACTCCTAGTTTCTTTAGTCCCTAAGATAAAAGTGCTCTTCAAGGTATCAACTGGGATGTTTTCCTTCCACAGGAAAAAACAGCCTTTATAGGGAATTTTGTGACACTGGCCTGTGAATTGTTTTCAAACACTTAGTGTATGACCTAGTATTATGAAAAGGTATATTATGTGATTATTTTTCATGTTATAAGTAGCATTTAAAATTGGACAGTGTAGTATAGGTATTGCACAGCCAAACTTCCATGACAGTTCTTAACATTCATGGAAGTTGGGATTTTCTAAATTATTCTTTAATAATGTTAGTAGTAATATTTTAAAAGTTCTTAGTCTTGAGGTTGTTTTTGAAATAATACAAAAATTCACATTGTATTGTTAAGTGGAAAATAACTTGTGAATACATGTAGAAAGGATAGTGTTATAAGTATGAATAGTAAAACTCTTCAGTGAAAGTTAGTCTTACATGAAAAACATACTTGATGTTTTGTGATACTTGAAGAGCAATTGTTATTTCCAAAATTTCCAAATTGTTATCTTAAAATTTTGTTTTTAGAAAGGTACCTTAGTCACAACCCTTAAATACAGGTGCTTTTTGTTGTTTTTCCTCCAGATAATTCACCTAAAACGATTTCAGTTTGTGAATGGTCGATGGATAAAGTCACAGAAAATTGTTAAATTTCCTCGTGAAAGTTTTGACCCCAGTGCTTTTCTTGTGCCGAGAGATCCAACTTTGTGCCAACGAAAATTACTCACACCCCAAGGGGATGACCTCTCTGAGCCCCGGATTCTACAGACAGACTTGAAGAAAGTGGATCCCCAGAACACATGGGCCACTGGGGAGGGGGATATGCTGAGCAAGAGCCCATCCTCACTCAGTGGGAACATCATTAGTAACACAAAAGGTAGGGAGATTTCTGGCAGAGATAACACAACTTCTATGAGTCACTTCAGGTCGATTTTGGGAAGATTCCTGGCAACAGTGAGCTTTTCTTTTAATATGTACCCTTAGTTTGGTCTAATATATTGCAAAAGAGAGGAGTGTGCAGGTTAGGTGTTTTGTTATGCTGAATTGAAAAGGAAATATTTCACTTTCCCATCCTTATATAGAACATTTTCAGGATACTCTCTCCTTTGGACCATTATGTCTTTAAGATTTTTCTACCTTTCTATACACCTAACTCAGTTTGGAGAAATCTAGTGGTGAAGTAAGTAAAATTGTTTTTTCTGCAGCATGCAAAATAAATAGCCACAAATCTTGAGTGTTTTCATCATACTCTTTGCAAATAAGAATTTGAAACAGCTTCTGAATTAGTTCTAGTGGATAAATTAGTTCTTGTAAATGTATCCTCTTTTACAGGTTCACCATCTTTAGGAAGAAAAAGTGGAACCAGCTGTCCCTCAAGCAAAAACAGCAGCCCAAACAGCAGCCCACGGACTTTAGGAAGGAGCAAAGGGCGGCTCCGGCTGCCCCAAATTGGCAGCAAAAACAAACTCTCAAGTAGCAAAGAGAACTTGGATGCCAGTAGAGAGAATGGCACTGACCAGACTTTTGAGTTGGCAGATGCCATGAGTAGGGGGCATGTGCTAGGTGGCAGTCAGCCTGAGCTATTCACTCTTCAAGATCACGAGGCCACTTTGGCCAATGGATTCCTTTATGAGCATGATGCCTATAGTAATGGCTGCAGCAATGGTCATATGGAAAACCACAGTGAGGAAGACAGCATGGATGACCAAAGAGAAGATGTCTACGTTAAACCTATTTACAACTTATATGCAATTTCAGTAAGTGGGCTATGAAATTGGGTTCTTCATCACAGAAGGATCTTTGGGTCATTCTAGTTTGTCACTTCTCAAAGAGAGATCCGTTCAAGTCACTCAGAATTGTGAGGTTTCGTGTTTTGTTCTTCACGTACTTTGCCATACAGATTTTAATCCAAAATTTAAAGTAAAAAATAAACTCCCTTCCCCATCAAAATAATTTAACCATAATGATAGTTGTTTACCCAGGCAAAAGTTTTACAAGATTTGATGCAGGGGATGAGAGGATTAGTGGTGATAAATGGTTATAATGGATGGTCCCCAGAAAGTCTTTCCCTACTGAAGTAGTCTGTTGACCAAGCAGTTTAATGCTTACTAGATTCTAGACCATTCCTTCATAACCTAAATGTGAGAAATCTTAGTTCCAACTACAGTGACTTTTAACATGCCTTCACATTTTTCTTTATTTCTTTCAGTGCCATTCAGGAATTATGGGTGGGGGTCATTATGTCACTTATGCCAAAAACCCAAACAACAAGTGGTACTGCTACAATGACAGCAGCTGCAAGGTAACTAACTGTCTCAGATCTTTGGTAGGATCACAGAAAAAATGATGAATTCTTTTGAACTGAAAAATAACTTCTTTTGTTAAAATACATAGAGCTGCCTTCATGGGTAGGAGAGGGCCAGGAATGAAGAGTTATTTCAGATATCATATTTTACATTTATCTACAATCAGAATGTTTTCTAAATAATTGCATTTTCCTCTTACAAATTAAGTACTCATTTTAAAAGCAGATAACCTGGCTAAAGTGTTACATGGATTAAGAGAAACCAAACTTGCTTCCCTGGAGAATCCAGGTCTCAGGTTTGGTTTCAGGGTTTTTATTAAGTGTATCTGTTTCCCTTTCAGGAACTCCACCCAGATGAAATTGACACTGACTCTGCCTACATTCTTTTCTATGAGCAACAGGGGATGGACTATGCACAATTTCTGCCAAAGATCGATGGCAAAAAGATGGCAGACACAAGCAGCATGGATGAAGACTTTGAGTCTGATTACAAAAAGTACTGTGTGTTACAGTAAACCCATGGTTCTTCCTATCAGGCAAGAAAACAACGCCTTGTCAAAAGCATCACTGAAGCGGGCAAGCTAAATGTAGTTATTTTATCCTGTGACCCTGAAGCACAAAATGAAAAGCCTAATTAAATAGCTGTTAACATAATGATAAGATTGTTTTTGTTTGGGAATATCTCACTACAAGCTCTCACAAGTTCTCTGATGGGGAGTGACAAAGACTGTCATTGTCTGGTAAACAAAATGGTTTGGCATGCCAGCCAATTAGGACCAAGTAAGAGCTAGTCTGTAGTGTAAAGTATACTGGTTATTCTAACAAAATATGAAAGGTCTCCTTAGAATAAGAATAAAACAAAAAAAACTTGTAGTGTTGTCTGGAGACGACATGATTTGCTACCTCCTTTTTCCTGAAGTTTTATTCCATTATATTGGTGAGATGTGGAAAGCAAGATCATGAAAAGATGTATATGTGACTCCGGTGTGGACACTTTTTTTAGACCATCTTGCCACTATTTATATGTCTATCTTGCTTTTTTCTTTTGTTTTTGTATTTAGAACACAACTAAATCATTGGTGGCAGAAGCATGTGATGATCTGCCCAGAAAGGATTTCCTCTCAATTGTGTAACCTCCAGCCAGTGACTTGGTGGCTTTTGGGTAGCTGTATGTAAGGAGAGGCATCTAAGGAATGGTTGTTCAGGCAGAGGCACTTTGGTTTAGGATACACCAGTGTGCATCTATTTCTTGATGGCTGATGCTGGAGGAATGTTTGCAGTTTTTCACCATGTATCAAAATGCACATATTGCACAGAGGGTTCCTGGCAGGAAAGTTGCATTAAGAGCTAGGTTGTGTTTTGTGATTAATTTTTTTTTAAATTTTGCACTTTAAAAAAAACCAACATAATTCGTACAGCTTAATGTTCAAAAGCCGCATATTTGGTGGCTCTAAAGTGACTAGAGAGTATTTTTGTTCCCTACTATGAAATTTAAAAACAACACAGTACTGAAACATTGATAGATTCCCATGAAATTGATGAATATGTTTTTATCATTCAGCACTTGGAATAGAAGAAATCTTCTACTAGTTTGCATTATTTAATTTATAAAGAATTGCTGTACCCATTTTGGCATTTGTCAGTTTTTAGAGCTTTTTTAATTTTATATTTACTAGTCATATAACATTTTGTGACTCCCTTGGTCTTCATTGTTTCTCTGATTATTCAGGACTGGAAGAAAGGCATAATTGATTATTTATTTGAGACAACATTTTAACATTTTTCCAATGTTGATGTTTTAAAAATATTTGAAGTATATGTTTTATTTTTTTCAGCCTTCCCTTGTTTGATTTAATCCTGATATATTGACTGTCATTAATCACCACACTACCAAATTCCATCACTCTTCCTTAGAGGTGGGGAATAATTATTGATGTGATCGACATTTGTGTTCTGATTTCTGAGACTGATTAATATACAGTTTCCTTTTTGTGCATTTTGCAATATTATCTTAATCTGCCTGCAATCTTTTTCCAACAAGGATTGAAAAAATTGTGTCATTTCACATGATCTTACCAATCAGGTTGAAATTTTATTTTAATAAGGTAATATAAGTAAACAACAGGATTTAGGAGGCTGGTGAAATAAAACAAAATGCAGACTTTCTTGTTTCAGAACTTTCAGTACACAAAAATTTTGTCTATTCCTACTTGGACAAGCTCCATGAAAAAGTAAAAAGATTTTTCAGTAATTTCCTTACCAATGTTTTATTTAAGCAGGTAGCACAATCTACTAATGTTGTTTGATCTGTGTTTGTTATATTGGTTGTAATTATTTTTTAATTAAATTAATTCATGAATTAGCAGAAAATTTATTAAATTAACTATTAATATTAATTACATTCACTTTGTAAATTACTGTATAAAACTTATTGACAATGCACTGACTTTAGAAAGATGTCAATGTATATAAATACAGTGTAAATAAAATAGTGTTGATGGTATTGAAATATGAACTGTATAAAAAAGCATCAGTAATTGTATATGGAGTGAACCTGTTTATCTGTAACTATTATTACAACAAATTAAATACTGTGGATGCACCTGTGTGTGGCTTTTTATTTTTTATTTATGGTTGTTGACGTATAAGTAGGAGGTCACCTAAGACATTTCTCTTTGGAAGACGAAATCTACTAGTTTGCATTATTTAATTTATAAAGTAAAGAATTGCTGTACCCATTTTGGCATTTGTCAGTTTTTAGAGCTTTTTTAATTTTA
Source organism: Potorous gilbertii (assembly GCA_028658325.1). Classification (NCBI taxonomy): domain Eukaryota; kingdom Metazoa; phylum Chordata; class Mammalia; order Diprotodontia; family Potoroidae; genus Potorous; species Potorous gilbertii. Next base: position 545,837,151 of record CM053770.1, read on the forward strand.
TATTTACTAGTCATATAACATTTTATATTTACTAGTCATATAACATTTTGTGACTCCCTTGGTCTTCCATTGTGAGCAATAAGCTGTCTTAGCATTTAGAGTCCATGCTGAATCCCCCAGTAAGCCACCCGAATAGCTGTACTGGGAGTAGAACAAGATGCTGAGAAGCAGCACACAGGGTCTACGGTCATCTCAAGAAATGCCAGAAGAGAAGCAGAGAGGCTGGAGCAGAGTGAGATAACTGAGCTGTCCTGGGCAGAGCCGGGGCCCCATTCAGCCGTCTCAGTGGCCATCCACAAATAGGTTCTGAGTAGTTGTCTGCTATATACTGTGCCTAGGGTGTGGGTGGATTTGATGCGAAGGATAAAACCTGGACCCCACCCTCAGGGGCTTACTAAACAGGAGAAGAGTTGAGGCAGGGCCAGGAAAAACTTCCCATTGCCTTATCTCTGTGATTGCTAACAGTATATAAATAGAATTCCATGAAGCACACATATCAAACATGTATGGAATAGCTGGACCTTTACAACAAAGAGCAATAGTCGGGCCAGGGAGCTTGGACCTACAGTTCTTGTTACTTTAACCACAGAACATAGTTGTATGGAATAATATAAAATTTAACAGCAATTAAAACCCCTGTTTGTTACAAGGAAGAACATACTATTTTGGGGAAGAAAGGGGAAGCAAAAATTCATAAAAATGAAACAGTCCCCAGAGCTTATTCCTGCGCTGGTAAAAGAATAATCTTGAAAGAGGCAAGTATGTAGAAACGGATGTGTTTTATTTGTAGTTTCTGAGTGACAGACAGCATAAATTCTCCTTCCTTCTGTCTCTTCTCCTGGTCTGACTCTTATGTCTAACACTCTACTGAAACAGCTGGTGGCAATTGTCATTTTGCAATTATCAGACTGGTCACAGGGTGGTGCTGTTCACTGACTAGAGGAAATCTTCTAGTACTTGCTTTTGGCTCCACTAAACTTGTCCACACTTCTAATTCAATATTCTTTGGCAGTTCCTTAAACTGTGGGCTGCGACCTACCAGCATTAGCATAATTAGGGACACAGGGTATTGGATAACAGGCTAGATTTAGGAGAAGCACTTGCTGTCCTATGGACTTTGCACCCCCTATCATTCTTTGTCATGTATCCCATATTGAGCAGATACTACTATTAAAGCAGTAACAGGAGCTCATGAATTAAGTTGCTTCTCTTCTGAAATGAGTACAGTTTAGACAGAGTGAGGAAGAAATCCATGCCCTTTGATTAACCAAATCCAGACATACACATTCAAAAACTATTTTTGAATCTTCTTTGTTCAAAGTATTGTCATGAAATGCAAAGAAATATAAGCTATTCCTTGCCTTAAGAAATCTAGTCTTAGAAGAGACAAGGCACACACACTTATGAAGGGGACAAAAGGATAGAGTCTAGGCCTATGATTTCCTAAGAGAAATTCTGAGATGAGGAGACTATCGATATAGATCTAATTACCTGAGGCATTGAAAGATTAAGTGACTGGCTCAGTGTTACACAGTCAATGTGTCAGAGCCTGGCCTTGAAAAGGTGTTCTGTATCTGATACACCATTTATAGTAGAGTCTTTTACAAGATTTTTAAAATGACTGCCAAGTGGTGTGTCAGAGAATAAATACTGGGAGTGTTTAAGAGGAAGTAACCCTTGGCTATAGTTAGGTAAGGCATCAGGAAAGAAGAAATTGAGTCTCCTTGAAGGGAGACTAGAAATTGGATAGATGGAAAGGAAATGAAAAATAAAAATCCTAGGTAGGTAAGCAGAAAAGACGTTTGTGCAGGAGTGAGCAGATTGTTTAAGAGACAGTCAATAGTGAAATGAAGGCTTGTAGAGGGAGGAGCCCAGCTCTCTAGTATTCCCTCCATCAAAAATCTACAACAGCATCAGAACAGTGATGAGTAAGACCAAAGGTAAATAATGGTAATTTCCCTCTAGGATCACAACAAAAAGGTGGCCGGGAGCCTGTACATACTGGGAGAGAGGTCCCACAAAGGAAGGCAGAAGCTAGAAGAAGCTACAGTAAACGGACTGGACATCAGACACTTTGCACCAAGGGATAGGAGTTGATAACTCTTAAGAGAATGTGATGAAGAGAAAAAACAATTTTAATTAACCATGAATATGAATGGAATGAATTTACCCCTAAAACAGAGGGAAAATAAAGAGATGTGTTAGGATGTGTGCAGAAATAAAGTTTTAAATGAGACATTAGGGATATAAAAACATAAATGCAAGAGATATTACAAATAAAAAACTCATAGTTACTGAGTATGGTGGGTGAGAGAAGGCTTAGGAATGCTGAATTATGTTTGCAGCAGGATATCCAAGCAGTAGACTGTTGGAAAGGCTGTGCTGCAACTTAGGGGAAAGGTTAAGAGGAACTAGAGGTTTTGATCTGGCAGTCACATTGCAATTCAACTTGACACCATAAGAGATGGAAAGAGCAAAGGTCAAAGAACTGAGCCAGTCAGGAAGAAGAGAGAGAAAAGCAAGACAGTTGAGACTAGTGTGATCCGGATTGGGTGGTGCAAACGAGATAAGGAAACTGAGCCAGGAAAGATGATTCTATATTATTTACTGAGAATAGAACCTGGGAAAGAGAAGTAAGTCTTTACTGAATGATGGACAATGACAAGTTAAAAACCCTCCCTGTACACCTGTCCCTTTGCCAGCTGATAGCTCATTTGATTCATCCTTCAGTCTTCTCTGGGTAATAATAGCATTAATAACATCCTAAAGGACTGATGAGATTTTAAGGGGAGAAAATTTTAGCCCACAGAGAAGAAGGAAGGGGATTGTCTCCAAATTATACTGGAGGCTGATGACTGTGAATGGCCCCCCAAAAGGTGTCCATGGTGTGTTTCTGTGGTCAGGAGCGGCCATAATGCTGAGCTCAGTATGAGGTCACATCGCAAGATTCTTCATGAGGGCTGAGTGATAGAAGCCAAGGAGCTACACAGAGGCCTAAGACCAAGGCATAGTGGGGAATAGGATATGTCCAATGGCACAGAGAATTGTATTTCTTCATTTATCTACTCAGCAGAGATAGGGGCAGCTAGATGGTGCAGTGGATAGAGCATCAGGGCAGGAGTCAGGAGAACCTGAGTTCAAATCTCACTTCAGACACTTGACACTCACTAGTTGTGTGACATTGGGCAAGTCACTTAACCCCAATTGCCTCATCCTGGGTCATCTCCAGTCCTCCTGAAGAATATCTGGTCACTGGATTCAGATGGCCTTGGGGGGGAAGTGAGGTTGGTGACCTGCACAGCCCTTCCTCTCTCAAAACAAAGTCAAGTGCAAGTCATGTCTTCATTTCTCCGATGGCATGGTCTTCTTTGGCAACAAAGGATGAACACATGCTCAGCAGAGAGAACAGAAGGAAGGAGGGAATCTAGGCATTTAAAAGTCTGATAATGGGCCTTTATAGTCCAGAGAGAATATGTAAGGGTCTAGGAGCAGTAGGTTCCAGATCACTTTCCATAGAAGATGAGTAACATGCTGCTGACTTAACCTCAGGAGCAGGAAAAGCTCATCTCCCGCAGCATGACTTCCAAGAAACAAGGGTGTGTCAGGGAAGCCTGGCTCTGTTTCTCTTAAACTAAGTTGTCCTTTTGGTTGATGGTGAGAATGTCCTCCTTCCACTTATGAACGATAGAAGAGACCTTAGTGATTATCTAATCTACCTCCCTCAGATTATAAATGAAGAAACTAAAACCCAGAGGGACCCAAGGTCCTGCAGGTAATAAGTAACAAAGGCAAGTGAGCATCCAAACTATAATCTTTAGGGTCACTCTTCCTTCTTTCTGGAGGGAATGCATAGCACAGCTCCTGGAACATAGTGGGCGCTTAATAAATGTTTGTTGATCAACTGATTGAGTTCAAACTTGACTTACAGTTTTCCTCTTCATCCCAACCCCTGTCCTTATAGCAAGGGAAACTTCTTTGTTCCCCCAGATCCCTTAGCCTCCCAGTTCTTAAATCTCAATTCCCATGACCCATGCTTTCACAGCCACACATACAGATTCAGTCACACCCTTGATCTATTACTCACAAGTATTCCATTTACAGGAACAAAATGTTTCATTTATAGAAAATTATCAAGAATTCCAAAATGACTTTATTCAATCATAATCTGCTGTCACTTCATATTTCCCTATGCCATATTCCTCCTAAAACTATTTTTGCCCTTACCTTAACCTTAAATCCCAAACTCAGTATTCCCTTCACTTTCCTCCCTTCTCAACCTTGACTCTATACTTAACCATTAAACATTATATTATCCTCAACTCTGAAAACCCCTGCCCTTTGTATTATTTCCCAACCCTTTCATCATCTGCTCCTCATTTGCAGCTAAATAATGCTGAAGAAAATCACAACCAAGCTAACTGGACCCACTACAAATTTATACTTATATATGATCTTACATATAATCCTTTTATGTCCTATACAATATATTTTTCTATATTTATGTAATTTATACATAATTATATCTATTAATTTATGTTATTCATGATGTATTTACTTATATATAATTTACATATAATCTTACATTTATGTAGAATTTTCACTTTTTTCTATCTCACTCTCCACAAGGCTGTTCCAAACCTCTTTCTTCTCGTCTTCCTCCCCAATATCTTCCCCCTTCCCTTTGAACTGAGGGCTTTGTCTCCTACATGAGGGCGAAAATAGAAGCCTGGTGCTTTGAGCTCTCTCTTCTCCAATCTACATCACAAATTTCTTTGATACCATCCCTATTCTCCATGTTTATTTGGGTTTCTGCAGAAGACATGACCCTTTTCTTTATCAAGTCCAAAACTTCTCTATGTACCTTTTATACTATTCCCTTTCCCATCTCTGGCAAATTGTTTCCACAATCATTCCCCTTTTTTCTCTAATCTTTAATCTCTCCCTTTCTACTGATTATTTTCCTGCAGCCTCCAAAAATACCCAGGTCTCCTAAAACCTTTAAGAAACCTTCACTTGAACCTAACATGCTCTCAAGCTATCACCCTATATCCCCCTTTCACCTCTAAATTCCTAGGAAAAGCTTTCCACATTCACTGCCTTCTCTTCTGGGTTCTCATTCTTTTCTCAGCCCTTTGGAATGTAAATTCTGGCCTCTTTACTCAGCTGAAACTTCTTTCTCCAAAGTGGCTAGTGATCTTTTTATCGATGCATCTGACAGCCTCTTCTCAACCCTCATCCTTCAGAGAGCCCTCTGTAGCCTTTGACACTGTTGTGCTCCTGGATGTTGTCTCCTCTCGAGATTTTTGTGACATGATTCTCGTGACTCACAACTTGCTCTGTTTCAGGTTCCTTTGCTGGAGAGATAAATCAACCCTATCTTACCATCACTTAACTCTTTTCCCCAGGGAGGGTTCTCTTCAGGTCCAACTTGATAATCTATAAAGATCCAATATGTCCAAAACAAAACTCCTGTCTCCCCCAAAACTTTTCCCTTCCTCTGAATTTCCCTATCTCTATTGAGAATATCATCATGTTTTACTAACCCAGTTTAGTAAACCACACCCCCCCCTCCCATTCACAGCCACATATTTGGAGTCATTTATTCTCAACTCTTCATTGTCCCTCATCCTGTACAGTTATCCCTTCCATATCGTGACTTTCCCCATCACGGCTTCGAAATATAGCGGGCTGGCATAAGAAATTAAATGGGGAATTTTGAGGGAGTTTTCCAGAAGCCACAGATAACAAACTAAGGCCAGCAGACAATGTAGAAAAAGTTTAGAAACTCAGAAATGCATAAAATCTATATATATTATATATATATATAATATATAACATAATGTGTAAATTATATACTATTTAATATTATGTAGAATATATATTATATAGTATAATACATATAAGTATATATATTTTGATATATAGTATTGTATAATATCAACCCAAGCTTTATAATAAGGTATTATAAACACCCAACAAAAGAAAAATAAAAAAATCCAAACTTCTCTGGTACAAAGGGAAGGCCAAAAAATTTTACTTGGATTTTCCAGATTGGGAGTGAGGGCTATACCTAGCTGTATGTCCAGTCAGTTGCCAAATCTTGTACATTTTCCCCTCTCTCCATTCATACCTCGACTACCCTAATTAAGGGCCCTTATCTTCTCTAACCTGTATTTTCACTCCCTGCCTCAGGTCTCTCACCTCTCCAATCCACCTTCCACACAAATGCCATTCACATACAGACTCCTCTGTTTGATATTAAAACCCTCTGCAACTTGACTCTAACTTACTTTTCAAGGCTTATCCACAAACTCTACGTTATCAGTTAAATTGTCCTTTGCTATTCCTGATACAAAACGCTCTGTCTCCTTGTCGTGCTTTTGTAAAATCTGTTCCCATATCTGGTGTGCTTGTTTCACCCCTCTTCCCTTAGGATTCCCTTGTTTCTTTCAAAGTTCAATTCAACCACTACCTTCTAAATGAAGTTTTTCTAGATCCTCTCAGCTGCTAGTTCTTCCGCCTTCTCCCTTACCCCAGAAGAAAAATTTTTAACCATATATTTCTTTTCTATATTAATTGTACATGTTGTCTCCCCCAAAAGAATGTCTGAAGGTTAGGATTTTTCCATTTTTGTCTTTGTATCACCAAGCCCTAGCTGAGCACCTGATATATAATAGTAGCCTAAGAAATGTTTGTTAATTGATTGACAGGGGGTGTGAGGGGTAGTCTCTTGGCCTCCTCGATCTTGAATTTGACTTCTTCCTTCCCAAGCTTCTGAGGAGTAATTTCTGTTTCTGCATGGTGATTTATTTTCCTTCTCTATAAAACAAGATTGGAGGAGACCCTTTTGTGGGGACCCTTCCCCATAACCTCCACACACAGTGGGTGATGAATAAATTGTTGAACTGAATTGAATTCAATTGGGTACAATTGGCAAAAATGGCAGATGTGAAGTCAGAGGACCTCAGTATGAATCCTACAACCTGGGCAACTTACTGAACCTCTCTGGACCTCAGTTTCCTCATCTACCAAAGTAGCGGTTCGGGATGAGCAGTCTCTTTTATCTCTAAATCTCTGATCCTATGATAAGCATTTGTTATGTGCCAAACACATTGGGTATAAAAAAGGAAAGTGAAGAAGCCTCCTCCCTCAAGAAGCTTACACTTCAATAAGGGAGGAAACACGGATATATGTAGGTTGGAAGGCACCATCAATCCATCAATACATATAAAGTTACAGCAGCGAGCCAAGCACTGTGCCAGGTAAATAAAAAGAACGAAACTATTCCTACTCATGAGGAACTTAAATTCTTTTTCTCATATTAGTCATGTTATGAGTGAAAACACAGACAAAAAGAAAAACGTGAAAAAAGTGAAAAGTAGTATGCTTCCATTTGCATTCAGACGCCATCAGCTCTTTCTCTAGAGATGGATAGCATTTTTTGTCATAAGTCCTTTGGAATTGTCCCAGATCATTGTATGTCATTCTCAGTTGATCATTGTTCAATATTGCTGTTACTATGTACAATGTTCTCCCAGTATGAACTTAAATTTTAATAAGGACACAAATAGTACATATACGAACATATAGCACAAGTATAAATTGAATAAATACAAACATATAAAAGATGGTTAAATACAAGGTTGTTTGGAAGAACACAGGCAGCTGAGGAGATCAAAGGAGACTTCATGCAGAAGATGGTGCTTGAGCCCTATCTTAAAAAAAAAAAAAGGAGGATTCTAGGAGGTGAAGGGAGAGAAATAGAAATATATTCCAGGCATGTGGGACAAATACAAAGACAGAGCATCATGTATTAGGAACAGAGAGAATGCTAGTTCAAAGAATACAGGAAGGGGAGTAATGTTGAAAAGGTCTGAAAAGATGGGCTGTAGCCAACTTGCATAGAGCTCTCCAAGCTAAACAGAAGGATTTATATTTTGTCCTACAATCAATAGGAAGCCATTTAAGTTGGTTGAATAAGTAAGTCACATGGTCAAATCTGTGCTTAAGGAAAATTACTCTGGCAGTAAGGTGAAGAGCAGATGGAGTTGACTTGAAACAGGGTAGGGTAAAATCCAATTAGGAGGCTGTTGCAATGATGTAGGTGAGAGGTGATGAGAGACATGGCCCAAGGTGACAGCTATGTTGAGGGGAGAGAAAAGGGGTCCCAGTGGAGAAAAAGATTTAGTCATTGATTGACTATGTGGGGTAAGAGAGAGTGAAGTAATTCAGAAGTTACAAGCCTAAAAGACTGGAAGGATGGTGGTGGCAAAAAAGGGAGGTTTGGAAGGAGCTAGCTTGTGAAGAAAAGATAATGAATTTAGTTTTGGACATGCTGAGCTTGAGATGTCTCAAAAGGAAATTGGTATTGTAGAACTAAAGCTCAGGGAGAGATTGGGACTAGCTATGTAAATTGAGAAGTCATTCACTTAGGGATGATTGTTAAACCCAAAGAAACTGATGAAGTTACCAATAGAAAAATGCAGAAGAGGATCTAAGGCATAATCTTAAAGAACACCCACAATTAGGGGGTCATGATATTATATGATGAGCCAATAAGGGAAACTAAGAAGGAACAGATAAGTAGTAAGAGAATCAAATCTCCCAATCATATCATTTTTATATCATTTAAACCTAGAGAGGACAAGGTATACAGGAGGAGGATATGGTCCACAAAGTCAAATGCACCAGAGTGGTTGAGAACTAAGAAAAAGGACATCAGATCTGCTAAGTTAGGTTTTTTGTGGCAGTCAGGGTTAAGTGACTTGCCCAAGCTCACACAACTAATAAGTGTCTGAGGTCACATTTGAACTCAGGTCCCCCAAACTCCACTGAACCACCTAGCTGCCCCTTAGTTTGGGAACTTTAAAGAGTACAGTTCCAGTTGAATGGTGAGATCTGAAGCCAAATTGAAAGACATTCAGAAATGAGCGGGGAGGAAGTGGAATCTATGAGAGTAGATAGCTTTTTCAAAGAGTTTAGCTGAGAAAAACAGGAGAGATAGAGAATGACAGCTTGAAGGCATAAGGAGGACATGGTCTTGTGAAGTTTTTTGAGTATCAGGGAAACAGACATGTTTGGAAGCAGTAGGAAAACAACCAAGGACACAAAAATGAAAAAAGTCTTCCTGTAGAAGGTGACATTAGAGCTGAAGTTTTCTCAAAGAAAACTATGGATTCTGGGAGATACAGGTGAGGAGGACACAGAGTATTCCAGACATGGGGAAAGTCAGTACAAGGGAGATGGAGAGGTCTTTGTATGAGGGATAGTAAGGACATCACTGGAATTGGGTGAGTTGGAGGAAGAGTGATGTATAAGACTGGGGTGATTAGAGAGGCTAGGTTGTGAAGAACTTTAAATTCCAAACCAAAAAGTTTCTTATTGATCCTGGAGTTTTTTGAAGAAGAGGAAAGTGATATAATTCAATCTGCCCTTTAGAAAAAAATCGCTTTGTCAGTTTTGTGGAGGATAAATTGGAGTAAGGAGAGACTTGAGTAAAGCAGATCAAACTGAAGAATATTTCAATAATGTAGAGAAGAGGTAATAAAGGCCCAAACTAGGTGTCAGTGGAGAGGGGAGGGTCATATTAAAAAGGTAGAGAGAGTCACCCAGGCCCTGATACTTCAAGTATCTGTGCCCACTGATCCCTGAAGCTCCCTGTACCAACCTTAGACTAGGGCACAAACATCTCCTCACATAATGGTAGAGGAAGAAGGCTTGTGTGTACTTAGGTTGGGTAAAGGCAGCAGGATTTATAGCAGAAGCCCAGCCACTGGAGGCCCCTATGATTCAGATGAATAACCAGTAGTGTTCCCTCTAGTCATTCTCCCTCCTCTTTATTTTCCTCTTCTTTCTCCTTGCTGGGGACTTCAGGCTTGGAGGGTAGAGAACAACATAGTTGCCTGAGAAAGAAGCAAGGATAAAAAATTATATATAGCAATTTTATAGCAATCCAGGCCTTCTCTCTCCCTTGCTCTCAGGGCTCCTTGAGGGCTTAGAAGTCAAGGGAGAAATTCTTAACATCACAGAGAGAAAAAAAATTCAGTGAAATGGCCTGAAGCTTTACACTCTCAGTTTCAGATAGCATCTTATCAGGGATTTAACAGATATTGGGCCAGATGGTAAAATGGAAGGGATTAGATAGTCAAGTTTGGAGTAACTGCTCCTGGGACAGTTTCTACTGCGATTCTTTGGGGTTTCTGTGTTCTCATTTGGCCTCTGTCCAGACTCAGCTACCTGACAATGTTTAATCCATCTAGTACAATGCCTCTCCCCTGATGATGTGGGACTTTTTCCTTCCTGACCCTTCCGCAGGGAGGGAGGGAAAACAATTGAATTTAATTGGAAAGCCTTTATCTCTCCAGGTGTTTGCATCCCCAGTGAATGAACTCTAAACCAAATACCACATGTCCATTAGGCGGGATCCCAGATGTACTCTCACATATATTTTTCCCCATGATCTATCCCTTCTCCTTCCCTTTTATCCTACTCAGACCCTAGATTCTCTCCTGATTAGACAGGGGCAGAGGCCAGAGGCCAAGCTATCTTTTTTAATCTTTTCCTTTGGCATTTATCCATTTTCTCAGGCCTGGGCCCAAACCTGACCACAACAAAGTTATTGAGTAACAACGAAGTTGTTCAGAAGATGGAGTGAGATAATATGTATAAAGGGCTCTGTAAATCATAAAATATTATGCAAGTGTAAGTTTATTGACCCTTTGGCCCAATAATTCCAAGGCTGAGAATATGCCCTAAGGAAGTAAATGACAGAAAGAGATGTACACACACACACACACACACACACACACACATGTATATGTCTATATGTATGTATTATACACATAATATGCACATATACAGACACACAGAGATACATATATACAGAGATGTGTGTATATAGATAACAGCACTCCTTGTGATAGCCAAAATAACTCTGCCCCTCCCTCCAAAAAACCCCAAAAGACTGGAAACAAAGTTGGCTCATCACTGGGGAATGGCTGAACAAATGACAGCACATGGATGTCATGGGACTTTATCATGCAGAAAGAAAGGATGCGTTGGAACAGTGGACTCATTGGAAAGACTCTGGGAAGGTTTTGTGTAAAGTAATAAAGGAAAGAAAGAAAAAACAAAATAAGATACACAGTGACCATTATCGTGTAAGAGATGGCAAAGCAGAAAGTCGGTTGACCTCGGGTTGAAGGCATTGAACAGTCCTTGGTTTCAGAGAACAGAGAACACCTTTGTTGTGTCTTCCTAACTGAAGGGCCTGGAAGGCTCTCCCTTTTCATCTCCACCACCTGGCTTCTCTGGCTTCCTTTAAGTCTCACCTAAAATCCCATCTTCTCTAAGAAGTCTTTCCCCACTCCTATTAATTCTAATGGCTTCTCTCTTTTAATTATTTCCTGCTTACTCTGTGCAGAGCTTTGTTTGTACACATTTGTCTCCTGGTGGTCTCTCCCATTAGTTTGGGAGCCTTTGCCTTGAGAACTTTGCCTCTGTTTGTATTGCTGGCACTTAGTCCAGCGCCTGGCACATAATAAACCCTCAATAAATATTTATTAATGCTTTACATCATTGAGCATGTGTAGCCTGTATCAAATGGCTTACCATTTCAGGAAAGGGCAAGGTCAGGGAGGAAGGGAGAAAAATTGGAACTCAATTTTTAAAAAATGTTAAAAATTGTCTTTATGTATAATCAGGAAAAAATAAAATATTTAAATAAATAAAATGCTATTTTAAAAAATAACTGCTTATTGACATCTGTCCTCTCATTAGGAGAAGGTGGAGGAATATGAGTGCAGTATGTTTCCTCCTTTCATTAGAGAGGTGGAGGAATATGAGTGAAGTATGTCACTATATTTGCTTGGAGGTAGGAGAATATGAGTGCAATATGTTCCTTCCTCTCACTAAAGAGGTGGAGGAATATGGGCTCTGTGTGTGGCTATATTTGCTTTTGGATATATTCAATGTGTCTGTCCTTCAGCAAGTGGTATTAAGAACCTACTACTGGTTTTATTTAACTATTTTTGTTAGAAAGAAGGTTTCAGTGTTGGGGGCAGGGGAGAATGCATTGAGATATGATTGAGATTTAAAAAGAAATGATTAAGAAAAGCAAGATGTTATTATTTCCAAGTGCCAAAAAGTACTCCAACTAATAAAGGCCTTATAGGACCTGTTTTAATAAATATGGAAAACTCTTTTGAAGTGAACAGTGTCCGTAATGTACATACTGGGCCAACAACTTTAGTGAGACATTTCCCTCATGCTTTTGCTTACACTTTTAATTGTCTAAGGATACCCTTTCTCCTCACAGTTCCTTATGCTTGGAATCCCCCATGGAGCCTGAACTAGGAAACCTCAATCGAGAGATTTCTTGGAGCAACATGGGAGCTCAGGCTTGGTCCCTGTGGTGACCTACATGAAGAGATACAAGGGCTACTCACATTGCCAAAGATGAAATGGCTACAGGAGAATGATAGAAACAATAAATGGGGAATCTCAAACGAGGAGAAATAGTTGGAAGAAAAGTAGCCACACTACATCAACCTTACAAAGTTTTGAATGAGAAAATAGCTGGTAAACCAATCTCAGAAAATCAAGCTTTTACCTCAGGGGAACCTTCAGAGAAGATGAGTACATGAGGTCCATGTTTGGTCCTGACCTTGGATAGCTAGCTATAGTACAGATTTTGTGGTCTGTGAACCAGGCCTGTGAATGTCTTGGGTAAGACCTTCATAAAAAGGTTTTGATCAAGGAAGGGGCATAGCTCTTGAGGGGAAGGGGATTAGCTCTTGAGCTAATCCAACTAAACCCCAGCAAGTTCAATGAAATGAGACTGGAAGGTCCTAAAGGGCAAGGGGCTACCGATACCTGGTGTGATAGATGCTTGCTGACTTGGCTGGAAATGACTTGCCTAATGTCACAAAGGTAGTAAGTAATTAGGGCAGGACTTAAACCCAGGTCCTCCAATTCCAGTGAAACCATATTGCCTTGATAGTGGGGAAAGAACAACGAATGCATTCAGAAAACCTTTCCTGGCTCTGCTTCTTGCTAGTTGGATGACCAAGGGCTTCTCTGACTTTCATTTTAAGCAGCTAGGTAGCACCAGAAAGAGAGAGAGCTCAGATGTTGGAGTCAAGCTAGACCTGAGTTTAGAGCCAATTCCCGACACTTACTAGTTATGTGACCCTGGACAAAGTCATCTCTTAACCTCTCCCTGCCTCATTTTTCTTTATCTGTTAAATGGGGATCAATATAATGCCTATTTCACAGAGTTGTGAGAATCACATGGGATCATGTATGTAAAGGGCTTTATAGACCTTAGTTTAAAGACTAGCTGCTATTATCATTGTTAATAGCTTGCAAGTTCTATGAGGGCAGGTGCTGTCTTTAACAAACTCTTTTTGTATCCCCAGCACTTAGCACAGGGCCTGGCACATTTTAAAAATAATAATAAATAAATGTTTACTGATTGATTGATTATCTGTATATAAAGTGGTGGTAAATGACAGTTATACAACTACCTGGTAGGAGTACAAGGTTGATACCTAAATGATACTCTTATCTGCCCAAAGCACTTTGTCTCCCCAAAATGCTATAAAAAGTCAAGCTAGGACTAGGACAATGAGGAATGAGATTGTAAAGGAAAGAATTCCCCTGGGGGATTCTAAGTTACTGTTGAATGCCCTTGAGGACTGGAATGGAGCAATACAACATGGGAGAAAACTGGGAGTGCAGAAAGGGCGGGGGATGGGTGGGGAAGGATCACTTGCAGGACCCTCCCTTATGCCAATGACTGGAGAAAAGTTCGGCTATTTGACCTTCCTGGTGAATGGGGTAGCACTGATTTCTTTCTCAGGGTCAGTTGCTGGGATAAGATGAATCACCCACAGGAAATATTATCTCCCCAGATAAAAACCTGATAAGGATAAGGCTTGGTTTCCCTTCTCAGGTCCCAGGGGACAACTCTAGACTACACACAGTGGAAGGCTGGGGGGCAGCACACCCCCACTCCCCCAGTTCTGATTTGGTGATCCTTGGGGGTCTCCTGCTTCTTTGGACCCCCCCAGGAATGTAGAGGTCTTCCTCTCCTTTGCAACAACCTTGGATTTCTCTTCCTAAAAGTTCAATGCTTTCAGGACTTAGAGATTGTAGGTGGGTGTCTGACTTCTCTCCATAGCTACAGGGCAAAAGGGGAAGAAGCTGGAGGATCAGGAATGGTTTGGGTCAGTCTCAAGACCTTAGGAGTTTTTTTAATTGCATTCCTCACTATTAGTCTTTTACATATGGATGTTAATATGTTTCTTCTGAGAACTGTGTGTTCATATCGTTGGACTACTTATCTATTGAGAAATAACCTTTGGGGATATGCCTGTACATAAACATGCTGTACATATGGTCAAGCAAATACATATATGTGTGTGTGTGTGTTGTATACTTGGTCATATATCTAGACATATAAATTGTCTTAGATATATAAGTGTCTCAGAAACCAAACCCTTATCTGAGCAATATGATAACATACATTTTTAATTGCTTTTCATGGTTATTCTTTCTACTCACATTGTTGAACATTGTTTTTATCTTTTTCATGGCTCTAGACTACCCTAATTGTTAAGATTTTCCCTTAACATAGAGCACAAACCTGCAAGCCTGTTTCTCAGTTTGCCTGCCACACACCTTTTTCTGATCCCTTCTTCCTCAACATAAGTACAGTTTTTAGAAAGTCACAGAAGTCAATCATGGTGGCCCATCCCTGTAATGCCTGTTATGGGGAGGCTGAAGCTGATGAATCACTTGAGTTTCTGAGCTGCAGCAGGGCTAAAGCTGATGAGGCATCTGCACTGACTCTGGCACCAAAGTGATGACCGTTCAGAAGCAGGGGCCTCTAGACTGCTCAAGGAATGTTCGACCATCCCAGGTCCTATGGTTAAAGCTTCAAAGCCCTTCAGCATTGGGATCAGGTCAATGAGTGGCCACTAGACTTCCAGCCTGGGCCGGATAGGAAAACCTAGCCTCAAAAAATAAAAAATAAATAAATAAAATAACAAAGGCAGAGACTGATAAAAATAAAAAAAGATACTTGCATGAGTCATGATGCTGTCCCCCATCGTCATTCCTCTGGGACCAGGCATAACACTCATGTCTAATTCACATGACAACCCTTTAAATACTTGAAGACAGTTATCATTTGTTCCCTCTACCCCACCCCATACACACCCCTGAGACTATCTTCTCCAGGAGAAATATAACCAATTTCTTCAACTGATCAATCTTTTCATGGCATGGCATTCAGTCCCCTTAACCATTCTCATTGCCAAGCTCTGGGCATGCTCCAGTTTGCTAATATCCTGCCAAGAACTGAATAGAGTATGCCTTCCTTAGGTGGTCTGACCACGTCTGGGTTACCCTAAATTTCCCTGCTCTGTAGAACAAAAGAGAAATTCCACTCCACCTCACCTCCCCTCCTTCCCCACCCCCCCACCCCAGAAGGCCTCAATGGCAGAATGTGTTTATATATGGAGGCAAAATAGCAGGAAAAATCTGTCCTAGACAAGGTAAGAGGGAAAACCAGAGAAGGCATTGGGATAGAGAGAAAGAAAGAGAGAAAGGCAGAGAGAGAAAGAGAAAGCTGTACACATCCCAAGAAAAGTACTTGAGATTCTCTTTAAAGGACTTAAAACACTTCTATACAGAAAACCTTTTACTCCATTATACTTTCGATCTGATAGATAGATAGATAGAAGTATAGATGTAGATAGATAATGGATGGATAGATAGATGAATAGATGGGTGAGTGGACAGATATATGGATGCACATTTGTTAAGTGTTTATTATATGCCAAGTACTTTGCTTAATGCTGGGTAAGTAAATACAAACAACTAAGATAGGGTAGCTGATAGTATAGAGATAGCCTGGAAGTGGCATGGTGTCTTGATTCCAGACAAAATTAGTTAATAACTCATCCACTGGAGCCCAGTCACCCAGAATCATCCAAATTTGGGGGTGAGGAGTAGGTAGGGAGGGTGATGGGGATGATGGTTGGAGCAGGATAGAAGACTAGCTATTAAAGAATAAAAGGTTTCTTTTCTTCCCCCTCCTCCCCATTTTACAGCTAGGAAAATTGAGTCCCAGAGTTTCACCAACAAGGCAAGAGGGGCCTCTGAGATAAATAAAAATGTGTCCCTTCCACTGCAGTGACAATAACTCATGAGCCCAGGGAAGTTACTTCTATCCTCAACCTGAGAGCCAATGTCTGCACTGGGCTTTGCTCTTCCTATCCCTCCACCTCCTTTGTAGAGAAGGGGGAGGGGGGCAGATGTGGGATGAAGTCCTGCCCTCCTCTTCATCCCCAACAATTCAGGGAAGTGGGAGCTGCCAATGCTGCTTCAAAGTCCTTAATCTAGTGTTCCCAATGACGTGCTGTGTGACCTTGGGTGTCTGACTGCACCTCTCTGGGCTAGTTTTAGGCAGCTCTCCAGGCTTCTATAGACTAGTCATTGAGTGTGTGTGTGTATATATATATATGCATGTTCACACGTGTATGTGTTTTGCTAGGAGGAGGAAATAGAGAAAAATGATAATGTACTCTGGGTACAAAAGAGCTGGAGTTTATAGCCTAGGGGTCTTGGTGAAGGTATCATCTTGGGGCTTCCCAAGGCAATACAGCTACAGGACTTTCAATGCTACAGTGTAAGGGGAAAAAGGAAGTGACTTGGGACTCTGGTAAACTGAGTTCCAGTCTCTTATTAAATGTTTATTGATTGATTGATAAATTTATTGTGTGACTTCGAGCAAGTCATATCATCTCTTTGGTCCTCAATTTGCTCCTTTGGGAAAGGAAAGTGCTAGACTAATCGGACAGTGTCCAAAATCCCTTCGAGTTTTAATATTATACTAAATTAGTAGATGAAGAAATGCTCTCAATATGTTTAACTAGATTTTAGGAAAGCATTTTAAAAAGGCAAGTATCTTGCACAGTTCTTAAGGAAAAAATGGAGAGATAAGGGCTAGACAAAGAGAGACAGAGAGAGAGGGAGAAAAAGAAAGAGACAGAGACACAGAAAGATAAAGAGAGAAACAAAGACAGTGAGAGATAGAAACAGAGAGACACAGAGAGATTTTCAGAACAGATTGAATGGCTGGACCCAGAGAGCACTGGTTAATGGTTCAATGTCAATGTGGTTAAAGATCTCCACGGGGCTAACATACATCCATGCTTGACCCTTTGCTAGTTAACGTTTCTATCAGGGACTTGGATAAAAGTACAGATGGCATGCTTATCATAACGGCAGAAGGCATCAAGCTGGGTGAAATGGCTAACCCTCTGGATGACACTCAGGGTCTCAAAAGGTCTCAACCTACTTGAGCATCGCATGAATCTGAGAAGATGAAATTCAACAGGAAAAAAATGCAATGTCTTGCAAAGGTTCTAATGACATCATAACTATAGGATAGAGAAGGCTGAAAACGTCTGGAAAAGATCTAGGGGTTTTAGTAGGCTGCAAGCTCAATGCTATTCAGTAGCATGTTGAGGCAGCCAAAAACAAAAACAAAAAATAATGTCACATAGGATGATCCCAAGAAAGGCATCAATAATTTCCAGGAATTAATTAATAAAACTCACCTTCCTTTGCCCACATCAGACTACATCTGGACTATCAGGTTTAGTTCTAGGTGCCACAGTTTAAGAACCCTGAAAAGCTAGTTAGCACAATGGATTGAGAGATGGACCTGGGATCAGGAAAACGGGAGTTCAAATCTGTCTTTCAACATTTGCTAGCTGAATGACCTCGGGCGAGTCACTTCACTTCTGTCTGCCTGAGTTTCTTCAACAATTAAGTAAAGGTGGTGGTGATAATAGCACCCACCTCCCAGGGGCTGCTGTGTGGATCGGAGGAGCTAATATTTCTAAAGCGCTTTGTGAATGTTAGAGTGCTGTGGAAAAGCTAATTATCCTTAACATCAGCAATGGCATCCTTATTGTTGTTGTAAGCTCCCTGGAGAGTGTCCAAAGATCAAGGTGCTCCAAGATCTTGGACCTATGACACATCAAGATCAGTTTAAAAAACTGCGTATGTTTAACATGGAGAAGAGGACTTGGGAGGATGGAGGGGAAACATGATAGCTATTTTCTAGTGCATGAAAGTTTGGAATATAAAAGAAGGATTTGGCTTGTTCCATGTGATTCCTTAGGGCAGAACGAAATCATGGATAGAAGCTGCCCAGTGGCTAATTGAGGCTGGATGTCAGGAGAAACTTTGCAACCATCAGAACTGTTCAAAAGTGGGATAGGTTGCCTTTAAAAGGTGGTGGAAAGATGTTGATTAGACAAATATAATTAGATGGATTCAGACCCCAAAGAGTAATGGTTCAATACCAGTGTGGCCAGAAGTCTCCAGGGAAGTACCCCAGGGATACAGTCTGGGTTTCCCTATACTGTAGGTCTTCTCACAGAACTTGAGGACCCCTTGTTGAGTATATGATAGTGGGAATCTCTTTCAGATATCATTAATTAGTTAAGAATTACTAGGGTCTCTAAGTGGTACAGTAGATAGAGCAGAAAGACTCATCTTCATGACTTTAAATTTGGTCTCAGACACTTACTAGCTGTGACCCTACTTAACCCTGTTTGCCTCAGTTTCCTCATCTGTAAAATGAACTGGAAAAGGAAATGCAAACCACTCTATTATCTTTGTCAGGAAAACCCAAAATGGGTTCTAAAGTGCTGGAGACAACTGAAATGACTGAACAACAGCAAGAAGATGGTTCTCAGAGCAGTTAAGTGGCACCCAGTGCACTGAGCACTGAACCTAGGCTCAGAAAGACTCATCTTCCTGAGTTCAAATCTGAGCAAGTTCAAAACTTTCTAGCTGTGTGACCCTGGGCAAGTCACTTAACCCTATTTGCCTCAATTTCTTCCCGAGAAGGAAATGGCAAAGTACTTCAGTATCTTTGCCAAGAAAACCCAAAATGGGTCATAAAGAGTTGGACAAGTAGAGTTGACAAGATTGACTACAAGACGGTTACTGAGGTTTCTTCTCACCCTCAAATTCTGCCATTGTGAATTTTCTGTGGTGATCATCTTCCATCCATCCGGGCGTTTACTTCACATGCATTATCTCCTCTGGATCCTCACATCAGCTCTCTTCCAAAGGGACTATTAGTATCGACTATACTTTTAAATATAAGGAAACTGAAGCTCAGGTAAATTCAATGACTTGCCCAAGGTCACACAGTCAGTAAGTGTGGAAGTCAGGAGTCGAACCTAGATCTCCTTGACTCTAAGTCCAGCACTTTATATACTGTCCCATATTGCCTTTGCAGAAGGGGCAGCAGAGAGGAGCCAATAGAATGCTGACTCCAAAGTCAGGGAACCCTGAATCAAATTCCTCTGTGACATTTTCTCAGCTGTGAGATTATGAAAAAACCCCTTGATTTTTATGATCTTTAGATCTCTCATTTTTAAACAAAAACAGGCTGGGTGGGGAAGGGTGATGATAAGGATTGGCTTAGAGAAACTACTTGTCTTGAGGCTCGGATTGGATAAAGTATTTGAAGTGATTACAAACTTTCCTGTTTTTCTTTGTTTCAAGAGAAGGTTCAAAGGCAGAGGTCTGACAGTGTGTCTGCCTCTCTTCTCTGCAGGGAGATACTATGGACCCCATAGACAGGGGTGGGGGGGAGGACGGGAGGGAAGAGGTACTTGACAGGTATGCTAATTAGTTTTGCTGCTAATTAATTTTGCTGAACTGCTTTGCTTTCTCTTTTTTTTTTCTTCTTGATGGTAAAGGATAGCTCTCTGGGTGAGGGTGGGGGAAGGGATGCATTGAGAAATAGTCATTATAATAACAAAAGATATCAATAAAATTAATTTTTAAAAAGGTAGGGTTCAGTGGGAGAAGGTAGGGGAAGGAGGAGACAGATCTAGAAATGACTGTGAAGTAAAAACAAATCAATCAAACTTACTTTTAAAAATTTCATTGAAAATAACAAACATTTATTTTCTTTGCCCATGCAACAAATATGAAGGACCTAGCAAAACAAATTCCCACAATGGCCTTGTCTAAAAATATGTGTTTCAGGCTTCGTCTTGCACCCATCACTTCTTGACTGGGAGTTGGGTAGCATTCTTCGTCCCTGACCAGCGAAGAAAGCAAGATGTAAATGATTGTTATTTTCACATTTATCTGAGTATGAAATATACACAGATTCCTGCCTTCATTTGAATGTTTGGTCTCATTTATAATGACTAAGTTAATTATTTTAAAATGACCCTCAACCCCCCAAAGTCCTCCCTTCTTCCACCCTCTCCAGCTCTGCTCCTCCACTGGCCTTCACTCTTTTCTCCATTTGCCCAGTCCCTCCCCCTCACCTCGAAATTCTTAACCTATGTGAAACTGGTTCTAAGAAGATTGGAACCTGAGTTTTTTGAGCCACACCCACTCTTGGACCTTGGAATGAATTATGGGGACCCCTAGTCACTTCCCCCCCAATTTGGGGAACATCTTGGATCAATTAATTCTTTCTCTCCTATCATCTCAAATAAACAGAAGATTCCTGCATGTATGTCCTCTCTGGCCCCCTCCTCCAGTTTTCCTGTGTCCCCAGGGATGGCCATTGTCCCCACTTCTGTAAATAAACAGAGCCACTGAGACGTGTGCAGGACACAGGGCTGGGGACAGGAACCCCAACCTTTAAAGATCCAGTATATCCATTTAGTGCTCACACTGTCGCCTCCCACTTTGTATTCTCCTCCTGATCAAAGTCACGATCAGGCGCCTGGGCAGGATTGGGGCCAACGAGGTCTGGTTCTTAATTTTTTTTTGGAGGAAAAGAATTAGAGTCCTGCTCTGAGACTGGGAATTATAGATCAGAATGTTAGAGCCAAAGGCATTAAGATATTATTATGGTAAGGATCTGTGTTAGAAACCACTAGAGTATTAAAATATATTCAATCTCTTCTTAGGATCATCAAGTCATAAATTCAGAGCTGAAAAATCACTCAATCTAGCTCCATTTTACAATTGAGGAAATCAAGCAAAGAGAATTAAATGACTTGTCCAAGGTCACACAATAAGTGTCTAAGAGAGATTTTAACACATCCACTATGCCACATATCTTAAAGATAAGGAAGTTGAGGTGAGAAAGGGCAAGTGACTTAATTAAGGTTCCACAGCTAATTAGTGGCAAAGTTGCTACACTAAAACCCAGATCTCCTGACTTCTGCAGGAGTACTCCTTTTACTGCATCAAGATATCTCTTAGAAGGGTCAGGATGATCAGTGCCCAGCCTGGGTTTAGTGGGCACTCCGACCTCTAGTTTCATCTCCTTGTCTTTCTTTCCCCCTCTTCAACCTGTTCTTGTCAGGCCCTGACCCCAAGGTCCTCCAGCTCCCTCGTAGTAGGACAGAGGGGTCACCTGGGTCTTGCTTCTTGCAGACAGACAGCTCACCCTCTCCACTCCACCCTCTGCCTCAGGAAATAGGGCTGGTGAGCATGGAAACCAAGAGCTAAGGCAAGGAAGTTTATTTTCCAAGAAACATCTAAACACATGGAGGGTATTTTTAGCATGTGGCTCCCTTCCGGATTCCTGATATAAACAACAGGCAAGAGAGAAGTCCCACCAGACAGCACTAAATCTGTAGACAGCAGCTCTCGAGGTAGAGAAAGAGGAGCCTGAATATTCTAATCCATTCTGGCTCCATTCTGACCCATGTCAAGTGAACACGGGTTGTCTGTCCCATCTCTCCTATGTCTAATACGCAGATTCCCTTGCTTTTCCAGTAAATTTCCCTAGGTAAAAAAAAAACAAAAAACCAAACAAACAATTATCAGATTATTGCTACAGTATCATAGAATTTCACTGTTGGAAAGGGACCTCAAAGGCTACTTAGTCTAACCTCGATAAAAAAATTGCTGCTACAAGACCACCACACAATGGCCAGCTACTTTTTTTTGAGACAATCAGTTAAGTGACTTGCCCAGGGTCACACAGCCAGTAAGTGTCTGAGGCCACATTTGAACTGAGACCCTCCTGACTCCAAGAAGTCTTTCCACTGTGGCACGTAGCTGCCTTAGCTTGCTACTTTTTACCTTAACTCCTCCACCAAGGGTAAACTCAGTAACTCTCAAGACAGCTCATTCTAGTTTTCAATAACACTAATCATTTGGAAGTTTTCCCTTATAATATGACAAAAATCTGTCTCTCTGTAATTTCCATGCATTGCTCTCAGTTCTGCCCACCGAGGCCAAAGTGAACAAACCTAATACTACTTCCACAGTGTTTCAGGATCAATAACATTTACTCCCATAGTACTTTCTTAAAGTATGGGAGGCCAAACATAAAATCTTCCCCAAATCTTCTCTTTTTCAAACTCAACAGTTCCCACTTATTTTGGTTCTTGAGATCATTCATTATTTTACTTGCCTTTCCAGTGGACTCTCTCCATCTTCATGGTTAGTCAGATATTAAGCACCTACTATGTGTTAGTTACTGTGTTGAGCACTAAGGATGCAGATATGAAAAAAGAAACACAGTTCTTATCCTCCAAGAGTATATAGTCTGATGAAGACAACACACAAATGCAAGCTGAAAATGGAGGGAGGATTAGCTGGGGAGAGGATGGTGGAAAAGTCAGAGAAGTCCCAAAATAGGACATTAATGTCTTGAACATGATACTTGAGATTATCTGATTAGTATGTATATACGGTAGGACAATCACTTCCATATTCCTGGATCCTTCCAATGCAGCCTGAGATCACATTTGTTTTTTGGGGTTTTTTTTTTTACTACCACATTTTACTACCACAATTACTACCAGTTTTACTTCCATAATTTACATAAGATTGATGCATATTGAATTTGTATGAAATGCACGAACGAGTCTGTGGTACATTCAAACCCCAACATCTTTTTCAAACAAATTGCTACCTAGCCAAATGTCTCTCCTCTTTAGTCAGTAAAATTGACTTAATGAACCAAAGTGTAGAAAGTGATATTTATCCCTATTAAATTTCATCTGATTAAATTCAGCCCCACGTTCTAGCTTGGAGATAGCTTTTGAATTCTGCTTCTGTCATTCAAGATGTCATATTGTTTTGGGGACACTCCAATAGAGATGTTATTCTAAGTAGACAATGGACCATTAATAACTTCTCCTTCAGCTGAGTATCTAAACCAGTCTAGCCCGTATGTCTCCATTCTGTTCACAAGAATAGCGTGAAGGATTTGGTCAAGTGCTTTGATGAGATCTAAGGAAAACATGACTATGATATTTCCCTGGTCTACACAACTCATAACAGAAATGAAGTTAGTCTATCATCACCTATTAAAAGAAATGCTAAATGCCTATGGCCACTAATTCCTTTTCCTTTAAAAAAATTTAATTTTAAATTTTAAATTTTTTAAAAATTAATTTAAAAATTAAATTCATTAAATTAAAAAATCTTTAATTTATTTAATTTTTAAAATTTAATTATTTGTATCTCTACCTGCTATTTTAATTAGCAATGCATTTCCCTGACCCAGTGGGTCATCCATCCCCTGTAAGAAAACTGTAAAGAGGAAGAACAAAAAACAGCAATTCATCAAAACTAACACATATTGACCATGCCTCACAGTGTAGTCAAGATTCCACAGCCACAATCTCTCACCTCTGCAAAGAAGAAAAGAAAGTGTATTTTCTCAGTTCTCCTCTGGAACCAAACCTGGTTGTTGTAGGGAACCGCTGAGGGACACAACACCTGGTTATGATCATTTTTTTTAATTTTCATATTTTTAACATTCATTTTTTTAATTTGAGTTTCAAATTCTCTCCCTCCTCGAGTCCCCACCCACCCATTGAAAAGACAATGATAGCCATTATACATGTGAATTAATATAAAATATATTTCCATATTATCCAAGTTGCAAAAAAAAGCAAGAAAACATAAAAAAATAAAGGTGAAAAAATATGCTTCAATTAGCACTTGAGAATTTATAGTCTTCTTTCTGGAAGTTTATGCCATTTTTCATCATGAGTCCTTTGGAATTGTCATGGATCACCATATTGATCAGACTAAGTGTTTCACAATTGATCATGGTCACACTATCACTGCTACTTTGTATGACATTCTCCTGGTTCTTCCTACTCTGTTTTGCATCAGTTTGTAGGAGTCTTCCCAAGTTTTTATGAAAGTATCTTACTTATCATTTCTTATACCACAAAAGTACTCCATCACATCACATACTACAACTTCTTCAGTCATTCCCCAAAGGATGATCATCTCCTCAATTTCCAATTCTTTGCCACCACAGAAAGAGGTGCTATAAATGTTTTTGTTCCTTTCCCTTTTTCTTTGATCTCTTTGGGCTACAGTCAGTCATGATAATAACCTAACATTTTATTTTGTTTTTTATTCTTTCAGTTTGCACTGCTGTAGTCACTATGTACATTGTTTTTCTGGTTCCACTCACTTTACTCTGCATCACTTTCTGCATCCTTTTCCAGACATTCACTAATCATCCCTTTAAAATACATTCTAATATTTTGGTAGGAATTAAAGTCACTGAGGGCAAGATAGGGTACATTAAACTGAAGAAATGATAGGGACAAATGAAGGTTTCTTTGAGGATCAGGGATACCTGGGTGTATTTTGGAGAAAGAATAGAAGAAACCAATGTATAAGGAGAAGATGGAGAGAATGAGAAAGGATGGTTGAGAAGGCAAACTTCTGGAGGAGATGAGAAGGGAGAGAACTGTGGAAACAACACTAAGGGCTCTTTTTGTTTTTACAAAATATTAAGAAATAATTTTTTACTGTAATAGTCTGTCATCTTTAGTCTTACTAGAATAAAAACACCTTTGAAGAACTTTGTCAGTCTTTCTTGACTAAAAGACTTAACCAGGAGGTTAAAGAAGCAACATCCTAATCTGAAGCCCTGGCTTCATTTCATCAGTTTTCAGAATTGAAATCAATCAAATCAGTCAGTCAGTGAGAATTTAGTAAGAGTTTCCTATGTCCCAGGCACTCTGCTGAGCTCTGAGAATCCAAAGAACAGCTCCTTCAAGGAACTTACATTCTAATGGGGAACATAGGCAAACTACTATGTGTGTGGTGGTGTTCAATGATTTTCAGTAGTGTCCAACTTTTTATAAGTCCATTTGGGGTTTTCTTGGCAAAGACATTGGAGTGGTTTGACATTTCCTTTTCCAGCTCATTTTACAGATAGGGAAACTGAGGCCAACAGGGTTAAGTGACTTGCCCAGGGTCACACAACTAGTAAATCTCTGAGACTGTATTTGAACTCAAGGTCCTTCAGACTTCAGGACTGGCATTTTAACTACAGCACTACTTAGCTGTCCCTGAACAACTATGTATATACAAGAAATATATGGTGTAAATAGTAAGGAATCTCAGAGGGGATGCACTAATAGTAGAAGGGGAATTAAGTATTGGAAAAATGGAATTAGACCTGAGTCTTAAAGGAAGCCAAGAGGAAAAACACTCTAGATATGTAGTACAGTGCAAAGGTTTGGAGATGGAGTAGTATATGGAAGGATTACCAAGAAGGTCAATGTCCCTGACTTACATAGTTCAATGGAGGGATTGTAAAAGATTTCCAGAAGACTAGAAAGATGGAAAAAGGCCAAGTAGGGGGCAGAGTCAAGATAGTAGAGTAGTAGAGTAGAAAGATGGACCTGCTCTTCCCCCATAGTCCATAAAATATCTGTAAAAAATGACTCTAAACAAATTCTAGAGCAGCAGAAGCCACAAAATGACAGAGTGAAAGAGATTTCTAGCCCAACACAGCCTGGAAGGCCCAAAGGAAAGGTCTATTGCACTGGGCTCAGAGTGGAGCACAGCCCAGCCTTGGCCGCAACCACAGCATGGACAGGACTGGAGCAGGCTTCAGGGCATGGAATCATGGGTAGCAGCTGCAGTTCCCAGATTTTTCAACCCACAAACACCAAAGATAACTTCAAAGGTCAGTGAAAAAGCTCTTTTACTTTGGTGAAGTGAAAGTCCAACCACAGCCCTGGCACCAGGGTGGCAGTAGTCATTGTGACTGTGGCAGCAGTGTCCACTTTTGGAGCCATCACTCTAAAGATTCTGAGGGAATCGAGTGGCCAATATGAGTCTCACTCCTGAGTGGCAGTCCTGGGGGGAGGAGGAGCACTGGTGTGGTGGAGCTGGTGGAAGCTCTGGAGAGGGAATCCTACTCTGGAGAGGGCAGAAAAGAGTGCTTGTGGTTGCTCCAAGACTAGATTGCAGGCCAAAAGAGGAGTAAACTCCTCTCCCTTGATTGTGCCACCTTGGAGGAACTTAGAACTTACAGGTCCATAGAGTATACCCTCCACTTGACAAAGGACTCAAAAGTCAAGTAACTGACTGCAAAAATGGCGAAAAAGGGGGAAAAAAATAAGACTATAAAAGGTTACTTTCTTGGTAAAAAGATATTTTCTTCCATCCTTTCAGATGAGGAAGAACAAAGCATACCATTAGAGGTAGATATAAAAGTTAAGGCTTTTACATCCAAAACTTCCAAAAAAAATATGTAATGGTCTCAGACCATGAAAGAGCTCAAAAAAGATTTTGAAAATAAAGTAAGAGAGGTGGAGGAAAAATTGGAAGAAAAATGAGAGCAAGGCAAGAAAATCATGAAAAATGAGTCAACAGCTTGGTAAAGGAGACACCCCCCCAAAATGCTGAAGAAAATAAGACCTTTAAAAAATAGACTAAACTAAATGATGAAAAAGGTCCCAAAAAACTAATGAGAAGAAGAATGCTTTAAAAAGCAGAATCAGCCAAATAGAAAAGGAGATTCAAAAACTCACTGAAGAAAATAGTTCTTTAAAAATTATAATGGAACAGATGGAAGCTAATGACTTTATGAGAAACCAAGAAATTACAAAACAAAACCAAAAGAATAAAAAAATAGAAGACAATGTGAAATATCTCATTGGAAAAACAATTGACCTGGAAAATAGATCCAGGAGAGATAATTTAAAAATTATGGGACTACCTGAAAAACATGATCAAAAAAGGGCCTAGGCATCATCTTCCAAGAAATTATCAAGGAAAACTGCCCTGATATTCTAGAACCAGAGGGTAAAATAGAAACGGAAAGAATTCACCAATCACTTTCCTTTCACAGAGGAACACTCCAAGGAATATTGTAGCCAAATTTCAGAGTTATCAGGTCAAAGAGAAAATATTACAAGCAGCCTGAAAGAAACAATTCAAGTATTGTGGAAATACAATCAGGATAATACAGGATTTAGCAGCTTCTACACTAAAGAATTGACAGGCCTGGAATATGATGTTCCAAAGTAGATAGGATTCAAACCAAGAATCACCTACCCAGCAAAACTGTGTATAATATTTCAGGAGAAAAAATGGAATATCGATGAAATAGAGGACCTCCAAGCATTCTTGTTGAAAAGACCAGAACTGAATAGAAAATTTGACTTTCAAATACAGAATCAAGAAAAACATGAAAAAGTAAACAGGAAAGAGAAGCCTTAAGGAACTCATTAAAGTTGAACTGTTGATATTCTTACATGGAAAGATGTTGTTTGTAATTCATGAGACCTTTTTCAGTATTAGGGTAGTTAGAGGGAATATACATATCTAGGTGTGCATGGGTATGTTTGTATGTGTATATTATATATGTGTAGGTATATATATGTACATGTGTGTATGTGTATATATATGTACATATATACGTATATATACATATACATAGACAGAAGGCACAGGGTGAGCTAAATATGAAGGAAGAACACCTAAAAAAAAGTAAAATTTACTGTTGAATAGAATGTACTAGGAGTAAGAGAAAGGGAGAGGTAGAATGTAGCAAATCATCTCACATAAAAGAGGGAAAAAAGAGGTTATAAAATGGAGAAGAGCAGTGATATGAAAGAAAATAAGTGAACCTTACTCTCATGGGATTTTGCTTAAGGAGGAAATAACACACACTCAATTGGATATGGAAATCTATTTTACTCTGCAGGAAGGCAAGGGGGAAGGGGATAGGAGAGGGAAGACAATAGAAGGGACAATTGGGGAAAAGGATAATCAGAAGCAAACACTATTGTGGGAGGACAGATCAAGGGACAGAATGGAATAAATGAAGGGCAGGCTAGGATAGAAGGAAATATGGTTAGTCTTTTACATAACTATTATGGAAGTGCTTCGCATTGTTATACCTGTATGACCTATATTGAATTACTTGTTTTCTCAATGAAGGTGGATGGGAAGGGAGGGAGAGAATATAGAACTCAAAGCTTTAAGAATGAATGTTAAAAATTGTTTTAGAATGCAACTGAAAATTAAGCTATAAAGGCAATGGAGTATAGAAATTTGCCCTACATGAAAATAGAAGGGAAGAGGGATGGAGGAAGGGTGGGTAATAAAAGAGAGGACAGACTGGAGGAAGGGGTGGATGGGGTGCATGCTGTCCTGGGGTGAGGAATGGGGAGAGATGGGGAGAAAATTTTGAATTCAAATTCTTGTGGAAGTGAATGTTAAGAACTGAAAAATAAATAAATAATATATATTTTAAAAAGGCCAAGTTGTGAAAGGCTTTACTATTCCTTAAAACTAAAATCAGAGAGCAAGACTTCTGCTTTGTGACAAGACTAACAGTGGGAATGTCGTCTGATGAATCCAATTAAGAGGAATATTTCTTTGTTCGCCTTTGACCAGTTTGAAAGAGAGTGGTTCTCTCTTAGAGAGAGGGGTTCATGAGGAATGATTGATTTCAGGAAGATATTTCTCTAGGGATGCTCCTAGATTCATATTACATATTAGCTATTAGCAAAAATATTTAAATAAACATTAATTCGATACCCTGTATTTTATCTTGTGGAATTTTCAGCTTTTATTTCTCAAGGACTATGAAATCTAAGCTGATAGTGAATGAGAGAAAATTCCAGTGAAGAGGGGTGGAGCTCTGCCCATTTAGACTGTTCTCCATGCAGAAATGCTTGTAAATATTAATAAGTTCTCCCTGAGAGACTTTGGCTAAAATACAAAGTACAGAGTTTTTCACTCTCAAAACCAAGAGCATAAGAACACCATCGTGCTGCAGTGAAAAGAGTGGACTTGGATCAGAGGTCCTGAGTTTGAGTCCTCCCTCTACCACTTATTATATATGTGAACACAAGGCAGTCATGTGACCTTTCTAGCCTCAGCTCTTTGTCTGAAAAATGAGGGATTTGGACCAGATGTCTTGAGGTATAATTCTACAGATGACCTTGGCAAAGAGACCCACCTATTTACCAGAAATTGGTGTGAAAGAGACAAGAGATGCAGAAGAAGGGTGGTGAGATGTGGAGTAGAAAGGGAGGAGAGCTTAATGACTGCCCTTTATTCTTAGTAAACTAGTAGAGATTCTCTGCTGAGAAAGAGGGTAGAGAAAGTGTTTCAGAGCAAATATGGAGAGAAGAAATTTAGGACAGCTACAAGGGAGAGGAACATCATCACACTCCCAGGAAATTTGTCCTTGATTTTGGCCTTGAAGACAGTGGAGAGAGAGCTTTAACCCTGAGACTAACAGGTCTTATAGAAGTGTGAGCTATAATTAACACTATCAAACTAGGAAAAACAGGTTGGAAGCATTCTGATTTCTGCTTGGCCTCAGAAAGGTAGAAAAATGGCAGAGTAACAGTATAGACTTTCTAGAGTGATTCCACCAAGCCCCAGCCAAATAACTGTAAAAAATAGCTCTAAACAAATTCTAGAGCTTCAGAACCCACAGAATGATGGAGTGAAGCAAATCTCCAGCGCACAAAAGCCTGGAAGGTCACAAGGAAGTGGTTATCATGCCATGCTGGGGGCAGGGCACAGTTTGGTGTGGGCTGTGAGTGCACAGAGGGAACCTGAGCAGACCTTAAAGAGACTGAATTTCTGACACCTGTGGTGGTTTCCAGACTTCTTGACCCCAAAAAGCTGAGGATAAATTGGAAAGTCAGTGGGAAAAACCTGTGAGACCAGTGCAGGAGAGTAGAGTGGTCTGGTCCCAGCCCCAGGGTGGCTGAGGTGGGAGGGGGCAGAGGAACCCACCTGGCAGCCACAGCAGCAGCAGGGGCAGCAGCAACCACTGTTTCTGGAGCTCTAGGTCCACAGATTCTGGGGGGACCGAGAGACTGACAATACATTCCCTACTCCCACTGGAAGCAGAGAACTATTTTGACAAAGGGCTCAAAAGTCAAGTGAATGCCTGTGGAAATGAATGAATATCAGAAAAAGAATTAGACTATGGTGACTTTGGTGACAAGGAAGACCAAAACATGCAAACAGAAGAAAACAAAGTCAAAGTTCCACCATCCAAAGCCTCCAAGAAAAATATGAATTGGTCTCAGGAAATAGAAGAGCTCAAAAAGGATTTTGAAAATCAAGTAAGAGAAATGGAGCAAAAATTGGGAAGAGAAATGAGAGTGATGCAAGGAAATCATTAAAAACGAGTCAACTGCTTGCTAAAAGAGACCCAAAAAATGCTGAAGAAAATAACAGTTTAAAAAATAGACCAACTCAACTGGAAAAAGAGAACCAAAACGTCAATGAGGAGAATGCCCTAAAAAGCAGAATTGGCCAGATGGAAAAGGAGCCCCAAAAGCTCACTGAAGAAAATAATTCCTTAAAGATTAGAATGAAGCAGATGGAAGCTAATGATGTTATGAAAAATCAAGAAGTTATAAAACAAAACCAAAGGAATGAAAACATAGCAGACAATGGGAAATATCTCATTGGAAAAACAACTGACCTGGAAAACAGATCCAGGAGAGAAAATTAAAAATTATAGGACTACCTGAAAGTTATGATTTAAAAAAGAGCCTAGGCATCAACTTTCAAGAAATTATCAAAAAACTACCCTGATATTCTAAAACAAGAAGGTCCTCATGAAAGAGATGTGAAAAGAAAATCTCCTAGGAATATTGTAGCCAAATTCCAGAGTTCCCAGGTCAAGGAGAAAATATTGTAAGCAGTCAGAAAGAAACAATTCGAATATTCTGGAAATATAATCAGGATAACAAAAGCTCTAGCAGCTTCTACATTAAGAGATCACAGGGCTTGGAATGTGATATTCTAGAAATCAAAAGAGCTAGGATTAAACTCAAGAATCACTTACCCAGAAAAACTGAGTATAATACTTCAGGGGTAAAAATGGTCATTCAATGAAATAGAGAACTTTCAAGCATTCTTGGTGAAAAGACCAGAGCTGAAAAGAAAATGTGACTTTCAAACACAAGAATCAAGAGAAGCATGAAAAGGTAAACAGGAAAGAGAACTCCTAAAGGACTTACTAAAGTTGAACTGTTTACATTCCTACATGGAAAGAAAATATTTGTAACTCTTGAGATTTTTCTCAGTATTTGAGTAGTTAGAGGGATTATATACATATAGACAGAGGGCACAAGGTCAGTTGAATAGGAAGGGATGATATCTAAAAAAATAAAATTAAGAAATAAGAGAGGAATATATTGGGAGGAGAAAGGGAGAAATGGAATGAGGTAAATTCTCTCTTATAAAAGAGTCAAGAAAAAGCTTTTTCAATGGAAGAGAAAAGGGGGAAGGTGAAAGGGAAAAAGTGAAGCTTACTCTCATCACATTTGGCTTAAAGAGGGAATAGTATGTATACCGAATTTGGTATGAAAATCTATCTTACACTACAGGAAAGTAGAGGAGAAGGGGATAAGTGGAATGTGGGAAGGATGATAGAAGGGAGGGCAAATGGGAGGAGGGGATAATTAGAAGTAAACACTTTTGTGGAAGGACAAGGTCAAAAGAGAGAATAGAATAAATAGGGGGCAGGATAGGATGGAGGGAAATATAGTTAGTCTTTCACAATATGACTTTTATGGAAATCTTTTGCACAGCTACACATATATAGCCTACATTGAATTGCTTGTCTTCTCAGTGGGGATGGGTGGGGAGGAAGGAAAGGAGAGAAGTTGGAACTCAAAGTTTTAAATACAAATGTTAAAAATTGTTTTTACATGCAACTGGGAAATAAGAAATACAGATAATGGGGTATAGAAATCTATCTTGCTCTGCAAGAAAATAGAGGAGCTGGGGATAAGGAAAGGGAGGGATATGGTAGAAGGGAGGGCAGTTTGGGGGAAGGGGTAATCAGAATGCACGGTGTCTTGGCACGGGGGAGGAGAGAGATGGGGAGAAAATTTGGAAGTCAAAATCTTATGGAAATGAATGTTGAAAACTAAAAATAAATAAATAATTTTTTTTATAAATTAATTTTTTAAAAAAGAAATAGTTGAAATGGATTCAAATCCAACCAGACCTCCCAGAACCACTCAAAAAAGATTTTAAAAATCAGACAAGATAGGTAGGAAAATTTGGGAAAAGAAATGAGAGTGATACAAGAAAATTATGAAAAGATAATCAATGGAACAAAAATCCACTGAAGAAAAGAACTCCTTAAAAATTAGAATTGGGCAAATGGCAGCTAATGATTCCGCTAGACACCAAGAGATAATAAAACAAAATTTAAAAGATTAAAAAATACAAGAAAATGTGAAATACTTACTAGAAAGATAACTGACCTGAATATCAGATCAAGGAGAGATGATTTAAGTATTATTTTACTACATGAGAGTCATGATAAAAAAAAAAAGATCCTAAACATCAAGGAAAACTGCCCTGATATCTAAAACCAAAGAGTAAAATAGGAATGGAAAGAATCCATTGATCACCTTCTGAAAGAGATCCCCTAATGGAAACTCCCAGAAATATCATAGTCAAATTCCAGAGCTCTCATGTCAAGGAAAAAATATTGCAAGTAGCTAGAAAGAAACAATTCAAATAATTTGAAGCCACAGTCAGGATAACACAAGATTTAGCAGCTTCCACATTAAAGGATCAATGGGCTTGGGATATGATATTTTGAAAGGGAAAGAGACTAGAATTATAACCAAGATAACCTATCCAACAAAACTGAATATAATTCTTCAGAAGAAAAAAATGAATATTTAAGGAAATAAAGGATTTTCAAGAATTACTGATAAAAAGACCTGAGCTGAATGAAAATTTGACTATCAAACATGAGATTCAAGAGAAGCATAAAAAAGGTATAAATTAAAGAGAAATCATAAGGTAATCAATAAAGGTAAAATGTTTACTTTCCTATATGGGAAGATGATCATTGTAACTCCTAAGAACTTTATCATTATCAGGGCAGTTACCTAAAACTGTGTTACACAGCAGTAATGATAAAAAATCATCAAAATGGCAGTTTGGTGGTACAGTGGATGGTGGATGAGGCCTGCAGTCAGGAAGACTTGAGTTCAAATCTGGCAAGACACTTAATCCCGTTTTCCTCAGTTTCCTCATCTGTAAAATGAGCTGGAGAAGGAAGTGGCAAGCCACTCTAGTATCTTCACCAAGAAAACTCCCATTTGGGGTCATGAAGATTTGTACATGATTGAAATGACTGAAAAACAACAAATTATCAACACAATTTGATGCTGGCTAAGAAATAGAATGGTAGACCAGTGGAATAGATCAGGTACACAATACACAGTAGAGAATGACAATAGTAACCTAGTGTCTGACAAATTCAAAGATTCAAGATTTTGGGACAAGAAATCACTATTTGACAAAAATTGGTGGGAAAAGCAGAAAGCAGTTTGACAGATACTGACTAGTATCTTTCATCATATGCCAAGATAAGGTCAAAATGGGAACATGATTTAAACATAAAGGGTGATATCACAAGCAAATTAGGGGAAAATGGAATTATTTTACCTGTCAGATTTATGGATAAGGGAAGAATTTATGACCAAACAAGACATAGATAGCATTACAGGATATAAAATGGATTTTATTTGATCACATCAAATTAAAAAGACTTTGCACAAACAAAACCAATGTAGCCAAGATTAGAAGAAAAGCAAGAAACTGGGGGATTATTTTTATAACAAGAATCTCTGATAAAGGTCTCATTTCCCAAATATTTAGAAAACAGTCAATTTTATGAGAATACCAATCATTCCTCGATGAATGTTCAAAACATATGAATAGTTTTTTATAAGAAACCAAAGATAGCTATAGTCATATGAAAAAATTATCTAAATCACAATTAATCAGAGAAATGAAAATTAAAACAACTCCAAAGTTTCACCTCACACCTATCAGATTGACTAATATGACAGAAAAGGAAAGTGACACATGTTGGAGGCAATGTGGAAAAATTGGGACTCTAACACACTGTTGAGTAGCTAGGTGAGACAGTGGAATAGAGTGCTGGACCTGAAGTCAGGAAGACCTGAGTTCTAAATCTAACCTCAGACACTTACTAGCTGTGTGACCCAAAACAAGTCACTTAACTATGTTTGCCTCAGTTTCCTCATCGGTAAAATGAGCTGGAGAAGGAAATGGAAAACCACTCTAACATCTTTGCACAGAAAATTCCAAATGAGGTCATGAAAAATCAGACACAACTGAAAAACAACTAAACAACATTTGCATTGTTGGTGGAGTTGTGAAGTGATCCAACCATTCTAGAGAGCAATTTGGAACTAAGCCCAAAGACCTATAAATCTATAAATCTGTTCATATCTGTTGACCCAGCAATAACACTATCAGGTCTATACCCCAAAGAGAGGAAAGGAAAAGGAAAAGAACCTATATGTACAAAAATATTTACATCAGATCTTTTATGGTGGCAAAGAACTGGAAATTTAGGGGATGCCCATCAATTGGGGAATGATTGAACAAACTCTGGTATAAGATTGTGATGAAATACTATTGTGCTATAAGATATGCTGAGCAGAATGCTTTTGGAAAAAGCTGGGAAGACTTTCATGGACTGATACATAGTAAAATAAACAGAATGAGAAGAACATTGTACACAGTAACAGCAATATTGTAAGATGGTCAATTGTGAATGACTTAGGTATTTTCAGCAATACAATGATCCAAGATAATTCTGAAGAATTTATGATGAAAAAAATGCTATTTACCTCCAGAGAAAGAACCAATGGAGTCTAAATGCAGATAGAAGCATATTTTTTAAACCTTTACTTATTATTCGGAGGGGGGCAGTTTGGTCTGTATTTTCTTTTGCAACATGACTAATGTGAAAATGTTTTGCATGACCCTACATATACAATCTATATCAGATTGCTAGTCTTCTCAAGGAGAGTAGAGGGAGGGAATTTAGAACTCAAATTTTTTTTAAAAGAATTAAAAAAATTTTTGTTTACATGTAATTGAGAAAAATAAAATTAAAAATTGTAAAAGAATGGAAGAAAGGGAAAGAGAGAAAGAAAACACTTTTCATCAATTAGAGCTGTCCAATAGGTTTTCCTCACAGGGAACTTCTTTTTCCATTACTGGAGGTTTTCAAGCCTTCCAGTTTTGGATTTCCAGTGGAAAGTATATATGTAGATACATTGGCTAAATGTGGCTCATGGGAAGCATGGATAGATTTCTCAGGAACTGTCTCACTTTTCTCTATGGTATGCTGGGGTTTTCTTCCTTGAGGAAAGCCTGAGACAGGAAGGGCAATGGTTGGTTTCTTGAGTTCCTTCCCTTGCCTATATCTAAGGGGGTATTGGTCAAGAATTGCATCAATCTTCTCCTACCCCATACATCAATGATCTTGGAGTATGAGTCTGGTTTAGAATAAAAGCCAATGACCAGGTCTCTGTTGCTGTTCATCTTTTGTTCTCAAAGAAGACCAATGATATCATGAAAATGATGTCTACACTTGCAAGTGAACAGGATTTAATTGAGGCAGGGCTGTTCATAGTCAACAACCTCACTCTTTCCTCCAGAGTCACTGGAGTCCAGTGGCAAAACAAGAATCAAGATGACTGATGATGGTCTCTAACGCTTAAAGGGAAAGGTAGCCCCAAGCTTCTAAACTCTAGCTTGGTTCCTCCTACCAAATAGTAAATAAGAAGTAAACCCATTCATCTAAGAGAACAGAAATCAGAGATATCATACAGATTGGCAGAAGATATACTATAAGATGAATAAAGTAAGTGAACTCTACAGCTGGCAGTGAGATATCTGAGCTTAAGCCAGGAAAAAACCCCTGATCTCACCTAAGGGGAAATTTTCTAAAGTATCTAAGCTGTGTGTATGTTCATCCTTCATTGCTGAAGAAGACCATGCCATCAGAGAAATAATGATACGACTTGAACTTGACTTTGTTTTGAGTGAGGGAGGGCTGTGCAGTTCACCAGCCTCACTTCTCCTCCAGAGCCATCTGGATCCAGTGATGAGATATTCATCAGGATGACTAGAGATGACCCAGGATGAGACAATTGGGGTTAAATGACTTGCCCAAGGTCATACAGCTAGTGAGTGTCAAGTGTCTGAGGTGAGATTTGAACTCAGATCCTCCTGACTCCTGCACTGGTGCTCTATCCATTGTACCACCTAGCTGCCCACATCTAAGCTGATAATGTGTTAAGGAACAAGCTTCCCCTATATGTCTGCAACTTTCAAAGTCTTGCCTTTTGTTTCTTCTGAAGAATTCCTGAACCACCTCTAGAACCATCTCTGCCCCTTATGTTGGTCCTCTGATTGCCTTGCCTTTAGTATGCTCTCCAGCAATTTTGAGTCAAATCTCCTAGCACACAGCTGTATTTAAATGTATGAGGTGTAGGTGAAAGCCCAGTTACATATGTTTTACATCTTTCTGTACTCACTCTCTCAAGGCCACAAAGAGAGCCAATAAGAATTATCCCAAGAACAGAAACAATGAGGAAATTAACAATGTCCCAAGTCTTTGAGAAACCAGGTAATGGGCCTGGTTGCATGGTCCAAACTCTGGGTTGCCATGGCTACTATGGGTTTCTGGATCTGAATTTTGTGTATTTGCTACAGAAAGATGGTTGTGGGGAGAGCATGTACCATATAACTGAGGAACAGAGTGGATAATAGATGGGATAATAGAGAATGGAACTAGTTGTTTGTCCATGGACAAGTCACTTTATCTTCTTCAGTCTTGTTTCTCCCTTGGTAAAATGGAAGTGATACATGTATAATCAATATCATATTGCTTGCTCTCTCAAGGGGTGAGAGAGAGTTGGGAGGGAGGAAGAGAGGAAGGGATAGAATTTGGAACTCAAGGTATTAAAATGAGTGTTAAAATTTTTATATATAAATGGGGAATATTTAATGAAATAAAAAATATTTTAAAATGGAGAACTAATAATAGTACCTACTCTACAAGACTGTTGTGAAATGAGGCATTGACATTTTTTGTAAACCTTGAAACTATATGTGTTTTTGTTAGTATTATGTTGGTAATTAAAAGCAAATGGGATGAAGTGAAGAATGAAACATGGTAATCCCAGCAGTGGATGAACAGAAAGAGATATATAATAACATTTCCCTCAGACTGTAGCCCAGTGTCTGATACATAGCAGATACTTAATAAATGTTTGTTGAATTGATTGACTACTGTAACTTTCCCAAAGTCACCTTCTGTGGGTCTACAGGAAATGAACTTATATCCGAACACCCTTATTCAATTACAAAAATCAACTATTTTCCCCATACACCATGGATGATCAAACACAAAAAGCACTGACATTGACTATTTCTATATAAAAATGAGCAGAATGAAATGGCAAATCCTAGGTAGCAGGCCTGGGTATTGATCTTTGGTTTGCCAGCATCTCCAGCACTCAGGGCTTGACACGTGAAGAAAGTTAACCCCACACATGAACCCTAACCCTAAACCTAACCCTAAATCCTTACTGAGAGGAAGAAGGTCAGGAGGGAGACAGGACTCACTCGATCCTTTCTGAAGAAAACTGGGTGGCATTAGAACAGGCAGCGTTGCCAAGGAATATGTGTAATCTCTTTCCTAGGAAGGGAGGCTTAGGGGCTTTAATCTCTTTGATGGGGAAGAAGGTATTTTTCAAAATGAAAAAGCTTCTCCTCCACTTGGGCTAACTGGGAACAAAAGGTTGAAAGAGCCACACACTAACTGGGGTGGTCATTCCAGGACCCCCTGGCGAAGGACATTTGTCTCTTCCTTCTGACAGTTGAAATTCCCCACTGGAAGTAGAACTAGAAAGCCCAGACCTCTTCGGAGAACCCCTAGGCTGGGAGATAGGACCCCCAAGTCCCCCTCCCCCTTCCCCTGGTCTTTCCTTCCATGACCTTGGGTGAGAGTCAGTGAGTGAGCTGGCACCGGTTTTTGCTTCCCTGGTCCAACATGCCTCTCCTCCCCTCCTCCCCTAGCTGCCACCTCCCTCCTTGATTTTCTCATGTATACCAGTTTGTTGCTGGCCAGTTTGTTCCCTTTCACTGGACAAGTTGTACTCATTCTAGCCCCTGGACTATCCCGACTCCACACAGAGATGTGATGGGAAACTCAGGGCTGATTCTGCAAGTAATTATTGGAAGGCTACTCTCTGTAGGTGAAGAGGGGCCTGGGGGGAGGGGATGACTTGGGGGAGGGGTCAGGACATCTTGGCCAATGGTGCTTTTGTTCCAACTGGTCCCAGAGAGATTGTGCTGGTATCCTGATCTCTTCTCACTGGGACTCTATCTACTATATTAGCTGAGTTCATATTGAAGTCAGGGATCCTAAGGATGCCCCCTCCAAAGGTTTCTGAGTGTCTTGAGCACCTGAATTGTTCTGTTGAAAGAGGCCTGTTGCAATAGGGTGTTCCTGGGTAAAGGAGGAATGTTTTGCTTTGGAAAATAGAACTTACCCTTTTTGTGGCTCTAAAATAATAGAATCATTAGAAAGAACCCTAGAGATCCTCCAATTCAACCCCTTTATTTTATAGAGGAGGAAACTGAGGCCCAGAGAGATTGTGACTTGCCCAAGGTCATACAATTACTAAGTGACAGGGTCAGAACTTGAATCCAAGCCTTCTCACTACAAATCCAGCCCTAGAGCCAATGCATTCCATTGGGGAATGGGAGGCAGAGGATCTCTTCATTCCCCAAAGGGAAAGAGCTCACTGACTTCCCAGGTGCCCAGGCCTGAGGATCTCTAGGCCCCTGGTGTTGTCCTATACCTCCAATACACACACAGGTACACTGTACACCAACTATGATCATTCCCCTATCCCTCACAGGCTGGAACAGAAGCCCAAGGGAGAATGGAAGTCAAATGTTCAAGCCCCCAGGCCCTCCCTCTATACTTGCTGCTGTTATGGAAACCAGGCTGGTCGCTAGGAGCTCAGGACATGTGGTCAGTGGTGACTAGAGATTGTGTATTTGTGAAGGGGGGCAGGATGTGGAGGTAGTGAGCTATTTCCATGGCTATTTATTGGTAGTCACGCCAAATGTAGATGGTGGTAAGGTCAGCAAGGAAAGAAACTATTTACTGCTTGTGAATTCCTGCTGGGGCTCCTCCCTGGCTGAACTAGAGAAACCAAGGCATTTGGGAAGAGGCTACATAGCCCCCACCCCTGCTAAAAGAGTCCCTAAATATCATCTAGCTCAAATTCTTATAGCTATTAGGTTCCCCAGGGGGTTGGGGCTGGGGGAGGGGAGGGTGGGGAACCCTTTGATATCTCACAAATGTTCTCAAGACCACACTAACTCAAGCTGTGAAATAGCATACCAGACAATTGGTATGCCTCTATCCAATGCAGAAATCCTCTCTGCATTCCTGAAAGGTCATCATTCAATCTGCCTTTGACTTGAATTTACTACCTTTTGGAAGGGGAAGCCTGTTTTTCTTATTGTTTTCAATGTGG
The DNA here is from genome assembly GCA_028658325.1 of Potorous gilbertii. Classification (NCBI taxonomy): domain Eukaryota; kingdom Metazoa; phylum Chordata; class Mammalia; order Diprotodontia; family Potoroidae; genus Potorous; species Potorous gilbertii. The sequence goes on from CM053770.1 coordinate 545,876,840, forward strand.
GAGTGAAAAGAGATTGGGGAATGCGGGGTAGGGATGAGGATTGCGACAGGGTAGCAAAAAGAAGACAAAAGAGAAGAACAGAAAAGAAAAGAACAAAAGGGTCATTGAGACACTTTTTTCAAAAAATGCAGAGAAAAAGACCAAAAGCTTAGAGGGGAGACCAAACAGGATGACTTTGAAAGCTACACAGGTTTATCTTATGATACACTTTTTTTTTTTTAAATTAAACTCTATGGAACAGAGACTTGCAGTTTCATATATAATCTTCTGATTCTGTATGATATATATGCAAATGCATGTTTTATTTGTTGTCTGTTAGGTTCAGAATAAAAACAAAATTTTAGAAAAAGAAAAAATGTGTTCATAGAGTCAGACATTTAGAGCTTTACAAATCAACCCTTTCATTTTACAGATGAGGAGGCTGAGGCTTCCCTCTGAGATTACCTTTCATGTACTTGGTATATATTTTCATCCTGAGGAATATCTGGTCACTGGATTCAGATGGCTCTGGAGGAGAAGTGAGGCTGGTGACCTGCACAGTCCTCCCTCACCAAAAACAAAGTCAAGTTCAAGTCATGTCACCATTTCTCTGATGGCATGGTCTTCTTGGGCAACAAAGGATGAACACACACATATATTTTACATGCACATAGTTGTTTGCATGTTGTCTCCCCCATTAGCATGTGAGTTCCTTGAGGGCAAGGGCTGCTTGCTCCTCACTTAGCACAGTGCCTGGCACATACTAAACTATTAAGAAATGCGTTTAGACTAAGTGACTTACCCAAAGTTACACAGCTTGCAAGAGGCAGAACTGGTATTCAACCCCAGACCTGGTCACTAAAAATCCAGTATAGCAGTTACAGTGGCAGGCCTGGAGTCAGGAAGACTCGAATTCAAATGTGACTTCAGATACTTACTTGTGTGACCCTGGGCAAGTCTCTTAACCCCTGTGTGCCTTAGTTTCCTCATCTATAAAATGGGGATATTACTAAATAGCATCTACTTCTAGAGTTTTTGTGAGGATCGGATGAGATGCTGATGGCAAGGTGCTTAGCACAGTGATGCCTCACATACAGTGAACACCGTAGAAATGTTAGCTGTTATTGATTACCATAATTATTAGAAATTTCTCCATGTTAAGCCAAAACCTGCCTCCCTATCGTTATCTCCCCTCACCCCACAACCATTCAGAGTCAAACAGATCCATCCTCCTTACATGTCTGAAACAATATCAAACAAAATTTAAAAGAAGATATTTGAAGACCCTGTTCTGGTCACCCAGGACCCACCTGAGGTTGCCAAGTTCTTCTTCAGCCGCATGCCCCAGAACTAAGGATTTCAGCGGCGGTATTTGTAGCCCAAAACCTCACCTCTTACTCCTCCTCTGACCCCCCACCCCAAGGCTGTTGGAAGCCCACAGCAGACAGGCTCCCCTGCCATATGCTCCAAATAAGAACCCTCCCCTTCCCATGCTCCCTCACCGGCTCTCCCAGGGGAGGCCCAGGTATGGAAGGAGTTAGAAAGCTGAAGCAGGAAGTGAAAAACTGAAGAGGAGAAGGTGTACCTGTGGCCTGAGGAAATCCAGGCAGGCTTGGGAAGGGCAGCTTCTATATTGTTTTATTTTTCATCTTCTTCTTCCCTTTCTTTACTAGCCGTTCTGCCTTCCCTGGGTTCACCTCTTTCCCTTTATCTGTCTTGCCTGTTGATTTACATCCTATGACTCTCCATTCCAAGCCTCTTCATTACCCCTACCCCTCACCCCATGAGTCTTTCTTCCCGTTGACAGAAAAGGAAAGAATAGAACAGACACCATCTGGCTTGGGGAAAGAGAAAAAATGACCACTCACATGCTCCTTTCGGGGGCTTTTCAGGGGCAATTCCCTGTTATCCAGAAAATCTCTGATTGTGTTGTTGGGAGGAAGCAAGGTGGCATATAGTGGCTAAGATGCTAGATTTAAAATCAGAGTGATATGAGTTCAAAGCTAGCCCTAGAAACTAACCCCCTGTGTGACCCTGAACCAGTCACAACCTCAAAGCTTCAATTTCCTCATTTGTGAAATGAGAATGACAATAACAAGATGCACCTTACAGATTTGTTGTGATTCTCAATGGAGGTGCTTTGCAAAACTTAAATTGATGTGTTAGCTGTGATGAGTGACCTGTTGTTCCTCTCCTTTCTTTGCCTTCCCTTTCTCTTCCCCCCTACTCCTGCCCCTCTCATCATAGTATGGGAGGAAAGAACTGCATTGCTGCTAGAAGTAAAAGACTTGAGTTGTGATCCAGATTCCACCTCTAAACAGCTATGTGACCTTGAATAAAGTCATTTTCCTGTGGACTTTAATTTCTTCTCCTATAAAATGATAGGTTTGGACTACAATTTCTAGGGTCCATTCCAACTCTAACATCCTAGGGTCCTTGAAATGTGGGTAAGGGACTACTGTGGGAGTGACATAGTCCTTGTGACATCTTTTGTATTTGAAAGTGACCTTCTGATTGGCAATATATTCCACAATCAAGTTTGATTTTGTTTCACCAGCCCTTAAGACGGTGCCTGATACAGGATCATTAAGGGACTGAGTTTGAGTTTTTGAGTTTGATTGAGATTGGTTAACTAGATTTTTCTTTGAGTTAGATCATGGAGATTCTCTTGCTAGTGAAATTTTCTAATGTTTTCTGTCAGTTTCTTTAGGTCTTGATGCTTTTTATGCTGTCACAAGGGTTTTGATAAAGTAGACATATCCTTAGCAAGGGATATCTTAGAATCTTATCAGCTAACACTTCAGTTAGAATGTTGCCCAGTTTAGAGTTGGGTAGGCTGGACCAGGCAGCCCTGGGTAGAGGCAGGGCACTGACAGGCTAACAGGGCAGGTAGGAGGAAAATCATAAAAAGTAAACATTAATCTTTCGCAATACGGCTTGGGGGCAGGGAAGGAGAAGGGAAATCCAATAGATATGGTAACCTGAGGTGTAGAAAACTCTAGCTGAAGTTCATCCACTCCAACAAGGCAAGGACTAGGGCAGGTTTGAGTTGGGCCAGGGGGAACATTATTAAGATTAGACATGTCACACTTGTAACAGGGAATAGTGGTAGTCAAGGGCAGCAGTAAGATCCTGAGGAAACGTTTATCTAAAAATATATATATACACCTATAAAGTATATTTGTGAAAATCCAGAGTCCAGACAGTGAAATGTGCAGTGATCAGAGGTCCCAAACCCAGGGCTTCTCAGTAGAGGCAGACAGCCAGGAGGTAGGTCAGCAGAGGGGCCAGAAGCGTGGGCCAGGCTTGCGGCAATAGTATTCCCACCCCAGAAGTAAAGATCTGGCGTTTCCCTAGTGGCTGTGTTTTCCGGAAGTTGTCTATCATGGACATCTTTGTCTCATCCTCCTTATTGTAGTACAGCGTCTGGGAGAATTTCAAGATCTGTAAAGGACCAGAAATTCTGGTGACTTTACTATCTTTCCAATAGACACTTAGGTTCTCTAGCTTTCTTTTGAAGTCCAGATCAAGCATCTCCTTCTATGAACAGCCTTTCCTGACCTGCCCCCCCAGATTCAAGTACCTACCCAAGGTTATCTTCTATTTATCTATTTGCTTTGCTTATATATGTATATATGCACATATATATTCTCTTTCACCAAACAGACTGCAAGGTCCTTGAGGAAAGAAACTATTTCTTTTTTGTCTTTGTAATTCTACAGCCTGAGAGAGTGCCTGGCTCAGAGTTGGTGTTTCATAAATATTTGTTGATTAATTCCTCTTCCAAATTTAGAGGCCTAATCTCTTTGACTGAGGTCTTTGTATCCATTTCTTGATGACCTCTTTGACCCCAACCCTTTCCTGATTAAGAGGGGTGGGAAAGATGAAAGCAAAAGTGATGGTCAACCTGGGGTGAATTACTGTCTCTCTGTTCCTTCAGCTTGTCCCACTCAGATGAAATTCAACCCTCTCTCCTCCACCCCGCCCCCATTCTTCCTATGTGTTACATGAATAATTTACATTGTCTTTATAGACAGGTAGTGACTACAAAGGGTCCCAGACAAGACTCAGTTAAGACTGCATGGATATAACTTAGCATTTGAGCATGGTTGGAAGAAGGGAGCTATGGTAGGAGAGTCAAAGTACAGGGATATGTCATTGCTTCTCTTGTTGGGGACTGGCTAGAGATTGTTAGCCTGCCTAGGGTCCCCCAAAATGACAGCATGGTGGCCAGACTTCCATGGATGCTGAGCCTCTCTGAACTAGCCTAGCCCTCCGATGACACACATGCAACCTGAATCCAGCAGAGGCCAAGCCCTGCAGCCATAAATTCAAGGGCATATACTCAGGATTTGCGAAGGACCCTCCCGACTCTAAATCTTATGGACTGTTTGTAGTGTTCTCTGACTTCTATATGTTGAAATTTGGTTTTCCTAACTAAATTACAAGTTCTTTGAAACCAAGGACTGTGCTATGTCCCTGTTTATCCCTAAAGATAAACAGAGAGCTGGGCACAGAGTGGGCACACGATAAAAACTAATCAATTGGCCAGCATGTTGATTCCATTCCTACCTTGCCTTGAGTCTCCCATTCAGCCCCACAGCCCCCTTGGAGACCTTATCTAAGCCTGAAGATCCTCAAATTATTACCTGATCACTATGGAGATAGATAGGCTCATGAAACACAGTCCAGATGACCTTCTCTTGGCACTCAGGAGTAGTAAGGGAGCCCCAGTATCGGTAGTAATTTTTCAACTCATCAACTTTTGGGATGAGGTCAAAAAGACTGAATTCTTTTAGCTGGGTTTCATAGGCTAAGGGAGACGAAAGAGATGAGGTTTGGGAGAACAGCCTCTGCTTCCCTCAGAATTACCCAAACCACATACACAAGCACATCCCCCTATGACCTTTCCCTTTCATTTCCTAGGTCTAGTCTTTTCATCTTGCCCATCACCTCTCTTCCTAAGGGCAATTCTCCTCTGCCACAGTCCTGCTCCTGATGACTACAGATAGAATAGCCCTATCCCCCAATCTCTGAGCCTTTGATCCCCAATACTCACCCTCAAACTTAATCTTTTACCTTAATCACAGATGATCAGGATCAGTCTTCCCTAAAGCTCCCTTGAGCTACCATTTTTTAGAAACTTAGATGAGGACAAGGTGGCTCAAACTTCAGGGTCCTCTTTCTTGGCTTCTCCCATCTGGTTCTTTCACTTCTATCCTCCCCCTACCCCAATGCATACACACTTATCCTTCTCCAGGCTCCTTCTCGCATCATCAATCCTCTTCCCACCCAGGTCCCTAGCTAGGGCATAGTAGGTGTTTGTCATGACTCACCCTGGTATTCAATGTTACTCAGGCTCTCCACCAGATTGGCGAAGCCAGAATGGATTTGAGATGAATTCTGGAAAGAGAGCCATCTTGTTCAGACATGCTAGGGAGTGACCCTTGGTCAAAGGGAGGGGGCTGTTAAGGGGAAGGATGGAAGATGTTTTTGTGTTAGTTTCCTAGGCTCAGTCTCAGGGGCGCCCCTTTCACTGATGAGTGAGGGAGATTCTGTATGGTGTTCTGATTTATTAGCAGGAGCAAGGTCTCCCTGTCCTGTTGTGGGTTTAACCCTTCTCCTCCCCAACCCCATGCCTGTAGGACACGGAGAGGAGAGGGAGAGAGACAAATACCCCTAGAGGAGGCCTGAGTGAGAGATCAAGAGAGACTGAGGGAGAAGGTCTGAGGGAGGAAGGGACAGATATTGCTACAATTCTAAGTCTGCTAGTGGCTGGAAGGGGAGAATAGAAAGGGGGGAAAGGCGAACTCTAACAGGTGAATAAGAATGGGAAGAGGATAGGAGAATGGAAAGGAGGTTCCAACCTTTATTAGGAATCCCAGAACAGCGATTTCATCATCACCATTCTTAGTGAGTGCTTCTGCTATATCACGATACTTGTTCTTGATATGAACAATGTGCATCTGGGGCAAAAAATAGGAGAGAAAGGGGTTAGAATGGGCACTTCCTAGGTCCTAGGTCTCCACCAGAACCCTTTCCTCAGGCTTTAGTGGTTTCTGAGTTCTAGCCTGAAGACTATAGGATCGTGGATTTAGAGGAAACTGATAAGGAAACGGAGGTCCAGAGAGATGATGTAAGTTATGAAATAATAAGATCATAAGATTTAGAGCTAGGAGAGACACCAGAGGCTCTCATCTTGTTGCTGTTGATCTGTCATTTTTGAAGAGGACCAGTGTCATCCTGGGATGGTGCTCCCCCTCATTTTAGAAATGAGGACATTGAGGAAGCCTAGAGAAGTCAAATGACTTACCCAAGGTCACATAGGTGGTGATAGGATTTGAACTCAGGTCTTTTGGACCCAAATCTAGTGCTCTTTCCACTGTGCCACGAGTAAGGAAGTATATGGAGATCAAGGTAGGGAGATGCGGGGCACCACGCAAGCTTGTGTGAAGTTGGGTGAGATGATTTTCATTATGGCCCCAAAAGGAAGACTGGAAAGGAAGTAGGGGCAAAAAGCATGTCTCTGATATCAGGTCCTCATCCTAGGTCTGTTACTAATTAACCATGTGACTCAAGTCAATTCCCCTCTCTGGGTCTCAATTTTCTCATATGTATAAAAGAAAGAAGACAGTCCTCTAAGATCACTTCCAGCTCTCAGGTTTTATCATTGTATGACCTAAGCAAATCCCAGAGACCCCAGGCCCTACTTTAGGTTGGGAGGGAAACAAATAAAGGAATGGGATTGTGGCTCTCCAAACCTTGGAAGGATGAACCCCTCACCTCCATGGCATAGGACTTCCCATTGACAGTATGTTCAGAGCCCTTGTCCAAAGAGTTCGACCAGTGCAGATGGAGCGAGACTGCCTTGTAAGTTTCCTTCAGGCCACCTCCAGAGATCCTGATTGTGTCATCAAGTTGCACTTCCACTTGGTGGGACAAGAGTAGGGGAAAGAAAAGGGTGAAGGCCTGTGGAATCCTCTGATCTCCACTGCTCTAAGTACTCCATGTACCACTTTAGAGTCATCATCCTGACCAAATTCTCTGTCCCTGCCCAGAACTATTCCTTGTATTTTTTCCCCTTCACCTGAAGAATAAGTATTTGTCATTTCCCAGATTCAGCATCAAAAGCTTACTTTAACATGTACCGATGAGACAGAGCCTCCCTGGCTCATCCTACATCTGAACTCAGCAAAAGCTAAAAGCAGATTATCAGTCACTTTTTCTAACCCATTTGGTAAAATGTTTTACAAACAGGAGCTGCCAGAACATGGAGTACATCCCACCCCAAGTAGGAACAGAGCAAATAATAACAAAGTGGAGTGAGATGGAAGAGTGTAGAGAAAGATGGAGTACAGTGGAATGGAACAAGATGGGGGAAAATGGGGTAGAATGGTATGGAGTGGAATAAAGAAAGGTGGGAGAGAGTAGGGTAGAATAAGAAAGAAGAGAATATTGTAGAATGGAGTAAGATGAAATGGAATGGAACAGAGTGGAGCCAAATGGAGTAGAGAAAGATGGAGTGGAGAGGAGAAAGATGGAGGAGAGAGTAGAGGGGAGTGCAAATAGATGCACTAGAGTGAGATAGAATAAGAAAGAAAAGAATGTGGTGAAATGGAGTCAGATGGAATGGAACAAAACAGGATGGAGGAGAAATGGAGTAGAGTGAGATGGTGTGGAATCAGTAAAGACAAAGTACAATAGACTGTAATAAGAAAAAATAGAACATGGTGATGTGGACTTGAGGAAATTGAAATGGAACCAAGTAAGATGAAAGAGAAGAGAGTAGGAAGGAAAGGAGCAGAAGAGAATTCAGCAGAAGCGACCAGTTCCTTTTTTCTTCCTCCCTTTCCAGATGGTTCCCAGGTACCAAGAGATGCTGACCTTGTTGGACTTGAAAAGAGTAGTGCTTTTCCTCTAGTCCTTCTCCACAACACTGAGAAAAGACTGACCTGTGTGCCCATTGTTTTTAATGTATGGTGACTCCTTCTTGTCATAGTTGATGAACTGGAAAGGGATCAGTGCAGAGTTTGGAATGGTTTTGGTAGTGTCAATGTCAATTGGAGATTGTTGATTGTCTTGGCAGTTCCCAGTCCACTTGCTTGGTTCTGAAGGATTAGAAGGGAGAGAAGAAAAGGTAGGAAAAGAGAGACTGGTATCAGATCTCAGTTGTAGCAAAGTTGTAGCAAAAGACTGGCATCAGATCTCAGTTGTAGTACTCTCTTCTCTTTCATCTTACTTGGTTCCATTTCAATTTCCTCAAGTCCACATCACCATGGGTTTGGGGTGGGGGAAGATTCCTCATTGATGAATGTATCATCTGTGATCCTATCTTTCACATACAGGGGCCAGTACTGTGGTTTTTCACTGGTTCACCTCCAGACTGCAAATGCTTTTCTTACTCATGTTTCTCTCCTAGAATTCTATATTTCCTTCAAGATGTAGCTCAAGCACCACTTTTTACACAAGTCTTTCCACATACCCCCAGCTCCTAGTACCCTCCTTCCCTAAACTACCTTGCATTTATTTATAGGTGGTGTCCCAAAAATCTAAGTGAAGCTATAAGCTATAAGATTAACACTGCACTAAGACTTTTGGAAAATTCTGTATACATACACATTGTCTCCTCACTGGAATGTAAGCTGCTTGAGGGTAGAGAACTATTTCATTTTTTTTCTTTGTGTCCCCAGGACTAAGAAGAATTCCTGGCATCGGATATTTAACATATGTTTACTGATTGATTAATGTAAAGCTAAGCCCATAGTAACTGCTACATAGATACTTGAGGGAATGTTATTTTCCTGTTGGATTAATCTCCCAAGACTCCCACCTACTCCTTCCCCTATGAAACAGAATTGGCTGGACCTGTACCTGCTGGGCGACTGTGTGAGAAGAAAGAATGAGATTAAAGCATCATAGAAATCATCTTGTTCAAATCCCTCATTCTACAGAGGAGAAGAAGAAGGTCCAAAGAAGAGAAGTTAAGGGTCTTCCACACAGCTAGAGACTAACCAATCTGGGATGAGGACTCAGGGCTTCTGATTCCACCATCAGCATACTGAACTACCCCAAGTGGTGGCTGCATACTTTGAGAAGTGGGTTGTATTATTCTCATTACATCCCTTCCATGAATGACAGTATTAATTACCTTCTACCCTATCATCTCAACCCCCTTCAGATTTTACAACAGTGACCTCTGAGGGACTTGAGGGGTCTGTGTTTTGGGACTGGGGAGGGATGGCCTAGGTTATTCAGGTTGTTTTGTAGGATGAGGTATTTGTATAATTATATGACTGAGAAGCTTAGTCATGGAGAAGAATTAAGAAAATGCACCTCTCTCTGCCCTTTGCATAGGTGAGGGACTATAGATGTAGAAAACAGGACACATAGTCAGACTTGATTGATAGGTTTGCAGGTTTTACGAAACTGTTTTTCTTTCTTTTGGGGGGAGTGTCCTTGTTATAAGTCTTTGACTGAGCAGGTGCTGATATATTCAGAAATGAAAGTGATTTTTAAATAAGTCACCAATACAGTTTATTTTTTTCTAAAAGATGAGATTAGAAGATCCTTTACAATCCTTTACAGATTTGACATTCTGTGAATCTGTTATTTTGCTTGACTTCCCTATACCGCCCCCCTGCCCCTCTCCCCAGGCCTACCCCTATCTATGTTGCTGACATAACCAGAGTTGGGCGTAGGAGGGTGGGGAAGGAAGGGAGGACAAGTCCTCAGTGGAATACAGTCAATTCTCAATTCTCTGTTTGAAACAGTGGAGAATTCTCAAACTGCTTGCTGCTTCGTTTTCATAGGTTATCACTGGGTATTTTTGTTATCTTGTACTTGTTTTGTTTTTATTTTAGTAGCTTTATCTCTTGGAAGAGAGAAAGGTCAGATCTTATTGGCTGATTCAGAAAAGTCTCCATTCTCTGAGAGCCCCCTAAGTGGTTAAAGGAGTGGAATCACGAGCATGCTGAGAGAGAAGGGGGAAAGGAGCCAGGGATTACGTATTGATGGGAGGTGACCCATCCAAAGATTCAAGAAGTGACACTTCCCAAAATACAGTAGCTAGACTTTATGTAACACTTGAAGATTTGCAAAGCACTTCACAAATATTATTTCATTTGATTCTCACAACAACCCTTAGACATAGGTACTATTCATACCCCCATTTTGCAGATGAGAAAATGGAAGCAGACAAGTGAAATGACATGCTCAGTTGCTGTGATCCCAGCCAGCCATACTGGATTATTAAAGGGTGGATAGGTTGCCTGGGGTGAGAAGGAGGGATGAATTCTGAAGTCCCCAACTTACCTGTACATGTTATTATCTTGGCTTGGGATTCATAGCACCAGTGAGCTAGGAAAGAGGAGATACAGTTTCAGTTAGAGGGAATGACTGAGTACAGGTTGGATGGAGCAGATGTAGGGAGAATGGGAAGTCTTCTATGATATTGAACTCTATATCTCTAATTGCTTCTCCTTTGAATCCTTTGCTGGCTCCTCATCCCTTAAGTGTAAATGTCCATCAAAGTTCTGTCCTCAACCTTTCTCCTCCCTCACTGTACTCTCTCCCTTTGTGATCTCAATCATTCTGACTTCTATGCAAACAAAGCTCCAGATTGTGCCCCCTTAGGACTCCATCCCATAGCTCCAGTTGACATCCTGTACATTTCCAACTAGGTTTCTACTGAAATCTCAAACTCATTATATCCAAAACGAAACTCACCATCTCCTCCAAACTTCCCTCTCTTCTAAATTTTCTTTATTTTCTATGGAGGGGGCATCAATGTCAGACCTCAGAGGATCTCTCCCCCTCTCCTCATCTCTTACAGCCTATCCCCCTTTCACATCCAGCCAGCTGTCAATTTCACCTATATAAGCTCTGCCCTCCAATTCCCACTCCTATAACTATAGTCCAGCCCCTCTACTCTTCTTTCCCAGACTATTATAATAGACTTCTACTTGGTCTCTTGGGCTCCGTTTTCACATTCGTTCCTTGTCCAGCTCCCTGAGTCATGTTCTTTAGCCACTGTCCTGATCACAAAAATTTTCTACTCAAAAAACTTTCCTTGGCTTCCTCTTATCATTTACACAATAAAACACACACTTCCATTCCTGAGGCTCTTGTTCCAATTAACATTCCATTCTTACCTGGTATTCTCCATATACTCTACATTCAGAGAAAGATTTTCCTTCACCCCAGTTCTCTTCCTGTCCTCTCCGAGTTCTGTGCTTTTTGCTTACTCACATCATCCCATTGTCCCCTATTCTTGAAATGTATCCCCTTCTTCCTACTTCCCTCCCCATCCCCACCATGGAAACTTCTCTTTCTGCAAGGTCCAACTCAGGTAGCACCTCCTACTACAGAATGCCTTTTCTGAACTCCTCCTCCCCGCTTTGGTTGTAAACCCTTTGAGAATAGAATCTCTATCTTAAGTTATCTTTGTATTGATGGTAATGTTAATTATTTAATATGTGTGGAATTGAAGCGAAAGTGGTAAATAAGAAAAGGGATTGCCCTTTCTCTCTGAGATTATGATAGAATTTAATCAGCTAGGAAGAGGATGGATGCATTGCCTGATGCTAGGAAGAATGCAGGTTGGGGTAGGTTGTTGTGGGGTTAGAAATAGAGATTTCCAGTCTCCTGGGAACTCTCCTGCCCCAGTGTACTGATGGATAGAGGTACAGATGTATGGACAGACCTCTATGGACCAGCCCCCCGGGTGCTGTCCCTCAGCTCCCAGAGGGAAAAGGAGAGAAAAGAAACAGAATAGATTCTAGTCCTATTGTTTCTTCCTGTCTCCTACCCCATCCTAAATATATATATATATATATATATATATATGTATATATACATATGTATGTATATATTTGTTGCATATTAAAGACCTTCAGATCATGTGAGCTTCCCACTCCACCCCCATCCGACAGTCAAGTCCCCTAGAACATTCAATTCTGTCTTTCTGCCATCAGGCTTGCTCTGCTAAGGAGGATTAACATTGCTGGGGCCTCCCCCTTCCTTAACAATCAGATTTGCTGGCTCAGCCATTCGAGTTTATTTGAGATGATGGAAGTCCCTCGAGCTGCTCCCAGCTCCCTTCCCCCCCGCAATGTGTTATTAAAGTAAATTCTTGGCCAAGCTCTCCTCCCTATGATGTCAAATCAACTCTCACCTCTTACCCTCCCCAGGGCTGCTGCTTCATTCTCTGAGCTCTGTGTCTATGATCCTATGACAGGTTTTCCCTGACAGATCTACACACCTATGAGTCATTGGGAGTGAGGAGAAAATTGGGCTGGTCCAGAAAACAGAGACTTCTATTAAAAAACTCTCCTCTACCTCTCTTCTCAGGGCCTAGGCCTGACCTGTTTCTAGGTCCATGTTTGTCTTTCTCTACCTCAGTAAAGGCTGGGAAGAGTGTGTTAGATGCTTTTATGGCAAGGTCATGGGAAGATGATTTCATGTAACATGACCTTGAGCCTGGGTTAGTTTCTCTACTGCAAAGTCAGGAGGACCATTTCTTCTGGAAATCAGAAGGGATGGAGGATGAGAAATGCATGGGAAAGAAAAGATCCTCTGGACCCCTAAGAGCAATGCATCCCTCCCTCCAGGGCAGCAGAAAGAGTACCAAAGAGGAAGAGTCTTGGCCTATGGTGGTGGTGGTACTTGATGGACCAGACTACTTGGACACCAGGAATCCTGGCTTAGCCAGGGAAGGGAAAGGTTAGCTCAGTGTTGTAGGCTGGAAGTCTTAGCCTCACTCAGGTCACGGTGGCTATAGAGGTGATGGTGAGGAGGGTTGCTTTCCCCAGATCTGACTGAGCCTTTTCCCAGGAAACTGAGTCATAGGATTCAGAACTTTGGGGACTTCTCCTCACCTCCATGCCTGGAAAAGGCATGGGGGTTGGTCATGTGTTCTGTCATCCCTTGCGGATAGTACATTCTGGTAGGGAGATATGATTTAGAAACTCTTTGAGGTTCCACAGTACACATGGAGCACACTACTGGTGTTAAAACCCTACTCCTGCTGTGGGGAGCTCTCATTTTCTTTGACCCTTGGGTCTGAGACCCTCCAGATGTCCAGATGGCAGCCTCTTTTTTCCCACCTTCACTCCCTCCCCCAACAGCACATATCCCAATAGTCTACTTTGGGAAAGGAAACAGCTGTGAAAACTTTTCCACATCTATTCTGCAAACAGATGTTTTCTCCTCTGCCTGTTGTCAGTTGAATATAGAATCATTTATTAAGATTTAGAATTGGAAGGTTCATCTTAGAAAACATTTCATTCAATCCCTTCATCTTAGAGATGAGGAAACTGAGGCCCAAACAATAAAGTGGCAGAGATTCCAAATCCTTCACTTTTCTTGCTTAACCACTTTTCTTTTTTACAGGAGATTATTCAGGAGTGATTGCGGGATATAGAGGGAAACTCTTGTGGTATAGAAACAAAGGGAGTCAATAAGACATTAAACAGAAAAAAAGAAAAATAAGGAAGTGGGACCTCACCCCTCCTCTTCCAAGGCAACCAGACTAGTCGTGTCTAGGGAAGAACTGGGAGCTGCACATCACTTTCCATCCCATGCCCTCACTAGGAATTTGCTCTCCCCAGGCTCCTCTGGTTTTAGCTATGACCTCTGCTCTGTTCTTAATCTTAGTGACTTTTGAACTGTTGTATGCTTTTACCTCCTCATCTCAAAAGGAAGTAAGCCAGGGAAACAATAGTGTTGAAAGAGGCCAGGACCTTGAGTGTGGGGTGTGGAGTGAAGGGGGGTGTGGAGAATACGGGGTGGGGGTGGGAAACAGTTAAAGTTCTAGCAGTTGGTGAGAGGTGACAACTCTGAGAGTCAGATGAAGGACAACAGTGCCCTAGGCATCAACATGCACCAGTTAAGTCTCTCTTACATTTTGCTATCTCTGAACCCCAAGCTTGCCAAAATCTGCGCCCCGCCCCCCCCATCCGACGAGATGCATTCAAGGCCAGTTCCAGAGTTGCTGTCCTTCTATTCCTTGCCCCCAGGCCTTTGTACGTATGCCCCAGGAAGGGATAGGGCCAGAAGTAAGGGGTATTTGTGCTCTCCCTTCATTCCAACCCCACTCCAGAGGCCTCTCAGCTCACACAGCATGTCCTGCATGCTGATTGAGGGCAGAGACAAGAAGTACCCCTGTGGACCTTGCCCATCAACTCCTCCCCACCTTCATTCCTCCCCCCAGGGTTTCTGAACTCCAACTCAGCAAAGTCCATGTTTCTGAGCAAAGTCTCAGCTTCTCGTGGACAAGGGTCTGGACATGGAATAGAATGAGCCCCACCTAGAGAGCCACCCGTCTCTTTCCTCCATCTACACCAACATTGGGAGGACAATTGACCTGTCTCCAGTCTTCAACTCGTTCTCTCCACAAATTGAGTTTATTGGGAGGAAGGGTCATGAGACTTTTGAGGAGAAGTGTGAATAAGAAGGGAGTAACCAAAAACAGCTGTGCAGATTCCAACCTGAACCCTGAAGCCCTGGAGTTAGTGGGAAGTGATAACCTTGTTGGTGAGTTGTTGAGAGGAAAGAGACTAGATATTTGGGAGGGAGGGAGAAGGGTTTGGATTGTACTAATGGAACTTGGTTCTCTGAGATGCAAGCAAACGTTCTATCTTGTGTAGGAGTATGTACATGAGTATGTGTGGATGTTGGAATGTGTGTATTGTGGGGCTGAGTGGAAGGATGGGGAAAAAGAGAAAAAAAGTGAAAAAGAGGGCATCCTACAGCCCTTTTTGCAAATGAATTTTCATCTTCACTGCCACAACCCACAAGGAAAAGAGGGCAGAGAGATGCTAGATCACTGGTTGATGCCTAACCCAATACCATCTTCCCTCCTAGCTATATGAATCCTGTTCCTCTCAGTCCTAATTCTCCCTCCACCCTTGTCCTACACCCACCAAAAGGAAGAATGAGTGAAGTGAGAGGAGGTGCTAGTTTAGTGATACCACTAGCATCTAACCACTCAACAACCAGGAGAAAGACCCCCATCCCCAATCTCCATTCCATTTCCCAGAAGACAGTGATGGAGAACTGCAAGTGGGGGAACCTTATGGAAAGATTTAAAAGAAAACCTTGGTCAGAATTCCCAGTAATAAAGCTCCCATATCATGTACAGGGAGACAGCTCCTGTGAGGAAAAAGGGCCAGTACTGATTCCCTTTTTACAAATGAAGTAAGTGAGATTCAGAAGTCTGTCCAAGATCACAGAACTAGTCATTGGCAGAGGTGGCACTCTGAATTTTTCTATTCTCAATTCTGGTATTCTTTCCACTATATATCGCTACCTGGAAACCTTAACCTTCCAGGAAAGACTCTTGGGGAGGGGGCTGGAGAAGGTAAGGGCTGCCTGCAGGTGAAAGAGCGAGGGAGACCTGTTTTCCTGAAGTTTTCTCTTCAGGAGAAACTGTGTGCAGCAGGCAAGAGTTGGGGAGATAGGGTCGGACAAGGGCCTACTCAGGGCACGGGATAATACCCCTTCTGGGCCCCCTAGCTGTGTGGATCCTGGCTTCTTATCAAATATTAACACCCTCCCCCTCAACCTGATAATTAAGAACCTTGCCTCGCTATTAATCTTTAAACGAAAATCACTCCGGCTGGAAAGACCGGCTGAGCCAGGACCTCTGAGTTCCTGGGATTGCACCTCCCCCCTTCTCCTCCCCCCCACCCCCGCCCCTTACACTCCCCTCTCAGAGAAGTGGCACAGCAGGTAGCGGAGCTCAGCTGTCCTTCAGGAGACACCCCTCCCCCCGATAAGAGCGCCAGGTCAGTACCGGGAGGGGCACATTGCCAGGGGAACCCGCAACTCAAACGTGGAGGGTCCACTCTCTCTCTCCAGGAGACCCGTCAGACCAACCTCGTATCCTAGAGAACCTGTCACACCCAGGAGAGTAGTGCCATCGAGACCCAACACGAACTCTGCCCGTATCAGCAGAGCCTGGGAAAAGCAGGGTTGCAGGGGTAACAAGCACGGACTGGGAGAGCTGCAAAGGCGCGAAGGCTGGATGCCTGCGACTTAAGAAACTTATTTTCTCCTCTGGATCTGTTTTCTCTCTGCGCGGGTCTGGTCCCATTGTTTTCTCTGTATCTCTGTCTTTATCTCTCTGTCTCTGTCAGTCTCTGTTTCTGCCTGATTTTCCACTGTCTCTCTTTTCTGTGCCTCTGTTCCCTCTCTTCTCTGTCTTTTTCTCTGCCTCCAACTTTGTTTCAATCTACACTTTTGTTTCTCTCTCTCTCTCTCTCTCTCTCTCTCTCTCTCTCTCTCTCTCTCTCTCTCTCTCTCTCCCTCCTCCATCTCAAGCTTTGTTTTTTTTTTGTCTTTGTCTCCGTTATTTCTTTTTGTCTGTCACTTCTTTATCTCGGTCTATTTCTCTTTATCTATTATCTTTATCTCTTTACACTCCATTTCTTTCGGTCTCTTTCCATTTTCTCTGTATCTTTCTCAGTATCTCTCACCGCCAATATATCCTTTCTAGTATATTTCTTTTCTGTCCCTAACTGTATGTTGTTTTCTGTAATTTTCTCTGCCTATGACTATCTTGTCTCTTGAAGTTTTTCCCTTCTCTCTTCCACTGTCTCCACCTGTTGTTTTCTGTTTCTCTCTCTTTTATCTGATTGCCCATTTCTATCTCTGTCTTGTGTCTCTGTATCTATCTCTCTATTTTCTACCTTTCTATATGCCTCCCTTTATTCTCACCTCTCCTGAGCTCCCGAGTCAGTGAACTCTTCTTACCCACCTATCCAGCTGACTGGGCAAAGGATTCTGTCCCTGGAATAGATCCGTCATGGAGGATGGGGATCCAGACCGGGGTGAGGGTTGCGGGGGAAGAAATCACCTGGGGCCACTGACTGGGCCAACGTGAGGGCCAGCAGCATTAGGAACGAGATCATCTCCTGCTACTCAGCTGTCGGTTCGTTTGTCTGTCAGTCCACTTGGCCACGTGTCTGGCCAAGAATGAGCCGCGGTCTGTCCTGCGGTCATGTTTCTGTCCCAGGGTTTTTATAGAGGAACACCGAGGCAGGGCCGGATAGCCAGGAGAGTTAGACCCCGTAGTCAGGCTCCTCCCCCTCCTCTCTTCTTCCCTCCCTTCCCCACCCCTCCTGGAATCCTTCCTTTCCTCTCTTCGATTTTCTACCCCCTCCCCAGTTCTTCTCTTTCTCTCCTCTTCCTCCTCCGTTCCCCTGTTCTCTCTTCCATTCTTCCCTATTTGTTTTCCCTCTCCCTATCTCCCTTTCTCTTTCATCGCTCCCACTTTTTGTCCTCTTCCCTCTTCTCCCTTGCTAGTCTTCATTTCAGTCGGTCATCCAGTCAATAAACATTTATAAAGCTTATTAAGTGCCAGACACTGTGCTACAAGAGATACAAAGCATGGCAAAAGAGATCCCCTGACCTCCAGGAGCTCATGATCTTTTCCCTCTCCTCCCCTTTTCTTCTCCTATACAAATTTTCATCAGTCTTTGCCTGCCCCCTGCAGCCCCCATCCCCACTCTGGTCACTTTCTCTGATGGATGCCTATTGGAGAGGCAGAGTTTCTCTATTGGAGAGAGTGAGGGTGTCCTGCCCTCTTGGGGGCAGAGGAAGGAGGAGGATGAGAGGGAGGGTTTAGGAACTGGTCCTGAAAGACCATTTGACTTTTCTATTAATGAATTCCGAGCTAATCAGCTCCTAGAAGGTCTGGGTATAATTGGAACTGGGAGCAGGGTATCCCAACGGGAAGGATACACACACCCAGCCTGCACAACCAGTTAACACTTAGTCCTTTATCAATTAACTCCTCCTGATTATTCTGATCCTGGAAAGAAAGGGTTGGAGTGGGACTCAAATTTACATCCAGGATCCTGGTCTCCAGAGTTACATAACAAAACCCTTTTTAAAGGGTCCCAGAATCTTGAGAATTTCCCGTTCTTCTAAAACCCTTCACCCTCATCCGCGTCGATGCCATCTGCCCAGACTCTAGCGCTGACCATGAGGCTTCTAGCTCGCCTTCAAAGCGGAAGAAGTCTACTCAAGCTTAAAACTGCAAGGATGGACCCGAAGGTCCCTAAAATGATGATCTTACCCTCCTCCTCTTTCTTATCGGAGAGACTTAGGGGTCAGGACGTGGCGCCTCCCCATTTCAGCCTTTGGAACTGTGTCCTGGGTGGGATGTAGGGTGGAGAGCAAACTGCCCATAAAGACCTGTCGAACTGGTCAAAAGGAATGGCAATGGGAGGGACACAGAATGGCCTTCGGGGTGTAGGAGCTGGTTGTTTCTTCCTAAGCTTGGAGCTCAATCTTTTTTCTTTCTCTCTTCTTCAGTCTCTTTACCTGTCCTTGTCTCTGTCTCTCAGTTTCTGCTTCAATGTCTTTGTTTATCTCTGCCTGTTTCTACCCCTGCTTCTGTCTCCTCCTTGTCTTTTTCTCAGTTTCTGACTCAGTGTCAGTCCGTATATCTTTTTTTAATTTAATTTTTAGAATTTGTTTATTTTTAATTTTCCACATTCACTTTTATAAGATTTTGAGTTCTAAAAATTTCCCCCTTCCTTCTTCTCTCCCCTCCCCAAGATGGTCTGCAATCTGAGATAGGTTATAGATGTACAATCATATTAAAAATATTTCCACATTAGTCATGTTGTGAGAAAAGAATCAGAACCAAATTGAAAAACCAGGAGAAAGAAAAAACAAATAGTGCGCTTCGATCTGTATTCAGACTCATAGTTCTTTCCCTAGATGTGGACAGCATTTTTCATCGTGCATCTTTTGGAATTGTCTTAAATCATTACATTTCTGAGAAGAACTACATCCACCAAAGTTGGTCGTCGAGTAATGTTTCTGTTTCTGTGTACAATGTTCTCCTGATATGGCTCACTTCACTCACCATTAGTTCATGTGAGTCTTTCCAGGTTTTTCTGAAGTAAGTCTGTTCATTATTTCTTATGGAATAATAATATTCCGCTATATTCATATACCACAACTTGTTCAGCCATTCCCCAATTGATGGACATCCCCTCAATTTCCAATTTTTTGTCTCCACAAAAAGAGCTGCTATAAATATTTTTGTTCATGTAAGTCCTTTTCCCTTTTTTTATGATCTCTTTGGGATATAGTCAGTCTGTATATCTTACTCTGTGTCTGAGTCTCAGTTTTTATCTTGCAGTCTCTGTCACTCAGATTTAGCCTCTAGCTAACCGCAACAGCTTCAGATTTGAAGTTTTCCATTGGACGGATGATAAGGGCATTCTTTGAAAAGGTAAAGATGCCTTTCCTTTCTGCCATCTAGGGCCTCCTCATTTCTGGGTGGGAGATATGAGGTCAAGAATGTTAAGAACAAAGGACACTTCTGATACTAACAGGAGAAGGGCCAGGTCAGACTTTCCATCCTTAGGAGACCATGTGAACAAGGGAAATTTAAATGGGGGATCAGAAGCAGCTGGAGAAGTCCTTCAGAGGTTTCTTACAGCCTTCCTAATCTCTCCAGAGCCACTGTCCTTCAGGATCCCCCTAGGACCCTCTTCCCAGAGACCCCAGAGGTGATGGAAACAGTGGTGGGAAGTGAGGAGATCTTTCGACAAAGGAAGAGGAAAACCATTTGGGGAAATAAAACTTGTAGAACAGGGGAGGATGCAACTTGGGGGTGTGTGTCAGATTTTTTTTCCTCAAATCTCATGAGACCCCATCTCCTGGATGCCAAATGCACATACTGCAATGATATTGTGAGGAAGGGGGCCTCTAGAATCTGGAACCCTTTAGTGCGGATAGAGACTGCATATGCAATTCTTTGTTCCTCTCCCCATCCCCAAAATACTCACTTTTACTGGACTTGGAGTCTACTAATTTGGGAAAGGGAGGGGCAGAGAGGACAGGGTGAGTCTGTGAGGGGAGAATTTGGCAGTCCAGACATACTTAGTACAATTCAGAGCTTTGCCAGATAAACTTTGGACAACTTCATCCCATCACCTAACCCTCAGGGGATACCCATTTTCTGATAGCCCTCTACAGTCTTGGCATAGAACTCTTCCACACCCCTCCCAAGCCTGAGAAGTGAACTTCTCTGAACCATATGGGTAGGGTGGGGGAATCTGGCTTATTGAATTCCGCTCCCCCTCACAACAATGCAGACTGGAACTCCAGGCGGAGATGACTCCCTCTACAAACCTTCCTTGTTCCAAGGATACACCCCTCCCCCGCCACTCAATGAACACGGGCACATAAATAGCCCTTAGAGACCAGTAACCCCTGGCCCAGGATCACACAACTCTATGGAATCACTTTCATCCTCCCAGACTTATTGAAGAGGGAGCATCTATATAGGTCCCCCACCCCATCCCTGTACCACATTCCCCTTCACTTGTGATTTCTCTGACCCCACCAAGCCCAAAGCCACTAAGGTTATTTATGACCCTGTGACTAGCCAGACTCAGAAGTCCTAGAAGACTGGCTTTGGAGTCAGAGCACTTGGATTCAGAATTTGGTTCTGCCATTTACTACCTCTGTGATCTTAGGGAAATCACATCAACTCTATGAACCTCATCTGTAAAGTGAGGGGGATTGTGCTAAATGACGTTTCCTTCCTACTCTAAATCTTCCATCCTATGATTCTCTGTGTTCCAGTGGGGCAGGAGAGAAGAAGAACAGAGGGAGGGGGTCTCAAAGCTAACAACTTTTGCTCTCTTCTCAGTGAGCTTTCAAGGATGCTGCTCAGGGGAGCTTTGACTGCTAAGCTGGGTGACAGCTGAAACACACCAGATCGCAAAGGAGCTACAGACACAGCTTGAAGAGAGAGAAGTTTTTAGTCTTTAAGACTGCAATTTAGAACTCCAGTGGCTGCTGAACAAACTCCTTCATTAAGTTTCATGCTGTTGAAGAGGAATTTGTACCTATATGAGCGTTCAAAAGTCTCATGAAACAAGTCATTGGTTTTATCCAGTTACCAAATCAACAAGGTAAAGAATGATGAACTGGTCTATTTTTAATGCACCATTTTGACTAGTGGCCCTTATTTCTTTTATATGAGTACATTGTATCCACTATATGGGCAGGTATTAAAATTTGGGACAATAAAGGAAATGTGATCTTGAATAAGTAACCTCCTATCTAATATCTCTGATACAGATTATTTCATTGTACCTCAAGTACTATTCCCTGAACTTTCGTAGAAATACAACAGAGCTTTCTCTGGGTCTCAGTTTCCTACAATTTAACTTTTCCATTTGTAAAGGATTAATAACATTCCTTAGAAGAACATGTCGGAGAGCTCATCTTTACCTTTTGGCTGGGGTAGTCAGGAGGTTCACTTCATAGATTTAGAGTTGATCTAGTTAACCCTTCCATTTTCATGAAGAAATTAAGCAACTTGTTTAATTTTCTACAAATCATAAGCAGCATTGCTAGATTTATCTGGTTTTGAATTTACTGCTCTCCCCACATTGCCTCTTCCCATCGGATAGCTGTGTGTTGATGTGTTAATCCAGCAGGTGGGTACCCTGCTGGGACCTATATACCTTTTGGTATTAATTATCTCCACCCCTAATTGGTTTCTTTTTAGTTGCCAAATGAAATTTTGGAAATTTTCATGTGTAACAGAGTAAGGCTCTGTGAACTGTCATTTGTGAACCAACACTTCATCATCTCTTTCCTGTCTGCTGAGATGGTGTTTTAGGACTTTTCATATTTCTTTCTACTCATAACATGGGATAGGTCCAGGTCCCTCCCCTTCTCCTGAACCATGAATTTTTATTGTTGTTTCTTAGTTGTATCCAACTCGTTGTGACCCCCATTAGGGGTTTTCTTGGCAAAGATACTGGAATGGTTTGCCATTTCCTTTTCCAGCTCATTTTACCAATAAGGAAACTGAGGCCAACAGAGTTAAGTGACTTACCCAAAGTTACACAGCTAATAAGTGTCCAAGGTCACATTTGAACTCGGATCTTCCGATTCCAGGATTAGTACTCTATTCACTGTGCCACCTAGTTGCCCCTTCACCATAGATTAACTTTCCCTAAAAGGAGGCAAGGGGCCCAGTGGAGCTCAGCCTGAAGTCAGGAAGACTGATTTCAAATCTGGCCTCAGATGCTGACTAGCTATATGACTCTGGGCAAGTCACTTAACTCAGTTTGCCTCAGTTTCCTCATTTGTAAAATGAACTGGAGAAAGAAATGCCAATCTCCAAAATCTTTGACAAGAAAACCAAAAATGAGCTCATGAAGAGCTGGGCACAACTGAAAATGATTCAACAGCAATCCAGTAAGCAGTGTTAAGTCAAAGGGCATGCATGCATGTGTGCACAGTTTAATACCTTTTGGGGGCACGGTTGCACAACTGAAGAACAACAAAAGGAAGTAAAGCTGCACCCTGGACCTGAGTGGCCCCAGCTTTGCTGGCACAACCTCCCGGCCACCTTAAGAGTATACAGAGATCTAGCTGTATTGAGTCTAAACCTCTTGGACTTGGTGGATTTCCAAAAACCATGCCAATGACCATGTCCTTCCCCATCTCCTGTCCTGATGATCAGACTCATTTCTCTTCAGGCAGGCAACCAGAGATGCTAAGGGCCGCTGGAGCCTTGTTGCATGTCCCTGCTGCATTAGGGCAAAGGAAACCTGCTTTTTCAAACTGTTCAGTGACTCAGGTGCCTCATTTTTTCTCAATATTAAACCCTAAACTAAGAGTGCTGACATTAGATAGATCCACCTTCAATAAATGGGATAGTGAGTTTTGGTTTCATCTCATTGGGTCTACCACAGAACTGTCAGGCAGACACAGTGCCAGAATACCCATAAAATAAGGCATAAGATGTCATACATATGCTAGGGGAAACGTCAGGTGATCTCAACTTGTACCTGCGTCTTACCTGTGCCACCATCCCTGACAAGTTGATACATTATTGCCCATATTAGAAACCCCTTTTGTTGTTCTTCTTGCCTTACTGGGGCAGCTAGGTGGCATAGTGTATAGAGAATAGGGTCTGGAATCAGGAAGCTCAAATCTGGCCTCAGATACTTTTTAGCTGTGTGACCCTGGACAAGTCATTTAACCCTGTTGGCCTCAGTTTCCTCATCTGAAAAATGAGCTGGAGAAGGAAATGGCCAGCTGATCCAGTGCCTTTGCCAAGAAAACCCCAAATGGGGTCATGAATAACTGAACACAACTGAATAACGACTGTCTTACCAGAAACCCATTTATTCAATTTTCAGTATGCAAAGGAACAATTCTATCTATAATTTCCACCCATTGAATATACAATATAAGCTCTCTGAAGGCAAGGATTGTCTCGTTTGAGTATTTGTAGGAGCTTAATAAATTATTGCTGTTTGATTGCTCCCAGTTCTTTCATCTAGGTCCAAAACAAATAAAGCTGTTTTCCACATGCCAGTCCTTCAGGTACTTGAAGTACCTAGGTTGCTTAGTGGATAGAGTACTGGGCTTGGAACTAGGAAGATTTAAATCTTTGCCACTTGTTAGCTCTATAATCCTGAGAAAGTCACTTAACCTGCTTGTCCCACCTATAATAGCACCCACCTCCCAGAGTTGTTGTGAGAATAAAATGAGATATATGTAAAGTGATTTGCAAACCTTTATAAATATTAGTTATTACAACATAATAATAAAAAGCTCTGGATTTGGAGGGGGGAAAAGCTACCCCCTACTACAATCCGAAGGTTGCATGGGCTCAGGTCCCCAAAATGAGGCATTTCCAGGGGGTCCCTCTGAAGCTAGGAATTTATCCCGGTCCTCTATACAAATGCCAATGAAACGGCCAAATATAATTTAATAATGAAGAGCTCTGGACTCGGAGAAGTAAAAAGTTAACTGATGTAGCCTGGAGGCAGCACAACTTCAGTTCTCCAAATAAGGCATTTCCAGGTGGTGTGTCTGCAAGGGGGATTATCTGGGACCTCTATACAAATGTCAACGAAGGGGCCAAAGTAAGAGTGAATTTCTCCACCTCTTCCCTTCCCCCAAACTCCAAAGTCTTGGTGTGTTTTCCCCACCCCAGACCTCTCCAGTAGCTGTTCATCTTCACCAATGAACAATGAGATTTAGAGTGGGATTAGAGTGGCCCTCGGTTTCCTATCTCTCCCATGAGAAATCTGCCCTCTGTAAACCAGGAAGGCTCAGGGACCTTTGTCAGGAGCCTGAGGGGCTTTGTTCCGGATCTTTGGCCCAACATCAAAGCTTCCATTGAACTGATCCACACAGGGAGCCTCACTCCTGAATGAGGGAAGAGAAGGGGCAGCCCCCCTGAATTGGGTTTCTCCTGTATGCCTCAGATTTACTCCTCCTTACTAACAGCTCCCCTAAATGTTTGCATGAAGAAGGGATAAACCTTCCCAGTTTCTTTTCTTTTGTATTTCAAGTCAAGGGGGGGAAATAGAGGTGGGGGAAAATTACAAAACTCTTGACCAAAATAATGTTATCAGAACTCCTGAGGGGTTGGAAATATTCTGGGGAGGTTGTGTGTGGCAAAACTCTCCCATAACCTTGACTCTGCATTGCCTGAGAAGAGGGTAGTCACCCTCTGACTTGACATCAGAGTTCACCCAGTTCCTCTATCCATAATTCCAGGAAAATGACCCTTAGCTCTTAGGTGGGTCACTCTTTGGGTTTTTATTTTGTTTCCCACTCTTATCTCTGAACTCTCTTCCCATTTCTTGTTCCTAGATATTAACAATCACCTGAGTCTTTCTCCCCTATCTCTAGATCTCACCCTGAGGACATCAGGTTCTGACCTCTAGGTATAATCACTGTAGGGCTGGGCTGGTACCCATCCAGGTGATATACAGCTACCTCACTCATAAAATTGTAGAGAGTGTAAATTAGAAAGTGCCAAGCCCATGGGTCATGGAGGGAGAAATAGATTCTGTTTCCATTTGTGTTAAGTTTGTCAGATTAGGAGTGTCATCCTTAAGCAGAGGGACCCACTTGGGACTAGAGGCAGATGGATGAGGTTTGGGGAGGTTCCCAGTCTTCTGTGATTTTCCCCTTCCCTAACCCTTGCTTTCCACACCTTTGTGTGCTCATTCCCCCTTCTCTTCTTTCTTTTTTCTGTTCATATCCCTGCACAGGGACCCAGGAATTCTAGGCTCTAATTCCAGGTCAGTCACTTGCTAGCTATGTGATCTTGGATAAGTCCTGTAACCTCTCTGGGTCTCCGTTTTCTCACTTACAAACAATAATAATAAGTAACAATAATGAAAAATACGGGATAATAATTTTATCTGTTTTGTCGAC
>CM053770.1:545907048-545995327 GCA_028658325.1 Potorous gilbertii
ATAGCAACCAGGAGGTAGGGGTGGGCAGCTGCTATTTTCCTTGGTTAGTAACCCAAATGTTCTAATGGGCAGGTGGTTAAAGTTTAATCAGTCATTGATAAGAAAGGGAGTAGGGGGTGCCATCTTTACTCTTCCATTTACAACAGTGTGGAGTGCTACGGTGTAGCTCTGTGACATTAGTGAGAGGGGGCTATGATGACTTTGCATGAGAATTGCTCCTGGAATGGTAGCCAACTGTGGAGTCCACAGCTGGTATTGGTATTAGGCATCCCTCAGGTAACTCTTAACATCCTGTCCTTGGTCTCCAATGGGGTGGTAATCATAGTCATCTTGGCATCCTGTGATCTCCACCACCCCATTTTCATGCTCTTTGGCAACCTGGCCTTGTTGGACTTTTTGTCCAGCTTATCTAGCCTCTGGATCTCCCTGCTATTCCTGGCCTATCCAGACAACACCATTCATGGTTCCCGTGATCTGCTGGTACCATTTGCTCTTTTTGCCACCTCAATCTTTTCCACCATCTACAACCTGGTCAGTATTGGTACGGAGTGATACCTGATGGTGGTGGGGGGGAGTGAGGGCTCCCGCCAGGGTGTCCAAGAAAAAAGTAGTGACTGTGGTCTTGGCTAACTGGGCCCTTGCAGTCACTCTGGGTTCACTACCTCTGCTATCTTGGAATGTCCTGGACAGGGGCTGCCAGCCTTCAGAACTCTATGATCCCTTCTGTATAAACTACCTAATCTACATCACCATCCCTCACTGTGTGGTGGCCTTGGCTCTGCCCCTTTTCAGCTACCTAAACGTTGTGTTGGTGCTGAGGAAGCAGGAGGCTGCCATGGAGAGTCACGGAGGAGATGGGTCCAGATTAGCTGAGGTTCCAGTGGTCCGGACCAGCATTGCTATCTGGCTTCTGACTCTGGCTTCCTACGTTCCCTTCTTTGCTGCTGTTCTGGTGGATGTGGCTGCCTGGCATTGCCCTGAGGATTCATATCCTGACTTCTTTGTGTTCCGAAATGTGACTGCCATTATGATCACACTCAATGCCCTAGGGAACCCTGTGCTCTACACTCTGAAGGTTAAGAGTCTGAGCAGCAAGTTTCTTCTCCTGTTCTCTGGGCACTCTCCCATCGACCAGATCCAAATACAAGACATTAGGAATGTTAGGGACATTAAACCCTGATGACTATCCCCTCTCTCAAAACTGGATATTGCCAGGAACGGAAGAGGGTGGGGATCATCTATACCAGATTCATTCTGAGGCAGGAAATTAGGTAGGGGAGGAGATTCCAAACTGCATATAATGCAGAGGGGATATTCTTCAATTATCTTGGTAAGAATTAATAACCACAATTAATCTTTCTCATAGTGGGTGTGGGTTAGGGATCTGTATGCTTTTTCTCCTTGCTGTTAAATAGTCCGTTTTAGTTGTGTAGGCAGCCGGGACAGGGGTTAATTTGGATATAAAATGAGAAGGATTTGAGTTACTTGGGAGAAATCAGGTTGTCTCATCATTTTAGTGGCTGCTGCAAATTCGTTTAAATAAAGACTTTCAGTGTGTTCCTGACTGCGAGTGAGAGGGAACCCTCAGGAGTATTGACATGGTGGATTGAGGTCAAGGTCCCTTTACCTTTCTGATGGAGAATTCGAAGACAGAGGGAGACAGTAGGGGAAGGGATCTTCCACATACCCTAGATATCTCCTAGATGACTCTGCTGCGAGGCAGAGAACGTTGGACCTGGTTCAGCACTCGAGGAGTTGGACAGCTCCCACCTTACCAGCTGGGCTGGAGGAGTTGCAAGCTTGAGTCCTGAAGTAAGTGGAGCCAGCAGCCTGAGGAGCCCCACATTTTTGAAGTATTCCTCTCCACTCCTGGTGCTTTTGAGAAGGGCTGTGAGGGTAAGAGTGGGGAGGGTGTCTCCAGAATTGAATGGGGAGGGGAAGGGAAATCTGATTTTCCTGGCCAGGTGCCTTCCCTTTTGTTTGTTCTCTCTAGACTGCACCTTAGTGTTTTCCACTCACTCTCCCACGAATAAATTTACCTCCTCTTTATATGGTTGCTCAGTACACTCCTTGTATGAGTTCCAGGAACTATTTTCTCAACTTGAGTAGGTGTCTGGCATTATAGTCAGAAAGCACTTGAGACGGGGATGAAGGGAACACAACCCAAATCAGATCGCTTTGGGCCAGTGTGAACCCTGGGAATTTACAATTAAGACCACCAACTGTATTTTCCTGATGTTAGATTTGATGGTGCCCTCAATCAAAAGGGCAGAGTGGAGTACTTGTCTCTGAGGCATTTTGTCTCGATGTCCCTAGTCCTCCTCTTTCCTCCCCATCCTGTTACCCATGTCGATACCAGGGATTTCTGTCCTTGGTTGGGGTAGGGGAGGGCATTGGAACTCAGGGACATGCCTAAGAGGCAAATCACTCTTGGTCTTTCTACTCACTCCTATGTATACTTGTATTTATTTATTTTTGGACTTGATTTGTGACTTCATTGGTGTAGGGAGGTCCTCACAAGGAACCTCTATTTAAGCAAACGGGAACCTTCTTGGCACTTATAGTCTTAGTTTCATGAGGGACTTTGAAGGTTTAGATGAATTGCCCCATGTATCAAAGGCAGGACAAGGATCCAGATTTAAGGTCTGCTTCTTAGCCACAACATCTAGTTAAAACAAGTCACAAACAAGGCAGGACATCACCCTTGTTACATCATTGGTCTCTCTGATTGTGGACAACCACAGGACAATTCAGAACAGCTGTTAGCCACAAAAGAACCATCCAAGGGGAAGTAAGTGGGATGGAAGAACACTAGAATTTCCATAGGGAAAGGATTTTGGAGATTGACTGGTCTAAATCCCTTTATTTTATTTTATTTTATTTTATTTTATTTTTACAGATGATAAAACTGAGTCCCAGTGAGGCCCTAGCTCTTAAAAACTGGTATTATTCATAGCCTATTTTGACTCTGAGTGAGGCTCTAGGCATCCCATTAAAGTTCTGGAGCAGTAAATAACAGAACCAGGGTTCAGACCCAGGTTCAGCCTGCCTCAGTGTGATTTTCACTACAACAAAAGAATAGTCTTCCCTTTAGGTCTTCAGTGACAGGTTTTGTTTGTTTTTAAAAGAGCCAGCAGAGACTTTCACCTCATTCTTTCCAATCTATTGACCTCTCTGATATCCCTCCAAACTCTAGAAGCCTAGGGATCTACAAAGTCCCAACAGCTGTGGGATGCAATAGTCCCCATTTGTCATACCCTAAAGAAGGCTCAGACCAGAACTTCAGCCTCCGCCAAAGGACCCAAAGCAGTGTCACCTACAAGGCTGGAGAGAGGAGGAGAAAAGTAAGGATCAGGAGGGATGAGTGACGCATGAGGGTCAAGTTGCCTGAGCACTGGATAGGAACAGATCTGAGAGCAGGAAAGAAAGTAGCTACCCAAGTATTTATAGTATTTGCTCTGTACAACAGAGATCATTATCATCTCTAGCAGATGGTGAGTGTTCCCTTGGATAACTTTCCTGTCTTCCAGGGAAAAATCACTAAGGCTCTGTCTTCTACTCTAGTCATGGGAGTGCTCTTAGTTCCTGTTTTCCAGCTCCTGTTGGAGATGGGGTACAATAGGGACTATGGAAATGCAGGTGCCACCCTAGGCAAATAATCCAGAAGGAAAGACCTGATTCTCTATTCCTTGCCCACCTTCATCCCTACCCTCTCCAGGTTTTAGTTCTCTACCTCAGTTTCCTCAAAGAGATGGTTGAAGAAGAAGGACTTAAGGGAGCTGTCACCAATTCAAAAAGGGAAGGTCCATTTTAGGTGGCCTGTGTGACAGTCAGGGGGGGTCCTACTCTAGACCTCGGGTCTTCTCTAATTGGCACACCCAAGCAAAGAAAGCCCTGGGAGGCTGGATGTGCTTGCTTTAGATTCAGAGTCCCAAAAGGCTCTCTCAAACATCTCTCTAATATGCCCACTTCTCTCCTCTGACACTGCCACCATGCTGGCCCTCATCATCTCCCCTTAAATTATTGCAATAGATGGTTTGTGGGTTTGCCTTCTTCAAGTCTTTCTATACTCTAATCTATCCTCCAATCAGCCACCAGATCATTAAAGTGATTTTCTTATAGCACAGGTCTGATTATGTCAGCCAGAGTGGGGGTGGACAGTGTCTCCCCCCAACAAATAAATTCCAGAGGTTTCCAGTTATTTCCAGGAGCAATGCTCAGTTTGGCATTCAAAGCCCTTCATAACCTAGCCCTCTCCTGCTTTTCTAGTCTTCTTACACCTTACACCTTATTCCTGGATAAATTCACTTCAACAGCCTCCTGGCTGCTCTACAAAGGCGACACTGCATTTCTGAACTCCAAATATCCTCCATGCCTGAAATATTCTCCCTCCTCCACTCAAACTACTGACTTCTCTAGCTTTCTTTACGTCCCAACTAAAATCTTTTTCTACTGGAAATTTTCCCCAACCCCTCTTAATTTCAGTGTCTTCCTTCTTTAATTATTTAATTACTTCCTATTCATGTATGTTCCTTACTTTGTATATATTTGTTTGCATGCCTTTCCCTTAGACTGCAAGCTCCCCCAGGGGCAATATTTTATTTCTTTTTGTATCCCAAGCACAGCACTCAGGATATAGTGGATACATCCTTATTGATTGACTGATTGGAGAGAGTGAGACAAAACTCAGTTTCATGTAAAGACATATAAAAAAATACATAAATCATCCTTGAACCTGGTCCAAGAATACCCCTTGACCAAAGCCTAGGGGAGGGAAGCTTAGGGTTGCCTCCCTCGGCTTGTTCTTTCAAAGTATGTGATCTAGAAGAAATCTAGATCATAGGATTTAGAGATGGAAGCTAGTCCAGCTCCCTCATTGTAGAAATGATCCCTTGCATCATGATCTCCCCAAACTCATCCCCCACTACCCCGCATCCCTGGGGCGCCCCATCTCTGACTGGAGGAGGTGAAAGGCGAACATGGGAGACCTCCCCGTTTCTCCAGTTAAGGAGGGGCCCGGACCAGTCGCCTGGTGCCCTCGCCCTTCCCCCCTTTCCCCGCTTCTTTTATACGCGGTCCTTTCCCCAGCAGACTGTGAGCTCCCAGAGGGCAGAGATTCTCTTTTATGTTTTGTTTTGGTTTTTGTATCCCCAGTTCTCAGCACAAAGCCTGGCACACTGTAGGCACTGAATAGACGTTTAATGACCATTCCCTCTAGTCCTTCTCAAGATCCTACAAACCTATTAAGTCTCCCCGGGGTCCACAAACTCCGGAGGGATTTGCATGCAGGCTAAGGAACCACGTGATCTTTCCTTCTCCATAGCCTACCCGTGTGCAAGATCGAATACTTGGGGCTATATTATCTGGGTCTAGTAGGTGGATGGAGCGAGGATCGATTGTTTTGGTCTAGCTCTGACTTTGGCTGCGCCCGGATTGGAGAATCCTGAGGAAACAGACCACATACTTCCGGGTTCTCTCGCGATACGCATACACCCTAAGGGGCGTGGCGCGGGAGTTCTGTACGCGCTTGCGCCACAATACCGGAAGCGGTTATGGCTTCCCGAGGGATGCCGGGTGTGTGTACCGTGTGCGAGGAGGTCCCGAAGTACCGCTGTCCCGCCTGCCGCGTCCCGTAGTACGTGAGGCCTAGAGGGCAGAGGGGCGGGGGGGCCCTCGTGGGCTGTGGGCCGGGACTTGGGGGGCTCGTGGGAGGCGGCGCGCGTGGGGGACGCGGCGGCCGCCCGCCCTGACCGCCTGTGCTTGGTTCTCTTGCAGCTGCTCGGTGCCCTGCTACAAGAAGCACAAAGGTAGGGCCCCCGGCACCCCGCCCCCACCTGCTCTGCCTTATTCTCTGCGGCCTTCGCCGTCGCCTCCGGGCGCGTCTCTGCCTTCGTTCTGCCTCATCCTATCTGTGTCTCCCCCATTCGTTCTCTGCCGGCCCGTTTGACTGTTCCCCACTCTCCTCTTTCGTCCTGTCCGTGGCTTCCTCTCCGGCCCTCTCTTCCCCTTTTCCTATTTCTGCCCTTTTTCCTTTCCTCATGTCTCCAAATCGCAGAACCCGTGTGTTTCGCTGGCTCCTGCGTTCTGAACTGTAAATAAACGAAGGCTGTACGCAGCGTACTCCCCTTGTATTCCTTTCCCTTCTTCAGCCCCTCCAGACAAAGGCTTGCATGGGGTTTGCCCGCTTTGTAAAGAGACTTGGGTGTTTTTTAATTTTCTCAGAGCAATGCATCTCCAAACCCTCTCCTGTTGTGAAAAATGGAGACTCAGATACACATCTTATGAAAAGAAAGATTTCGGAGGACAAAGGTGAGTGACTTTTTTGGAATAGTGCAACTGGAATGCAGAAGGACGAGTTAAGGGAAAATTTGACAGGAAGAAAGGAAAGGTGAAAAGAGTAAGGAAAGGAGAGAATAACAAATATCTACATGATAAAATTGTGCCACGTTTTTGTGGCAGGCAGAACATTTCAGGCAGTGCACAAAGACCCGATCTGGAGCATTCACTGTGAGGAAGTGGACCAGTCAGTACCTGGGCTTTGGAGAAGGCGAGTAACATGTGAAAACAAAATTAGAGACATAGAAAAGAGTCAGGTTACGAAGAACTTTGTTCAGTTATGGGAATTGTGAGAAAACTTTATTGCATTGTGTGGATCAAGCCCTTCATGGTTAGGAAGCTGGACCACACCTCTAGTTGTTGCTTAGAGACCATTCAGATTCCAAGATTGATGTAAGGAGTTTCTTCATAATTATACATCTCACACAATTTATGTCTTATCTAAAAACTGGCTCTTATTGGTTTCCCTGTTTTGTTTCCCTGATTGAATCCAGACATTTGAGGGGAGGGAAATGAGACTTCTCTTTTTCAACTTATGGGAAATTGCACCTGTTTGCTTTCCCCTCCTGACTTGGAAAGCCCCTAATCTTTCCTCCAATTAGAAGTCAGATTAGTAATCTTGTATCTTGGTTTATATTCCATTGTTTGCTTTATTGCACAAAAAATCTGTCTCCTATGTTCAAGATCCAGTGCCAAAGCTGAAGTGGCCTGGTTCTGATATTTGGTATGCAGTTGGCATGCTTTACTTACTAAATTGATGTGCTCAGAAGCTTGAACTCGTTTCCTCCGTTATTTTAGGTGAGCACCTACAGAACTACGAACTTGGGGCTGTTCTGAGTGCTTCAGTGGGACACATAAAATCGGGGCCTCAAGGATGGCAGGAATCGGTACAGTGGGCATTGATAGGTTGTCACTCTGGAAGTCTGCCCTGAGACTCAGCCCAGGATTCCCTTCTTCCTGCTCAGAATTTCCCTCCTTTGCTCTTTTCCCACTCTGACTTGCATTTGTTGATTTGTTCTGTCTTCCCTTATGGATTGTAAGCTTCTAGAAGACAGACTTGTTCTTAAGAAATGTTTATTTGTTGCAACTGTTGCGTTGTTGACTCAGGAAAAATATCTAGATGTTGTTAGTTGGAACGCAGTAATGTTAGCTTAAAATTTTCTTTCTTCCGCTTTGTAGGAGTTGCTGGGAATAGTGTTCAAAATATGGCTATTGGTGGAGGTGGAGTTGGATTTGATTATTTCCTTCTCAGATGCCTTCCACCCATAGAATTTCATGAGGCTTTGTTCATTGCCCATAAACCCCCTCCCCCACTACTGATGAAGCAGGCAGTGAGGCCCTGGAACATCATAGGATCATAGTTAAAGCTGCAAGGGACCTCAGACCCTGTTTAAACTACTATAGTTTAATTTGCTCTTGAGGAAACTGAGGCCCAGGGTGTTGTGAGATCATACTGGCAAAGGCCATCAGTGGTAGGATTTGAATCCAGGCCCCAGACCCTTTGGAGCTCACTGTTCTTTGCAGGGCCCTTCTTTTAATCATTGCAAGTGGCACTGAAGAAGTTTCCATCTGTTTAACTGGGGAAAAAGCTGAATAAATAACAAACATGTTTCTTCCTAGGTAATGATTGGTCAGTGGCGGATATTCTGGACAGTGACGATGAAAAGGACAGAGTCTGTATTCAGAAGCTGAAGGACCTGGGTAAGTCAATGTCATACATCACATTTAATCTCGCATGTGGTTTTGTAATCTGATGGGCCCACAGCACAGCAGATGTTTGCATGTGTTAAGCCAAAGCATGACTGATATCTGTGAACACAGCATAATTATTGACAGATTGCTTAATTAGGCTCCTCTTTCTAGCTCTCTTGTAAAAAAATAACCATTTGTTATAATTGTACACATATCCTGTGGCTTCCTGAGAAATTTCCAAAATATATTGCCAGAGTAGCTCCCAGTGAGAAATGCCTTTCCATAGTACATTGGAAAGGACACACTACCTGTTTATGTGACACTGGATCAATCACTTAATCTCTCTGAGTCTCATTTGCCCCATAAATAAAATGAGGGGGTTGGACTAGATTACCTGAGGTCCCTTCTGGATCTGTGAGCCTGGCAAAAGACACTTGTGACATTCAAGCAAGTGTCTCCCTGAATTTCTGTAACGACAAAAGGGAAGGAGGCCTTGGATCAAGCACATGTGTGCTCAGTGTCCAGCCCAATGCTGTTCCGTGAATGGAAAATTAGAATGGTTAGCATATATCTCAGGCACCTGTGGGTGTTTTTTTTTTTTTTTTCCATCAGTGGGGATAAAGTTAGGACAAGTTTATATCTACACTTGGCCTTTGTGGGTTTGCTGAGGCAGGATAACAGAGGAGGTCCAACTCCTCCACTTAGTAATGGCTAAGTACTTTACCCCAGAGCAGCTGTCACATGGTGTTACCTTCCTTTCTTCCTACTCCTTCCTTACCTCCTAGGAAAGGAAGTCATTAAGCCTCCTTGGGTGCACCTGGCCCCAGCACAGATAAAATACTGTGTCCTCTTGAGATTGAGAGGGGCTGTGCATACACATACATGCATTCTTTACTTGCTAAATGCCAAAAAGGTGTGAGAATTGAAAGTTATCTTTTTTTTTAAGGGCAGCAAAAACAAGAGCCTTCCTGTAAAATTATCCCAGTAGTCTTCATGTTATTGACATTTGTATCTCGGAAGTTG
This sequence comes from Potorous gilbertii, assembly GCA_028658325.1. NCBI lineage: Eukaryota > Metazoa > Chordata > Mammalia > Diprotodontia > Potoroidae > Potorous > Potorous gilbertii. Next base: position 545,916,100 of record CM053770.1, read on the forward strand.
CTTCTGATGTTGATGGTTTATCTTGAGACATCTGGCTTCAACTTGTATGCAAATGTTGTTATAGGTGACAAGGAGGATAGGTAATAAGGTGGCCTGTATGGTTAAAGCTTTAGCCCTAGGAAAAGCTGCTCTTATATTCAATTCCCTGAGAATCTAGTGGATGGGGTAGTGTTTTTAGCTCTGTTGTATTGGCCCCTCAAATTCATTCTTGTTTGTTTTTCAAGGGGACTCTAAGGAACTGAGGAACTTACTGAGCAATCCCCACCTCCAACAGTTGCTGGTCAGCATTGACCAAGCAGAAGACAAAGAGACCCTTATGAAAAGTCATATGCAAGAGCCTTTGTTTGTGGAGTTTGCTGACTGCTGCCTTAGAATTGTTGACCCTCCTGAGAAAGAGGGGTGAATTGGGTTTGCCAGGAGCTCCTGCAAACATGGAGAAGGAACGGGCAGCTCTTTGGAAAGAGGAAACTGGAGGTTGGTCTTGTCACTCTGGGTTTTAGAGCGGAGGCTGGATCACAGGTAGATCCAGGACCTGAGGACAGAGCCATCCCCAGGGTACAGGCTCAGCTGGGCGGCTGGCTCTAGTCCAAGGCCTGTGACTCTCCAGCCTTTACTTGTCATCTTGCCAGTGAACAGTATGCTCAATTCTGAAAGAGATAACTTATTTGGTGGAAAGAAAGACAAAAAACTTTTATTTGTTCGTGGTACACATCAAAACAAGCCTAGGAGAGGGGTTTGTTTAGCAAAGTTTCCTTCTCCACATCTGAGTTAATACATCAGCCTGGCTCACCTTGATCCTGGATGTAACTAGTAATGATATTTAAATAAATGGAGAGTTACTGATTTTAGTGCAAGATGTTTTCATTTTCCCCAGATCATCTTTGGTACTGAACAAGCAAATCATCTGAAGTAACTTGAAATAGTGTCAACATAAGACTATGATCTAGATTTTATCAGTTAATGAGTCTTTGCCTTGATTTAGGCCACATTCCCACCACCTTCACCCAGCATGATTTGCAGACCTGAGTAGCCAAGTTCTAACTTTACTAAATAGGAGTAAAGGACATAGAACATAGGCATGTAAGCTTAAGGAGGTAGGAATAGCCCTAGTTCTCTCCCTTCCTACCCAAAGGAGCTGCACCATGCCTGGAGCACCAGACTGAAAGGCCAAACTGCCCAAGGCCCTCACCACTGCCAGGGCTGCTCATGTGTTCAGAATTAGTGTCTCTACAAGCTGGGCTCAGAGGGAGGTGCAGTCTCAAGTATAATAGAGGTCCCTGGGGAGGGTGATTGGAATACTGTGCTTCACAAAGGCAGCAGGAGGCCCAAGTCCCACAGAAACAAAGTGCACGGAGACCTGGCCCACCTCAAGAGGCTGGGCAAGTGTAAAGACAAGAAGAGCATCACACTGGAATCAGTCTGTGCCTGTCCAGCAGGATCTGATTAAAGCCAGTGATGTCGCAGTTCTGTGGCTCAGGACTGATGTTGGCGTAGAGCAAGGGCGACTTCTTGCAGTGAAACCTGATGGAGCCCTAGGGAGACAGTCAAATGGCACTTGGCTCTATTCCCTGGGAGAACACAGTCCCTGATCGTTCTACACCACATCCCAGGAAGTACAGGACATTCTCCCCATTATGTTTTCACACCTTGTAAACAGGCCCTGGAGTTACCAACTCATTCTGTAGTCACAGAGTAGCAAGAAGAATTAAATGATCATTATCGCCTACTTAGCTCCTTAGTCTTAACTAGTAAATAAAAGCTCAAGTTCATTTGATTAACTAGTTGCCAGGCTAGGGTGTGACCTGACAAAGTCATATGTTCTAGCCATCTGCCCAAGGCAGGAAAGGACAGTTGGGATTCACAAACTGCTTCTGTATTTTTTATTTTTACTTTGTTTGTGAAGGGGAGAAGGTAGTACTTAAATGAAGATATTTCACTTTGGTAATGAAAATGTATTTGTATTTTCAACAATCCTTAATAAGGTAGAAAATGGGGTCAGGGAGCAAAGTCAGCACTGCCTTCTCCCCATTAATCCAACATCTATTTTTTATATATTTATAGAATGTAAGCTCCCTGGACATGAGGACTATTTCCCTTTTCATAGCTGCCACATTAGCAAACGCTTATTGAGAACTGGGGCCGGGAACCAAGGTATTAGGGGAGTATTGAACAGTGTACAAAAACAAACAGCTGCAGTTAAAGAGACTAAATTCTCAGCTGTAGCTCTGGAAAGTAGTCAAACCTGGATCTGATGAAATGCTACTAATGCCTGTTTCCCCTTTAAGGAAAAACAATCTATTCCTGGCATGGAATTTCTTTAGTTCTCCCGCAGTGGGTTCCTGGAATTTGTTTTGTGCTCTGTGCATCCAGGCAGTAAGCCTATCCAGAAGCATTATAGCTCAGTGGCTAGAGTGCTGGTCTCCGAGTCAGGAATTGAATTCGAAATCTGCCTCAGACCCTTATTAGCTGTGTGATGACCCTGGGCAAGTCAGCCCCGTTTCCTCATCTGTACATGGGGGTAAATAGCAGCACCTGCCTCCTAGGGGTAGGTAACGTGGTCATAAAATACTTGGCAAAACTCACAGGGCTACGTCAATGTTAATTACTATCACCGTTAGCACTGCTTTTAACATTAGCAGTAGGACCCGCTGGCCCAGAGTGGGCATGGAATGGGATCTGCTACTCACGTCTATTTAGCAGACAGCTCTTCCTTACCTGAGGCAGTGCTCTAATGGAGGTGATGCCAGCCTGGTCATGCTGGGTGACCTGCACCTTGTAGGTGCTGCTGTGACAAGGAATTTGCAGGCAGGCCTTCAGGGACAGGTTCCTCCGCATCCGGATTACACCCACAGGTGCATTTGACAGCACAAGTCCCAGGGGCCAGAGCTGGATTGTCTCACGTGAGGGCCATGGCAGTGTGGTGGAGAGTGAGAGGTAAGGCACTTTGGTGAAGCAGTTTTCTTCCACATCATCCAGTTCTATGGATACTAGGGAATCCATTTTGGCCTTCAAAGAACACCAAATCATTCCAATATCCACTACCAAATTTTAGGGTGGAGTTAGGAAAGTGGAAAATTAGACCTCTCCTCAGAGGGTCAGGGGTGGGTCAGTTGTACTGGGCTGGTCTGGGAGTCAGGAGACAGGAGTTCTAGGTCTGCACCTGCCACTAAGTGTGGCTTTCCCCTCAACCTCAGTTTCCTCCTTGGTAAAAGGAGGAAGTGTGGATGAGATAATTCCTAAAGTCCTTTTCCTTCTCTAAAACAGGATTTCCCATGGTGGCTTTGGGAAAAAACACTTTGAATGGTGAACACAAACAATTTCATAAATGTGCAAGGTCCCTGAATGCACCCAGAACTCCTTTCTCCCCTTCCAGGGTAATGGGGGCAAGGCTGGGCACAGGGAAGGGTACTTACCCTCCATTTCCGCCAGGCACGCTTGATGGAGGTCGAAGCAGCATGCAGCCTTTGGATGCGTTTTCGTGTCAGCCAGGAACGAGTAGCTAGTGGGTTTGGTCACATATGAGAGGAAGGAAATACAGGGCTGTTCAAGATCTCCTGAAGTTGCCATTTGCCAAGGTTTGCTTCTGTTGTGATAGCATCTTACTGGAAAATCTTATACTTGATACCTTGGGCACCTACCAACAGTTGCCCAGGGTGGGGGGCAGCCGGGTGAAGTGACTCTGGTTTCAAATTCCATCTCTGATACCTAACTATGTGACTGGCTAAGTCACAAACTCTTGGGCCTCAGTTTTTATCTGTGAAATGAGAGGGGTTGGCCTAGTTGGCCTCTGAGACCTTTCCCAGCTCTAAATCTTTTAGTGTGATCCCAAAGGGAAAGAGCATGCCAAGGCTTCTGGGAGATGTGGTCTGTGGACTGAGGACTCATGGCCCACTGTTGTCTCTCCTTCTCCCTCCAGAACAGCCCCCCCTGAAGCTGCCCAAACTAAAGTCGATGGATAGGGTCAATCATGTTAAGAGCACACTCTACACTTGAGTCGTGGACTTGAGGGGACTATATCCATGTAGCAGTGGTGCTCCGACTCTCTTCAGTGGGGATCCTTGTACTTTTTTATAATTTTAATTTTTTTACTCTACAAATGGTGGTTGGGAATCTGCCGCTTCTATTTGGTACTTTATTTTTCCCCAGTTACAAGTCAAAACAATTTTTTTAACATTTGTTTTTAAAACTTTGAGTTCCAAATTCTCCTCCTTCCTCCTTCCCCAACTCTCCCACTGAGAAAGTAAGCAATTTGATATGTCATACATGGCATAGCCATGCAAAACATCCATAACAGTCATGTTGTGAAAGAAAAACAGACAAGGAACAGAAATTCAAGAAAAATAAAAGATAAAAAAGTATGCTTCAAACTGTATTCAGACACCACCAGTTTTTTCATCCTAAGTCCTTCAGAGCTGTCTTGGGATCCCTGCACTTTAAACCAGGGGTTCTTAACCTCTCTTGTGTCCTGGTGACTTCTCTCTCATGATTACTGCTGGGATGGAGGAGGATGAATATGCGAGGAGCATTTGGAAATGCTGAATTGAAGTCAGTTAAATGCATAATGATGAAACTCATTGCAGGAAGAATATCTGGCTTTTTACCCACACCCACTGGCAGTTGCTCTCGCTAAAGACTCACATGGAAGTTGGTTCCCTGGAAAGGCCACCCTGAACAGTGAGGCAGGTCCCACCCAGCTGCTGGGCCCTACCTGCTTGTAGAAGAGTGGCCGCCCATTTCTGTTTCTCCAGCTTTCTGTGCTGGTGCCTTCGCCAACAGAACTGGATGCATCTAGCACACTTATTTAGGGTTTGCACTCGACGGTGTTCTAGTAACTCCAGCTGTGGGGCAGGAGGAGGGAGAGACAGTGAGGAAGTTCAAGGTTTCTATCCTGATTGGAGCGGGTAGAACTCATGACTGGATAAGATAATTACGAGTTCTTTCATCTTAGAAAACTGACTTTCAGATACTCTGACCATTTATTAATGGGGCAGTGGCTCTTATTCTTAAAATTTGATGCAGTTCTTATGTATCTAGGAAATGAGATCCTTAATCAGGGAAACAGGCAAGAAAGATTTTTCTCTCAAATCTACTTCCCTTTTAATTTTAGCTGCACCGGTTTTGTTTGTACAAAACCTTTTTAGTTTTATATCATCAAAATTGTCCATTTTATCATCTGTGATCCTCTCCTTCATTTGGTCACAGTTTTCCTTATGCACAGATTTAAGAGGTAATTTCTTCCATGTTCCCTCCCATTTCTTTATGATGTCACCCTGTAAGGGCTTTTTCAGTTCTCAATCCTATGTAGTAATGTGGCCAGCCTACGACCACCAGATCACATCGAAGAGGTAGGATCCTAGAGATCTCAGCTGCTAAAGTGGATAGCTAACGGGAGTTCTTTTTAATTGGGTGTGGCCAGAGGAAAGCCCTAGAAGCAGCAACTATTTGTAAAAGCAAAAAGATAGAAAAAGAATTTATGTGCTTATAAAAGGAAAAGCTGAATAAGATATAGGAATGGAATGCAATGTCTTCAGGCCATAAGGAACAATGACTATGAAGAATTAGAATAATGGGAAAACTTACATGAAGTAACAGTGAACATGGCAATGGGCATGAAAAAGCAACCCCACTCACAATGGCTAATGTTGGCTCCAGAGTGTTAAGAGGTGCAGTAAATTATGGAATGAGAATATGATTGTGATGTAGATGGATATAAGAAATTCAGAGGCTGGTGGGAAGACAGCAGGAACTGATACAGGGCCTGGGGGAGCTATGAATATAGCACTGGCCCTGGAAGTCAGGAGGACCCAAATTCAAATGCAGCCTCAGACACTCACTGGCTGTGTGATCTCAGCTAAGTCAGCCTTAACTGCCTCCAAGAAAAAAAAGAGAAAAAAGCAAGGCCAGAGGAACCACACCCGCCAACAAGCATAATCAGGTAAATAAAAAAATCTCAAAAGGCAGCTGAATTCAGTCAAACGCGGGGACTGGAGATGCCAACATGATCAGACGGGGCAAGTGGGGCTGATTTTATTTGACTGGTTTTATTTATTACAGGAGGGAAAAGGTATAAACTTCCCACAATAACTCATAAACACATTAATATTACTTAAAAAGAGTAAAGTATAAGAGTGGAAAATCAGTTGCACACACTTGATGTCAGTTATAACCAAGCCACTGCATTTACCTTTCCATAAGAAGATACAACGGGACGGTGGGGTGACTGTCAGAATACAAGCCAGCCTTTCTGGCTTTCTTTGCTTTCTTGCTGCCTTTGTCCTAATGTCACCTGCGTTTCCCAGAGTACCTCAGACTTACCCGGGGTCCTTCCAGGTAACCAAGATTAAATAAAACAAACCAACTCAGTGAAATCAGCCCCAACACTGACAGCACACATACATTCTAGTCATCGTCCCAGCTGTTCCCAACCCTTTCAACAAAATGCAGACAGTGACATCCTCTCTTTTTGGGACAACCTCCTAACGCATCTTCATAACTAGTTTCTCTTTATCTTAAAGAGTCATAAAGTTAGGTAACAGGTGGTCCTATTTTTAATGCAGGAGACACTAGCATTGAGTATGCCAAGGTATACATGTCTCAAGATCTTTCATGGTTCTCTTCAAGTCCCATCTCACTGCCCCCCTCCCCCCTCCCCTCCCAACTATTCCAACCTGTATGGAATTATTCCTTCTCTGACCTTTTCCAGTATTGACCTGACCCCACAAAGGGTGTTGGATTTCATGCTGTTTTGTATTGGTCATTGCTGCATGGACTAGACTGGAGAGGCCTCTATATGACTTTGTCTTTATATTGGATTACAAAATAGCATGTGTGTGCTTGTTTGCATGTGTGATCCCTTTGGTGCTAGGGTTATGCATGAATATGAGAATAAGAAAGGGGAAAATGACTAAGGAAGCTGTATCTTATTGCTTTAGAGGGAAGAGGCCCATTTAAAAGTGGTTCTTCCTCTTTTTGGAGGGGTTCCTGGAGTTCCCCTGAGTCCTCACCTGCTTTCTCCCCAGGTTTCTTTTTATTCCTAATTTTTGCAGCTGCCCCTGATCCTCCACCCATAGGACTGCAGGGGAATGTACTTACCACAGAGTCAGTCATGAAAACCTTGGTTCTACCACAGTGAATTGGGCTGGGACTCAGCCTGGCCTCTGGGTGGTCTCTGAGAGTAGATGTTGTTGGGGGCAGAGTCAGAAGAATGTCTCTGATGAGGGACTGGAGCGTGGCATCTTCCTTAGAGATTGGCTGCTGTCCTAAAGATCAAGAGACAGAGCCCTAGATCAGCCTGCCAGATGCTAAGTTTCCGTGCATGTCCACAAGATTAGGAGCACCGGTTTTGGGAAAGATCCATACGGACCATGGGACTCTCCATTTTCTGACCAGAAAGGCACGAGGGGGAGGGTCTGGAGAGGGCCCTGGCTGCTCTAGGTGAGTCTTTCCAGCCACAGCTGTCTCTGTAGACATTCTGCTGACCTCATTCTTTGTTGTTTTACCCCATGTTGGTTCTCTCTTATAAGTCAGGCTTGTAAAGTGTTTGGCCCTAAGACTGCCACTGTCCACCTTAGCAGTGCCATCTTTCCCCAAAACCTTAACCAACTCAGCTGAGCTGTGGACCAAGAGCATCATGACCTATGTACCACGCAAACAGAACGGAGCTGAGTAAGCCCATTATTTCTGCCCCTGCACAAACTGGAAGATGGATGCACTAGAAATTACAGCACTTTTGGTAGGAGGGCCTCACTGGCCTAATTCACCCAAGACTGACTCAGAGGGAGACACAGAATTAATTACCTGATCAGTCTGACCGCACTTAACACGATCTCTTTGGAGACAGATTGGCAAAGGGAGAAGCCGTGGAGGAGAGGCAGAGGCGGCAGCAGGAAGATCCTTTAAAACTAATGGCCAGAATGTGATTTTGACAAGAGAAAGAAAACAGGAAAAGGCAGACTATGGAGAAAGGAGAGGAGAGAGAGAAAAAAAAAGCAAGGAGAGTAACCCAAACCTCTGAATGATGATGAGAGAAAAACCTTGGTTTGGTGATCCACACCCCTGGCAAAAAGAGGGCTCCGGCAATCTCAGAAGAGTCACTGAACCCAGAGGTAGGGATAGGCCAGTCCCCTAAAAGGGGTAAGGAGCAAATCACCCCATTATTCCTAGCCCTGGAGATTCGGTCTCAGTGCCAGGGCTGTGATTGGTCTCAGGGTCCTGTGGAAACTGAAGTGGGGCACGGCTCCAAGTTCCCTCAGCACTCACCTGAGGGCTCCTTTGTGGGCAAAGAACCAGGCAGTGTGGAGGAGGGTCTGGGCTGGTTTGGGTGGGACTTTCTCAGCAGGTTGTACCGTTCAAGGAAGCTTTGAAAAGAGACCCTGAGAATCAAAGGGAAACCACATTAGTCAATTTGGTTTAATTTCTGACCCTAAAAGCAGTGAAGGGGACCATGGACCAGCTAGACTACCACCCAAATTGTGAATCTTCTCTATGTCATCCATAAATGGCCATCATTCAGCCTCTGCTTAAACACTCCTCCCCAAAAGATTAGAGGGAATTGCAGGACTGAGGAAGAAAGGGTGCTTGTAAGCCAGACACTGCTGGGCTGCTGCTGCCTCTTATGCGGAAAGAACCCAACAGGTTCTTTGTTCAACACTTACAGCATTCCCACACCCTCACTTAGGCACTTGAGCATGTATATACAACTATCTGGAATGAAGTTGACCACATCTGCTCATAACAAGGATGCTGACTGGTAATGCAGTTCAGTGGCCTTTGGATAATCCAGTCTGCCCTTGGCTTTGAACTGCTGGTGACACGTAAGGGGCTCCTCTCCCCAGAGACTTCCCCGCTACCTGCCCTGCCCTCTCCATCTCTCTGGCCCACCCTGGATTCCCAGTTATACCTCAGCAACAACAAGCTTGTGTAAATGATGTCACTGTGGTTCCCTAACTCCTCTCCTCTCCCTCACACACCCTTCCTGATCCCGAAGAGCTACAAATTCTCTCTGCAGAGGGGGTTAAGTGCTAGGTGGGAGCGGAGTCACTAGAAACTTCTATGTATTTTTCTCTCTCCCCCCAAATCAGCTGCCAAATCTTAATGACGGTACCCCACAATGTCCTTGCCACCCCCCTGGTCACTGCCCTAGTTGAGGCCTGCATCTCCTCTCTCCTGGACCACTGCATAGCTACCTAACTGGGTTCTTTGCCTCTACCTTCTCTTTTCAATCCACTCATCCCAGAGCTGCTACCTGACCATGGAACCAAGATATATGACCCAGGGTTTACAATCCACCCTGCAGGCACTTAGTTGTGTGATCTTACAGCAGCACTCTACAAACCTGACTCCAACGGGTGTGTGACTGCTCAGATGGAGAGAGAAAACATCCCACTCAGCGCAATACACTTTCAGCCAATCACAGGCCTAATACCTCCCCATTCTCCTCAATTGCTGGCCTTACGTATAGGGAAAATTCCTATTCTAACCCCCCAGCCCCCTTTACCACAGTCCACACTGTAGCTGCCGCAGGTACCCCAACAGGTGGACTGTGTGCTCTGGGGCTGTGACAGGTGAGTCAGGCAATCCATGCCCCACCACTCACCCAGTGGCCAGTTTTTCAGTGGGAATCTGTCTCATAGAATGGGCAGGTGCAGATGGATTTTGGTCTGAATCTTGGGAGTTCATTACATAATCTTTCCCCCCAAACCTACCCCTCTTACTAAATTCACTATTTCCCTCAAGGGTACCCTCAGTCTTCTAATCTCCTAGCCTCTTGGCTTCCTGCATCCTTGGGGTCTCACCCTTAATTGAGACTGCTTTCTCTAAAGGGATCCATAACCTCCTTTTAATCCCCCTCTTCCTTTGTGGCAACCTTTGAAAGTTCCTATTTTCACATAAACTTACAAATAGCATTTTCCTAAATCAGTTTAAAAAATCTTCAAAATGAAGAGGTCCTGAATCCATGTTAAAAATGTCAAATGTAGAACTTATTTTTTAGAAACTATTTTTGACATCAGTGAATGTGAAAATTTACTAACTAAATTTCAATAAAAACCTTTGCATCATTGGTGAATGGTGTCAAATATAAGTTGAAAGCATATCTAATAATGTGCTTTTCTTATTTGGACCTAGGGATCTTTGTAGGATATCTTTTTCACTACGACAGTCATTAGAACCAAGTATCAAGGTAAAATGAAAAAGAATATAGAACTAGATCTCTAAAATACTGTGGCATAGAGTAAAACCAGGATTTTTTAAAAAAGCACTTTCAATACCAATACTGTCAACTAAAATATTTTTGTTATTTTAGTGAACACAAATATTTTTGTATCGTTAATAAAATACTATTTTCAAAATGTTTTCATCTTTATTAGTCTTTTTTGATTTGCAGCTTTAGTATAATTTTATAATTCATGTGATTATTAATACAGGAATAAAAGTACGTAAGTTATAAGTACACATATATTTGGAGGCTATATGGCTCAAAAAGTTTTTACTGGAACAACGACTGAAAACAGCTTTAGAGCTTCAGTGTCTTTCCATGAAAATGGAAATGGTAACAGCTAATACTAGGTCTCTTACAGAAGGGTTACCACCCTTCTTTGGGGCTCAGTTCAGATGTCACCTTCCATTGAAGCCTTCCTTGATGCGACCCTAGCTGAAAGTGTGCTCTAACTTGTTTTCCTATAGCGCGACAGGCCAGCATTTTGCTTCTCTGAGTACATGACGTGTACCTGACTATAGGCTAAGCCATCTTTTATACACTGCATCTCCTAACAGAGTAGGTGCTAAGGATTTGGTGTTGCTTTGAACTCACCTGATGGGAAAGCCGGCAGCACTGATGTGAACAGTTTCCACAATGCCACAGGCTTCAAGCTGTCTCAGGACCTGCAAGGCATATGTCAGACTTGGGGACAGAGGAAGAAGAGGAAGGAGGAGGAAGGAGGAAGGAGGGAGGAGAAGGGAGGAGAAGGAAGGAGGGGGAGGAGGGAGGGAGGAAGGAAGGAAGGGGAGGAGGCCCCTGCAGTCACAATCACCTCTTTTGCCTGGAACCTCTGGGCATGGCCTTGGCTGTTGGGCTTGATGCATCGAATGTAATGGGGCGTGGTGCTGTGTAGGACCTGCATGAGCTGCTCCAGGGAGCTCTGTGGAAGTACCAGGTGAGGGGAAAGAGAAAAGGGCCAGGCTGGACAGGGCACTAGCAGCTGCCCTCCTTTTTCACTTGGTTCCTTGAAGCTTCTCTGCTCCTCACTACCCAACTCTCCAAAATGCTGCTAAGGATGGCCGCCCAAAGAAGCAAGCAGCCATGGCACAATGGTTGTATTCTTGGGATGCTTCAGGACTAGCCAAACCCTCTGCTCTGCCTCCTCTGCCAAGTTCCTCCCCCGCCACATCCGGCTCTACCACCTTGGGTCTCCCCCTCACCCAGCTGCTCCTCTGCTGTGTCCCTCGCTGACCTCCCTGCCATAATCCATGCACTTCCCTGCCATCCCTCTGCTCCAGGTTCCTCCCCTCTCTACCCTGCCCCCCTACCAAAGTTGCTCCTCTGCTATGACCTTCCTCTCTCCCTGTCCCCCATCCCCAGGCTGTTCCTCTTTTTCTCTGATATTGTATTATCCCCTCCAGACTCAATAGGTAGGTCAGATTTACAACATTTTCTTCTATGTGCTTTTGTAAGTATCAAGAGTTCTTTGTCCACCCTCTCCCAAGGAGGCCATTACTTCTAGAAAGGAAAGAGGTTTTCTCTTCCTTTCTTCTCTCCCCAACTTGTACCCAATCTCAAGCAGTGGTTAGGACACCACAGGGCTCTGCTCAGTAAAGAACTAGCTGGTTCTCCTGGGCTATCTGGGAAGGCGAGATAAAGATGGGAGCCCAGGAATACTCCAAGTCCTAGGTCATACCAGGAGGCGTGGGAGAAGACAGGTGTTTCAGCTTCACCAGACCTACCTTGAACTTGGAGACTACAGTAACCACAGAGGTTCTGCTCTGGCCCAAAAGTTCATCTGGCTTCTTTTCTTGGGAAGGAAACAGTTTCTGGAGCAGAGAGTCCTGGGAATGCTGCAGGAGTTGAATCAGCTCTGGGGGAACTGGATCCTGTGGTGGGGCAGCACAAGGAAGAGATGGCCAAGGATGATCACCCTCCCCACCCTTTGGAACAGGGCTGGAGATCGCAGGGACCTGAGAGGCTATGTAATCCAACCCAGGAAACTGAGGTCCAGAGAGGGGCCTAAAAAGAAGTCAGTTTTAAAGCAAGTAGCCCCTGGAAGAAAAACAAAGACCTGCAGGGCCTAAATCCATGTCTGTCTGGGTTCCCGAAGGATTTCGAGGGAGCAGGAGACAAGTTAGTGAGGTGAGAGCCCAGTACTTTGCCTGGCTCAGACCATATCTGGAGGACAGCATTCTCACCATGTGCCACCTCTAATGGAGCTGCCCCCTTCCCCTTTGCCTTCTCTGGCTAGCCACACCTCCAGCCTCGATGGGCTTTCTCCTTCTCTCCCCTCCACCTTCCAGGCTTCTCCCATTACAATGGAAGTTCCTTGAGGGCAGGGACTCTCTTTGGCTTGTATTAGTATCTCATTGCTTAGCACCACACTCGCACATAGTGACCACGAAATAAATACTTGTTGACTTAAACTTGACAAACTCCTATCACTTGTAACTTTCCCAGACTCTATGACAATAAATTCCTAGCTGCCCAGGAGTACTGCCCCTTCCACCAACTTCCCTTCTTTCACCCTCCCCCTTCTGAAATCTACCTCTCCAGTCCTATTTGCTCCTTCATTGTGCCCTTTGGAATTCCTATTCCATATCTAACAAACTTGCCTTTCATTTTGTGTTTCTGGCTCTCCTAGGTCCTGGCTCCTCCCTCCCCACCTGCTGTGGCTCAAATGGTACCGCTGGTCATCTTCTCTACCTCCTTTCACCCCCCTCTCCATTATACTGATCTTGGAGGGAAACTCAGAATACTCTGTGCCCCACAGCACTCTTCTTCCAGATTCTCCCTATGCCACCATCACTCAACCTCTCCTTTGAGGCTCACGCCATCTTAATGTACCACTCGATCTGTTGCCTGGAGTTTTTTTCCTCAAGCAGTTCAGTACCAAGCTCTCCTCTCCAATGCCTGCTCTGGGGCAATCCCACTCATATAAACTCCCCAGAATCCCAGTTCCTCAGTTCGGTCTCATGACTTATTCTTTCAGGCCAGACACAAACACACAGATGGCTCTACTTTTATGGTCATGCTTTCATCTGTACATAACCTATCACCTCACTTCTCCCTAAGCCTTCCCCCTTCTAAACCTCCCCTGCTCTTCCAGTCCCTCCATCCACTCCTACAAACACTTCCTTGGCCATCATCCCTCCCAGTCTGGACTCCGCAGCACCCTTACTGCTGATCATGTTTTCCCAAACCCTACTGTATGTATCCCTCATCCATTTCTACTTGTGTGCTATCCAACAAAGCTAGAAGACACACAGCCATGCTAACTGGGCGCACTGTAAATCCACATTACCCAGCTCCAGCTGGGTCCTCCTTCACTGCAACAAGGCAGTCCTTTTCTTTCTCCCAGATTCCTTAGCTCACTCTCCACAAAAGCAATTCTGAATCTCTCTCCTCAAGCCTATCTCCCCTTGCCCTTCCCCACTGTCCCAGTGGAGGCCCCTGCCTCTTACTGAGAAAATTGAGACCCTTCGATGAGATGTGGGCACCCTTCTTTCCATCTCAAAACTCTTTGCCATCAACATTCTTTGAGGTGGTCCTTATCCTTGCCAAGGTCCATCCTTCAACATGTGCCTTGAAGCTCCTCTCTCCAGATGATGCTCTCAATCTCCTACTTACCCCCTCTCCTCTCCCTCACCCCTCTGCAGTCTAACTTCCAAGTTCACTCAACTCTATTTTCTCCAGACACCAATGATCGCTTCACTGCTAAACCTGGTGGTGTTTTCTCTCTCTCCTTTTAATCCCTTGCTTCATTTCTCCTGACCAAGTCATTCTTTTTTTCTCTGAATCTCTTATTACAGGGGCTACTCTCTTCTTTGGAGTTTTCCCCTGGGCTATTTTTTCATTTCCTTCTGTCTGCTCATACTTGCAAGTGTCCCGATGTTGTGCCCTCATTAAAGGGTTAGGTAGGCCTTGTTTAGTCCTGTCCATTCTAAAGTCTGGATGCCAACACTGCTATTGATTGAGGATAGGGGTAGGATGGTTGGTATTACAGCCCACCCTCTGCCTTACTCCCTGGTTCAGGTCTCAACCTCCTGGTGGTCCACTGTGGATTCCAGCCTTGACAAGCATCTGTCTTCTTCTCCTTAAACAATCCCTACCGAGGAGTGGGTTCCATCCCCTGGTGTGGCTTTGGCAGGCCTTAGCGGTTATTAGACTGGTCTCAGGCCTCCTGTATGGCACCCCCAATCTCTCCCACGCTGATGCCCAGCACAGAATTATCCTGGTCCACAATTACTGGAGCTCATACTGGACTGTTCACCTTCCTTAGCATGGCTTCCCCCTCTATCTGTCAGCTTCAGGCTAGATTACCTTCATGTATGCTGGTTCTTCCAGCTTCCAACTTCTGGCCATCTTTTTGTGCCAATGTGGACATCTCCATGAGGCCCTTCCTGAGCCTTCCAAAATTAACCCATATCTCTCCTCTCTCTGTATACACATCATCAACCTGGAGTGAACGTAAGTTCTGGGAGGGGCAGTGTTTGGCACAGAGCAGGAACTTGATACAAACAAGTTCACTAACCTGATTCAGTTCTGGGGTTCCTATTTTAGGGAAGTAATTTCAGTAGACTGACTAGAAAATGGGCCAGATGAGGAAGTAGGGGTGATTGGCCCGGTGGACATAAGAGTTTTGGCTTTCCCACCGCTGTGGCATGTTACATGTGTTCTGCTTGACCTGAGGACAGGACCAAGGAGAGTGGGTTGAGCCTGCTGGGAGTTAGGCTGGAGTGCCCTCTTATTAAACGACTCCATGTCAAGGAGGCTGAATGACCACCCTTAAGAGATCTGGTAGAATAGACCTATGGCTGGCCTCAGAAAGCCCTCTGTAAAAAGTTCTATGTAAAGATTGCTGAGCACTGTTATTATCCCTGCCAAAAATCTAGAGTTGAGTCCACAATCCATAGCCTGTGAGATCTTGCTGCAGGAACCTCCTCCCACCCCCTCCTTCCCACCCACAGGGCAGAGCACTCATAGTCTCAGGCCACTCATTCTCTCTCCTCCAGAGAAGGAGCTGTTCAGACTGATGAGGAACCCACTGTCTCTGCTCTGTGCCCTCAGGGTCCAGGTTTCCCTCACTGTTTGCTGACCTTATTTTTCTCCACCATGCCCTCGATCTGATATTGCACGGGGCCAGCATAGTGGGCAATGATGAAGTTGGGGTCTTTGCTGAGCTTGTTTCGGCTCAGGCTGGCATTGCTGGACAGGGCACTCTCGATTCTAGTCTGAAGCTGGATGGCATTGGACAGCCTATTGAGACGACACTCCTGCGCACAGAGAACAGGTTGGTCAGTGAGAACAGGGATGTTTTATATTTACATTGTGTCACTGCTTTCTATGATCTTTAACCAAACACTCTTCCTTTATCCCTCTCTTAGAAGTGCAGCAGCCAACCCCAGGGCTGATAGATATCAAAGCTTCAACGTGCTCTGCTTCTCTTCTCCCTGAGGAGAACCCCCCCTCCCCACCCCAACCCTGAACCTTAAAATACTGGACTTACTCTGGACAGCCACCTGGTTTATCCCACTGAGGCTCAAAAATTCTGAGCTCAAGTAACTCACCAGCCCTGTGACCAATGCCCTCCTTCTCACCTCATTTATGAGGGAACAGATGCTGAGAGGGGTCCCTTCAATCAGGTCTAGGCAGCTCTGATTGTCCTGGTAGCTGATGAAGGACCACTCCAGGCCCTCAGCAGCGTATTCCTCCTAGTGCAATAGAAAAGGATTGGGAGTGAGCACAGGGAGGGGAGCAGAACTGGCCTGAGCTCCTGGACCGGCTGCCTTGGGTTCTGGTCTCTAGGGGACAGGCCCAGTCAAATCTGGGTATTTAAGGAGACAGCAGCCTGGGATGAAGCCCTGCCTTGTTACCAGAGGGCTGCAGTCAGGAGCACAGGGACAGCTAAAGGTCAGCCACCCTTCCTTGCACAACCCCCAGCTCCTGCCCACAGCGCTGTACCCAGTGGATTGTGAGGGGCACAGAGCTATAGAGCCCCAGGCTAGTTGCTCTCCCCTGCACCACTCCCAGCCCGCCTACAGCTCTGTACCCAGTGGACAGTGAGGGGCACAGAGCTGCAGAGCCCCAGGCCAGTCACCCTCCCACCAACTCCGTACTTGCTGGGCCTGCAGGTAGTGAGCCACAAAGTGCTGCTGCAGCTTCTCGTTGGCATAGTTAATGCACAGCTGCTCCAGGTTGTTGTTGGGGAAACATTCAAACCCATATACATCCAGCAGCCCTGAAGTAGAGAAGGGCACAGTAAGGTGTGGAGGAGAAAACATATAGTTATCATGGAGGGTGAGGGGACAGCTGCCTATAGCTAAAGATCAACATTCCTGGAGCCAGGTATTTCTAAGGGCCAGCACTGACACGAGCCTGGTATTCTGGATATCAGAGTCAATGTGAGTACTTCTGTTCTAGGATGTGCAAAGCAAACCTTCCTTCCCCAGAGGGAGCACCTTGGCTCTCTGTGTGCCCAGGGCAGACATCGGATACCCAGGCTTCTCTCTGGAGTTTTCATCTCAAAGCTCCCATTCTGCCATGAAGATAGGACAGAGGAGGACTGGTAGTACTGTGCCCACACTGTCCAAAGAACCAGGACCTAATGAAGGAATTCTTAACATTTTTTTTAAAATTATGGACCCCTTTTCAGAACAATGTTTTAAATGCATAAAATAAAGTACAGAGGATTACAAAGGAAACCATTCATATTGAAATGCAGTTTTAGAAATATAACCTCTCCCCTTCACCCTAAAGTTCACAGACCCCAGATGAAGGCCCTCTAGAACAGGGTTCAAAGGTGTGAGAGAATGGAAAGAGCCCCGGATTTGTAGCCAGAACACTTGACTTCAAATTCAGATAATCTTGAAGAAGTACCTTCATTTCCTCCTCCGGAAAATGAGGCTGGACTAGATGACCTTAGAGTCCCTACCAGCCCAAAACCTGTGTTCCTACAACGAGACTTTGGAGTCAAGATGACGACTCCTACCTGGCCTCCTGCTTTCCTGTGGGTCTACAGAAACCTGACACTCGACTCACCAATACCTTTCTCTTTGGTTTTCCTCTCAATTCAATACATTTTTATTGCTTTCCCTTTGCCAGGTACTATTTTAGGCACCAATGATACAGCAAAGACAAAGCCCCACAAAATAGTCTTTGCCCACAAAGAGTTTATGTCCTACCAGGATGATAACATATGTATGTTAATTAGCAAATATGAAGGGAAGGAGCAGATCTTGGGAAAATCAAGGAAAACATCTTGAAGGAGGTGCACATGAACTGAGCCTTAAAGAGACAAGTGTTTCCTGAAGTGGAGGTGAGGAGGCAGTAGCAAGGAGCAAGACAGTGGGAGACCAGCCACAAGTCATATCAAACGGGCCGACGTGGCTGACAGGGAGAGTGTGTCAAGGGAATACTAGACCCTGGAGCCAGATGGAGGATTAAATGCCAAGTCAAATCTGTGTTTTTGCATCTTAACAACAGGGAGTCACTGAAGCCTCCTGTGCCTTTGAGTGCCATGGTGGGAGCTGGGCTTTCCTCACTCTGCTAAGCCTGATCAGGAGAAGCTCAGACAGACTGCTTGTGGCACAGGAGGGAGAGAAGGAGATGGGGCAAGAGATGTGGGAGGAGGAGAATGGAAGAGACTGGGTAGAGGGACGCAGGGGCAGAGAGTGGAAAGCATCTCAGTCCTGGGGCAGGCTGAGACTTGGAGAGATGACTATCTTTACCAGGTGGCATCTGGGCCCTGGGTGCTGGGCAAAACAGGGCTAGAAGGGCTGCAGATCCAGCCATTTAATGCTTGTCACCACCAGGCTGCTTCTTCACCCTCCAGTCTTAACACTGCTCCATGTACCCTATGACCCAGCTACAGGGCCCTATTGACATTCCTCACACACAGAACTCCATCTCTCATCTCCATGCCTTTGCAATGGCTGTTCCCCATGCCTTGAATGCCCTCCCCTCCTCATCTCTACCTCTCAGCTAAGACCCCATATTCCAGAGGGCGCCTGTCCCAGTCCATCCCTCTGAGATTACTTTTCATCTTCTCCATAAAGGCCTCGGATGCATCTTGTTTGTCACATACTGTTTCCCCCGTTAGAGTGGGAGCTCCTTGAGGGCAGGGACACTGCTTTTGCCCTTTTTTCATATCCACAGCACTTAACACAGCGCCTGGCACAGAGTGAACCCTTAATAAATGCTTGTGGATTGACATCATCTAGTCTAAACCCCTCATTTTGCAAAAGGGGAAACTGGGGAAGTGACTTGTTTGAGGTCACTTGGGGAGTTTGGTGGCACAGCTGGGACTAGAACCCATGTTTCCTGACTCTTGGTCCAGTGTTCTTTCCAGTCTCTGGACACTGCAAAGCAAAGGTCCTTGGGAGGGTCCTGGGGGCAGCTGGTTCAGAGAGGAGAGGAGGCAGAAGAACAGTACCAATGAAAGTGG
The DNA here is from genome assembly GCA_028658325.1 of Potorous gilbertii. Classification (NCBI taxonomy): domain Eukaryota; kingdom Metazoa; phylum Chordata; class Mammalia; order Diprotodontia; family Potoroidae; genus Potorous; species Potorous gilbertii. The sequence goes on from CM053770.1 coordinate 545,934,747, forward strand.
TCCAGGTGGAGGGCTCTGCACAGATGCTGCCATTGATGACCAACACCAACCAGTCAAACAATCTGTGGAGGGGAGTGATGGTGAGCTCTAAGGACAGGACCTAGGGAAGCAGTGCGCCTGGGGAGGAGCAGTGCTTCTGGTTTCCTGAGATCCGCAGGACTCCAGCGAGGCCAGAGCCGCAGTGCTTGGTCAGAGGTGGGGGTGGGCTGGTCCACTCACCGGGGGTAGATGACTTTGGCCAGACAGTCTCTCCTGGTCTCACACTCAGCCCGGGAGCAGGGCTTCCTGAAGACCTGCTGCTGCTTTCCGGCTGTGATCATTCGAACTTGGAGTGTCTCCAAGAGCTCCTCCTTGGGGATCTGGAGCAGAGAAGCCGCTGTCATCACAAAACCTGGTTTGGGGACCATAGCTGTGGTTATCTGAGGGTAGAATGTCAGGGAGGATGGCAAACCCCCAGGCCCTTGCTAGATGCACAGGTCATGGAGATGGGGGAAGGAGCTCAGATATAACTTCAGCCCCCCAGGGAGGGCCCACTCCACCGCACACCACTATGCCATTGCCCAGTATGGCAGACTAGCAGAAGGGACTGGAGATGGTGCTCTCATCATTCATTAGCACAGGGCATCCAAGTCAAGCTTCAAATGCCACTTTTCTCTCCCCACCCTCTTTTCCAGACTCAGTACTCCTCCCCTGACATTAACTCTCTGCCCACCCTGCAAGGCACTGGCCTGCCAGGGCTCCAAGTCAGACACGTCCTGTTATTGACATGCAAGCTCAGCTCTTAGGAGCTATCCCTAAGTCCTCAGGGTCCCTTAGTCAGGGGGCAGTGGGCTCTTTCCCCTCTTACATTTAGCATCTTCCTGAGGTTGGCAAACCTGGGATTCATCCTCTGAGTCATCAAAGTGGATATTCCCGAGGTGTAGCAACCCTGATAAAATCTGTAGGAACAACACAAGAGGGAGCTCAGTAGGGGATCATACCCTCTTGGAGACTGACCAAAGCTGGGGCCCACCTCCAAAAGCTTTTGTGCACTTGCACCTGTTTTACCACTCAGTGGTTGACCACAGGGGGACCCTATGACTTCTGGCTTGGGGGAGGGAAAGGAAGGAGAGTCTTTCCTTGCTCAAGAGATTGTAGAAGCAGGCTGATAGAGCTGCTCCTGTCTGGTCAAGTCCCAGGCGACTGATTCCTTTTTTAATCTCACTTTGGAGGAGGGGATTCGGGGTGGGGGCTGTCCCTCTTTTGCCCTCCTCTCCACCACTGTGTGGTTCATTTCTGTAGAAAATCCTTGCCTCCTAGTAGACATCTTACTGCTCTCAATCAACTGTGACAACCTTGTAGGAATGACCCTTAGACTGAAAGCTAGCTTCAGGTTATCCAGGCCTGAGTACCTCAGATCTCCCATGTCCCTTGTAGTCCTCCGACTTCCTTCCTTGATAAAGCTCCTCAAAGAACCACCATACCATTGGGCAATATTAAAAACAATTCAGAGGACACAGCCCTTCTGCCCTAGGATCAGCACAGACCCTGTTAGCTAATGTCCTGAACCTGTCCCAAGGCATCTGTCTGCTTCTCTTGAGTCTCAGCCTTCTGTGCTGGGCCTGTAGGAACCAGGCCTTTCTTGTTGGCTGATCTCCTGTCTAGTCCTGGACTGCTGCTATCCAGACTCAGGCAAGCTCTGTTCACGTCAGTGACTGCTTAGGCCGAGTCACTGCCTGGCAATCTTTGCTGGCTGACTGACTGAGAAGTCTGGAGCTTCATGTACTCATTGGCTGGCCCCAAGGCACTGGCAGAGAGGGAAGACAGACCAGCTTCCTAGAGCTCAGTCACTGTAGCTCACTGGGTGATCCTATCACTTCAAAAGGCGGATAAGCCTCAGGTACCACATCAGGAAAGGAGGTATTTCCTGTTCAGGGGATATCTAATCTCCTTCCCCAAATGAAGTGACTCATTTTTCTCTCTTGACCTTAAAGATGTTGTTCTGTGTGGAGTGGTTGATGCCCAGGTGAAGCATTGCATCTCTTGTCACTTCAAAGCAGTCCTCTGGAAATAAAACAAAAGGCCTATGTCAGACATGGACTTCAATTACACTATCCTAGAACCAGCCCAACACCTGTGGGACTCCTGGGTTCCAGACTTCAGGAGGCAGGGGAACAAGGACTAGAATCCAAAATCCAGATGCTAGATTGCCCCATGAAATCTGAAGACATGAGGCTGTGCTGCTACACCAGGGCCAAGAAACCCAAAGCTCTCCCTACCTTCCAAAGTCGTCTCAGAATTGGGCAGCCAATGGAAAGCCGCTCCCTCAGGCAGGTGCCACTCTAACCTTTCACCTGAACTGGCTCCTTTGGTAATCTGGGGAATCAGAAACATGCCAATGAGATGCCTAGACAGATAACTGTACATGAGCCCCACAGACAAGGGCCTGTGGGCAGAAGGCTGATATTATATCCATTGTAGACAGGGCACTGTAAGAAACACTGAAGGAAAAAAAGGAAGAGACAGCTCCCAATATCACACAGGCAGAACTTCTGCTCCACATCCTATTTTTGATGTGGTAAGCAATAGCTTGATAAGTAATCCTTAGCCTGACTCCATATGGGGTCTTGCTTTGGAAGTCATTCCCCCACTCCTAAGTATATTCTGTCTCTCTTTTTCCAGCAGTTTCTTTGCATCTATCTCCAAACATGCATGGTCTTTTCAATCCTAAAAAGCTTTCCCTCAACCCTTCTAGTCTTGAGGCAGCTGCATTTCCACTTCTCTCCTCCCCTTTTTGCTATCAAACTTCTTGTCTGCACCCAATGCTTCCATTTCTTTATGTGGCCTGGGGTCTTCTCCATTCCTGTGTGATGGAGAGTGGATCTGCTTTCTCAAATCCCTTAGGCTTCTGACCCAACTGACCACCTCCTTCCTACTGGATGCTTTTTCTCCTTTACTTTGCCTTCAGACATCATAATCTCCTTGTTCTCCCCCTGAATGCATGATGTGGGTATTACCCAGGGGCCCTCTCTCACTATGCTTCAACTACCACCTCCATGGAGATGACTCATAACTCCTTATCTCCAGTCTGGAACTTTCTCATAAATTCCAAACCTACTTCTCCAAGAGCTACAGGACCGTACCCCCGGCTGTCCAGAGGACTGTTCAAATGCAACTCGTTCAAAGCAGAGTTCATCTTTTCCTCTGGCACCACCATTTATTTACCCAGTCTGCTCATTTCTGCAAGCTAGGGATTATCTTTAGCTCTTTCTCATTCAGCTGCCAAGTTAATTTCACTTCTTTCTGCACCATCTCCTACATCTATTTCCTCCTTTTCTTTTCCTCACTCCCAACCAGCCTAACACAGGTTTTCATTTCCTCCCACCTGAACTACTACAACAACCTCCTAACAGGCATGCCTGCCTCAATCTCATTTCCCTTCAAGCACCTTTGTCTGGGCACAGATCTGGAGGCTAATATCACTGCTCAAAAACATCTTCAGTGGTCTCCGTTGAATCTATGGAATAAAACTTCCACACCTTTGCTCAGCTTTCAGGGCCTTTCACAATCTTCCCATTCATAGGATAATAGATTTAAAGTCGGAAAGCTCCTTAGTACAATCATTTCATTTTTTCCAATGAGTCCAACTACTTTGTTCTACAAACTGAGGCAACTAAGAGGTCCAGGGACTTGCCCAAAATTGGGCAAGTGAGTATCTGAACCTAGGACTTACTCAAAGTCCAGTACCTGGACTAGCGTCCTATCCCTTGCCACCCTGCCTTTACAGTCATATTACTAATTTTACCACTAGTTGCTTTACTTGGTTTCTGACTCCAAGAACATCATACTCCCTGTGCTGTGCTCCCCCCAGCCCACTTTTCAGCTCCTTTGAGGGTATGGACTGTCTAAAAAGATAAATTAAAAAAAAAAAATTTGTATCCCCAGAGCTTAGCATTGTGCTTGGCACACAGGAGGGACTTAATAAATGTTTACTGACTATTGCCCTGGCCTTAAAGTCTGCATTCTAGTCAAATTTAACTATTTCCTGCTCCTGAGTAGGCACTATCCTTTTATACCTTCATGTCTTTGCTCGGGTTGGTCCCTATGCTTGGAATGTATGAATTCTTTCCCTTCCTCTCTTTGCCTATCCATCTTTTAAAGGTCATCTAGGACGTCACCTCCTTCAAGAAGTTCTTCCTGATGCTTCTGGTCTACAATAGCCTACACTTTCCCTTTCCCTCAAGTCTTCGAAGCACTTTGTTTGATACTTCTCTCACTTATGACAAGGGATGGCTAGGTGGCACAGTGAAGGGAGTGCTGGGCCAAAAAAATCCTGCTCTCCATGACATAGTCTCAGACCTTTACTAGCTGTGTGACGCTGGGCAAGTCACCTAACTCAATTTGCCTGAATTTCTTCTTCTGTAAAATGAGCTGGGAGAGGAAATGGCAACCATTCCAGTATCTTTGCCAAGAAAAGCCCCAACGGGGCCACAAAGAGCCCAATACAACTGAAAAACAACTTACGACATAATCCTGGGTAGTCCAGTCATTTGTGTTTGTGGCTTCTCTTCCTACTAGTCTGGAGATCAGAATCATTCTGTAGTAGGAGATGATCTGCCTCCTTGGGTCTTATACATTTCAGGGCATTGCTCTTTTGAGGGGGATCTCATGGGGCACATATTCACAATCTGGACATTAAAGATCTAACAGATGATCCAGGATTCATAACTAGAAGATTTTTATCTAGTCATCAATCTACTACTTATCATTGTGTGATTTTGAGAAGTCACTTTACTACTGAGTCTTAAGATTCTCACCTGAAAAACAGGAATATTTGTCTTCCTTACATCACAGGTCTAATTCTGAGGATTAAATGTAAAGAACCCCATAACAATAATGTGTCATTTAACGCCTGCTATCATCATTATTAAATAATGACAGTTAATCATGTGTAGATTTATACAGAAGTGTTAGAAGAACAACGGGACAACAGACGTGGCCAGAACCAGTTAGAATTTGTCTAAGAAAATATCCTAAAGGAGGTGACTTGAAATGAAAGGCCGTGGGGAGAGGAGCAGGTCCCTTCAGGGCTATCAAAAAAACCAAAAACTCAGCTGTAAAGTATATGGCAAAGAGCATCATTACTTACAGCCCCAGGACAGGACCTGGAACCCAGTGCCTGGCACAGACCTGATAGAAGATATGAAAGTTCCTCTCCAATGGGGCCTGGTAGGCAACTCGAGTTTTCTCCAGGAGGTATGTCTGAACAGAGGCCCCAGTCATCTGCTGAGCTCTAGGGAGGAGAAGGTAGACATGTGGATGCAAAGCCCAGGGATTGCTAGTCCCCACAGGGACTGACCATGACCCCTACACTAAGCCTATGGATGAGACTGGGGTAGGCAAAGTAAACAGCCCCTGCCCCTCAAAGTGCTATGTGCAAAAAGGGTGTAAGGAGGGGTTACTTTTCCCATGTGAATTTAGAAATGAATATACTTTAGTGCCAGAAAATCCTGCTCTCCATGACAGAGATATCTCTTTTGTGAGGAGCCAAGCTGTACATGTCTAGAAGGCCTGAGGCCTCCAGGGGACAGCAGCATCCTGAGCATACCCAGGGCACACATATGCGTTGTATTAGAAACAAGGTACAGAAAGAAATCATAGCCAATGGCTGGGAGCAGGGGAGACGGGGCCGGGGGACCCAGAGCTGTTCAGCAAATAAGGACAGAGAGAAGTTTGTGAGCAAGCAAGGACCTGAAAAAAGGAGCTCTGCTGGCAGCCTTTCCTCTAGCCTCCCGCCCTTGTGCCCAAGTCAAACTCTGTCCTAGCTAGCCTGCTTCTAGGCAGAACAAGGGCCATCCGTGGTCATGTCGGCCAGGGCCCTGCCCAGGGTCTCTGGGGAACACCTCCTCGGATTCTCCAACCCCAGCAGACAGCTCCACTCCTGCCCAGGGGTGATCTACAGCATGACCCAGGACACAGGCTGCACCCACACAGGATCCCAAGCTCTGCTTTTACCTGTTCAGCTGAAGCTGGATGTACTTCCCAAAACGGCTGCTGTTGCTATTGCGCAGCGTACAAGCATTCCCTAAGAAAGAAGGAAAGTCACCCATGTTCTCTCTTCCCTCAAGCACAGCTTCCTGCCCACCAGTGTGTGTGCTCCCCTTTTCCTCTATGCCTTCCTTCTGAGGCCCAGACCCTCCAGCTAACACATCCTAGGGTGAAGTCAGTGGCAGGATCCTCCAGATCCTTCCCTTCCCAATGCTCCCATGTGGAGAGAGATACTGTACAGGACAGGTCTGGGGCAAAGGAATGTAGGCTGCAGAGAGAGATTCAGGCTAGATAAAAGCCAGGACTTCTTGACCAGTGGAGGCAAGGTGCCCCTTTCTGAGGTCAGGAGGCCTAGTCTTTAAATAGAGGATTGGTTCAAGAATAGTCGTGATCTCTCACCCACAGAACAGTCAAGTTCCCACCTCAAGGTCCCTTTCCAGACCCGTGGTGCTGTTATCATAGCCAACTAGAGCAATATCATGTGCCTGTGTTTGTCTAAGCTGAGGGAGGCCTGGATCACGGGGCTCCTGGGTCCTAGAGAGGGCAGAGGAAGGTGGTATTCCAGACGGCTGAGGAAGGCCTAACAGTGTTTACCAAAAGCCTCCATGACTGGATTAGAATCTAGGACTCTCTTCTCGATTCTCTCCACTGTTTCATGTGTCTCCTGAGAGGCAGAGGAATTGGCAACTGTGGCATAGAACTTCATCAGGCACCGAGATGTCCAAGTCTGCAGAAGAAGAAAGTCTCATGGTGGTCATGCTCAAGACCCTCCTAGGCCCTGTCTGTTCACAAACATTTATGAAGCACTTACTATGTGCCAAGCCCAGTGCTAAGAGCTAAGAATACAAAGAAAGGTAAAACTTTTGTCCCTGACCTCAGGGAGTGCAGATTCTTAACAGATAGTGAGTAAATGATCAGGTACATATAAACTCTGGCATTGGCAGCAGGGGCTGGGAAACCAGGAAAGGCCTTCTGCAGAAGGGGTGATACAAGCTGAATCCAGAGAAACAAAGAGGCAGAGGCGGGTAGGCAAAACACTCCAGCAGGAAGGCTAGGCCAGGCCCACCCACCCTGGAGAGGAAGCTGAGGGTCTCTGAGATCCCTTCCAGCTCTGGATCTCTGATCTAATGACTGCCGGCACAGAAGCAGGAGCCCTGGGCTGGGGCATTAGGAGAGCCATACTCTAGTGTAGCAGCTTACTGGGCGGTGCTCTTCCATTTACGGAAGCTCCACAGGAGGTAGGCCTGCCCTGCCCAATTCCCAGGAATGCAGGGAGGGTGTGGGGATCACATGAGATCAAAGACTGAAAGTCAAATTACTCCGGTAAGGAAAGCAGTCCAGGTGAGTACAGTGAAGGAAGCAGGCAGCCTGTGCTGGTGGGGCTTCGTGGAGAGGCCTGCTCTGACTGGTTATGCCACTCTCTGGCTTTCAGCCTTGTGAAATCTTTTTCATTGCAGTGCTGCCAGTACTACTAGCACCTTTGTCTCAAGAGTAACCCCCCATCAGTCGTTCCCTCCCATCTCCATCAGCTCTTCCCATAACCTTAGAAGCTTGGAGCCAGCCCATCCCCAAGGATAATAGTCCACAATCTGCTAGATCATGACAACACAGAATGCTAGTGCTAAAGGGTAGCTTCGAGGTCATCTAAGTCAACCCTGGGGAGGAAACTGAAGCCCAGAGAGTGAACCTAACTTGCCAAAAATCATGCACCTGGTGAGCAGCAGAACCAGGCCTAGGACACAGGCCTCTCCTGACCTGCAGTTCTTTCTAGAACAGCTCACAGCACGGCAGATAGCAGATAGAGCCCTGGGCCTGGAGTCAGGAAGATCTGAGTTCCAATCCAGCTTCAGAGGCCTCTTAGCTGTGTGACCCTGGGTAAGTCACCTCACTTCTGTATGCCTCAGTTTCCTCAACTATAAAATGGGAATAATCACAGTACCAACTCCCAGGTTGTCATAAGGATCAAATGACATATTTATAAAACACTTAGCACAGTGCCTGCCACACAGCAGGCACTTAATAAATGCTTATTCCCTTCCCTTCCTGCCTCTCACTATAGGGCCAATTGAACATGGGCTGAAGATTCCACTCTGGGCAGGCAGTCAAACACCCAGGAGAACAAGGCATGCCTGTTACCTTTCCTGCTCCACTCTCCCCACTAACAATGATGGACTGGTCGACAGGTTCCAGCAAGCTCTGGACATTCCTGTAGGTTTGCTCGCCCACGGTGAAGATATGAGGCTTTAATTTCTGAAATACCCAAGGAACCCAACACGTTAAAGGACACACAAAACAACTCTCTTCTGAGACAAGTGACTCACTAGGTGAATAGAGATGTAGAAAGCCAACAACACTAAGTTTAGAAGCATTCCCCTCTCCAAGGCCAGCCCAGCCCAGCCCAGCAGTAAGGCTTTCAGGAGAGATCAGAGACCGCCCCAGGGCTGCCCATCACTACTCCAATGGCGCAGCCTGACCAAGACAACATTTCTCCAGCTAGTCACATGCTGGCTTGATGACTTTCTTATTTTCTCTATCTCTCCTCTAGGAGCTATATTGGACTGGAGACTCCTCCAGTCAGCTCCTCTAGAACAATGGACCCCACTTATGTAAGTCTCTAAGCCCAGTGCATGAATCCATGTTTGCTGCTACTCTGTGACGCCATGATACAAACAGTGCAAGGGGTGAAGGAAGGAGCCAAGCTTGCCTGAAGTTGAGGTGCTGTGTGGTAGTCCCTCATCAGCTTGGGGTAGTAGAGGTAAGGGACAGGCTTGAAGGGGTTCAGAGCCACCAGGGTGCAGCCAGCATTGGTGTAGAACACATCCACTTGGTACCTCTCCTGCAGACACCTCAGGACTAAGAAAGATGCACTGTTAATGGACATGCCAAGAGTGCCTGAGTGAGCACATGCATACACTCAGAGTTCTGACCCATCCTCCCCTCCCACAATTAGTCCAATGCTATTTCAGACACTTTCCTGCTAATTCAGCTCAAATCTGATGAAAATAAAGCCCACCTAGGAACAGCCCCAGCCCTGGGAGACCCAAGCTGGGAGAGATGTGAACCAGCAATCCTGGCTTGGGAGTCTAGGTCCCACCAATCTGGCCTTGGGGTGTATAATAAACCTAGGGAAGATGGACCTGTAAGGCCTCCCACCTCATCAGAGGCTTGCTCCCTACCCGTTGCTGGAGTCACAGGGTTCACTTTTGTGAGGTCATCCAGCTCAGCCAATTGGATCTCACTCCCCAGGAAGTCTTGTAGATCTTCCTTGAGAGGGTCATAGTGGAGGGAGCTTGCTTCTTGGCCATTGACCTAGGAAACAGAAAGGAGGAGATGGGCAGTGTGTTATGGAGACAGTTCCACAGTCCCTGCCCTTGCTCTCATTAGTGGGGAAAGGCTCAAGGCACTGTTATGGGCTCCGACCAGCTCCAAGTCTTGTAGGTACAGGCCATGAAAACAAAAAGGCAAGCCACAAGAACCATTTGTGCAAAAACCCCAAACCAGCCCAGCATCCGGGAGCCTTCTGGTCTTCTGTTTGTAAGTAGGGCTGGAGAAGGAACGGAAGGAGACAAGGGAGAACAAGTATAAATTCTGAACGGTTCCTCCAGGTTTGTTTGGTTCCTTAGTAGCCTCTCCACCTTGCCACTGGGGCCTCCTTTTCTGACTCTGAATCTCATGGAGGGAGAGCTCAGCTCAGGGGATCTTAGATCATTATCTGGTTGTCGACATTCGTCATGCTGTCATCTTTTCCCTCCTAGAGCCAACCTCTTTCATACCAATACATTCCCTCCCTTCTCTCTTCACTTCATCTTGGGTCCCAGGAGTGAAAAAGAAGGGGATAACTACTTTACCAGAAATGATGACTTAGTAGGAAGACAGAGAAGTCCAAGTTTGGTGTGTTCTCAACCTCCTGGAACCCTTGATCCCTTTGAGATGAAAGTGCAAACTTCCCACACAAGGCTTTACCTGACTACCACTCTTCCCCTCCCAAAATCTAAAAAGTTATTTTGTAATTTTTAAAATCTATATAAGTTTCCTTGAGGACAGGCTGTTTTCCTTTTTGTTTTTGGATCCCCAGAGCCTAGCAGAGTGCCTGCCCTGGGGTAGGTGCTCAACAAATGCTTGCGGAACTGAAATGGTTAGGAATTAAATCTGGAGAAAATGTTTAAAGTCAGAAGCAACTCAGAGTGGGACATCTACAAAGGTATGGCAGGTTTGGGGATTGGCCAGCCGCTTTAAACCCCAGGGAGGAGGGGGTGTGGGCAGTTAGCTCTGCTCTCTGTTCCACAAGCCAGTCACAAGGTCAAGGGACCTGCCTGATGGACAGAACTGGGCACATCTTTTCCCACTGCAGCTTGGTGGTATCAACCTAATGGTGACAGTCTTAATCAACAGATGATTTTGCAAGCCAATGACTTTTGTCTATAGGTCAATTTCCCGCCCTTTTCAACAAAATTAAGTTATTTCCTACCTCTCTCTCTTATTCTCATCACTTTAAGATTGGCAGGAGTTCAAACAGATGTCTGAGGTCCCTTCAGTTTTGATAACGTATTTTCTGATATTTTTTGTAAATGTTTCTTTCCCCCAGAACTTGTCCAGCTAACACAGATCTTCCCAATCCCAACACTGGCCTCTGACTGCTTAGTAAACTGAAGAGGGTGTTCTCTACCTGTTCTCCTCTCTCCACAACATGGCATTCCCTTTGTTGAACCAGCAGGGAGAAAGTCACCCTGAAACAGGGCAGGTGAGCCCAATGGCTCCCAGTAGACAATGCTGGCCTTGTTCCCCATAGTCTGGGATGGTTTCTGCTCTGAAAGGGGTGGGACCATACACATACCATTTAGACCAACAGCTAAGTTGGGTCGTTTCCAAGGAATGAGATTTGTCCAGGACTCTCTTGAAGTTTTCCTGCATCACTTGCTGGAATGAACCTGAACTTGCAATATGGGGCTTCTTGGGGGCTAGAAACCTCTAAGTGCAAATGGTACACTCTCTGTTCTAAGTCTTTTCTTCTGGATATGCTGCCTCCCAGAAAAAGGACCTGCCAACCCACTGCAGTTACACGTGACCCTTTCACCTCTCCTAAATGAAGCCCTCCTCGATAGCCCATTACATAGAGGTCCCATTCCAGCCATGCTTTACCCTCTCTCTCCTTGAAAATCACCTTGTTGTTCCCCAATGTATCACCCCAACCACCTTCAGTTCTGGAGCCAAAATCAAATCAATTGTCAGTGCTCCTGAAAAGGGCCTGGCAACCTACTTCCCTATAGCTTCCAGAATCATCCCAGTAATTTTCTAAACCAAAGTATCCCTCAGGGTCACCACCCCTCCTCTGTATCAGACTGTGAGCTTCTCAAGGGCAGCTATTGTTATTTCTCCTTACTACAATGCTTGACAAATGCTTTTTCATTTATTCATTCAATATGATCCAATCCCAATGAATACCAAAAGGCTATCCCACATCAGAGCACCATGGAAAGACTTAGAAAGTGGATCAATCACCAAAAGAAACAATGACAGTAACAGTAATGAGAAGAATCAACTCTAAATGGTTCATTTGCCATTGTCTCTGAAGAGGGTCATCTGGCTCCCCTCTCCCCAGCAATGGATGGAAGTAGGGGATTTGAGAGGTCTTGGAGGTGTGGGTATGCAAGAACTCCAGGGCTTGAGGAACCTTTACCGCAATCCAGGGTGGTTGCTGACCTCTCTGCTGCTTCTGGTACCTCATACCAGCCCCTCAGTAACATTCCCATCTCTACTGGTGCTTCCAGTACTCCCTACAAGTGCCTCCAACACCCTCCTTAACCACTAAATTCAAAGGCCCTGTTGCAGGTCTTATCCTGAAGGACCTCTCTGCAGCACAAAACACAAGGAAGCTCCCCTCTCCCATGGGATACTGTCTTTGCAAAGCTTCTGAGACACCCACCATTGTTCTGATGCTCCATGCCCTTGTTCTCTCCCGGTCCCTTCAAAGGGTCGCTCCTCAAGATTATGTCTTCAGCCAATCTCTTTCATGGCATTAAGTACCAATTTGGGGAGGAAAGTGTGCCTCAAATCTGCAACTTCAGCCCTAACCTGCCGCTGCCCCCACTCCTTCTTTTAATGAGTCAAACCTGTGGTTTCCAGCTGTCTTCCAGGACACTTCCACCCAGATGTCCCATGACACTGTACCCTGTGGCTGCTCTCAAATATTATTTTTCTCCAAAACCTGCTCTTCTCTCATCTTTCTATTTATATCAGTGACACATTCAATTTCATTCCAAGCCTTTGGAATCTTTGATGATTCTTCTCATGTCACTTATGTCAAATTAGTGGCAAAGGCAAACTGATTCTCACTCTACAACATCTTAACACTTCCTGCTTCTGTCTCTACTACTCCTCTCTCACGTGCCACTTACTTGCAATAGCCTCTTAGCTGGCCTTTCTACTTTCCCTCTCCTCCACTCCCTTCCAACTTAACCTTCTTACCACTATAGAATAACATTCCTAACACTATTGTGCTATAAGAAATGATAAGCAGGATGATTTCAGGAAACCCTGGACTTATATGAACTGATGCAAAATGAAGTGAGCAGAACCCGGAAAACACTGTACACAGGAACAGCAATATTGTACAATGATTAACTATGAACGACTTAGCTCTTCTCAGCAATACAATGATCCAAGATAATTTCAAAGGGCTCGTGATGAAAAACGTTATCCCAACTCCAGAAAAAGAATTGATGGAGTCTGAATGCATATAAAAACATACTATTTTTCACTTTTCTGTATTTTTTCCCTCTGGATCTGTGTCTTCTTTTACAACATGACGAATACAGTAATATGCTTTGCACGATGAAACATGTATAACCTAGAAACAAATTGCTTACCATATTAGGTAGGAGGGATGTGAGGGAGTGAGAAAATCTGGAACTCAAAATTTTTAAAAATGAATGTTAAAAATTGTCTTTACATGTAATTGGGGGAAAATAAAATATTATTTAAAAAATAACAATCTAAAGTACAACTTTAATGGTGTTACTGCTGCTCAGAATCCTTCAGTACTCCTTACTGTCTACATTTTGGACATAAGTTAGTCAGGACAAAGAAGCAAAGAGAGGAAAATAGGAAACAACAATAAACAAGTTTAGTTGGAATACAGATTATGTGAAGGAGAGTAATATGAAATGAGTCCATAAGTAACACTGGCTTTGAAGAGTTTCATGTCCATCAAACTGAGGAATCCAGACGTTACCTTAGAGGCAACAGGGAGCCTATGAAGGTTCTTGAACAGGGGAATGTGCTACAGGAATATCACTTTGGAATCTATATGAGTGAAGAAAGGATTGGAGAAGGAAGAGACTTGAGGCAGGGAGAACCATTAGGAGGTCATCTGAATAATCCAGGTGACAGCTGATAAGGGCCTGAGTGAGGATGGCGGTCCTATCCGTAAAAAGAAGTGGATGGTTATGAGAGATAGTGTAGAGACAGAAATGACAAGAAGGCAAGTGACTGGATTTTTCCACGAGTGGACAATTTTCCAACAAACCAGAAGCTGTTCATCTTGGAGACCTGCTGTGGGTGTGGGTACTAGAAATGACATGCTTTTCCAAGGTGAACCCACTCCAGAGTGGTCTGTGCCTTCACAAAATCAAGATAATTCTCCCTGGGGCTCCCACAGGCTTCTGAGGGATCAGCTGCATTACTGAACTGGACAATTCTTGGTACTCATCTCTGCCACTCTGGATTTGAGGATCAAAACCTGTACTACTCTATGCTAGATAGAGCACAATGGAGGCCATTGCTTGTCACTTTGGAAGGGCGCTGTCTACCTCTCAGGAGCAACTGACCCATGTCCAATTGCTACTCACATGGAAATCTTTTTTACTTTCTTCAAAGTTCTCACCTGAATATTTGCTACTACCACCAAGAACTGTACCTATGAGTAGCAGCTCCTGGGCCCCCCATGGGAACCCCCTTCCCACTCCTACTGACCAGGTCAAGCCTAGAGGAATGAGTTCACACCTTCCCCCTGCTTGAGAATTCATAAACAAAACATTTTTGTTCCTGTTGACAGTGAAAGGTTGAAGATGAACACAAGGTTATCACCACTGGGTGCCTGGACAGCTTAGGCAGCTCCTGGAGGCCTGAATGGATACTTTAGAACTGTCAGGGAGAGGGCATTTGAGAGTCCTTGTTAAGGTGTGAAAACTGTGCCCCTGGTACTCATGCTCACCGGATACCTTTGTGCTTAAGCCATAACCCACTCATTTGCCTTGCTACAAAACAAATGCTCATGTGCCACAAAGAACAGAATGTTCTAGCACTCAAACTGTACAACATGCTGTTTTAGAAGTTGCCCTTCACTATCCCTCTCTTGGGTACTGAACCCTAAGCAGATGTCTCCTCATTAATGGCACCTGAGGGTTCTAGAATCTAGGTTACCTGCTGCAGCATACTGCTTTGTTTCCAGCTGGGGTTCTGGGTCACCAGATGAAGAGGATTTTATGATTCTGAATGTGGGACAGCTGGAACATTGGCAAAATGAAGGGATCTGATCTGGAGGATCTTGTGTAAGGTCAACTGGAGCACCTAAAAGAAGAGAATGGAAACAAGCAGGATAAACATCAGATGATCAATGTATGTCCACCCATTCACACAAGTATGAAGAAGGTAGGAAGGGCTGAGCTCAGCTCACTCTGGGACTCTAAGTCAAGATGGCACGACAAGCTGCTCTCCAGGAAAGCTGGGAATGAGGTCGGGTAGGGCCCAGCAACAAGAAGTCATAAAATGAGAGTCTGTCTTGCAAATTGCCAATGAGGTACCTGGGGAAAAATATTATATGAGAGTTGTGCCTGAGGAAGCTTAGACTATTCTGGCCAAGAGTCAATGCTACTTTGGCAACAAGAGTTCAGGTTAAATCCTCCAGATCAGTGTATCAGGAGACAAAAATTTCAAGAGTCATGGTGGCCTTTGTGGAGAATTGGATTCAACATCAGATGATCTGTTTTACTTTGAGCTTCAGTATCCTCATCTGCAAAATGAGAGGGATGGCCCAGATGATTTTTTTAAAGTTCCTTCCAGCTACAGGGATGGGGGAAAATCATAGATAAATACCTCTGGGTCATTAATAACAGCATCAACTACAGTAACTCACATTTCTATAGTGCTTCATGGTTTACAAAGT
Organism: Potorous gilbertii; assembly: GCA_028658325.1. Lineage (NCBI taxonomy): Eukaryota > Metazoa > Chordata > Mammalia > Diprotodontia > Potoroidae > Potorous > Potorous gilbertii. The sequence continues at coordinate 545,949,937 of CM053770.1, forward strand.
GATTTCTTCTGAATAATCCTGGGTAGGTGTACACATCTCCACTTTACAAATGGGGAAACTGAGGCTGAGATTAAATGACTTGCCTAGGGCTAGTTTCAGTCTGACTCCAAGTCCACAGCTCTTTCCACTTCTCCAGCACTCATCTCTACCCTAGGCGTCAAATGCTGAGTTCTTGGCCAAAGTAAAAATTGAACATATGTGGGTATTGCTTTCCTCTAAAAAAGGTACACTTGGGAAAAGGAATAATCTGGCCAGTAACTTTTTTTTGTAAGAAGCCCCAAGTGTCCAGAAAAATTCCCCAAAGATCCCATGATCAGCGAACCAGGACTGCAAAGGCCATCTACCCCAATTCTTTCATTTTTACCAGCTAACAGTGCCAAAGTCCAAGACAGTTAAGTGATTTTCCCATGGTGGTGAGCAGAGTGACCGGGCTGAGACCTTCCTCTGGACTCCGGATCCAGCAATTTCACCTGCAGCTTCTTCCCCTCACACCTTCCTCCCCTCAGCCCAATTAATCTCTTCCCGCCGGGAGGGCGGAAAGAGCACCAGACGAGCCGGTAACCACGCCAGGGTCTGCATCCCTGCCTTCCCGAGCCCAGGAGCCGGTTTCGTCATTTCCAAGTTGAACAGTCTCGCACCTAGCCCAGCCTGCCTTTCGGGGGTGCTGGGGGCGTCAAACTTAACCACCCGGCTAACCCGTCGTTCGGGGGAGCTTCCTTGGGGTCTCCCTGCTCCTGGGTGGTCTGAGCAGCAGAGGAAAACTACGCGAGCAGGGTAGCAGCGCCAGGTCACCCTCGGCGCTTTCCTTGCAGGCAAACAAAGGAAGGACAAGCACAAGGACGAGGGGCAGCCAAACTGAGTCAGACCCTCTCTCCTTGCCAACGCGTCTGGCTTGGGTACAAAGAACTCCAAGAGGCCAGGCCGGGCAGTGATTCCATCAGGGGAGGCCACGGCCTCCAGGGCACAGGGCAGAGCGCGGGAAGGAGACCCTGGCCCAGCCCTGTCTAGACCACGGGCGGTGCCTGGGGCCGGGGCGCAGCTCCCGAAGCATCTGGATGAGGTTCGGAGGGGGTTGTCCTCCACAGTCCGATCTCCTGCCTCTCAGTGCCTCCAACCCCTAGCCCCCGCTTCCCGCGGCCAGTGGGAATCCCGGAGCAACGCCCGGCTTTCCTCAGCCCCTTCCCCCCAGCTGGGCTAGCTAGGGTGTGTCACCCCCCCCACCTGGGGCGGTCTGGGCCGGGAGGGGGAGAGATGACCCCGCAAGGTCTTCGGCTCCAGTAGGGACCTCAAGCTCCCTGGGGCAGAGAAGGGACAAAGAACGACGGAGGAAGGGGAGCGCCCCAAGCACTCCAGGAGAGGCTCCCCCACGCCCCAGTCAATCCCAGAAACGCTGCCTCTCCACTCCCCTAGCCCCCTCCTCAAGCCCAAGGGAGGGACAGGGAGACCTTCCGGTGGGCCCAGGGAAGGGGACAAGGGGTCACTCACCGCTTCCATAGTCCGGGCCGGCATTCACTTGGCCCGCGGAAGGGCGGGGACGGAGGTGGGGAAAAGCTAAGGGAGCTGGGGGAGGGGTCCGGACAAACTGAGCGGGGGTGGGCCGGGGGTTGCCGGAAGACCCCGCCTCCAGGCGGGGCGTGCCCACGTGGCGGGCGGCGCACGTGGCCCTCCCGGCGCCCAGGCTCCAGAGGAGAGGACTGAGAGAGAGCCCGTTATTTCCGGGCAGGAACCGCGGGAATGGCTGAAGGGGATGAGGTGAAGAAAGGTTAAGAGAGCCCTTGAGTCCCAGGAGAAGAGCAGCAGGAGCGCGTCGGAGACCTGTCCGAAGCCAGTGACAGACTAGGCATAAAGGAGAGGCTTTCTCGGTGTTGTAGGAGGTGAGCTGGACGCCCGGGCCCGCCCCCGTCGAGTTCCCGAGCCCGCCCCCATCGAGTTCCCGATCCCGCCCCTGGCCTCCGAAAGGCGGGCATGGGGCTGGGACTCTGGACCTCACTTCAGGCTCTGCGGCTGCGCAGTCCTCTCGGTGGCGTCCTAGCCTCGCCCAGATCCGCGCGCTCCGAGGCGGGAATCCGGGCCGGATGTTCTGAGAAGAGAGCAGACGGCGGGAGATTCCGCCCCCCACCCTCTGCTCTGCTGAGTGCGTGTGGAATCGGGCGATCTGGACAAGCAGGCTGACTCTCCGGCGGTCGAAAGCTGAATTGCGGAAGGGAAGGCTTCGCAGAGCTGTGCCCCAGCCCCGGGAAGAGGATGCTTCTAGTCGGCGGCTGCTTTTCCTGCGTGTTTCCCAGGGCCTACAGGTCCTTCCTCTCCCCCCCTTCCCTTCATCCACTCCCTGGTACCCCTGAAAAAAAAGTCCGGGCTTAAACTAACCCACTTGTGGAAGGTAAAGGTCAGAGATGCAGATGGGGCTGGTGGAGGTTCGAACCCGTGTGTTTGAACGGGAGGGTGTGTGCTGGTGAACCTGGGGACCCAGTTAGCACTGCAGGATTGGAGGGGGCTGCGTATTTCTTGGGCCCAATTACCAAGATTGGGGACAGGATCGTGTTAAAAAAAAAAGTTTTATTGATGAGGGTCATAGATAGGATTTAGCGCCACAGTACCTTAGAGGTCCTCTAGTAAAACACGCACATTTCACGGAGGAAGAGTCCGAGGGGCTAGGCAGGGAAAATTTGTTCAAGGTCACTCAGGTTACTGGACGAGTTAGCTATTCTCCTACGGAACGCACTCTGCACCTCATGTATATAGGACATTGCAAATAGTGTTCCGAAATGCTTAAGAATTACACTTTTAAAAGTAAATAATTGTTTTAAATCTACTTTATAAAAATATAAAGTACAATAGAATTTCTGGAATACGGATTAAACTACACTACCACGTGATGTGCATGATTTAATAAAATTACTCTCCCTACAAAAAAAAAGTTAAAAGCTGAAAATCGCTAACCTGAAAAATTATATAAAGCCCTTCAATAGATGCCTGATTCCCTTTGGATACTTTTAAAATTATACAGTGAAAGCTAGATAATAATTCATGTTAATAAGAGGTTTACAAAGCTCTTTAAAACTATCCTGTAAGGCTGGTAGTACAAGTACTATTCTTATTTTACAGATGAATAGAGGTTCAAAAAAGTTTCACTAGTAGAGGTTTTAGGATTTACTTTACAAATATTAAGTGGATCCAAATTTGGGGTTATTAAATCTCAGGTTTGATTTTGTTGGAGATTTTAAAAGAAAAAAATCTTGACTTGGGTGTGGTCATGGATTAGGTGATTTAAGATGATTTTTTCAGCTGCAGTATTCTGATTGTCTGAAAGCATTCCATTAAAAAACATTAAGGCCTATCAATACTCTATACTTCAATATATAATCTGAGATCAAGGTAAGGATAAAGATTCCTCTAAACCCCATTCTCATTAGGGGGATGGAAATAAACATTTATATAGACACATACTGCATGCCAGGTGCCTTATTAGTCCTTATTTTACAGTCAAGGAAACTGAGGCAAATAAGAGGTTAAGTGACTTGTCCAAGGGCACACAGGTAATAAGTGTCTGAGGTCGGATTTAAATGTCTTCCTGACTCGAGGTCCAGTGCTCTATTCACCTACTCCCTATCCACTCTTCATTACTTCAGTCACATCATGTATACATACATACCTTTAGCGTTAGAAGGCTTGACTTTAATGTACATGTATATATATAATTGAGTTAAAATTAGTTCATTTTCATTTACCTGTACTGTTATGATTCACAAAATGTTAAAGCTGAAAAATACTTGAGAAATATTTTAGATTTTAGAAAAAATTTTTATATATAATGAAACCCTAATTTTACCACACCAGTATGGATCTTGAACTAAAAGAATCTGAATCTTTTTGAGTCTTTGTCTGTTATCCTTTTCACTATAACATACTGCCAGCTATCATAGAGGTTCATATCAGGGAATGTCTAGCATTTAACACTACCATATTATATCCTCTCCTTTCCCCTTACCTGAGGGTGTTCTGCCCAAAAGGTAAATTTTTGATGGCTAAAAGTTACCTAGTTAACTTGAAGTTTACTGGCTAGATTTCCTTCTCAAACACCAAGTCTTAAACCCAATTCACTCTGGATCTCATGAACTGGGCAATAGGTCCCTGCCCAGGCACAACTTAATGGTTATTTTTTTAGACCCTCCTGGCTCACAAGGAATGTAAATAATAACTGTTTCTCTTTTGGACAGCAACCCGAGGATCCTTCCCTTCTAGTTGGATTTTTTTTTTAATTTTTATTAAAAGGGGCCATCCCCTGACTCACTTCTTAAAGAGGCCTATTCACTGAAAGGGCATTGCCTCACTCATAGTCAGAACCTGAAAAGACCTTAGCTTAAAAGAGCCAAGGTCTCCCACTGCATTTGGGGCCATCTATATTTGTTCCTGATTGGTATCTAGCCACTAGACCCAGATGGCTCTGGAGGAGAAAGTGAGGCTGGTGACTTTGCACAGCCCTCTTTCACTCAAAGTCAATTTCAAGTCATGTCATCTTCCTGATGTCATGGTCCTCTGAGAACAAGACAAACTACAATCCCTGGAACTAGGGTTGATCCTGAATTGTTCTTATGCATTTTGCTATAGAACAGAATTTAAAATGAGGTCTTAGTAGCTGTGAAATGGATCATTGAAATATTTTAAAATTATTAAGATTGCTAATTATCTGGTAGTATGACATTGTTATAAATCAAATTGGACATCTATAAAATATTGAAAATCTCAGCTTGTTTCTTTTCTGATGATTATTATCACTTGGTGATACTCCCTGAGATATTCTCAGGAAACCATCAGGTCTGATTGTGGTTCTACCACTAACAAGCTTTGTGACCTTGGACAAATCACTTCATCTCTCTAGGCCATGGCTTCATTATGTATAAAAAGGGAGGGTTGAGTTAGATTGATCTAATAGGATGACAAACTGGAGTGACTACTGGATTTGGTGACAGGCACCCTGTTCAAATCTCAGCTACTCAGCTGACTAATAGTTCTGTTATCCTAGGCAAGTCATTTCACCTGTCAGTTTCTTCATCTGAAAAATGAGGCATTTGAGCTAAGAAGGCCTAAGTTCTCTTCCAACTCCATCTATGATCCTTTTGATTCATAGCAGTTTAGTGTCTTTACTATTGGACTGAGAGTGAAAACTGATGGATTCTGATTCTGTCATTCAGTTCAGTTATCCAATTCCAACATGGTAAAAATTTGACCTCATAGATAAGGAAATTTTGTAGTATTCAATTTTCTTATAAACTCATTTGTTCTTTTTATATAGGAAGAAAAAATGTCTCAAAGGCAAATGAAGGAGGCCTTTGTCAGCAACCTCAATGGAACCAGCCTACTGGAAATTTCAGCTGCTTTGGCCTTGCCCCCTCTCTGTACTGTGTGTAGAGGTCTAATGCTCATTCTGTCACAACTCCACCATGCAACCCTTTCATGTAGATGGGCAGTTCATCTCCTCACTGACTTTACTTTACTTGTAATACCCTTGGTAGCTTCTTGCACCATTCTTTCTTCTGTGATCTTTCTTGTGCCACCTGTCTTAATCATTTTAGGTACATGGTTGTTCTACAAGATATATAGCAAGAGGACCTATTATGCCAGGGCACCTGCCCAGAAAATCATTGATGCATTCCTGAAAATCAGTGTAGATTCCAAAAACATTCCATCTGTTACTATGTTCCGTGTTTACATCAATTTGGTCACTGCCATCAACATCCTGGCTGTGGATTTTCCCCTTTATCCTCGACGATATGCCAAAACAGAGCTCTATGGAACAGGGCTGATGGATTTTGGAGTGGGAGCCTTTGTTTTTGGGAATGCTATCGTTTGTCCAGAGGTTAGAGGAAAATTCAGGGCCAAACAGTCAAGATGTTATTTTCTCGCAAAGCAGTTGTTCTCTGTTTGGCCATTAGTAGTCCTAGGGTTAGGACGACTGATGAGTGTAAAGTCCATAGGCTATCATGAACATTTATCTGAATATGGAGTTCATTGGAACTTTTTTTTTACCTTAGCTGTAGTAAAAGTGGTAGCCTCCTTACTCTTGATTCTTTTTCCCCTTACTAAATCTTGGATTGTGGCTGTCATCATTGCCATCTTGTACCAAATGTCTCTCGACTTTGCACAGCTTAGGATGGTTATTTTGCATGGCATCGATCACAAAGGCACAAGGATTGGTTTCCTAAATGCAAACCGTGAGGGAATCATCTCCACCTTTGGCTATGTGGCAATATATATGGCTGGTGTGCAGACTGGATTATATGTGTTAAGGGTAAAACCTCTTCTCAGAGATTGGATCAAAGTGGGATGTCATCTGTTATTGACAGCTGTCACTCTCCTTATGTTTCTTTATATATGTCAAAAATATGTAGATGCAGTTTCCCGAAAAATGGCTAATTTAGCATTTTGCATTTGGATAGTTGCTTACAGTCTAACATTTCTTAGCTGGCTGATACTAGGTAATGTGATTTTGGTCTTCACAAAATTCTTGATTAAAGGAGCTATTGTGCCATGTTCTTGGGATCTCATCCTGACACTCGAAACAGATAAGAAGCCTTCACAGCCTCTGGCCCACCAAAACAGGAAAGAGCTGCCAAGTCTTTGTTTAATCGCTGCCATTGATCGAAACCAATTACTTTTCTTCTTGCTGACGAACATTATGACGGGCTTGGTCAACATGACTGTTGACACTCTCCATAGTAGCTCCTCTTGGACTTTAACTATACTACACCTATACATGATTAGTAACTGTTTGATTATATATGTCCTGCACATACAGAATATTACTGTAAAATGCTGGTGATTATTGAGGTGAAAATATGACAAATGTTAAGAATGAATTTTTGCAACTCAACAATTAATTTCACCTCAAAATTATAAAGTGTCACAAATATAGATGTATAACATCATGCACTGATTCTTATTTATTTGATACACCTTAACACTGCATATAGTATTGGATGTAAGATGAAGCAACACTTCTGAAATTCCTCATAGGTTACCTAATAAATGATGGTAATTCCAGTCAAGGTGCAGATAGATCCTTGATTACAACTTAATTTTAAAAAAATCTTACAAGACAGATTTTACTCTAAGTAAAAAAGCAATCATTCAAAACTTGCACTGTTATTCTAAAGTGCGTAGTACAGAGTGACTTGCAATGAACAGATCACACAAGGTGGTAATAAGTTCTCTAAAAATAGATGTAACTGTATGGTGTGGTTTACATACCAAGTAATTATGAGGCATTAGATGATGTTTTGCTTCCAGATATAACTACCTGCTGAAAAAGAAATGAGTCTTTAGGTAGCTAGAATGCAGTCCAGTTTAATTAAACTAACTTTGGCTTTACACATTCTTTTTTAATGATTTAACATTATTACCTCCCCACCCTAAAAATAAAAGCTGGGTACCTTTGAAAACATTTATAGGCCTGTGCAAAATCTTTTGACTGCAAAAGATTGTAACTTCATATTGGCCTTTTGTATTACTGAATAAAAATTATATATTTCAGATACATTTTATTTTTAAATTTCCTGTACAATGTCAACCAATTTAGAATGTTTTACATTTGCAGAAATTCACTTATATCCTGAATTATTCTATTATTGAGAGGCATTTATTTTTTCTTTGAGATCCACTCAATGACTTGTTCCATGTAGCCACAAAAATAAAGGTTACATTAGATTATTTTCAATTAAGAATTTAGGCATTTAGCCAATAAAATTGCAATATGCAAATTAAGTAGGCCAGGGAAAGGTGATTGGTTCACTTGCTGTCTATGTCACAGTCCCAGCACCCACAACCAATCTCTTCATAGCGAAGCAGAGGAGGGCAGAGGGGCACTAATCGTGTTGGTCTCTCATTTTATAAAGTAATTTAAAGTAAGTTATCCAATAACTTAATGAATATGTTGGTTGAGTAGTTTATTTTTTGTTGTCAGTAGTCACTTTCACTCTCCTAATGACAGGGGGAGGGTAACTAATAAAGTAACTAAGTAGGTTTACATTTCCAAGCAGTTATGGTAAGAAATTGTAATTTGAAAAGATCAAAGTGGATTGTCTTTTTTTTTTTTCCTCCTTTCACTTAGAAAACTGTATAAGTAAAACTTGATAAAAAGCTTACATAACTAACAGAAGGGATAATACACAGATCTCTCATTTGATGATTCTGGTTTATAGGGAGCCAGATAACTTACAGGAGTAACCTTTCTCTTTAAGATCTAAGGGGGGAAATGTGTATGTATTTTTGACAGATACAACAGAACTTACCACTGTCAGCTCATGAAAAAGAAAGCTCAATTTCACAGATTCTACACATTTGGACAACTGAGGTAATATCACATTCTGCTGTTAGATTTTACTACCATGCAAAAAACCAAAATATTTTAACAGTTAATATTACAAATAAAAAGCATAATTTGTAAGGAGGGTGGAAAGAACATTATAGTAGGAAGAAAATTAGAGTAGGAATTCTTTAGGAAGGAATATGGTTTCAAAACTAGGATGTCATCCTAACTGTGATCTCCAGAAAATAATTCTTATATGATCTTGTATTACATGATAGTCCTACTTTACAACTAAACCAGATTTTACATATATATATATGTGTGTGTGTGTGTGTGTGTATGTATATGCATATATATGTGTATATATATATAAAATGAGTTTAATAGTCATGGGAGTGGAGTGTGTGATGAGGAGTAAGAGGTGTATATTTAGCCAAAGCACTTCATTGTGGTATTTTTATTAAATGTATTTGACAGCAGAACTGCAGTTATTTTAAGTTAACAGATCCGAGTTTGAATTCTATCTCTCATAATTAAGGCAAATTGAACTTGAGAAAGTTACTTAGCCTCTCTGAGCTTCAGTTTCTCTTCTAGGTATAAATCTAAAATCCTTTGAATTTTGACACACATAATATTGTACAAAGCATACAAAAGAAAAAACTACATAAAACAGTAAGAGAGCTTTCAAACAGTCTATGGAAGAGTAGTTTTTCCTTAATAACCTCTCAAATACTTGGAATCTCTTCCAAGTAGATAGATAAATTCAGAATGATTGTCATAAGAACTTCACTTAAATCTTTATTAATAGTAATTAAGTGGTCTGATCTTATTGCTAGCCTTATCTCCTCTCCACCCCCTACCCCCATACCCCACTAGCCATTCAACCTTGATCATTAGAGACCAAAATTTTTCTTTTTGATTCAATTCTTAAGGAAAACGGAAAATGGTGAATATACCTTTTTTCCCTCCATGTTTTGTCAAAGCATGACTATGTTGTTGCTCTTTTATTTAAAAATTAGGTTGTAAGCTCTGTAAGGGCAGGGACTTGGTTTTTAACTTGTATAATTTTTTTTGTCATTTAAACCAATAATACCAATAAAAGTAAGAAGCAGCTTTGAAATCAGCGTGGTATACAGTAATCAATGAAATATAGTTGCTACACCTAATTCGTTTTTTTCTAGCATCTGACTCCCTCCTAATTTCTAGCACCTTATTCTTTGAGAGAATAATCAACCCAAGTACTCCTTCTCCTTCGATATTCAAAAAGTATTTATTGAATGCCTAGGATATGAAACTGTCCAAGGTACTCAATAAGGGGCTCCTTCCTATTCCTATTCCTATTCCCAAAAGCCAAGTCAACTGCAATTTACAGAAAGCAAGCAATACCAGAGTCAAGAAATTTTAGAAGTCTTAGCAAAGATATAAAAATCCAGATCTTAATTGCCTTTTCTAATTTAGATTAAGTCTCTAGGGCAAGAGGCCATGTTCTTTTCAACTAGCCTAAGTTCAGTACTGTTAACTAAAATTAGCATCTATACTGAAGTTAGTCCTTTTCAATTAAAGATAACCAACCAAAACAATTTTAACTGAAATAAGTAGATCAACTTAAAAGAAATAGTGATAGCTTTTTATTCGACATAACTACCTCTAGACAGTAACAGTTACAGATAGCTTTTTCAAAAAACCGTTCTGGTTTTTACCCAAATCTAATTATCTTGCACACCACACCCAAACTGCCATTTTGTAGAGTAATAATCGTACTGTTCTAGATGCTAAAGTGTGCAACAAAGGTTACATGATAGGTCCCCTACCCTCTTGAAGCTTACTGTGCGTGTAGACTCATAAGCAAATACATACAAAATAACACATGGCACTCCCAGCTGTCCTTCTAATACATCACCAAAGAGCACAAATACTTATCGGATAATCATACCTTTAGGACTGAACAATACTTCTTCCAGCTTATGTCACCCACCCCACAGTGACCACACAATGTCATAAGTCAACATGGTTGAGGATGCACCGTAGGTTTTTTTTTTTTTGTGAATCTCTAAGACTTCGTGTGATGACCGAAATAGCTTTTAAAGGTCAGTATCACAACTTCAGGCTACTCTCCCCGGATTCATATATATGTCTTTAAGAGTTAGCTACTAGTAAAATAGCGTAAAATAGCGTCTATCCTGAAAGGCTTCCGATTTTTCTTTAAAAACAATCTTTTTTAAAGCAGTCTCTTGAAAGTCCAGGTTTCTTTCCGACAGCAGCAAGCAGAATACTAAAGCTGCCACCGTGGCAGCTCTACTCAAGAAACGACCGGAAGGGTCGATCGTCCTCCCTCTGCCTTCTCCAGTTCAAACTATCCTAATGGGCTTCTCTGACCTACTCAGAAAAAGCAGCGAGGTTATTCCACCCCAGCCTGGTTGGGCCTAACCACCTTTACCCCTCGAGGCGGTGGGAGCTTTTCCCTGGAGGGCATCTCGGGACGTAGTCCTCCCTCCCAGGCCCCACTTGGGTTGTCAGTTCGCTTTTCTAGGGTTCAGGGTCCGTCCCGCCAATTACCCTTACACGTGGCTCGGACACTCCACCGAGCTGACACTCCTAGGGAGCGGGGAGAAGCGGAAGGCTTTCCCGACCTTTCCTCCGTACCGTAGGCGGATAGTGCCTGGGGCAAGGGAGGAATTCTCATTCCCCACAGCCCAACTCTCAGAACCCTCCTCACCGCCCCGCCCCTCCCCCGCCTGCACTTCCCCCGCCCTTCTCTACTCACCACCTTCGCCATCTCTGCCCTCACAGACCCTCTTCTCCGCTCCCCAGGCCCCAGAGCCGCCGCTGCGGCCTAGGCCGGCCTCTCCTCGCTCCCGCCTGCCCGCCTCCCCTGGTCTGGCCTCGGTCGGCGGCTCCCACCCCCGCTCCCGCTTTGGGCTGATTTAACGGAACAGATGTATGGTGCGGACGTGAGTTAGAGGTGAGGTCCCGGCTCCGGGAACCGAGCTTCAACTACGGCCGTTGGGGACGCCGGGTAGGGCCGGTTACGAAAGGAGAAGCTCCCGCGCGCGGCCGTTGACCGGCGGGAATCTCGCGAGAGGGGGGCGGGGCTCTGGGAGGTAGGTGTCTTCTCCCTCCCCCAGCCCCTCCCCTCTGTCCCGGTGCTCTCTCCCTCCCCCTTCCCCTCCTCCCTCCCCACGCGGCGCGAGCGGCTGACAGACCCGGGAGAGGAAACGGCCCTCGGAGCCGCGCTCCCGCCCAGCCCAGCCCGGCCCCGCCCCGGGCCTCGTTAGCCGGTAATGGGGAAGAGTGGAGTGCTAGGCGGAGATAGCTAGGGCCTGGACCGAGTAGGGGAGCGGGGATGAGGAGCTCGGGGCGCCTCCAGCCCCCGCCCTGCCTGGGGCTTCGGGAGGGGGGATGGGGAAGACTCCGTCCCCAGCGCCCCCTGAGGTTCGGGGCGGGGCCCGACCCCTCCCTGGGGCGGGGCCGCGCTGGGCAACGGCGAGCCAGGGCCGCGCCTGGGAATGGGGACTGACAGGGCGGGAGCGCGCTTGGTTTGCGGGGGCGCGCCTGGAAGGGGAGGGCAGGGAAAAGAGGGAGGGGGGTCGCGCGCGGTGGCGGGAGGCGGGAGGGCGGAGAGGGTGTGGGAGTGGGGCCGAGCCTGGCCTGGGGAAGCCCGACCGCGGGCCCAGCGGGGAGGGGCTGGCCTCTGAACTCTGGGACGGGCGGGGCCGGCACTGCGGCGGCTCTGACTGGCTGGGGAAGCCCCCTCTCCGGCAGGGCTCTTCCGCCGCCTGGTGTTCCTGACAGGAGGCCGGGTCGAAGGCGTGGGCGGAGGGAGGCGAGGGGAGGGCGGGTTCGGGCGTTTCTTGACGCTGATTGGCTCCGAGCGTGTTGAATCAGGCGATGGAAAACGCTGAGTCCGTGCGCGGCCTCCCCTCTCCCTCCCCCCGTGGCGAAAGTGCGGCGCCGCGGCGGCCTCGCTTTACGCTCGCGGGGTTTGGCTGTTGCAGGCAGGAGCAGGGAGGAGGCGGCAGTAGCAGCAGGAGCGGCGGCGGCGGTAGAGGCAGCGGCAGCGGCAGCAGCGGCTGGGGAGCGGTCGTGACGGCGGCGACAGCGGCGGCAGCCTCCCCGGAGACGATGGCGCGGCTGGTGGCAGTGTGCAGAGACGGGGAGGAGGAGTTCCCTTTCGAGAGGAGGCAGATTCCCCTCTACATAGACGACACCCTCACGGTGAGCGGGGCCGGCCGGGCCTCTTCCCTCCGCCGCCTTGGCAGCCGTCCCCCTCTCCCCCTCCCCCAGGCCCAGAGCTGCGCACTGGAGAAAGGCGACGGTGTTGCAACTCGTAGGCGAGGCCTTCCCTCTCGGCAGGCCCGACGCTCACTCCCTGCCCCTGGGCTGGACAGGGCCGCCCCGGCCGGCCCCAGCGGCCGCTCCTCGCCCCCTCACCCGTTTTCGCTAGGCTTTCTCACATCTCCACCTCGGGGGGGCTTGTCCCATTCCAGGAAATGTGCCCCCCTTCCGAGCGGACGCCTCGTAAGAGTAACGCCAGAGCCAGGGGCATTTTAGGGCCTATCTCTGTCTGAAGCCTTCCACCCCAGAGGAGACTTAATGATTATCTGCAACTGTCACAGCTGGGCTGCTGCCGCCTGCATGTTTGCCCTTCCTTATAGACAGCACTCCACCGGCAGGATAGCTTAAATCCTGAAGTAACAGTTTTACCAGAATAATTTTTATGTGGCTCTGTCTTGTTTTAATTTATTACCCTGGGGGGAGGGACTGTCTATAATTCATCCTCTGAATAGTCTAAACCACTTAAGAAACGTAGGACCATTTATCTCGCAAGGCTGCGACTTCTGTAATAGATGTTTCTGGCGTTAAAAAAAATCATTTGTGTTTAATTTTGCAATTATCGTTTACGTAGAACCTTTTTTTTTTTTTACAATTTGTCCAAGAAAAGGCCTAGAAAAGCCGCTTCTTGTGTGATTGGGTGATTTACAGTTCTGGGTTTGCAATTCCTCTTCAGGAGTAGTAGTCCTACATTATCATTTGGCTGTGTTTTTACTGTACTATATGAAAAAAGGGGTTTTCTTTTGGAGGAAATGCAAAAACTTGCAATTGAATCTTAACAGGAAATAAAGAGTGCAGTTGCTTGAAATTATTTTTAAAATCTGATCACCGTTTTCTTTTGAAATCTGTTTTTTGGTATCCTGAAGTACTTAAGTTTATTGAGTTTAGAACTAGATTTGGATGAAAATAAATTTGTTTTCAAAACAAAGGTTTATGTGTTTCAAGCCTTCAATGGTCTGTCAATTGATTTTATATGTATTTGTGAAAATAATATCACCAGAAATTTACAATAACTGTTAAAATGCAAGTCATTGTTAGAGATGACACTCTTGTTGGCCAGTGTCAAGGCTGGATTGAGGTGCAGTATTTCTGTTTAAAATTGAAAAGTGTGACTGAATTAATTGGGTAGTTTGTTGGAATGTTCTCACCAAAAAACTGTCATTATAATTAGACTTGGTTGCTTTTCCATGGGAAAAGAGTGGAGTACTTTCTTAAGAATTAAGGAAAAAGGATTTATCAGAAAATAGATTCATGTTTTGAGTACCCTTTTCTACCTTCTGTATGAAAAATGTGGGGAAACTTCATTTTAAATTAAAAAATTAATATAGCATCCTTGACATTTTAAATGGTCCATTCATTCATTAGGATAAATACTCATGCAATTAGCACTCATGCAAACACTTATTTATGTGTACTCTCCTGTTGTTTATCCCCAAATATCCTTTCCCCTAGGATCTTGAAGTAAAAAAAAATTCTACTAGAGAATAGGATGGGGAGAAGACATTGGAAGACATTGGGAAGATTGTATAAGGCAAATCACAAAAATTTGAATACTTAATTGTAAAACATTCAGTCTTCCAGTTCTGCATTTCAACTTTAGCTCCTAATGAGCAATGATAGGAGACTGATACCTCAATGTTTAAAGATAGTATTTAAGGGTTCATGTTAAGTATCTGTCAGTGATAGTTTAAAATTTTGCTTTTCAAAAAAAGCCTTTTTTCCCCTCCATATTTTATGTTTCCATTAAGTCGCTTAAAATTGGCTTTTCCCTCCTTCTAGGTTTTATCTTGATTCTTGAGTTCAGGATTAGGAGAAAGAGAGCTGCAAGTAGTTGGGCTTAATTTAAGAAACATTTACTTTAAAGAAAAGCATTTTACATTGGAAAGATATATCTTTAAAAAATGTGAACTTTAGTCACTTAGGAGAATGAATTCCTTTAGGAGTTTAGCATTTTAATCCCTAAGTGGTTTTAGTGAAATATTTTTCCCTTGGATATACCATAAAGGAAGAAATAAGTTTCTTGAAGAGCCCTTCTTTTCTCCCTAATTTGTTTTAAAAAAAAAATAGCAAACCCAGTCACCTGTTGACTGGGGGCAGGGAGGTGGCACTGTAGGTTAGAGAGGAACAGAGGTACCTCTGCAAGAGAGGAGGTGTGGTAGGCTTTTGTGGGAAATGGTCTTTAGTAATGGTGTTTATGAAGTTCATTAAGTTCGAGCTTTGGTTCCCTTTATCCATTGAAAGTCCTGAGTGCAAATATGTTCTCTGGAAAAGCATTGGTGCATTTTTATCATCATTATTGGCGACTTCTTAATAGACATGTGCTTAGGGAACTGTGCTCCTAACATGCTTATGATCCAGGAAGCAACAGCAGTGGATGGGGTGGGAGGAATGAAATTGTAAAATTTAGAAACTTTTCTCTACCAATGTGAAATATTTTTAGCACTTTAAAAAAATTTGATTTCTGTTAATAGCTAGATTAAAATGTATCTAGTGGATATCTACATCAGACAGGATAGAAACAGAAAGGAACTACATTTGAATGTGTTTAGTAGTGTGGGTTGAAGAGTAATATAGTTTTAACTCAGATTTAGCAGTTGTAGAGTGAAATGAACAAAAACTGACTTATCTTCCAATGTGAAATATTCATAGCTCCTTAAAAAAATGGAGTTTTGTTAAAAGTTAGACTAAAATCTATCTAGGAATCTATCTAGACCCCATCTATAATCTCAACCCTTGAAGTCTTTTAAAAGAAGTAAACTCAGGTACAAAGTAGTACAAAGACCTCCTAATGCTGAATATCATTTTAACATTTAGCAGTAGGAGGCCCTTGTACTATAGTAGTAAGAGTGTGCCAGATTTAGGAAGATGATTTGAATACTTCAGTCCAGTGCTGTATTATATAGACATTGTATCTTTCTTGAAAAAGAATCTTTAAGATTAATATTATAGATGACTTAGGAAAGCAGAGGTCTGTCTGCATTATTAACATGCAGCTTTTAATTCTGTTAGAATTACAAATTTAGAACATGCCAGAAATACAGGTTTGCATTTTAGTGAAACTTTTGAAGATGTGGGAGTATTTAAATTTACCAGAAAGATACTTTGTATGTGATAAATGTTAACTTCTACTTGGAGGTGTGGATTTAGTGTGCTATCAAAAGATACATGGTTTCATGTTTTCTTTTTGGCATGTACCTTACAGAAGGGGTTATGTTGCAAATAAAAGATGAAAGAAGAAATTCAGAGAGAATGAAAACCCATTTATTAAGCACTTACTATGTGCCAGGTGTTGGGATACAAAGAAAAAGTAAGATAGATATTAATGTCAAGGAGCTCAAACTCTAATGGGGGTGCCCTGGGAGAAGGGGCAGCAAGACAGCACATTCAGTTTCGGAAAATATCTTAAAGGTGCAGTAGAGGTGTTGAGAAATGGCAAGGTCCAGGGTTCCTTTTAGTGGAACACAAATGAAAATGATTTGTATAAACATACTCTCACTCACTGGCAACACAGCAGGGGAATAAGCTTAACAACAAGGGAAGGGAATAAACGTTAAAACACCTTCTAAGCAAGAGATGGGGAACTTTTTGCTTTGAGGCCACATGTGACCCTCTAGGTCCTCAGGTGCAGCCTTTTGACTGAGTCCATGTTTTACGGGACAAATTTTTCGATGGCCTCAAGGCCCCAGGTTCCCTATCCCTGTATTAAGCATCAGGCACTTTACTAAGTGCTTTACAAATATCTCATTAGATCCTCATGGCAAACCTTATGCAGGACAGGATCTAGTTCTATCTTTAGGTAAATGCATATGCAGAATATTTGATCATACTGTTTAGGTCACCTAAGAAGTGATTTTAAAGAATAGAAGGCTATCTTTTCCTCTTGCCCCTTTAAGTAGTTAATAGTACATGGTACATTATGTAGAACTTGACCAAAATGCTGCCAAGGCAAAAGACACTGTGTTGGAAATAAATTATTTAGCTCATGAATGCTGGGTATTTAACAAAAATAGCATAAAACCACTGCAAGGGAAATTATCCACTGCTTAGATTGCCCCTGCAAGACTGGCAAAATCCAGGTTGAACACAGCACAGGATTTATTGGTGACATAATAACTTGAATTAAATGTAAAGGTCCATGAAGCAATGGTGTAATGACCATAATGCTTTTCCTCCAAGATTATCTCCAGTTTTTTTTTCCTGCTTGTATCTTGTTTGTATATAGTTGTTTGCATGTTTTCCCCACCAGACTGTGAGCTCTTTATGAGCAAGGACTCACTCTCCTTTATATCTTTAGGGCTTACTAAGTAGAGTGCCTGGCTCATATAAGGTGCTTAATAAATGCTTCTTGAGAATAAATGTTCTGATGAGCATCAAAGTCTGTGATATATTAAACATTTTCTTTTGTTCTGTTTTCATAAGCCTGCAAAACATTATTAAAATGGAAAAAAATCAAAGTTCCTATAAACATAGTTAGGACTTAGGATATCACATACTGGCTGGGTCTTCAAGTTTATATCTTAAAAAACAAAACAAAACAAAACCCTTCAAGTCTTTCTAGATGTTTTGGGTTCTTAGTAAATGCTTGTTGACTAACTAAAAACAGTGCAAGTAATGAGCTACTGATAAATTTTTTGTAATTGGACCTAAAGCATATTACAATACAGTACAATAATCTTGGTTAAGCAAGGGAAGGATCCAGTATTTAGTTTGCTTAGTTAGGTATGAGATGGTATGTTGCTTCTATTGAATCACATAACTCCCAAAGATTTGTCCTAATGCTTAATAACTTGCTAACTAAATTTATTTTTATGTAGAAAACCAGATCCTAAAACTGCAATGATTCTAGTATGTAATCTTGTGTTTTTCTTATCAGTTAAGATCGTTTAGTAACTAGATTATTGTTAGATGGTTCAATCAAAATGTAACCTCAGGTTGAGTTCAGCCAGTCTTATGATAAAAGGAACAGGAGTATTATAATTGAACATTCCTGGATAAAGTAAGGTTTTTGGATTAACTGTCTTTTACCTTACCTAAATCATTTAAAATTGCATTAACCAAATTAAGGTAAATAACCTGAGTTCACCTTTATTCTGCTACTTTACATCCTAGTAAAAAACCTGAACAGACTACCTGGGGAAGAACCAGAAACAAACCAAAAAGGTTAATCATTAAACTGGATAATCAGCCCCTGATGGAATTAGATTTGACCATGTAAGTCAGAATGTATTTAAGGAGGGAGGACTGGTGTTTTAAAGAGTTAAGGAGACTAGGAAGGAAATCCATGTGGTAGACTTGGTGTTTTTATTGGTATTGATTATTCTGCTTTTAAAAGCAGTGTCCTGTTTCTTTACATGTAGATCTTCTGTTAGGTATAATACCTAATTTTCCATCACCTTTATAGAAACATAGATAGTAATTGCCTTAATATTAATGAGCACTGAAGGACAGTACTATATATAAATAGGGCAATTGATACCTTGCTTAACTGAATTCTTTGGAAATGAATTCCTTCACAAGAAATTTAAAAAGAAATCACAAGTTAAATAAAACAGCTTATTATATTTATGGTAAGCTTCCCAGGTGAAGGTCAACAGGGTTAACCTGTGAATTTGTTACCTCCAGATTTCCCCTTTAATACCTAGAGCTGTCCTACTTTTTTCCTCACACTCATACCACTCAGTTGTTAGTAGACATTCAGTGGGTTACCTCAACGCAGCATTTACATTTTAAGCCAAGTAATTAATTGTGGAATGAATGTTCCTTATTAAATTAATTTTTTTAATGGAAATAGTAGGGACATGTGAAAAACCAGAAGGATTAGAAGTCCCCTAGAAGTAATGTAGGAATAGATAAGATAGCAAGCGTGGTGTACATGAAAAGAGCACTGAATTTGGGAGTCAGGCAGGGTTTAAATTCTATGTTGCTACTTTCTAGCCAAGTGTCCTTGACTGAAGTACTTAACCTCCTTTGCCTCCAGGTTTCTTATCTATAAAATGAGGGAGTTAAGCACTGACTCTTGAGGTTCCTTCCAACTCTAGATTTTTGATCCGGAGGAAAGCTCCTTATTTTTTTGTCAGGATTTATTTGGTCTTCAGCCTCTCTCCAGAACTTCTTCTCTTCCCTGCCCTGGCACAACTTGTATGGCAGACTTCCTTAACAAAAGTCATGGTTATGCTTTTTCTTTCTGCCCTTATTTGAAATATTAGCATGTGATGATGACCTTTTCATACCGTAATTCTTGCTTATTTAAAGCCCTGGTCTTCATCTTTTTGCCTCCTATGTCTTTAAAAGAAACAACCATGTTTGTAGTGAAGTTTCTTATGGCTATATGTTGTTGAAACATATCCATGTTAAATGTGACTATCATTTTTTCACAGAATTTATTGTCTTCTGTTCCAGATGTTTGAGAAAAACAGCTTAGGTAAAATGTCCCTACTCCTAAGGAGTCATAGGGACCTCCAATTTTTGTCACTATGGATATTCCTTCTATTAATCTAGATTGTAATTCCTTTATGACTTAATATTTGAATTTTTCACCTATAGAAGTTGATTTTTTTACTTAGCCATCAGTCCTGATGATGAGCCTCTTAGCACTTAACTAGACTGGGTTCTTAGACAAGATATACAATCAATCACTGAGTATCTGAGACAGTCAGATCTTTTCCATTGTATGGTATAGAGGCCTTATAGAGCTTATATTTTTTGTTAGTATGGTCTGAGAGAAAAATTACTATTATACCTTTCTGAGGCATTAATATAGGACTTGGCTGAGGAACCTTAATCTGATGGTTGGTATTACATTCATGCAAATCTACCTTTAAATATTACCATCCAATTCATAAATTTAGTAAACATGTATTTGTATGTTTGAAGGATGGGGAAAGAATTTTGGCTTGAATGCTTTTTAAATTTTTTTATTTTAAGATGGTGATGGAATTTCCTGATAATGTGTTAAACCTTGATGGGCATCAGAACAACGGTGCACAGCTAAAGCAGTTCATTCAGGTAAAGTCTTTAATGTTATTGCATTAGGTGTTTGGTAAATGTAATTCTTTAACTCGATAAGTTAATTAACTTGATACAACTGCAAATTGCATTAACTTTGTAGTTTTAAATTTATGGTCTTTCTTTGATTGTTACAGTGAATGGTCATGGATGATTGATCCTATCATGCAAAAGAAATTTTGTATTTAAGACTTGAAATTTCCAAATCTGCTTTGTTGTCTTTGCATTTGTCTTTTGGAAGAGGGGACAGACACGATATATGATGAAGTGTTCTTTTGGTATCAACTTTATGATGTGAGAAGCTAAATAAATTTTTATAGTTAATTTTCTCATCATTTCATTTTGAAACTGACATAAATATAAACAGAATAACACTGTATTGAATTGACCTGTCAGAAGGCAGATTATTAGCTTGTATTACAGATCTTAATTCACAGAGTTCCAGAAATCGTGAATGAAAGCTTGAATGCAAGTGTGAATTGAGAATTTAACAGCTGGCTATCTTACTCCTCTTATTCTCCATTCCCTTTCATAACTTTTTTTGGGGCCTTTTTAAACTGGGCACATTAGTAGTAATATAAATAACAATTTGCAAGAACAGACACTTAGGGGAACAAGTAATTTAGTTTCTCCATTAATTTATAGCAGTGGTCTCCAAACTTTTTTGATCTACCCCACTAGTAAATTGTTTTTTCCTAGTGGATGTGCTGAAGAGTTGGTGGGGGGAAGAGTTTGCCTGAGGTACTTGGGTAACAGTTACTGTGATGCAGAATTAAATTATATGCCCCAAGGGACTATTTCCTAATTTAGAAAGGGTAAGTTGAGAATTCACACTTTCAGAAGGGAGTGAGAGTTTTATGGGAGAGTAACGAGTGAAGGATTGGTATGTTGTTTTGAAGACGAGCCCCATGTTGGCTACCTCAGGGAAAGGAGGATGTGATCTGTCTTTCCACTTTGCAGTTGATTGCTCAAATACCCCTTGGGGTCATGCCATAGGACTACCCCCATTTTGGAGACCACTAATATATAATATGTTTATTCCCTTTCCCACATCAGCATCATCTAATAAAGAAATACTAAAATGCACTAAACTTGTAATTCATTTGAATTTTTGTCTTAAAAATGTCATTTAAATCTTAATTTTTAAAAATGTCCTTATCCTTGAGCAGTGAGAAATCCGTTTTTTGGAAAACACTTGTGCTGTTATGGGTATCAGTATATAGGTATTCTTTTTAACAGCGTTAGCTATTAGTAATGGTTTGGAAGGGCTTGTTTTCATTTTTGTTTTTCCTTTTGCTCTCAGCGACATAGCATGCTTAAGCAACAAGATCTCAATATTGCCATGATGGTGACATCGCGTGAAGTCTTGAGTGCACTTTCTCAGCTTGTCCCATGTGTTGGTTGTCGTCGCAGTGTGGAGCGCCTTTTTTCCCAGCTTGTAGAGTCGGGAAATCCTGCCCTTGAGCCTCTTACTGTAGGGCCCAAGGGAGTCCTTTCTGTTACTCGAAGCTGTATGACTGATGCAAAGAAGCTTTATACGTTATTTTATGTGCATGGGTAAGTCAAACAAAGAAAAATGGTTTGCTTAAATTGTGGTTTTGACAACTGCTTTCAGGGACTGGATGAAGTCTTTTCACAGATTTACCTAAGAAGCTTGTCATTGTCTGCTAGTTGGGCATGTATGTAGATGCTGATTTTGAAGTTATAATAGTCAAAATGATACTTAGCGTAGTAGAAGTTTTTTTTTTTTACTAGGCTTGGGAGCATAGCTTTGGGAAGATAAATCTTTAGACTTTCCTGGTGACTGTATAGATGGTAATGCATTTCAGTGTTAGAGAAGAAAAAAACCCCCCATATATGTTTAAGTAGTATATGTTTTTTCTTCGTTAAATCACATTTTGATATAGTGCAGGAGTTCTTAACCTAGGGCCCATGAACTTTTTTTAAAAAGTATTTTGAGAACTGCATTTTGGTATCATAGGTGTTCTTTATAATCCTTTGCATTTTGTTTTGTACACCTTAAAACGTTTGCTTTTAGGTGTCACCAGACTGCCAGAGGGGTCTGTGACAGAAAAATGTTAAGATCTCTTGGTGTACAGTAGTAGATAGGAAACCAGCCTCAGAGCCTAGAAGACCTGGGTTCAAGTCCCTCCTCTTGACACTTACTGGCTTTGTGACCCTGGACAATTCACTTAACCTCTTTGGGCCTCAATTTTGTTACCTGTAAAATGAGGATAATTATATTGCCCATCTATAGGACTGTTACGAGGACTAAATGAGATAGCATGTGTAAAGAGCTATATAATTGCTAGCTATTTTTATCATATCACCATCATCATTTAAAAGACGAAAATGATTTTCAGAAGAGAAATTTGCATTAATAAAAATTCATCCAGTGGTTTAACCTTATATTGAGTGATTCACGGATCCATTGTGGAATGGCATAGTGTTCATTACCTGAGTAATCACTGACATGTTTGCTTTTATATAGGTCCAAACTAAATGACATGATAGATGCAATTCCAAAAAGTAAGAAGAACAAGAGATGTCAGTTGCACTCCTTAGATACACACAAACCAAAACCTTTGGGGTAAGTCTGGTTGAACACAAAGATTCTGTTTTTCATTGTTAGAATTATAAATTTTGGACAAACTCAGTGGTCATTGACCAAGAAAAACATGAATTTCTTTGCACAGTTGAGTATACATTATTTTTCACAAATGTCAATCTGAGTATGATTCTTTTAAGACCTTTTGCCTTGATTTTTTTGACATATTTGATCATAAAATATATTTTTGCATTAGAACTTTTAAATTTTTAGAAGGAATTGATCCCTGATATAATTTTGTTATTGATTTTACTTTAACCAGTAAGAATAAATTTCTTTGATCCATTCGGATCCTGGAAATTGCTTTATATATAAATGGTTGTTTCCTTTAATTGTTCTCATGACCTAACTTTTATATGTAAACCATTCTTCAGAGTTAATAATTTCTAAGGCTGCCCCTTCTTGATGATTAAATCACCATTGAGTCATTTTCAGAAGTTACTTTTAGGGACGTAGGCTTAATGTATGGTTCTTCTACCTATTTTCTAGTATCCTTCCATGATGGGGCAAAGTATTGTAGGCAGTTACTGGGAAAATGGTCCCTGTGTATCTAGGATGGAATATAAATTAAAGTCAGGCTTTTTATTTCATCTTTTAAAAATCAATTTATGTCAAGAAATGGAGTATGATTAGTACCACTGTTTTTGTTAATTAAAGATGTCACCACTTTAAAATAAACTGAATTACAGTTAATAATCTGTTTTAATGCTTGATTTTACCTTTAGCACATTCTCTTATAGTAAGAAAGGATAATATAAATGCACCATTCACTTTATATGCCTGTTGTTTTTGTTAATTTTTCTTACCCTCTGAGGTAGACTCTATGTGCTATCTGGTGCAGTTTTCTACTTAGATAAGGAACTAGATTCTGCATGAGTGGGCTGTTAACTAAAATTGTATTGCAATTTGGATATATAGTTTGAGTTTAGAAGTCTGACTGTTGAGGTATTCTAGCCATTTTAATTTTAGTTAGAGGGACCTAAGTATGTTTTTAGATTGATCTAAATCTATTCCCACATAGCTTAAGGCAGATCATAAATAAAATCTGTATATGAAGTATTTGAAGATAAAGACCATTTAGCCTTCTACTCTAGTGATATTTAATCTGATTCATAGCTATTTATAAGTTTCTTTCTAGGTAAGACATAACTTGGACTAATTTTGAAAGTGTGACTAAAAAAACTGTTATGAGACTCTTTAGTTAATATTTTGATGTTTAATCATTTAAGTAAAAAAATATAATGCATAAAATGATAATTTTGCAAGCCCTTCAGGCTTGATGATAATTCTTATTAACCACTTACTGCTTATCTTAGTGTTAATCTTTTAATACTTAATCACAACTCTTTTGTAGAAAGATATATTCTTAATTCTACTTTACATTATCTCTGTATCACCGAATACTTGAAAGGCATTAATTATCTTAAAGCACTGAATTAAGGTCAAATTCCATTACAAAAAAACTCTTGACTTAGAAGTACCCTTAGCTAGTGACCTCCTTATCCTAAGCAGTAGTTGCTAACAATAATGTTAGAGTACCCCTAACAAATTTGAAGAGTATCTTAGAGTTCATTGTAATAGGGTTTGACCTGTATCTCTTAGGTTATAGTTCTAAACAGATTTAGTTTATTTTATACTTTATAGTTAAAGATTTGTGAGGCTTTGATTTTATAATTTTGTCTTTTAATACTACTACTGTACTACAGTGAAGGGAGCAGTAACAATGTCAGTTCAGAGAAGCTAAGTACAGATAAGAAAAGTAGTGAAGACCACAGGAAGGACAGCAAGTGTAGGATCATTTTCCATTATGGACCTTTCCAGGGAACAGCCAGGTAAAACAAAGTAATCCTTCACTCTGTTTTTGAATGTGCTGTTGTCCATGTGTAGTCATTGTTTATATTGGTATTCATTTTTCTTTCTGCAGAGGTTGTTGGATGGATGTGTGGGAACTAATGTCCCAGGAATGCAGGGATGAAGTAGTTTTAATTGATTCTAGTTGTCTTTTAGAAACATTAGAAACCTATCTGCGAAAACACAGGTAAGTCTTAAGATAAAGTGTAGTAATGTTATTAAATATCTAGTGTGCCTATCCCTCATTTGTTCTCATGAAACATTTTCCAGCATGATTTTCAGTATGACTAGATATAAGTTAACAGCTACAGCCCTTCATATATAACAGTATGGCATAGTGACTGAAGAGCTAGCCTCATAGCCAGGAAGACCTGGGGTATAAGTTCTGCTTCTGAAACATACTGGCTATGTGGCCCTGGGCAAGTCATTTAACCTCTCAGTGCTCTAGGCGCTGAGTGCCCACTGAGATCATAAGGTGCAAAGCCAGCTGCAATCATTCATAAGTAGGCAGCACTCTCCAGGTGTTGCAGATAGCAGAAAGCCAGATATAGTGGTATACCCCACTCCCCGGAACGTAATCCGGGGCCCTGTTTCCCCTATCCCTTCCCTAGCCACACTGGGGGAGCCTTGTCACTCAGTGGTGTTTATTTAGCTCCATACCATGTTCCAGGCATTGTGCTAGGCATTGAGAATACAAAAATAAAAATGAAACACTCCTTGCCCTCAAGGAGCTTACCCCCCTCTATCAGAGGAGGAGACCACATGTACATAATGAATATACAAAACAAATACAAGGTAATTTTTGAGGTGAGTTACTAGTAGCTGGGAGATCAGATCAGGAAGAGTTTTATGTAGAATGTAGCATCTGAGCTGAGCCTTGAAGGAAGCAAGGAATTCTAGGAAGTTGGAAGTGTGGAGAGAGGAGTGGATACTAGGTGTATCGGTCTGTGTAAAAGCATAGAGGATGGGAGAAACAAAAATTCAGTTTGGCTGGACCAAAATGCATGAAGGGAAGCATTGGAAAGGCACATTGGAGCCAGGTTGTAAAAGGCTTTCTGTGCCAAACTCCATTTGATCTTAGAGGTAATAAGGAACCAGTGGAATTTATTAGATCAGTTAACTGGTATGTCAGACTTCTGCTTCAGGAATATCCATTTGGCATTAGTGGGAAGGATGGAACAAAGAGGGGAGAGACTTTAGGCAAATAGATCAATAAGGCTTCCATAGTTTAGGTAAGAGGTTAGAGTCTGAACTAGGGGAATGACTTTGTGAGTAGAGATAAGGGGATAGAAGTGAGAGGTAGTGAAGCAGAAATGACAAGATGAAGGAACTAATTAGATATGTGAAAAGAGAGAGAATGAGGAGTTAAGGATGATGCCAGAAATAAGAGCTTTAGATGAACAGTAGGTTTTGAGAAAAAGATGAATTCTTTTTTGGACCTGTTAGTTTGAAATATTTGTTGGGCATTTGGTATGATATAGAATTGGAGCACAGAAGGGAGATAGGACTAGAAACATAGTTATCTTGAATAGAAATAATAAATATACCCATGGAAGCTTACGAGGTCACTGGAAGTATGTGTAGAGAGAAAGGATGAAGCAGTCAGAAAGGAGGAGAATCAAGAGTAAGTAGTGTCATGAATACTGAGGGAATGATAATGTGCATCTAGGAGGAGAAGGGTGGTCAGTAATGTCAAGCGTTGCTTAAAGGCCAAGGAGGATAAGGATTTTGAAAAAGCTACGGTTTTGTCTATTCTTGGTGAAAGCAGTTTCAGTTGAGTGATGAACTCCATACCCAGATTGCAAAGAGTTGAGAAGAGAAGAAGCCAAAGTACTTTGTTGTGAAAGGGGAGAGAGAGAAAGGTCACTTATTTGAAGAGGTGGAGTTCAGTGAGTTGTTGGTTCCCCCCAACTACTACCCCAGGTTTAGGACAGACTTGGACATGTCTGTAGACAGGAGAAAGGTTGAGATCAAACATTTGAGCTGGAAGGGGGATGGCTGTGGGGCAGTCTGTTGGAGGAGATGGGGAGGTGATGGGATTAAGTTTGTAGAAGGGTTGGCCTTGGGAATAGCAGTGTCCTCTAGCCACCAGACCTGCTTTCAGCCTAGCCCCTACAACCACCATCAAGGGGAGAAATCATTGTGGAGAAAGGGCTTACCTTCCTCATCACCACCAACAACTGTTGACCAACAGCACTGGGAGTGACTGCACCCCCAGACTACCAGTCCTGCTTCCATTCCAGCCCTTGCAGCTATCATCCAGGGAGGCAGCTTCTATGAAAAAAGGGTGGCCAGTCATCCACCAGCTTTCAGTCAGTTACTACACACAGGCAAGCCAGCCTAACTGAAGCAGCCAGGCATCTTGAGGGAGAAACAGGAGACAGCATGTGCCAGGCAAGTCACACCACCACCTTGACACTCATCTCCCAATCCTGATGGGGACAGCCCAGGACCCTGAACCCAAGAGTCTTTGGAATAACAATGTTTCCAAACCAGTGTCCACAGTCATCATCCTTGGAAGCAACCCTTGTGGAGATACAGCTAGGCAACTGCTCCTGCAGGTGCTACAACCACATCTTTTGAAGACCCTAAAAAGAAAGCTGTTGTCACCAGTCCTTGGCACTGTCAAATGATTCATCGACAGAAACTGTTAAGATATTATGGATGGAAATGACATTAAAGAAGAGAGAGACATTAACATCTGCTTTGCTGATGCATCCTAAGGAACAGGAAACCTTTCCTTCTGATGTGCAGCTAAAACCTTCCATATATGTCGTCTCCCCTGTTAGAATGTGAGCTCTGTGAGAGCAAGGACTGTCTTACTTTTTCTATTTGTATCCCCAGCAGTTAGCATAGTGGTTTGTACATAGTAAGCACTTAATAAATGGTTTATTCATTCATTTATTCCTTATGGAAAAGAAAACAAACCCCTTGACAAGCAGAGACTTGAATGAAGTTTTAAAAAGACTTAAAACCTCTCCCCTACCTCTTATAACTCACCTAAAATGTTTATTAAGTGGTTACCATGGGCAGGACCCTATAAGAACAAACTATTAATTAGTTATTGTATAGTGTTTCTCACCTTTATGCCTCTGGGATAGGTTCTTTTAGACTTTCCCATTGATAGTAAAACATTATTTAGAATTACTTGAATTCAGGAATTTCCTTTTCACCATAGTCTTTCAAAATTCATACATATGTATTGAGTATGTGGTCATAACTGCTTTGAATGATTCCTAGAAACAATTTGTAAACTTCTTCTAGGAAAACATAGAGCAGAGAATTAGAAATAATTGGTATTACAAAGAGCCATCTTTTATTCCTGTTTCCAAAAGAAAAAAAAGCTGCTTTTAGAGCTAGCTCTCTAAATTTTCAGGTTAAGCCTTTACTATAACTGCCTCCATTATAGTATTAGGTTGTAGAACATACTGTCTTTGTGACTTACTCTATTCAGCAAATAGATTTCTCTTCAGTGAATTTGTGATTTGAGAAGGAGAGATAGAAGAGATTTCAGTTATATGCTATATTCTACCTTTACATACATCTTGCAGTTTCTCTTAGACTAAGGTAATTAACATGTCGATGAATTTTGCTAAGATAAACCCTGTCCTGCTTAATCAAATATTTATTTTCTTTGAGCTCATGATCTGGAGTATTATATATCTATAGCTAATATCCACACTGTTTATGTCATGTTTTATATTTACATGAGGGATGCATAACCTCAATTTTAATAGAGAAAAAAGGACAAGTGAAGTCAACAATTCTTGTTTTTTAAGCAATATATTTTGGCAGATATTGAAATTAAGGAAGATTACATTGACTGTAAGAATTTCCGGTCACTTCCTCATTCTAATGGTTCTCTTGCCTTACCTGCCAATTAGAGAAATTTTCTTTTAAACCTGGTCTTCTGCCTTTTGAATATAGTATTGCTAAAGAGCTATATCATGAAAGAAATCACTGCCTGATTCCTAAAATGCCTTGATTTTTAACGTGTTTCAAATGTAAACTAAATTATTTGTCATAAACTAAGTTTCTGAATTATATACTGGGAGAAGGAAAGTGGAGCATAGCTCAGGTTAATCGAACTTTATTTTAGCATTTGATTTGTCTTCCACTCAGCTTTTACCAGAGTTTCTAAGGTACGGCAAAGATAAGGGAAGGAGAGGCAAGCAAGTTATTATGGATAGGTTGCAAATTGCATAATTTATTCCTGGAAGAGATGTTCCCAAGATAAGTTCAGTAGCGAGTGTTGACTAACTGTTGCCTGTCAAATTCTTGATTTGAGACATCTCAAGTCTTTATTTTTACTGTGTTTCTAAATATTACTGAGATATGGTTTGGATTTTAAGGTGTCATTTGTTCAGCCTCTTTGTAGAAAATTGTAATAATATATTTTATGAATATCCAGGTAGTTCCCCTCTTTTTTTTTTTTTTAAGCATCATCTACTTTTATGTGAGCTTTCCTGAGCACAAAGCAGTAAATATTTCATTGTACTACAGAGTGTCCCAAAAGTCTTAGTGCAGTCTTAAGATTTAATAGCTTAAAAATAGACTTTTGGGACACTCTATATTAGTGGACTAAGTTCAATGATATTGCATCGTTAGATGATGTGTTAAACTGTAAGTGACTTGGCAAACTCTAAGTATACTATTACTCATATGCAGAGTGGTTTGTTTCTTTGCTTAAAGTATTGCTATTAAACAACATACCTTGGTCCTTCCTTTGTATAGCAGAATTTTAAGAAACAAAAATTGTGTACTTATAATAAGTCTTATATTTAGCTATTTAGCCTTCTGAAAAAAATAAAAAATGCTTCACTGTCATTGCTTTTTTTTTTTAAACTGATTTTTTTAAAGGCTGATGAATTTAGGAATGACAGTGTTGGCTTTGCAAGTGTTGTCAGTCTTTTTCACCAGGTCTGCTAAAATACCTGAATTTGAAAAAGTATACTTTGAATCAATGAATGAAAAAGCATTTATTAAGCACTTAGTATGTGCTAAGAACTGTGTTCTTGTTAAATATTGGGGATACAAATAAAAAAGCAAAGACAGTCCCTGCCCTCAAAGAGCTTATAATGGGGAAATAACACATAGGAAAGGTATGGTCAGGGAAGGCCAGTTTTGTTCCTGATAAAGGGATGGTGAATGGGACTTAGGGGAATAGAGTAACATCCCTCTCCAGCACCAGAAGTGGAGTTGGGGGCTGGGGTGGAAAAAGGGGATGCTTACCCCTAGTTGGTAAGGAAGTTGTGGAAGAGGGGGGCCTTGAGTAGAGAGAGTAATATCAGTTTCTTTCAGATACACACACACATACACATACACACACACACACACTCAGTCACTCACTGTAGATTGACAGTCCTCAGCCAGATGCTAGCATTCCACATTATGACAAGATTTACAGCTTAAAGAATATTAAGACATAAGGAATCTAATCTTTTTTCTCTTTCTTAATAAGAATAATAATACTAGCATTTCTATAGCGCTTTAAGGTTTGCAAAGCGCTTTCCATATGTTTAATCCTCACGGTCACTCTGTGAGGGAGGTGCTGTCCCCATTTTACAGATAAGGAAACTGAGGCTGAGAGAGGTTAAGTGACTTGCCCGGGGTCATACAGCTAGTAAGTGAGGCAGGATTCGAACTCAGGTCTTCCTGACTCCAAGTCCAACACTTTAAATAAATTGTGTAAAATAGAATTTTAAAACCTTACAGAAATTTTAAACTGTGATAAAATGTATATTTTAATGGAAACTAAAATTCATTTGTTCATTCAGCGTATTCCTTGAGGCTTGCTTAATGATGTAGATTGAGAAAAATGTCTTCATCATTATGCTAATCTACTAAATGAGGCAGAGTGAAGTAGTACTGTATACTGGGCAGAATTCAGGAGACCTGGGTTCTGGTCCCTACTCTATCACTAGCTCTGTTTCTTTGGGCAAGTTGCCTTTTCTTGGCCTCAGTTTTCTCATTTGTAAAATAAGGGAATTGGACTAAATGATCTCTTAAGATCCTTTCCAGTACTAACATTCTTTTGAGTCTACATCATAGCCAATTCTTATTTTGACTGCTTGCCTTTTTAAATTTTTACTAGGTTTTGTACTGACTGCAAAAATAAAGTACTTCGAGCATACAATATTCTTATTGGTGAGCTTGATTGCAGCAAAGAGAAGGGTTATTGTGCTGCACTATATGAAGGCTTGCGGTGCTGTCCACATGAACGACACATACATGTATGCTGTGAAACAGATTTCATTGCACATCTGTTGGGTCGAGCTGAGCCAGAGTTCGCAGGAGGGTATGAGTATGTAATTTGCTAGAATGGGCTATCTAGCGCTTTGCTTCTTTATTTTATTACCGAAAGTTTGTTTCTAAGCCTTGTAAATAAATCTCTTCTGCACCTTTGCCTCATTACATATGCTTAGATATAAAGCCTATGTTTTGAAGTCAGCCTTCATAATACATGTTCTCTTGGTTCTGTCTGTTGATACAGAAATATACATTTCTTTATTCTATGACTAAAAATAGGAAGAATATGGTTTGTGACTATTGGTTCAGTTCCATGCTCCAAGTTGGATCAAAAGGAGATGGACATTTTTTGTTATATGAATGTAATTTTTTCAGTTGAAATGATCTAAAAGTGACTTTTCCATTCATGTGGAATTGTAAAGCTTTAGTCTGGGTAATTGCTGTAAATGGGCCTCCAATAGTTTTATGGAAAAACCACTTTTGCTAATGTTGCTCAAGATTATGGGCTTGGCAGCAGGGTGTCAGCACTTTGGATAGAATTGCTCTGTTTTAAAGGTAAGCAATTCATGAACTGTGCATGCTAATTTAAATTTAAGAAAGGAAAACAAAACCTCTGAATTAAATGTGATCTTTGGCTAGGTATGAAAACAAAATTAGAAAAAAATAAAGATGGTCACTTGTTTTAATTGAGCACATTCTTAATCCCTTTATCGTTTTGTGTGTAGGTGAAATAGTTTCTCATTTTAGGATTACTTCTCTTTTCTATAAGAGATATAGCTGAATAATTTAGTTCTTATCCCTATCTTCCTGCTTCCTTAATGTTCCATTTCTTTGAAAAGTTCAGGTTTTTTGTCCTTAGCAAAAAACAAAAACAGTGAATGAACTGTATTTGACTGGGTAATTCCAAAGTTCTAATTGCTGCACAGAATTTGTGTTACTATAATTTTCAAGTGCCAGTTCCTGAATTACCGTCCTTTTTAGCTGTACTAAGATTTAAGTCTTCACATGTGTGTTTCTGTGTCCTTGATATCACAGACATGCATGTATGTTTACATATGCGTAGATATACACATATGTGTATATTTATAGATATCTAGCTTTCTTAATACATACTAGTGTTCAGGTTGTGTTAAAATATAAACTTGATGACACAGAAAGCATTAATGTGGTAGATTTGTTGAAAAGTCACTGCCTGATTTTAATGCTTTATAGGCGGAGGGAAAGGCATGCTAAGACAATAGACATAGCCCAAGAAGAAGTTTTGACCTGCCTGGGTATTCATCTTTATGAACGACTGCATCGAATCTGGCAAAAACTACGGGCTGAGGAACAGACATGGCAGATGCTTTTCTATCTTGGTGTTGATGCTTTACGAAAGAGTTTTGAGGTATGGAGGGGAGCTGTTTCAGTACTCAAGAGTGCTTGATCAAAATAGTGGACTGAATCTTAAAGTGAGAAACCAGTTAATTTTCCTCTCTTAATATTTGTGGCTGATAGGCATCATAAGAGTGTTTGGCTTTTTGGGGATGGGGAGACCTAATTTTTCTCCTTTCTGATTTTACTCCTAGTCTACAAAATGAAGAATAGTGATTACTTAACAGGATTTTGTGAGAGAGCCAATAAAATATTGCAAAGCCCTTGGCAATACACAGCTGTCTAAAAAAAAGCATATGTAGTGAAACCTTAAGTATATTTTACTCACTTTAAATTGAATATGTTTCCCTTTCTCCACAGTTTTATCATTTAGTTTTCTCTGTCAAAACTCCTTTTGGTGTTTTTTTTTTCCCTATTACACTCAAAAGTTTACCTCCCCCTGCCTCTTTTAAATAATCTGTAACATCTTTTTAGCCTTATCTTAATATTGTTTAATTTAACCTTTCAGAGCACAGCCACTAGTTTGGAAACTTGTAGATTCCAGTTTAATTGATTTCTTGTTTCAATATTATTAGATGGAAAGCTATTCCAGAGTCAAAAGTTTTCAGTTGTACTTGGAGAGAAATAAATTTAGTTATTAAATATTCCATTGTGATATGCTTTAGGGGTTGATCTTTTCTTGTTCTGTTGTTTCAGTTGTGTCCAACTCTTTATGACCCCATTTGGGTTTTTTTTGGACAAAGATAGTGGAGCAGTTTTGCCGAATCCTTTTCCAGCTCATTTTGTGTTTCGTTTTGTAAATATTTCTTAGTCGCCTTACTTGTTCCCTGTTTCATTCTTTCTCTTTTACATCTTCAGAAACTATAGTTTTTAATACAGTTTGACTAAGAAGCACAGTTTTGTTTACCTTGATGTCTTAAAATACTGAAATGTTCAAATATTGTTGACTGAATTAAGATTGTATGTAGGGAAGTGGGGAAGTATATCAGATTACAGTATTTTTTTTCCCCACTATATTTGAAGATTGGTCTAATTAGGGACTCTTGGAGAATTTATAAAATCTTTACTGGAAGCTAATTTTCAAAATGCATTATTAGTTTTTAATCTGATAACATCTTAAACTGTCAAATTAGAGTAGAAAATTATCCAGTGGCATAATTTTTTATTTTTCTAAATAGATGGCTGTGGAAAAAGTACAGGGTATTAGCCGATTAGAACAACTCTGTGAAGAGTTCTCAGAAGAAGAAAGAGTACGAGAACTCAAGCAAGAAAAGAAGCGCCAAAAAAGGAAGAATAGGCGGAAAAATAAGTGTGTATGTGACATTCCTGCCCCCTTGCAAACAGCAGATGAAAAGGAAATAAGCCAAGAAAAGGTAATTTTGAATCAACTCATGAGTAGTCTATACCAAAAGTTCCTTAGGAGAAGCAAGACTTGTCTGATTTTTGAGTATTCCTAGTTTAAGTGTATTATTTTTTACTTTTCTTTGGGATTTGAATTTTGCATCTTTTTGCTACCTTGTACCAAAGTAGGTAGTAGTAGAGCTGAGTTAGAACAAGAAACACAACATCTTTTTGTTTTGTAAACTTGAATTCTCTAGATAAAATCAGGTAGTAGTATTTGTTAGCCCAACCTGCAATGATAGGATAAAGTAAAAACTCATACGTTTGACCTGTTTGAAATGATTAGATCTTGAAACTAGAATATACTGTTTTGGAAATGTTTACTCACCTTTGTATGTTTTTGGGCTTACACTTGTTGAATGTTCTAGAGTATTATTAAGCCATTTCAATCCCTCTGTGCTGGGAGGGGGGGCATCCCTTTATATTACAAATGCTAAGGAAGTCATTTAAGTGCCTTTTATAATCATTTGTGCCTTGATCATTTAAGGAGACAGGTTTTGTGGAAAACAGCTGCAAAGCCTGTGGCAGTACAGAAGAAGGTAACAGCTGTGTAGAAGTAATTGTTACCAATGAAAACACTTCATGTACCTGTCCAAGTAGTGGCAATCTATTGGGATCTCCTAAAATAAAAAAAGGTGAGCTATTAAGCATGTGTTCTTTCGGTTTATCTTCATTTATCTTTAGATAGAAGAAAATGAAGTCATAAATCTTTTTTCTTAGTTGTTAGTTAGAAAACTATGTTAAGTACAAATTATTCTGTAACTTCTGATTTATTCTCAGGTTTATCTCCGCACTGTAATGGTAGTGATTGTGGATACTCATCTAGCATGGAAGGGAGTGAGACAGGTTCTCGGGAGGGCTCCGATGTAGCCTGCACTGAAGGCATATGTAACCATGATGAACATGGTAGGTGCAGGAGGAATTTCTTGTTTATGACTATCACAGTGGCTGCTTTTCTTTAAGAGCACAATTGAGAGTGTTCCCTCTTTCAGGTGATGATTCCTGTGTTCATCACTGTGATGACAAAGAGGAAGATGGCGATAGCTGTGTGGAGTGTTGGGCTAATTCTGAAGAGAATAACACAAAAGGAAAAAACAAAAAGAAGAAAAAGAAAAGCAAAATGTTGAAGTGTGATGAACATGTAAGGGTCATAACTTGTCTATATCAAGAATCATATTTTGCAGTTTTATTTTATACAGTTCACAGCATCTAAAGTGATAACTTAATGAGTAACTTGGAATCATAAAGCAATACGAAAAAGCCCTAAGGATCAGTGTATTTATTTTGTGATTTTCTAAGATGTTTAAGGAGCTGCTGTGACTTGTATTTTCTTTGTGCTCTTCTGTTACATCAGCCCTCTTTGTCTCTTTCAGTGCTCACCTAAGTGTTAGAATCCCATTTCAAAGAGCTGAACTCATTCATTTTTCCTGTAGTCTTTCTCTATTTAAGTACCCTTTCTGAAGATTTGTCAAAGTCTTCCTTTTTGAATTGTAATTAATTTGCTTAATAATTATTTACTGTGATTTCAGATCCAAAAGCTTGGAAGCTGTATTACAGATCCTAGTAATCGAGAGACCTTAGGAAATACCGTGCACACAGTGTTTCACCGTGACAAGACCAAAGATTTGCATGCTGAAAATTGCTGCAGCTCCGAAAAGGGTGGGCAGCTACTGCCTTGGTTTGAACATAGGAAAAACGTACCACAATTTGTAGAACCTGCAGAAGCGTCACTCGGACCTGACTCTGGAAAAGGTGCCAAGAGCTTAGTTGAACTCCTTGTAAGTACTTTGACATGTAGTGGTGTAAAGTCTGCAAACTGGGGGGAACATGAATGCTTAGGGAGAAGGATGGAATAAAGAGAATCTGTGCTCTAAGTGACTGCAGTTCAGTTTTACTTTAGAGGGGGCACAGGCTACTGCAGAGCAACCCCTTCTTTGCTTCTCAAAGCTCAGTGTCTAAATGAGGAGCTGGATTGTCCTCCCAGCCCCATGTCACTGGGGTAGGTTGGAAGAGTTGTTGGCATTTAAGAGTAAACCCTTGTAGTTACTACGTATCCCTACTTCAAGCTTCTGTTCATAGCAAATACTGTATAGAATCATCATCCTTGAAACTTGATTATTGCCAACTGTGTCTGTCAGTTTATGGGAAACTTTCTTCCAGACACGTGAGGAATGTGCTGCTCACCCTAAGTAGGATGTGACAGTCCTCTGTTGCCTCTGTTTTATGCCATGAAAGAACATGGCAGAGTCAGGACTATGGGCAAATTGTACCTGATCTCCCAGCTCATGAGATGAAGAGTGTGATATATTTAACAATGATTAGGGTACTTTGTGTGGTACTGAGGAGTAAGATCTTGTAATAGAATTCTTAGTGTGTTTATAATATAATACTCTCCTGTAAATAGAGAAGGCTGATTTTGTTTTTCAAGAAACTGGCACACAAGTATCAATTCTGTTAGAGATTTGTTGTTGTTTAGTACTTTCTCACTCTTCATGAGCCCATTTTGGGCGGAGATACTGGAGTAGTTTGCCATTTCCTTCTCCAGTTCATTATACAAATGAAGAAACTGAGGCTACCAGGGTTAAATGACTTGCGCAGGGTCACATAGCTAGTAAATAAGTGTCTGAGGACTCAGATTTGAACTCAGGAAGGTGGGACTTCCAGACTCGAGGCTCAGTGCTCTATCCACTGAGCCACCTAGCTGCCCCTACTAGAAATTATTTATGTGGTTATTCAGTAGTTGACAATACTTGTAATCCTAAGGGATTTGAACCTAGAATTTCAGACCACGTGTTAGACTTATTGTTTCTATTCTTGAATTAGAACAGGGAACTCAAGAGAGAAAAAAAATTACCTCTATGCAGGTAGGTCAGTCCCAACTCTGCCACTTCTCTTAGGGAATTGCCTGGAGCACTTAGAGAGGTTGTGACTTGGCCACAGATACGTAATTGGTTGTGTGTGTGAGACTGGAACCCAGGACTCTCTGGCTTTCAGACCTGAGCTCTAGTCCCTACTCAAAATTTCCATTGTTGTTGCAATTATTAATCATCATCTTTATATTGCTTATTTTGATAGCCTTTTTTATATTTAAAAGAGTTTATATTTTAAATTCTTGGATATTAAACAAACTGAAACCTAAAAGCTTGGATCTTTTTTCTTTTCCCTCTCTATCAGCATGTCCTATATTGTCTCTCCTTTCTTTATTTTCAAGTCCTAGTTTTAATAGTTACACTTTCCTTTGCAGGATGAATCTGAATGCACTTCAGATGAGGAAATCTTTATCTCACAAGATGAAATACAGTCATTTATGGCAAACAACCAGTCTTTCTACAGCAATCGAGAACAGTACCGACAACATCTGAAGGAGAAATTTAATAAATACTGCCGCTTAAATGATCACAAGAGACCCATTTGTAGTGGCTGGTTGACAACGGCCGGAGCAAACTAAAATAAATAAAATAGCTCTGTCTTTCATTGAAACACTCAAGATGACTACTGCGCCTTCTCTTTCAAAAACTCTTAATTTAGTGACTTTTGGCAGAATTTTATCTTAAATCAATGTGATTCTTTTCTCTTTTGTTTTCGGGGACGTTGGTGGAGGTAACTTCATTAATTTGTTCTTTCTTCAGGCTTGTATGTTTAGTTGAGTAGCTGTGCAAGCCTGCCTTATAATTTAAGCCATCTCTTTTCATTAAATGTTTCTCTTACTGTGAGACTTACAAAAGCAACTTAGTGGCAAAAAGTAATGTTGTACTTATAATTCTGTACAGAAATGATGAGCTGAATATAAGGTTTTACAAAGTAGACATCCACTTGCAAAAATGTTTGGATGTAATATGTTAAAGCGCAATGTGCAAAATTTAAAAATAAAGAATATTTATTAATACGCATAGTACAATTTGGTGTACATGTTTCTACTTAATGTAATAATAGTGTTTAGTTTGCCAATCACTTGACTTAGTAACTCAACCTGGTTTTGATGGGGTAGATGGTGAAGAAAATCCTCTTCAGTGAACCTTCATAGAAAAATGACTCCTAGATTTCAACAAAAGAATAAATCCTAACCTTGATCACTATTCTAGTGCTCCTAGTTGATTTTATAAGATATTTTTGATACCTTTTTTTAAAGGTCCTAGTCTAGTACCTCTTTAAATATACCAGTTACCCTAATATTCCTGAATACTTCACTTGCTCTTAATAATAGTGCCCTAAATACTTGTTAATTCAAAGGTTTATATTGACCCATAAGAATGAAAACAGAACTTGGCAGACTTTCAACCAGGGATTACCTAACAGGGCAATTACTTGCGGTTTAAAGCTTAGGATCAGGAGTTGCACTAAGTAGTTAAACACACTGAAGTCTGCATAAATGCATGTTCAGCCTTATCTGGTTTCTAACAATAAAGTCACTATGGCATTGCTGTCACAGGCTGTCTGTGTAAGTACTGAAGGAAAGGAAAGACTCCCTAAGGAGAGGCATTTGGCTGCCAGCTCTGCACTTCTCCATTTAAAAATCTGAGTCAGTAGCTGAGTAAACACAAGCAGTTGGGTGGTTTTTGATCTGATGTACATGCAAGCAAATGGACAATACCAATTAACAATATCATAATACCTTTGGCATTGTAGGAATGGGGTGAATCTGATATTCAGACTTAAAATGGAGATGACAGGCTGTGTGTAATTGTCTCTTTTTGAGGTTCCTAAAATGCTTTTAGTTAAAGACCACAATCTAGGGCAGAAGTTAAATGAAGTTTATGATTCCCCTTTGGCTCCTTTGTCGTTCGGCCTTGAAACTCTAATAATGACTGTTGCCCTATGTACCCTCATTGTCCTGGAGAGGAAACTAGGCTGCGGTCCAGCATCTAAAATTGAGCAGAAAGACTTGTTTTAGATGGGTGGATAAAACTTCTCATAGACTGGGAAATGTGAAGCCCTGGAGAATTTTAGTGACTTGCTCGAGGTCATGTGGCTAGTAATAGTTACAGAGCCAGGTCTATAACCCACTTTCTAGTTTTGTGCTTTTTCCACTATTGTAACTACATTTACTCCCTGCACACTTCCTTGGGGGAGAGGAATCATTCGCTGTAGTTTTTCACGTATCTGAGTCTTATGCCTGGCTCAGTCACTTACTAACAATATGACTGGACAAGTCACTTAACTTCCCCAGCCTGTTAATTATTTTTAAAATAGGGGTGGTTCTGGCTGGGTAATTGGTGAAATTTGATGATGAGAACATGTTTGAAAACATTTTGTAAACTGCAAAGTGATGAGAGTATATGGTACGGTTACTTAAACATTTCACAATATGTGGATACCTTCCATATACACACACTGCCTAGAGCTCCCAAGTCCATATTCTCCACAATATATCCTTCTATCCAC
This sequence comes from Potorous gilbertii, assembly GCA_028658325.1. Lineage (NCBI taxonomy): Eukaryota > Metazoa > Chordata > Mammalia > Diprotodontia > Potoroidae > Potorous > Potorous gilbertii. Next base: position 545,988,444 of record CM053770.1, read on the forward strand.
AATATATCCCACTGACACTCCAAATTCAACTTGTCTGAAATTGAATTTTAACTTTAGTGCCACCATTTTACTCAGCCTCCCACATTTGCAACCCTTCGATCTTTGACTCCTTTATCATTCACAGTCAGTTACAAAGTCCTCTAGTTCTTAAGTTCATATCCTGCGTCCACTTGGTCTTGCCTCCTCTCCAATCTCTCCTTCGGGGTACCATGATACTCCAAATATAGAACCATCTCCTCTTTTGTTCTGCCTGAGATCACATTCTGTGATTTGTTCTTTCAAGATAGCTAGCATGGCATACACACTGTATATACAGTCAGGAAGACCTGAGTTTGATTCCACAGTATGTGGATGAGGGAATCAACTGCACATAGATAATAGTGTGTATGAACCCATGTGAATACTTGAGATCACTCAAATGGAGGGTGCAGGGAGAGGGTAGCACAGGGTAGAGTCTTGTACACCTAGAGTATGGTGACAAGATGTGGATGACAATTAAACAAAGAAACTGGGAATGTTTCTGATGGGAAAACCAAGAAAGATTAGTGCCATGAAACTCAGAGGAGAGAGTAGTCTGAAATGTACCCAGAACTGAACTCTGTTCCAAATATGGTCTGACCAAAGTAAGATTATCACTTCTCTCATGGTCCTATAATAAAGATAATATTTATATAGAGCTTACTATATGCCAGGCACTGTGCTAAGCACTTTACAATTATTTGATGCTCACAACAACCCTGTAAATGGGGATATCCCCATTTCACAGATGAGGAAACTGAGGCAAAAAGGTTAAATGACTTGTCCAGAGTCACATACTAAGTGTCTGAGGCTGGATTTGAACTTGGGTCTTTCTGAATTCAGGATTCCACTGCGTCATCTCCCTGCTATAAAAAGTCAGAAATGACAAATACTGTATCAGAATGAGTTGAGGCTGCTGCAGGAAGCTAAGAACAACAAATATGGAGGTTTTATTCTATATTGGGAGAAAAAGGATTGAAGGACTCGGCCCTTTGCTTAGGGTAGATGGGATGATAGTGACTGACGAGAGAGAAGGCAGAGCTGTTCAATTCTTGGTGTTTGCAAAGCAGAATGACCTTTACAGATAACTGATGCCCAAGATAAGTATATTGTAAGAGAACACCTAGCTGCCCTGTGTATGAATTCAAACCACCTGGCCCAGGTGAACTACATCCTGGGTCCTAAAAGACCCAGTTAGTGTGATTATCTGAAATAACATGGAAAGCGAGAGGTATGCTACAAGATAGGAGAAAAGCAAATGTCCAGAAAAGAGAACAGTGTGCAAACTATAAGTTAACGAGCTTCACTTTGCTTCCTGGGGAAATTTCAGAACCAATCACTAAAGGGATGATTAGTGAACATACAGAAAAGGAAACTAATTACAAAAAGTAAGATCTTTTCTTCAGAAATTTCTTCAGTCTTGGTAGACTAACCTAATTTTCTTTTTTGACAAGATTACTAAAGTAGTAGAAGGGAGAAGGCTGTCATATGGTTTACCTGGATTTAATATGGCTTTTGTTAAAGTATTTATTCTTGTGGAGAAAATTGTTTTGCAATGTGATAATATTGTCCAGTATGGTTTGGACAATGATACCATCAGATAGATTCAGAACTGGTTGTCCATTCAGTGTCAATATGAAGGAGGTCTCCAGTACAGTACTGTAGGGATCTGTGCTTGGCCATGGGCTATTTTACATTTTTATCAGTGACTTTCATAAAGGCAGAGATGGTATGTTGATTAAATGACAAAGTTAGGGGAGATGGTTAACACAGTGGATGACAGAATCCAAAAGAATCTTGACAGGCTAGAGCATTAGGCTCTATTCAGTACAGATAAATGTAAAGTCTTGCACTTGGTTAAAAAAAAACAAAACTTCTCAAGTATAAGATAGGAAAGCCATATATAGATAGAAGTTGGTCTGATAAAAGACCTTAGGGTTTTGGTGGACCGCAAGCTCAATATAAGTTAGCAATGTGATGTAGCAGCCAAAAATGCCAAAGCTATCTTGGGCTGCATTAAGAGGAGCATAACTTTCAGGAATACAGAGGCAATAACTCTACTGCATTCTTCCCTGTTCAGATCTCATCTATAGTATTATAATTAGTTCTGGGAGCCATGGTTTTTGAAAGACATTGATAAGATAGAATGCGTTCAGAGGAAAGCACCCAGAATGTTGAAGAGCCTTGTCATCCAGGGAGGAAGAGCAGGCTTAGGGAAGATGTGATAGCCATCAAGTACGTGAAGCATTATCATGGTGCAAGAGGGCTTGGACTTGTTTTGTCTCCAGACAGCAGAACCAGGATTAATGATAATGTAGCTAACATTTATATAGTGCTTACCTGTGCCAGGTACCGCGCTAAACACCTTACAATTAGTATTTCATTGGATCCTCACAACACTTGGGAGGTAAGTACTATTATTGTCCCCATTTTGCGAATGAGAAACTGAGGCAAATGGGTTAAGTGATTTTCTCCAGGGGTCACACAGCTAGTAAATACTGGAGGCTGGATGTGAACTAAGGGTTTTCTGACTCTACTAACTGCCTTCAAGGGTAGACGCTACCAAAAAAAAAAAAGCAAATTTAGGTTGGTATTGGCAAAAACCTCCTAACAATCACAGATGTCCCAAAATGGAATAAGCTGCCCCTAGATTTGATGTTCCTCCTCCTTGGAAGTTTCAAACAAAGTCTGGATGACCATTTGTGGGAGTATAATTGAGGATTCCTTTTCATGTATGGGTTTGTCTAGATGGCCTCTGAGGTATCTTCCAACTCTGATATTCTGATTTGTAGGGTCATTTTTTTCATCTCTCCCCTCTCCAATTCATCCTCCATACAGATGCCAATGTAATAGTAATAAAATATAAGTTGTATGTAACTCCTCTGCTCAAAATTGTCCAGTGGCTCCGTATTGCCTCAAAGCTTTTCCTAGTCTGTTTCCAGCTTAGCTTTTTAGACTTATCACATACTCCCCTCCATACATACTATATTTCTACCAAACTAGCCTATTCACTGTTTCATAAACAGCACTCTTTACCTATGCCTCAGAAACATGGAACCTTTCTTGGTCTCCCCAATTTTCCCCCAGAAAAGACTTTGTATTTACTGTGTATATTTGTATATACATATGTGTATCTAATTTACTGACATGTGCATATGTTGTTTCCCCAGATAGAATGTAAACTCTCTGAGTTTGTTTCTGTCTCAAAAACCCACCCAGAAACACAGGGCTTGGCCACATAGAAAATGTTCAATAAATTGATTGTACTGATCATGGTCAATTTTGAGACTATGCCTTACCAGGATCAGTAGGAAGAACGGGGAATATTTTTCCTAGGGAAGGTAAAATCTGGTTGTGAGAGGGAGGAGACTTGATTTTTGCTTTCCAATATGTGAAGGAAAGAGAGATTGGAACTGGAAGACTTAGTCTGCTTAGTTGCAGAGAACAGAATTCAGAGAAATGGAATAGCAGAGACTTTAAGGAAAATCATTTCTAAAATAAAGTAATAGATTGCCTCCAGAGGTCTCTAAAGGTTCCCTCTCCCTAAAAGCCTTCAAGGGAAAGTGGGGTGATGACTTAAAAGTTGTAGACAGAATTCTTTGTTAGATTTGACTTGGACAGATCCCTGGCCTCCAAAGTTCCTTCCTTGTCTCAGGTCACCTGTCATGCCCTAGAGGAACTTCTCCCCCTGAGGCCACACTCTTTGCATTATTGCCCATCTCTTTTGGAGCACTATTTCAGGAATGCTTCACTTCATTCCCTTCTCTCAGGTCATCTCCTTTACCATCTCCCCACTAACATCTAGCCCTGCCAGCACACTCTTTCTCACTTTCTCAAGTTCTTGGGATCCTCAACAGTGAATGATCAGTCAGTTAACAAGCATTTATTAAGCATATAATATATATCAGGAACTCTGATAATCACTGAGTATTTAAAGAAAGTCAAGAATATGGTCCCTGCTCTCAAGGATCTCATTCTCATGGGAAGCGGGATAGGGAGACATGTAAATAACTATGTCCATATAAGATAGATGCAATGGAGAAGATAAAATAGAAGAGAGGGATACAGATAGAAGACAATAACTCCATTTATATAGCATTTTGAGGTTTGCAAAGCACTTTATAACTATTTTATCCTGGAAACAACTCTTGAGAGGTGAGATGTGAGCTTAATCATTCCTGTATTGGTGTTACTGCCCTATGGTCCCAGCTAGCAATGTTCAGAACCAAACTGCCCCATCCCTTGCCACCATTCCCCTACATATTTCCCCCATCAAAATGTAAGGTACTTGAGTACAGGGCTGTCTTTACTTTTGTATTTATAACCTCAATGGCTAGTGCAAGGCTCAGCACATAAGAAATGCTAAATAAATATTTTTTTCATTTATTCCCTTCCAACAGGAATTAATTCCTTCTTTACTCCCTCCTCCTTTTTGCCTTCAGTATTCCTATCTATCCTTTAAAGCTCAACTCAAATATCACTCTTCCACAAAGCCTTCCCTGATCCTTCAATATCGACCTTAGACATGACAGCCCTATTTTGCAATTCTCTAATGCATGTGACATACTGTGTATTATCTCTCTTCCATCTTCTACTGGCATCTACCTTCCAAAGGCTGCATCTGCCTGGGTGCTTAGCACAATACACTGCACTTTTCCCCTTTTGAATCTTGTGGTAGGTTCATTTTTGAATGTTTGTTTGTTGAACGAATAACCAATCATTCATCCTAATCTATCAAACATCCCTTTGATGAGATCATCTTCAGCTTTTGAGAGTTGGAATGCAAACTGAGCACCACTCCGGCCCTTTTCTCCCTTCTGATTGCAAAGGATTTTTGTTAGGGAGGGGGAAGAAGGAGGCAGGCTTTAAAATAAGAGGAGGCAAGGAGTGAGGTAGATAGATGAAGCACAAGCTTAGGAATCCAACGACAAGCTTTTGCCTCTTAGTCTCCCTTGTGGCACATTTCCTGTTTTATGGAGAGGGCAATTGAGGACTATATAGTTCCATGCCCAGGCTAGGGCTTATCTTTTTAGGAGAGAGGTTCCTGGTCCTAAAACCAATGCCAGGTTTTCAAGTATGGCTGTGATTCTTTCTTTACTCCACCCTCCTTGGGAGAGAAGACTGGAATAGAGATTTTCTTAAAGTCTACCAAAAGGGTGGAAGTGGGGATGCTTCTGCCTTCTTTTGGTCAGTGGTTAATTTCTGCTAGATTGAGATCAGAGGCACTAGGAAGAAAAGCCCACCGAGGAAGAAGAGAAGAAAGGACTGGAATCTCCTGTTCACAGATTCAGAGCTGTCAGGGGTCCCTAGAGATCAACCAGTCCAACCTTCTCATTATTACAAAAAAGGAGGCCCAGAGAGGTTGGACTCGCCTGCGGTCACACAGTATTAGAGTTGATATTTGAATGTAACACTTCTTTCCCCATTTTCTAGTTCTCATTATTCCTTCTCCCACCCTCAAAAAGAACCAATGAATAATAGCTAACACTTAAAGAAGACTTTTAGGTTAAAAAAAAAAGCTTTAAGCACAACCTATGAAGTAGGTATTATAGTTATTCCATTTTACAGATGAAACTGCGAAGTGACTGACAATGACTCCAGCAGTTTTTTTCTTCTCCTTCCCCTAGCTCTTGTCCATTAGAAGCCCCTCCTCCTCTCCTCCCAAAGCCCTAGAACCAAAGGCTCTCTCCGAAAGCCTTCAAGGGAAGTGGGATGATCACTCGTCCCAGCCTCACACCCCAACGTGGCCCCCACCGGCTAGCTTGTCACTGGACATCCCCAGCAAAGAGCGCTCAGCTTGTACCTTCTTTCTGGCACAGGGTGGATTTCTGTAGAACATGTTGTCTTCCCTTCTCCCATAGCAGGGGGTGTGGCAACGGTTCTACGGAACTGGAGTCCAAGGGTCCGAGTTCAAGTTACAACTCAGATGCTTTCCCACTGAATGTTGACATATGTTCACATAACTCATAATAGCTAGCATTGACACGGCACTTCCGAGGTTTGCCAAACTGTTACAAGTCATTTCATCTGATTTTCACAACTCTGGAGGGTAGGTGCTATTACTTTCTCCATTTTACTGAGGTGAAAACGGAGGCCGGCAGTGGCTGGTCGATTTGCCCAGCGTTACACCGGGAGCCGAGGCAGGATTTGCACTTGGGTCTTTTTGCGCCCAAGTCCAATACCCTCTCCGCTCCACCAGGTCGCTGCTTCTTAAATGAATGTTTAACGAACAGGTTTGCTGAATGGCCGCTCGGGTGTACAGAGCCGGAAGTAGACGAACCCGAGTTCTGGCACCGTCAGACGCCCACGCAATGTCGAGGCACACAGGCTTAAGCGTCACCGATGTGACCCGTATGACCTTGGGCAAGTCACTTCCCACCTCTGGGCCTCCGTTTCCTCCTGTGTAAAGTGAAGGGAATGGACCTGATGACCTCGGAAGTACTTTTAAGTCCTCAAGCTAGGACCCCTCCCTGTCTGCACCCCTCCTTCTGGCTTTAGATCAGGGGACAGGCACCACCTCTGCGCCCCTCTGGATTGCACACTCACGGCCCAGAGGCGTGGGTGGCGGCTTAAAGGTCCGAGGTGTCCGGGCACACTGGGAACAGGTGGGCCGGGGCCATGACATGGCTCGCCTGAGTCTAGGCCGAAAATGGCGACGTCTTCTTCCTCGTGCTGGGGGCGGAGCCTCTGGCCAGAGGAGGCGGGCGGGGAGGTGCCCTCGAGCTGGGGGCGGAGCCTCTGGCCAGAGGGGGCGGGCGGGGAGGCGCCCTCGAGCTGGGGGCGGAGCCTCTGGCCAGAGGGGGCGGGCGGGGAGGCGCCCTCGAGCTGGGGGCGGAGCCTCTGGCCAGAGGGGGCGGGCGGGGAGG
>CM053770.1:545995427-546084628 GCA_028658325.1 Potorous gilbertii
GAGGTGTCCTCGCGCTAGGGGCGGAGCCTCTGGCCTGGAGGAGTGGGGAGACGGTGGGGGGCGCGGGGCGTGGAGGGCAGCGGCCGGCGCAGGCGGGGCCGCCGTGACGGCTGACTGGCCGACCAACTGAGTGAGGGTCGGCGGGCATCTGAGCGGAGCCGAGAGGTGGAGTCGGTCGCCCGGCCTGGGGAGGATGAACTCCCACGGGTCGCAGGACAAGGACAAGGCGGGACTGTTGCTGGGGTCGGGGCCCTGGGTCGGCGTGGCCGGCTGCGCTGTGAAGGAATCCAGCACCCCCAGCATGGAGCGCTGGCAGGGTCGGCTGGCGCTGGTGACGGGTGCTTCCTGCGGCATCGGCGCGGCCGTGGCCCGAGCCCTGGTGCAGCGCGGACTGAAGGTGGTGGGGTGCGCCCGCACCGTCAGCAACATCGAGGTGCGAGAACTTGGGGCGCCTGGGGGAGGGGCCGGCACCGCCGAGGGGGTTGTGCAGGAGTGGGTGGAGGGGCTGTGAGCGTGAGGGGCTGGAGCTGTGGGTCGGGGGAGGCAGAGAAGTTGAGGCTACGATCGGTGAGAATTTAGGGTGCCCTCTGGGAGTGAGATTTTATAAATGTGTTGGGGGAGCTGAACTAGGTACAAGGGTCTCAGGAGATCGGGCCTGTGATCAGTAGGAGTTCGGGGTGCCCTGTGTGATCGTGAAGATTTTGTTTCGGGGTGCCGTGATAGTGCAAATGTGTGGTGCGTTAGATTGTAACAGTGAGAAACTTCAGGTTCAGGGATGTCTCAGGAGGCTGCGGTTGTGGATATCTGGGGGGCTGTGGTCAGTGAGAATTTGGGATTCCCTTTGTGGATGGAGACAATGAACATGGAGATTTTGTGAGTGTATTTTTTGGTATGTTTTTGTTAGTGTATTTTAATAATTTTAGTTTTTTTAATGACATTTAACAACATTTAATCTTTGGGGTTTTTCCCAATTTTAAGTTACAATTTCTCCTACCTTTTCTCTCCTCTAACCTCCCCTCCTTCCCCCCCCCCCCCATTGAGAAGGAGGGCAATTTAATAAAGGTTATACATGTGCAGTCTGTTAGTGTATTTTTAACTGTGTTACTGGCAATGTGTGTTATTGGGCTCTAATAGTGGGGGTTGAGGTACAGGGTTTCTGTGAGCTTTTCAATGCTGGGGGGTTGGAAATTGTGATCTTGAGGGAGGCTGTGATAGTGAGGCTTTGTGGTGCAGGGATCTCTAAGGGATCTGTGGGACAGAACTATGTTCCCAGGGATTTGGGATTGGGGATCTGGAAAGGGGCAGGAGTGTGATGGGAAGTTTGGGGATTGTAACTGCAGGAATTTGAGGGAAAAGTGGGAGAGCTGGGCTGACCCTAGAGGTTTTAGGAGCTGGGGTACTCAAAAGTTGATTCTGAGGAGTCAGAGGGGAACTAGGACACAAAAAATGAAAAGAATCCCAATCCTAGAGGATGTAGGATGATCCATGAGAGAGATAATCAGAGTTGGTTGGAAACTACTTGTGTGGCTTTCAAAGGCCATGCCTAAAAACGTCCTTCCTAAACCAGGTACTTCCTCCCAGTATCATCTTGATTCTACCCCCAGAACATCCATACTGATGGGATCCTTGACCTCTAGCATTTTACCTAGATATCTTGCCTTGTCTGCATTTAGAACCAAAGAGAAGGGGAAGGATAAGAGAAGAAGAGAGAGAAAAAAGAAGCTGTGAGACATTTGGTGGGAGGTAGGGGTAAGAAGGGGTGTTCATTTCCTTACTTGTTTTGCTATTCCAGATAGACCTAGGCCAGGTGGACCTAGGCAGCCAGTTTGAGATCCATTCTCCTTCCCCACCCTCCACCCCCTTCCATTTGGAGTATTTGTGCTTTTCAAGAGCCTTAAAGCAACTACAGTAATTAATAACCATTATGATTTTGGGTTGGGAGACCTAGGAATGAGAGGAACAAGAACAGGTCAGGGTATTGCCTTCTCTAAAGAGCCTTTTAGCACAGAAAGGATTCCTGAGAGTTAATATCTCCTTCCCAGTCCCAACTTGGGTGGACTACATGGCAGTTTATCTTTTATGGAGCCAGGAGATTAGGAATATGTCTGTCATTTATACTGTCTCATATGTGACATTGTGTTGAATTGAGGTTTAAATATGTGAACCCCAGGTAAGAGACTCAGATAACTCCTAGGTCATTCTTTACTCCTCAGCAGAGCTAGGTGGCCATTGGGGTTCTGGATAGTGCTCAGAAATCAGAGCTGGATGGAGCAACCAGGATACAGGGACAGAGGGAGTTTCTATGGGAGATCACAATCTCAATTCTTTCACAGCCCAGGGGGGTAGTGCTTGGCTGAAGGGCTTTATCATTGTGAAGGGAAGTGTAGAGAGATCTGATGGAGGTGAAGGTCTGTGAGAAAGAAGATTATCGCTCTCTGGGGCAGAGTCCTCAGCCTTAGAAACTGTTGACCAGTGATTCATTTTATAGCTTCTCTGATATTCTCAAGGTCATCTGGCTCCACCTAGCCTTTGCCTTACCCTCCCCCTCCATTCCAGCCAGCTCTTAGCAGCTCAGGCTTCAGTCCCAGTCCTGTGGCTGGGTTGTGTATCCTGGTGTCTACAAGGTTAGACTGGGCACTGGCCATCTGAATCTCACCATCCTGTGAGATTTCTAACCCTTGCCCCAAAATAGTCATACCTTTCGAGACCAAAAAACCCCAGGGAAGTCAGTCATTGAGTGTCAAATGAACTGTTAGTCTAACCAGATAAATTCCAGGATGTATAGTCTTTGTTTAAGCCTCTGTACAATATCTCTGGGTAGAGGCAAATGAAATTATTTATTTCTGGAGAGAGAGATACAGAAAGCTAGGTTAGGTGATGGGAAGGAGATGATAAGGACCGAATTTCCTTGACCCCTTCCCACAGGATTTTGGCCTCCCTTCTTTTTCTTCCAGGGCTAAAGTCTGGGGTACTCAGTTGGAAAGGATTTTGACCTTGCCCATTCTGAGTCTAGAGAAGAAGGGATGGGTTGTGTGTTTGAATTTTATTTTGGGGAGGAGGATGGGTATGGAGGGAGAGAGGGAGACAATCTCCACTGCAGCTACTTACTTCTTCACCTAGAACTTGACTTTTCTTTTTAAAGCCAGTGCCTGTTTTTCTCATGGGATTATCTGGAGCCTAGCTTTCTGGCAAGGGACCCCTGTACCTGGTCAGATTAGGAGATGGAAGCTGCTTCTGAGCCATAGGAATTATGTGTTTACAAGTTCTTTTATTGGTGGGAAAGGAAGGGAGCTCTCAGATCTTGGCAGATGGCTAAGCTGGATTGGAGCCAGCACCCATATGTCTTTAATAGAGCCCAGGTGCCCAGAGAGGATGGGCACTACCCACCCCCAGCTAGCAGATTGTTTTCCTTCTGCTGCTGCACCTCATGGACAGTCTCTGTGTAGTGTCACAAGGTCCTAGAGGTTTTCTTTATCTTTCTGTCTGGTTTTACATTCTCTGTCTTGGCCTCTCTCCCTAGTGTCTCTGTTTCAGGGTTCTCTACTGTTCTGAAGCTTCTCTAACTGCAGAATGGTTACCCTGTACCCTCCTTAGGGGAGCACAAGCTTGCAGTGAGTCCCACAAAGGGACATGTGTTCATATCACCAGGTCACCTACCTTATGATCCCAAGGAAAAAGTTTGAAGGAGAGAAGAGGGAGAATATATTCAGGGCACTTGGTGCCTCCTCCTGCAGGAGAGGAGATGAGGGATGGTATGACTCTGGCTGACTGGAGGAGACAACTGAGGCTAGGGATAGCCCTCTCCTGCCTGATTTAAAAATTTGTGAGAAATCTAGAGCAAACTTTCTGGACATCATTCCTTCCCTTTCCAGTGTGATGTAGAGGAAACTCCTCTCTGCCAGTTCCAGTGGGAGATAGGAGGAGTAGCACCAAACCTCTAAATAGAAACTCTGGCTTTATTGGCTAGAGTGGAAGAAAGGAGGGAGAGGTGAGCTGCTGGGAAGGGGATAAGAGTTTCTAGATAGAGGGAGATATTGTTCTACACCTTGTATCCTGGATCTTTCCTCCTCCATTCTCTCCCTCACTCAGACAGTGGACCATCTGCTGTTTGGGGTGAGGTTGGTGGTGATTGTTGAAAAGTACTCTTTTGCGGCAGGGGCTGGCTAGATTATGCTTAAGAAAGTAGGGTAAGAGAGTTGTGATGACAGAGAGAGAGAGAGAGAGAAACACTTAACAACTCATATCTGCTAGTCCCCTGACCAGATTTCTTCTCTTTATCACCAGAAACTGGCTGCTGAGTGTCAGAGTGCTGGCTACCCAGGGACTCTGGTCCCCTATAAATGTGATCTGTCCCAAGAGGAAGACATTCTGTCCATGTTCTCAGCTGTTCGAACTCAACACCAGGGTGTGGATATCTGCATCAACAATGCTGGCCTAGCCCGGCCTGAGCCACTACTCAGTGGCCACACTAGTGGTTGGAAAGATATGCTGAATGTGAGAGTTGTAGCTTTTGTAAGGGGTGGGGGGTGGGAGGGAAGAAGACTAGAAGAGGATGGGGTGAGCTGTGGAACCATCGACTTCTTGGAGTGGGTGATCCAGACCAGGATGTACTAAGTGAGGACCTGGTGGAGTCATAGTTCTCTCTACAGAAGGAGATTTAATAATCCCCCTCATTCCTTCAAACTACCATACTTATCCTTGCTGCTTCCTTTTTGACTGGAGTTAGGCTGTGTATTTTTTTCTTGAGAGTTTATAAAATTGGAAAAATAACACTATCTAGCAGGAAAAGCAGCAGCCTAACAATTAGGACCTAATTAGGAATTAGGTCTTATCCTCTATGAATATCTGCTTCTTCTTCTTCTCATTCATATATGTATACACACACACATATAAAATTTATCTCTAATTTATATTCTATATAATTTATATTTTAATTTATATTCTTTACATATATATATAAATTATCTCAATGAACATTTGGTAATTGCCTGCTTTTTCCAAGGCTCTCTGCTAGAGGGGCACCGTTCTTAACAGTGTTAAAATATCAAATAAGATAATATACGTGGAAGTCTTTTGAAGGATTAAGTACTATATACAGTATGGTAGCTTCCCCCCCTCCCCAAACCTTTATTCCATTTCTCTTGACATTGGTGTAGTGGAAAGAGCCCAGTCCTGGCAGTTAGGTGATAAAACTTCTTGATTTGACTTTGTTGAGCCCAGCCCCGTCTGACTCTGGGTGACTCCTCTCCTGCCCACCCTGCGTCCCCCACGTTTCTGATGTCAGCCTGTCTTCACCATCCCCCTCTGGGACAGGAGGTCCTTGTCCCTGATCTAGTGATTATTGCTGTTATTAAAAAAAAATTCCCCTTGGATTCTGTTTGGCCTGTTCAGGGTTCATTCTTTGCTTAGATCTGGGGTTTACATTTTATTTTCATGTTTGCCGAGGACAAAACACAGTAGTATGAAGTCTCAGAGGGTCAGAGCACTGCCTCCCCTCCCCGTTGACATAGGGGCCTCATCTCCCGATGTCACTGGGAGTTGAAGCAGGTTCACACTATGGATGTTCTATTCCTGAGGCTTTAGGTCAGACACCTGATAAGGAGAAACATCTAATCTCTTCCTAGCCAGTTGCCTCTCTCCCTGAGAGGAGAGATGTGAAGAACTGGTGAAAGGCTTATCTCTATCCATGGGCAGTGAGCCTGGTGGGGCCATGGTAGGGTCACAGCACGGCCAGTTCCTTACCTGACATTTTCTTTGGAGAATAGAGATTCTGGAAGTGCCCTGCTTTGCTAGAACAAGTAAGGTCAGGGGCATGTGGGTTTGTTGGAGCCACAAAGGTAATTTCTTGGGCTTCTCTCTCTCCCCACTTTCCCCCACAGCTAGTTCAACTTCATAGTTAGACCAGGAACATGTGGACAGGCTAGAGGAGGAGCCAAAAGGAAGATGAGGCTGCCAGCCCATGTCTCTTATATGCATGGGTGGGTAAATCCTTTGAGATTGTTAACTGTCTTAATTCACATTTTCCTGGGATCCCTACTTTACCTATCTTTTCCATGTCCCAGGAATTTCTTTCAGGAAAATGATAGTAGGAAGTATGGAAAGGTGGGGCCAAAGGGAGAGGGGGAGGGTACTAGGGGAAAATACTTTTAGGCTAAGTTTATTGTTGAGTTCCTCATTCTGAAACCAGGTGAACTGCTTGGAAATGTAGAACAAGGTGGTGCCACCAGAAATCCTGAGAGCAAAGCATTTAGTAGGAGATGCTCTGGTACAGAAGCTCTGATATATATATATATATATATATATATATATATATATATATATATATAGATATATCTATATATATATATATAGAGAGAGAGAGACTAGAAGCCAAAATGGGCTATTTGTAGCAGACCTGGGCAGATCCATTCGTAGAGGTTTCTGGGCAGTTGCAGCAGAGAGGTTTCCCTGATTCCATGGCCTCCAAGACTTGGGCACCAGTATGGTTCTTCCAGTTCTCCTATTTCAGAAGGAGAGGGGAAGAACAGAGATGGAGCCAAGGCTTTTGCTGAGCCTGGAGTTGTCCTGCTCCTCCGTACAGTGCAGGATTCAGGCAGCTCCCTAGGCGGTACATGGACCTCTTTTTCTGGAGATGGGGTTAGGCAGGATGTGATGCAAACATTTGTAAGTTATCACCCAGTTTGCTTGCTGGTTAGCTTTTTTGTAAAAAATACCTATAATTGAGGGGTTGGGGAGAGAATCTGTGAGGCCCCATGGATAGAGACTAGGGGTTGGGGCTGGCGTATCCAGGTTAAAATACCACGTCTGACATTTTTTTAAACATGCAAGAGAAAGTAAATCGCCTCTCCCATCCCCCAGCTCTGATGGCTTTAAACAGTCTTGGGAAGAAAAAAAAAAGACTAAAAATACACATAATCATCCCAGTTCACTACTCCTTCCCTCTCAGCACTCTTAGGTTCCTTCAGATTTAGCTTGGACTGGCTCAACCCAAAAATATTCCTGGTTGGACGTCTCAGTTCTCCATCCTTGATCCTTGCTTGCAGGTGAATGTGTTGGCCGTCAGTATCTGTACCCGGGAGGCATACCAGTCCATGAAGGAGAGGAGTGTGGATGATGGACACATCATCAACATCAACAGGTGAATAAGGGGTGGGTGATGATGCAGGAATGGTTCAATGCCATTGTTTTGCAATGTTAGACTATTAGATTAGACCAAAATACAAGTCTGAGAAGAAAGCAGTATTTATGTCATTGATATGGTAAGCTCTCAGAAAGATTTGGGGGGAGTTCCTGGGCCAGTCCTAGTCAGGAAAGATTTCCTTGAGGGGATAGACTCAGGAGCAGCTCAAATGATAGGAAGAACTGAGAAGTAGCATGGTAGTAGTGGTTGGATTCAGAGGATCTGGGTTCAGATCCCAATTCTGCTAGCTGTGTAGGCCCAGGCAAGTCAGATCTCAGTTTCCTCATTTGTAAAACGAAAAGGTTACACTAGATCAGGACTCTGTTCCTCACCTGGAGTTCCCCAAAGGGCCCATGAATAGAAGAAGGTTTATGGGATGGGAAAAAAAAATTACATCTTTATTTTCCCTAGCTTCTAACTGAAATTTAACATTTCCTTCCATTATTTAAAAACATTCTGACAAGGAGTCTATGGCACAAGCCAGGTTAAGAATCCCTGGGCTGAATCTCTAAATCTTGTGATACTATGAATGACCGTTTATGGGGAAGAACATTTCAGACATAGTTCAAAGAGAGGTGAAGGGAATAGTGAGCAAATTCAGGAGATTAGGACAGGGCGGAATAGCTGAGGAGGAGTGTCAAGGGAAGGGCATTGAGGGGGTTGGGTGAGATAGGGCCACACTCTCCTCTCATACCTTGCTTTCACCCTTCCTCTACAGCATGTCGGGTCACCGGGTGGTAGCCCAGTCTGATGTGCATTTCTACAGTGCAACCAAGTTTGCCATTACGGCACTAACTGAGGGACTACGGCAGGAGCTTCGAGAGGCCAATACTCATATTCGAGCAACAGTGAGGGAACATTTGCCCCAAGGGGGGAATTGAGGCGGGTGAACCTTCACCTTAGAGGGAGTATAGTTCTCCTGGTTCAATGCACAGTGCATACAGTTGTGGTGGGGAATAAGACAGAAGTTCTGGGTTTCTTCCTGTCTCTGCTGTTTTCATGGCCCTGATTCAAGACTCAGTTTTCTCCTCTGTGATCCAGGACAAAATGACCAAAGACTCTCAGGCAGAAGGGAGGACCTGGGGCAGGGTTGCATCAAGAAGGCTACTTGGATGGAATGGGATTGGGTTGTGGCTGAAGTGATCATAAGAGAGATTACTCTTTGATGTTCTTGTTGAGGGTGCTGGACAGGGAGTGGTCATTTCTGTATCCTAGGCACTTTATGGTCTTTGTTTATCTTTTGGACTTGCATCCTCTTACGATGGCCTCTTCATCATGGCTTGTTCTCTTTTGCTTGTTTTCTTTTCCTTACATGGGAGAGGGAATGGGAAGGGTTGGAATAGAATATCCCCTGAGCAGGCATCCTCTGCTCCTCCAGTGCATCTCCCCTGGGGTGGTGGAGACAGGATTCGCCTTCAAACTTCATGACAACGACCCTGTGAAAGCAGCTGAGACCTACGAGCATATCAAGGTGGGATCTGAAGGGCTGGACACTGAGCCATAAGGGAGAGGACAAGGCTTCATGGTACAATGCGGAGAGCTTTGAACTGGGAGTTGGGCCACCTGGACTCCATTCAGTCACAGCTCTTTTTTTGATTTGTTCTGTGACTTTGCAAATCCTAACCTCTTTGGGCCACATTTCTCTCATCTATAAAATAAGGGGGTTGGACTGGATGATTTCTAAAACATCTTTCAGCTCTGAAAAATTATGATTCACTCCAGTTTTCAAGTTACTGACCTCCTAACCCCACAAATTCTAGTAGCCAAAAGTGTCATTTACTAGAATGGCCAAGTCCTATAATCAATAGATGTTCCATGACTAAGGACTGAAGTGAGGAAGAGGAGGCCAGGTGTATATGGGAGGAGGGATTGGGGTGGAGAGTAGGAATAGAAATGGTCTCTCATCCCTTCTCCTGATGCTCTCAGTGTCTCAAACCTGAGGATGTAGCTGAAGCCGTCATCTTTGTCCTCAGCACCCCACCACATGTCCAGGTGAGTCTAGACTTGACCATTGCTTTTTTAGGGACTTCAGGGGAATCACTGTCCATAACTTCATAGTAGAAGATTAGAAAAGATAATGGAAGTGGGAAACATATTTTTGTAATATCTATACTGATTTCTTTCTGGATAGGAGGGAGGGATTTGTAGATTAACTACTTACAGAAAACCCTAAGTGCAACTAGAGGCTTAGAAGGGTGGCATGTATGTGTGGCAATTCTCAGCAATTTGCTTTAGCTCTGGAGATAGCTTTTTCTTGGGGTTGTAGAGGATAGGGAAGAGAGCTTAAGTCTTGCCCACTCCACTGTACTATTTGCAGATTGGAGACATCCAGATGTGGCCAACGGAACAGGTGACATAGCATCTGATTGGGAGCCGAGCCTGGGGGCACAGACCCCTACTTGCCTGGCTCCTAAATCTGGACTGTAGGTGTTAATTTTTGATCGCTGGACTCATTCTCTTTCTTCTGCCCTTAGGACTTAAAAAAAACCACCACAACACCAAAATGTTTTTTTTGTAATCTCAAATTGTTTCATGTGCAGATGTGATTTACAGATGAAAGCCAGGTGGTAGGTGGTGGGGTGGTTCCTGTCTGTTTTACTTCTTAATGGGTTACCCCTTTACTCATTGTTTGGGGCTCATTGAGCTTTGTCCTTTTACTTTATCTCCTTTCCTCCTTGGGAAGGAGGCCAAGAGTAGAAGTATTACTGGTGCCTGCCATCACCCTCCCTTCTCCCCAGCGACCTGGAGCTGGCCCTCACCTGTGGCTCCAGGCTTCCTTCCTTTCCTTTTCTCTATTCCCTTTCTTACTGCTAATTCTCCTTCTTCCCTTTTCTCCCACCCTGGGTTCTGGAGGGATTATTCCACTGGTCACAGCAGCAGGACAACATCAGGGCCCTGTCTCCCAAGAGGTTTTCACTTCTAGAATTAAAAGAGAAAAAACAAACTTTTGGCTTTAGCAATTTATTTCTACTTATTCCTTTCCCTGGTGTAGGGACTTATAGTATGTTAAGATGGCTCTTTGAGTGGGAGGTACCACCCAGGGTAGATCTGTGGCTTTTAGGGCTTTTAGGGGAGAGGGAGAGGGACTGGGTGTTGGGGCAGGATCAGATTGCTGTGCTGCTGGTGGTAGAAAGAAATGGAAAGGGTGTAAGTGAGTGAGAAATTTAAGGATCCCATGTGGGCCCCGGTGACACAGGTTACGCGTGCACCAAAAAAAGGTTGGATCAGGGTAAGAATCATGTTAGAAGGAGACTTTGGTATATGTTTCTAAGTCTTGATCTTGTTAGGGAAAAGAAATACAATATCCCCTGAAACCTTGCAGAATAATGGGCTGAATGGCCCAGTACAGGCAAGGAGAGAAGGGAGAGAGAAGAGAGTACAGGCAAGAGTCACAGGAACCTTGTGGGATGGTCTGTCTGCTCCTCACCATCCCCCAACCAGGAAGGGATGAGTCACCAGAATCCTTCCCAGACCTTCTTATCCAGCGTTTGTAAAAGCTCTCTGCATCCTGAGGCACAGGCCACTGTGAACATGAGCGCTATAGGTCTGGCTGAACAGGGGTCATGGAACCTACAAACGGAGAAGTTTCGAGGAGGGAGGATGGGGTCCAGGACTCCAGGTCCCGATTCCACCCCTCCCCCGGCCCAGCAGGTGGCGCTGTGGGAACAACACAGGCTGAGCTCGACGGCTCTGCTAGCGCAGCGCCCAAGTTCCACTTTGCCCAGGCTACGGAGGGGCGGAACGCGGCGGCCGCTCACGTGGGTGCGCATGCACGGGACTCACCTGCCGCTCTCCGCTAGCCCCGTGGGTTTCCTCGCGGAGGTGCCGGCCGGGGACGCCTGGCCTCCTCGTTCCCCACTTCTGCGGGGCCCGGAAGCCAGACGGCCCGGACGGGAACGGAGTGGTCGCTGCCTCGTCTACACCGTAGATTCGACTAGGGCCGGGGCCAAGTGTTTGGAACATGCTGCCATTGGCGGCTCGCCCCGGGGCCGCTGCCCGGCGCGCACTGGCCTTTATCCCAGCCCGGCTCCTGGCTCGGGACAGCACTGCCCCGAGGCGGCCCCCCTGGAAGGCGGGGCCCCGGCCTGAGGTGCGGCCGGGGGGCGCGGAGCTGCTCCGCCTCCGGGAGGACGACCTGCCCCTGGTCCGGCGGCTGGAAATCCTGTTCGGGCTGGCGCCCTGCGCCCTCGCCCTGCGGGCCGGCCGTCGGGATGTGGCCCGTCTCCTCGTTCGCCAGCGGGGCGCGGGGTACGGGGCGCGGGCCGAGCTGGTCCGAGCCGCCGAGGCCCAGGGCGTCCCGGTGCAGCGGCTGCGGCGGCGGGAGCTGGATGCCTTGTGCCGGGGTCAGGTTCACCAGGGCGTGTGCATGGAGGTGGCCCCGCTGCGCCCCAAAGCCTGGCCGGAGGGCCGAGAAGACGGGCCGGGGGAGGGCCCGGCGGCGCGGCGCCTGTGGCTCATCCTGGAGGAGATCCAGGACCCTCGGAACCTGGGCGCCGTGCTGCGAACCGCACACTTCCTGGGCGTGGACAAGGTCATCACGAGCCAGACCAACAGGTAGAGCCCTCCCGCCTCCCGCAGCATCCCGGGACCATCCCGCCCCACGCCCCCTGACCTCCCTCGGACCCCGCCGAGCAGCCGGACGTCGTCCGTCCCACAGCCAGGGCCTGTGGCCTCGGCTTCGACCTAGAAGCTTCTTGCCTCTCAGCCCGAGCCGATTGGCTCTTGTGGTTTGTGCCCTCCACCTCCTCCTTGAAGTACACAGATCCCCTTGGAGGCCAGAGCTCCCTGGGGTGAGTTGGAAGGAGCGTAGGATAACTTAGCAAGTTTGAAGAGATCCTGACCCGGTATTAGTGCTGCCTCCCCCCTCAAATATGTATTTATTCCCCAGGGTGTAGCTTTAGAGCTTGAAGAAACTTTAGAGGTCATCCGTTTCACTCTCTGTTTTCCAGGTCGGAAACAGCCCAACTGCCACTACTCGGGTAGTGGGAGAATCCCTGATTCGAAGCTAGCTCCTCTAATTCAATCCTAGCTCTTGTTTTCCCACTGTCTCCTGATACCTCATCATGATACTTCTCTTTTTATAGGTGAGGAAACTGAGGCCAGAGAGACTAAATAGCTGAGGTCACACGAGTTCTACTTAAGTTGGGATACAAACTCACATCCTTTGTCTACACTGCTAGTCTAGGAAAGCCTACTGCCCTCTTCTCAGGTTCATGTTTTTAAATGTATAAAATAAAATACATAGTTACAAAGAAACCAAAGGTTTGTGAAAATAAGATACAATTATACAATGTATAATATATATATCACATAACAATAAGATTTTTTCCATCCAAGTTCATGTATCCCCATGAAACACTCCCTGGAAAATAGTAAATATTGCTTCCTGAGAAATCTGACCATGGACCCCAGGCAAAGAACCGCTGCCTAGAAGAATCCAAACTGAGGGCTAACACTGTTTTAATTTTGTCTTTAGTGCCTTGTGCATAGTAGGTGCTTATCATCTTTTTGTTGAGTCTAATTGAAATTGAACTTTGCAGTTGCCCTCTGACTCCAGTGGTTAGCAAGGCCAGTGCAGGAGTCATGGAGGTGATGGATGTCTTTGCAACTGATGATCTTCCAGGCTTGCTGAAGGTAATTAGTAGAGGAGTGGATTAGTATACTTCCCACAAAGGTTACCTTGTATCTGTTCTTTTTTTTCTTTTGGTATGTACCTATTGATGAAAATGTCATCTCTCCCATTCAAATGTGAGCTCCTTGGGTGCAGGGACTGTTTTTGTTTTGTTGTCTTTTTTTTTTTTTTAATAGTGTTGACAGCACTAGCCCAATGCCTGGCACATAGTAAGTGCTTACTAAATGCTTGTTGATTGATTATCTAGCTATAACTCCAGTGGAATTATAACAGCAGTTGCTAATGTGATCATGTCTGTACTTCATTCTAGATTTCAGGGGGGATTAGTTTCTTAGTCCCAGATGAATCTAATCATGTAGTGTTATGGTTTAGGATTTTTGTCCTTAATCCCAAAGAGGGATCCAATCATCCCAGAGGGAGATTATGTACATGCTCCTGGAACTCTGGCCAAAGAGGGGCCCAGACTATAGAGCCTCTCCCTTTTTGGAGCGATCAGTTCAATTTTATGCCATTCAGCTCAGTTCAATGCAACAAGAATTTATTAAGCGCCTACTGTGCTCCAAACACTGGGGAAGCAATAAATATAAACACAATTTTTTTTACATTTAATTTTTTGTAATTTTTTATTTATTTTATTCAGGCTACAATTCGAGTTCCACGTTGTGTCCCTCCAATTCTCCCAACCCTGCATTAGATAAAGATTTTATATATGTGTGTGTGTGTGTGTGTGTGTGTGTGTGTGTGTGTGTAAGTGTAACCAATATATACTTCCATATATTAGTTCTTTCTCTGGAGATAGATAGCATTTTCCTTCATAAGTCCTTTGTGGGTGACTTGAATGTTCATATTACTCAGAATAGCTTAGGCATTCACAAGTTACTCTTTGAACGAACAGTATTGCTGTTACTGTATACAACATTCTCTTGGTTCTGCTTGTTTCACTCTTCATTATTTCATGCAAGTCTTTCCCTGTTTTTCTAAAATGTGTTTGCTCATCATTTTTTACAGCATAGTAATCCTCACAATCATGTACCACAACTTAACCATTTTCTCCAATTGATGGGCCCAGTTCTTTTCCACCATGAAGGGAGCTGCTTTACATATTTTAGAAAATAAATGTTCTTTTCTTTTTTCCCTAATCACCCTGGGAAGCAGACCTAATAGTAGAATTGCTGAGTCAGAGGGTATATACAGTTTAATAACTCTTTGGGCATAATTCCAAATTGCTCTCCAAATGGTTGGAGTTGTTCACAATTTCACCAAGTGTATCAGTGTCCCAGTTTTTCCACATCTCCTGCAACATTTGTCATTTTGCCTTCTGTCATTTTAGCCAACCTAATAGGCATTTGAATAAAAATTGTTTTGTAATTTTCTAGTCTGTAATGATTTAGAACATTTTTTTCATATGGACTAGATAGAGCTTTGATTTCTTCCAAAAACTGCCCATGGAGTCTCTCCTTAAACTTCCCTGGAGACCTGGATCAGTCTAGCTGGTGCTATCTTAAACCAGAATTGCACTTGACCTTAGGAAGAAATCAGGCTGATAGGCCCCCGGTCTTTTTCCCAATTTGTTTCTGGGTTTTTAGCTGTGACTCTTGCTGGCCACATGGAGGCAATGTTGTCCCATATTTAGCAGCCTCTTTTTCCATTCTCCAGGTCAGGGCATTGTGAAGCCAGTGTTTCAGAAGAGGGACACAGTGAATGGACCAGCTGTCTACATGTAATGAGGGGAATGGTAGAGAAGGATTCAGAAAAATCTCTTGCTAATCTCCCTTAGATTCCAGGAACAGTAGAGTGGAGATGGAATCCCCAACTTCCTCTGCATTATTCTTTGCCCACAGCCTGATTTCTTTCACACAAAACCCACTGTAGGTCCCCCATTTTTTTCTCTTTGTGTGCTTTCACTGCTGTAAAGATAGAAGCTTCTTGTGGGCAAGGGCTCTTTTCATTTTTTTATTCCTTGTACTTAGTCCTGTGCCTGATACACAGAAGGCTCTTAATACATGCTTGATTAATTAAATAGTATTGCTGATAAAAGTCTGGTGAATCAGGAAATCACATTGTTCTCCTTCCCCTTGCCAGGCTAAGGCTGAACAAGGCTGGCTTGTTGCTGGCTCTGTGAGCTGCCCAGGGTCTGGGATTGCTCAGTGCTCTGACATCCCCATTGCCAGCTGCCTAGAGTTCCTCTGGGACCGATCTACTCTCCTGGTGTTAGGTAGGTGATAAGAGTCCAGCTACCAGATGAGATGTCTCTTGCATTTCTCTGTTCTTTTGTTGTACTCCTTCCCTCCTGTACCTGTTTTCCAAAGCTCAAGTTGTGGGTAGTACTGACTCTTCTGTCCCATCTCTGCCCTATAGGAAATGAAGGTTCTGGGCTATCCCAGGAGGTCAGAAGCTTGTGCCATATTCTGCTAACCATCCCACCTGGGCGGGGGCTCATCCCAGAAGTGGAGTCCTTAAATGTCTCTGTGGCTGCAGGTAAGGGTTCCCTTACTTCCCTTCTTCTCCCTTCTTTGTGTCATGCACTGGGTAAGTGCTGGGAATATAAAAAGAAAAACAGCCTCTCCTCTTTCCCTCCCACCTCCTTTCTAACCCCCTCCTCCTTTCTCCTCCCCTCCTTTCCTTTTTCATCCTCTCCCCTTTTCTCTCCTCTCTTTTTATCTTCTCCAGTTTTTTCCCTTTCCCTCTCTTCTTTCCCCAGATCTAGTCATTGTCCTCTTTGTGTTGAACAGGGATCCTTCTCTATTCCATTGTCAGCCAGAGGAAGGGACAGGAGGACTTGCTTGAGAAGGAAACATGTGCTGTTGCTTGTGACTCCCAGGAATCCTCAGCTTCTTCTGAAGAACCTGAACCTAGAGCCAGCCAGATCCTAAGGGTATGGGTACCAGCTATGGATGCAGAGCCTGGATCAGGAAGGGAGAGACCAGAGGGGAGCTGACTGGAATCTTGGTCATTTGCCTGTGTGCACATGTGTCTGTGTTTCTTCATTCTTTCAAGACCTGGCTCATGTTCTTCTGTCTCATACACGAAGTGAGGCCTTTCTGAACCCTCTTCTAGAGGAACTACCTCTACCCTTTCCCCAACCACTTTGTATATGTTGGCTGCCCCAGTAGAATGTAAACAAGTGCCATGAAGTCAAGGACGATTTCACTTTTGTCTTAGTGTGTCAGGATTGATGAGAACTTGGCAACTGATGGTGATCGAGGACACAGGCAAGTCCAGGTACCTTTGAGTTCCTGAGAGAGGGGGTGTTAAATGCACACAAACCATACCAGTGTGTATTTATTGAAATTAAGTGCAGCCTACCCTGGGGGTCTTCAGTATAGGGAAAGAATTCATTGTATCATTGAACTTTGCTGGAAGAATCATTTGACAATTGCCACTTGTTCATTTTGTTGGTGAAGAGGATGGGACAGAGTGTGCCTCACCTTTTTTCTCCAGGCAAATGCCTGGACTGAGGGATTTTCCTTCATTAAGCACATTGGATAATCTGTTGGACTAAGTGTCAAGAAGACCTGGATCCAAATCCTGCTTCAGATACTAAGTAGGTAACTCTGGGCAATTCAATACACCCCATGTCCCTCATCTTCCTCATCTATAAAATGGGGAGAAGATGGTACCTCCCTTGAAAGGTCCATGTAAGGATCATATGCAACATGGTTTGTCAGCCCCCAAGTGCTGTAAAAATGTGAACTGCTGTTACATTTATGTGTATATGTGTGTTGTAGTGGCGGGGTCTGTTTTTGTTATCCTCAGGCAGAAAAAGGGGGTTTTTTTGGGGAAGGAGATATAATGACAGTTTGACAGTAAAATAGAGTTGGAACTGGGGCCAGGTAGACCCCAGTTCAAATTCTGTCTCAAATACATACTAGCTAGGCAAGTTACTTTGCTTCTTGAGAGAGATGAAGTTTCCTCATTTGAAAAAAGGAGATTATTATAACAGTTGTTGTAATACCTACCTCCCAATTGTTACAAAGATGAAGTGAGATCATGTAACTTGTTAAAACATGCATGCATAAAAAGTGCTAGGTAAGTGCTAGCTATTATCAGCATAATCCCAAGCCCAGGGGATGGAGTTAGAAGATTACAAGGTTAGTACTAGAAGGAATGTTA
The DNA here is from genome assembly GCA_028658325.1 of Potorous gilbertii. NCBI lineage: Eukaryota > Metazoa > Chordata > Mammalia > Diprotodontia > Potoroidae > Potorous > Potorous gilbertii. The sequence continues at coordinate 546,012,353 of CM053770.1, forward strand.
GAGACTCTTATCTAGGCCACCCTATCCAGCCCCATTCTACATATGGGAAGGATGAGTCCCAGAGAGGTTAGGTAATTTATCTAAGGTCTCTGGGCCTAAAAGGGGATCATAGGGAGAAGAAGAATGACGCCTGCCAGTGTAGTAGAAGCACTGACAGAATGTCAGAGCTAGAACAGATTTTTACAGCATTTTACAGAGGAACAAACAGGTCCAGAGAGGTAAAGAAGGTCATGTAGCTTGTTTGTTTCAAAGGCAGGACTAGAGCTCTTAGTCTCCTGACTGATGGTGTGTTGCTCTGATCCCCCATTCCAGAGCCCATCCCACTAGAGATCCTCCTCAACTCAGAAATCTTAGGGAGAATGGAGGCCTAAGTAGACTCGGCTGGATGCCTTTGTCTCCCTTTCCTCCTATTTTCCAAGAATCAAAAGGGCTGCCATTGGGAGGTCTTTGCTTGTAGATCACTCCATTTTTTTCCTTATTTTTAAATGTATTGGAAATTTTATGTTACTAATAGTTTCCAATCCACCTCTCCTCTCCAAAAGAACTCTTCCTTGTGACCAACAAAAACAATTACCACAGCTGTGTCAGACAGTATTTCCACAGAGGGACATATGTTCCATTATCAGCCCCTTAGAATCAAGATTAGTCATTTCATTAATCTGAATTCTGAATTTGCAGTCACTCTGCATAGTTTTTCTCTTTTGCTCTTTCTTCACTCTATCATTTCATAGAAGTCTTTGCAAATAGGATATTTCTTGTGGCACAAGAATATTCCATTATATCTTATGGAATACAATTTATTCTTTCCAGACCTGGCTTTGCTTTGAAAATTTAGATCCTTTCTTCTTTTTGGGAGGAGAGGGAACTGGAAACCTCTGTACTACATCTCCTTCCATCCTCTCCCACCATTCCCCAAATAAAAGGTTGGGACTGACTGTCCTAGGTTCATTTTTTCTCATCTCCGCAGGCTGTCTCCTATGGTATCTTTTTACAGAGAGGGAAGCCTTTCTTTTCTCGTTTTTGCTTTTTAAAAATTTCCTATATTTTTTTGCGATTCCGTTTTATTTTCCATTCCAAATTCTCCCTCCCTTCTTCCTTCCCCCCAACATTGGGAAGGCAAGAAAAATAAAACCTATTTAAAATATATATAGTTATATAAGACAAATTCCTGCATTAGTCATATTAAAAAAAAAAAAAAGAAAGAGAACATATTTTCATGGATGTCTGATGACTCGATCCTTAGGTACCTATGTTGCTTGGTGCCTATCCCTGTATCCTTGTATATCCTTAGCATGGTGAACCAGGGAGAAGAGGAAGTGACTGTGATTTTTGCTGTTTGGTTTCATTAGGATGGAAAGAGTCCAGAGGCTCTGAGAGAATCACCTGGGTTTTCTAGGAGTCATTGGTGAGACCTTGCTGTGTCCATTAGGTGGCATCCTTGTTCTTTGGTAGATCAGTCCTCCAGCTGAAGGCTTTGGGATAGAAGGAAGTACTTGGTGAAGGATGCCTCTGACCCTTTCCTTCTGAGGTATCTCTGGTTTCTTGGGGTGCATAGAATAAATCTCTTTCTCAAGACATGAGAACCTCAGAATGCCTAGCCTCAGAATGGTGGAGATCACAGCATTTCATAGACTTCAACCTGAAGGGACCTATAGGTCATTTGGTCCAACACCTTCACTGTTTTTTCAGTATTGTTTTTATTCTAAACTTAAAAACCAAATAAAACCAGCATTTCCATGCACAGTGTGAAACAGGAGAGCATTGTATATGTAACTGAATATTATTTAGAACTTGCTTTTGTTTTTTAAATTTATTTTTGTTTTGTAGATATTTCCCAGTTACGTGTAAAAAATTTTTAACATTCATTTAAAACAATTTTGTGTTCCAAATTCCCTTTCTCCTTTCCCACCTCCTTGAGAAGGCAAACAATTTGATATCCATTCTACTTGTAAAGTCATAGAGCTTGTTTTTAAAGGATTTAATAAATTCAAGTTGTAACTTTCAGAGCTGTCCTGCTTATGTAATTCCTTTCTGTTTCCTTTTCATATTTGTTTCTTTATTGGGGTGGGGGTGGAGTGGAAAGGAATCCTAACCCCAATCCCCCTTTTTCCCTATCACTCCAATTTGCCAAAATAAGGAAAGACAAACCAAACCTTTGCAACAGGCATGAAGTCAAGCAAAACAAGTCAGCACATTGGCTGTCGCTGAAAAGATCAGCCTTCGTGCTACATCTTTCCATCACCTTTCAGTCAGGAGATGGGAGCCTGCTTCACGACTGGCCTCGGGCTGTTGTGCGTGGTTGTTGCAATGATCAGAGTCCTGAAGTCTTTTAAAGTTGTTTGTTCCTGTATAAATTGTTCCCCTTCTGCTCACCTCATGCTGTATCAGTTAAGTCTTCCCAGGTTTCTTTGGAATCATCCCTTTCATTTCTTAAAGAATAATAATATCCCATTGTTTTCAGGCACCATATTTTATTCAACTGTTGCCCAATTAATGAACAGTTCTTTAATTTCCAGTTCTTTGCTATAACAAAAAGGGCTGCTAGAAATACTTTTGCACTTAGGGGTGCTTTTTCTCTTCCTTTAGTGGCTTTAGGAGTATAGGTCTAGTATATAGCTAGGAGGTGGTAAAGTAGAGAGAGGCGGGAGCCTGGAGTGAGGAGGACCTGAGTTCACCTCTGACCTTAGATGCTTATTAATTGGGTCACCCTAGGTTCCTCAACCTCTGCTTACCTCAGTTTCTTCATCTGTAAAATGGAAATAATAATATCACCCTCCTCCCAGGGTTGTTGCATGGATCAAATGAGGAGATAATTGTAAAGCCCTTAGCACAGTGCCTGGCATAGAGTATAGGACTGGATAAATCATAATTATAGTTAACTCCCATTTTATAGATTTTATAGAGGAGATGGAGAGTCAAAGAAATTTGGTGATCTTCCTAAGGTTACATAGGTAGTAAGTTGCAAAGCCTGAATTTGGACTTAGGTCCTCTAATACCAAGTACGGTTCTGGAATGAAGAAGAAAGCAGGTTGCCCCTTTGTCAGGTCCCAGGACATGGGTACACTTCATTGCCTTGGTGGTTGTGTGTGTGTGTGCATAGGAAGGAATAAGTACTAAGAATCATAGGCCCTGCAGATCTTAAAAAAACTCAAAAAACAAATGTACCCTGTTCATCTTTGTTCAAGTTTTCCCTCGAGAAAGAAAAAGAAAATGATTTTCTTGATGGGAAGATTTATAAACCCCTTTATAAAGGGGTTAGGATTCCTTTACAAAGTCTTGGTTTTTCACAATAGGTAGATAGATAGAAACAGAGATATTGATATGGAAGATAGGCAGATGAATAGATAGGTAGAAGAAAGCATTTATTAAGCACTTATGTAACAGACACCTCTGCTAAGTCCTAGGGATATAAGTACAAGAAGATTATATTCTAATGGGGTAAAGGGAAGACAGCATAGACGAGGGTGCTAGAAAGGGAAGGGATGGTATTTTGTGTCTGTCTGGTATGGAACTAGCTGGCAAATGTGGTAGAGGCCTGGGTCCATGTAAGATAAGCCCTCTCAAAAGCTCAAGGAGACTCTAGATGTAAAGTCCAACGTGGCTGGAGATGACTTGGTAAAAATTACGTTTTATTCATATATATATATATCTGTGTGTGTATACATGCATACATACATACATAAATATATACATACATAAATATATACATACATAAATATATATATAAAATTGTTAATTGTGTATTATATGTGCTTATGTAATTGTATCCCAGGAACAGGACTATGTCCCTGGCCAACATGTTCTGACTGGTGTGGGAGCATTTTCTGTATTATTACCTGCAATTATGACATTCATTGGTTCCAGGCACTGTGTTAGGTACAAAAACAAAATTGAAGTAGTCTCTGCCCTCCAGGGATTTACACAGTCTTACTGGGAAGAAGCAACATGCAGACTTAAACAAATTATAGACAATAAGAACAAAGTAATTTCCGAATGGGGCCCCAGCCACTTGTGGGGATTGGGATTGACTTTATGTAAGAGGTACATTCAAATTGGGGCATAGAAGCAGCTAAGGATCCTAGAGTATCACGGTGCTGAGCTTTTATGTAATCTTAATGCAGGAGAGGTGTCATGGAGGACATTCCTTCCCCAGTCTAGCTGCATTAGGGCAGGGGAGAAGGTCTCTGAAAGTACAGCTTCTAAGAGTTCTGTGCTCCTTGAAACACACAGCCTGTGGTCTCTAACCTCCAGATAACCCAACCTGGAACAGGTGGATGGGCATTGTGGTGGTGGGATGGGCATTGAGGTGCATACCATGACATGGGGGCTAGCTACAACAATGGGACTGGGTGAGGCAAGGTAGAGGGCCCCCCCTCCCTCCCGCCTTGACAAATCTGATTTTGGTGCCCTGGTGCAGAATCTTTTTTCCCTGTCCTAGTTATAGCTCTCATCTCTACTCTTAGGAAACTCCCACTTTAAAGAGGCACATTCTTCCTAATCCCAGGGAGGGGCAAGGGACACATTGATGGGAAACAGACCACTTCTGTGAAGTGAGGTGATGGTAGTAAAATCTAAAGTTGCCTTCAGCTCAAGCATTCCATATTCCACAGGCAGTGATAAAAATGTTGATAGAAAAAATTGCAGGTCTGAATTATCCACGTGTGACTTCTCTCTCCATCTCCCCTCCCCCCATGTCCAATCAGTTGTCAAGGTCTTTTCAGTTTTACTTCCACAACATGTTTCTTATCCATGCTTTATTCTCCACTGACATATTCCATCCTCTAGTTAAGGTTATCATTACCTTTTCCTTACCTTTCGTTTTCTTGACTACAGCCATCAAAATTTACCATTTAGGTTTTTGAATTTTTCAGCACATGTGATGTTATGAAGATGAACAGATAGTTTTTTTCTTTTTGTTTTTGATAGCACTTTAAAAGGCATCTTCCCAACAAAGGAATTTACTGATTCAAAAGGTGAGATGATAGTTGAAACTGTCAATGTATACTGCTATCACATTGTACTCAAAAAGATTCAAGACATTTGGAATTCTACTAGAAATGAATGTACAACTTCTCAGCCTTATTTCATGCTGCTCTCAGTCATTTATTTCATATTCTAGCCAGTTATATTGAAGAGTTTCCCAAACTCAACATTCCATCTTCTGCTTACTTCTCTGCATCCAAACCTGAACTCTTGGAATACTCACCTTCAAGTAGTCCCTTCTCATTGAAGCCTTCCTTCATTACTTTACTTGTTATAACTTCTTCATATGACCTCTGAGAAGGTGTCCATAGTTGTACCAACCTGCCAAAGGGGTCATGGCAGGCATTGAATAAACGCTCATTGAATTACTAGTGAGACTTCATGGATCCAGATGGCTTGGAGTTAAGAGGGGACCAGACCATGTAGTCCAGAGTGTACTGTTTTTAAATGACTCTTTCTTGGCTTCTCTCATATCTGTCTTGGTTACCAGAAGCTTCACTGAAGTCCCTGCTCTAGACCTTCTCTAATTCTCTAGTCAAGACCCCCAAGGAGTAGATAAACCAGAGTTGTCTGTATCCTGGATCATTAGATTTCCTCTATGTTATTTACTGCAGTTACTGAATCACAGGTGAGCTTCTGCTGAACGGAGAATGTGGCTCGATTCAGTAAACATCTCCTGAGAAGTGATCACTGCACTAGAGGCTCAGGGTGGGTATGAGGGTTGAAAAAAATACAAAAAACAGTACACAGTCCCTGCTGTAAAGGAGTGCATATCCAGATAGGGAGTTAAGACAAATCCAACTGTATCAGTGAAGACAATACAAAGCAGAGTATGCTCAGTGCCTTAAGAGAGGTAAAAAGTCCTTTGGAAGGACAGACCCAGGAAGGACTCATGAAGGAAAAAAGTGGTATCTGAATGGGATTTTAAAAAATTTATTGTTTAGTTTTCAACATTTACTCCCATAAGCTTTTGAGTTTTCAATTTTCTCCCTTCCTCTCCCATTCCCCTTTCCCAAGGTGATGTGCAATCTGATACAGGCTCTTCACATACATTAATATTAAACCTATTTTCACATCCATCATGTTGCAAAGAAATATTACAACCAATGGGAGGAGAAAAAAGAAACAAAACAAACCAACAAAAGAAAGAAAAGAGCCAATAGTCTGCTTCCATTTGCATTCAGACTCCATGATTCTTTCTCTGGATGTGCATGGCATTTTCCATCAGGAGTCTTTTGGAATCATTTTAGATCCTTGCACTGCTGAAAAGGGCTGAGTCTGTCAAAGTTAGTCATCGAACTTACTGTGTACAATGTTCTCCTAGTTCTGTTTGTTTTACTCAGCAATCTCAGCTGGATCCTGAAAGATACTGCAATAGGTGGAACAGGAGAAATCAGACATTTCAGGTGGAGGGAACAGCATGAGCAAGGGGAATGGGGACTAGTCTGGTATGACTGGAATGTGTAATGCCACAGGCACAGATGAGGCTAGTGAAGTATACTGGAGTATAATGAAGGGCCTTGAATGCCAGACTAAAGACATTTGGTTTTATTTGGGGGGGGGGTGATGGCAGTGAGGAGTTTATTGATGGTTTCTGAGCTGAGGAAAGTCTGGATTAAAACTCTGCTTTTAGGAAAACTAATCTGGCAGTGGTATATGGGATGATTTGGCATGGGTCCCCCTTCAAGGTAAGGAGGCTGATTAGGAACTTATTACTGTACTTGGTCAGGAGGTAATAAAGGCCAGAAGGAGAAGGGGATAGTTTTATGAAAATGCCATCATTCAAGCAATTGTCCCGAATACTGTAGAATAGCATTTGAGTAGACCTCTGTGTTACTCCACTAGGGACCTCTATCCATGTTAATATTGCTGCTATTCAGTTTAGTGAATTTCCATTTGTGACCCTCTGGACCATAGTACACCAGGAACCTCTATCCTCTACTACCTCTAGAAGTCTGTCTAAGTTCATGTTCATTGTTCCATGATACAAGCCTTTCCCATTTCCTTTTGCCTTTAATCTTTCCCAACATTAGGGTCTTTTCCATTATGTGGTCTTCTCGTTGATGTGATCAAAGTATTTAAACTTCAACTTCAGTATTTGACCTTCCAGTGAATAGCCTGGATCAATTTCTTTAAGTACTGATGGATTTGACCTCCTTGCTGTCTAAGGGACTCTCGAAAGTTTTCTCCAGCATCACAGTTTGAAAGCATCAATTCTGTGGCACTCAGCTTTCCTTATACTCCAACTTTCACAGTCATGTATTGCTCTTGAAAAAACCATAGCTTTGACTATACAAACCTTAATTGGCAAGGTGACATCTCTGCTTTTTAGTATGCTGTCCAGATTTGCCATAGCTTTCCTTTCCAAGGAACAAACATCTTTTAATTTCATGGCTGCAGTTGCTGTTTGCAATATATAAAGAACATAAAATCTGACACTGCTTCCATTTCTTCTCCTTCTGTTTGCCAAGAAGTGATGGGACTAGTTGCCAAGATCTTAGTTTTTTTGATGTTAAGCTTCAAGCCAGCTTTTACACTCTCCTCTTTCACCCTCATCAAGAAGCTTCTTAATTCCTCTTCACTTTCTGCCATCAGAGTGTATCATCTGCATATGTGAGGTTGTTGATATTTCTGCTGGCAACCTTAATTCTGGCTTTGCATTCATCCAATCTGACATTCCACATGATGTACTCTGCATACAAGTTAAGTAAAAAGGGTGACAAGAGATAGCCTTGTTGTACTCTTTTACTAATCTTAAACCAACCAGTTGTTCCATGTTCAATTCTACCTATTGTTTCTTGGCCTTCAGGAGAAAATATGATCTCCCATCTGTTTGAGGACTTGGCACATTTTGTTATGATCCACACAGTCAAAGGCTTTAGTGTAGTCCATGAAACAGAGGTAGATACTTTTCTGGAATTCCCTTGCTTTTTCTATAAGCCAGTGAATGTTGGCAATTTGGTCTCTAGTTCCTCTGCCTCTTTGAAAACCAGCCTGCCCTTCTGATAATTCTTGGTTCACATTCTGCTGAAACCTACCTTGCAGAATCTTAAGCATAACCTTCCTGGCATATGAAATGAGCTCAGTTGTTTGGTAATTTAAAAATTCCTTGTCACTGATCTTCTTTAGGATTGGCAGTATACTGATCTTTTCCAATCCAGTGGTCATTGATGAGTTTTCCAAATTTGCCAGCATATTGAGTGTTGCACTTTAACAGCATCATCTTTTAGGATTTTAAGTAGTTCATCTGGAATTCCATCATCTCCACTAGCCTTATTGTTACCAGTGCTTTTTAAGGTCCCTGTGACTCCATTCTCTAGGATATTGGCTCTAGATCAATAATCACACAATCCAAGTTAATGTGAATCCATAAATGACTATTTTTTTTATTCTTGTAATCAGGCAAGTTGGAAATTCATCTAATTATATTATCTCTATATCTCTGTCTTGTCATTAGGGATAGCTATCAGCCAGTCAATAAATTAAGTACCTGCTATGTGCCAGGCACTGTGCTAATCACTGAGAACACAGAAAAAAGCAAAAACATATCCTCAAGGAGCTTACCAGGTAATAGGAGAGACAACACGCAAACAAAAATGTACAAAGAAGCTATATACAGGATAAATAGGAAATAGTTAGAAGAGGGAAGGCAGCAGAACTGAGGGGTGGGAAAAGGCTTCCTGTAGAAAATGGAATTTTAGTGCTACTTGAAGAAAACCAGGAAAGCCAGTAGGCAGGAATGAGGAGGGAGAGCATTCTATGCATGGAGTATAGTCATAGAAAATGCCCAGAGCTGAGAGATGGAGTGTCTTGTTCATGGAACATCAAAAAAGGACAGTGTCACTAGATTAAAGAGAATATGACAGGGAATAAGGTATAAAAAGACTGAAAAGGTAGAGGGAACTATGTTATCAAGGGCTTGGAATGCCAAACAGAGGATTTTGCATTGATTCTGTAGGTGAATGGGAGCCACAGGAGTTTATTGAGTAGGGTGGTTGACATGGTCAGACCTTTGCTTTAGGAAAATCACTTTGGTGGCCAAGTGGAGGATGGATTAGAGCGCAGAGACAGCTGAAGCAGGCAGAGCCAGCAGCAAGCTAGTGCAATAATCAAGGCTCAAGGGTTGAGGGCCTGCACAGAATGGTGGCAGTGTCAGAGGAGAGAAGGGGGCATATTCCAGAGATGTTGCAAAGGTGAAATCAATAGACTGGCAATAGATTGAATATGGCGGGGGGGTGGGGTGGTGGGGATGAGTGATAGTGAGGAGTCCAGGAGGATGCCTAAGTTTTCAGCCTGAGGGACTGAGAGGATAGTGTTTCCCTGGAAAGTAATAGGGAAGGCTTAGGGGGAAAGAAAATGAGTTTCATCTTGGATATGTTGAAGAAAGCATGAAAGACTTTGTCAGAAAGAGGTATGTCAGGAGGAGGAGCTGACTTGAGGGAAAGGATGACTTTGTTTATAGATTTATTAAGTTTGAGGTGCTTGTGAGGTGCACCTAGGTGGAAATGTACATCTGAACCAGAGAGACAGATCAGACCTGGAGATACTGAGGGGAAACTCATCTTCATAAAGGTGAAGATAAGAGCAAAATTAAAACTACCATTTATATAGTGTTTTAAGGCTTGCAAAAAAGCTTGACATGAGTTATCACATTTGCTACTCAAAATAACCCTGAGAAGTAGGTACTAGTATTATCCCCATTTTACAGATGAAAAAACTAAGGTAGGTAACTCACTTTAAGTCACATAGCTAATTAAGAATCTGTAGCAGGATTCAAACTCATCTCTGCCTGACTCCAAGCTATGGAAACAGCTAACATTGATGAGGAATACACCATAGAGAGGAGAGAAGAAGGCTAAGCTCAGACATTTTGGGGAGAATTTCTACCATGAGAAGGCAGGAGGAAGGATATGCTTTAAAGGAGTCAGAAGGTACATCCAGACAGGTAGGAGGAGTCAGGGCAGTGACATGGAAGCAAAGGGAGTAGGAGAGTCTCTAGTCGGTGCTATGGAGGGATCAGGAGGAAAAGGAGAGAGAAAAAGTGATTGAATATGTTGATTTTTCAGGAAGTCCTTTGAGTGAGCTGATTCAGACAAGAACTGAGGATTGAAGACATATTATAAAGAGTGGAGAAGTGGAAGTGAACAAGAGGTTGAGGGAAGCATTGTGGGAAGATTGTCCCTAAAGAGGGGATGAGGAAATGCATTTTCCTCCCATTGTCCCACTCCCACCCTTTGCCAAGGTGGGGGACAAGGGATGTGGAACACCGACATATACTATTATTCTTGATTGATTACGTGGGTTAGTTTTGCTGAACTGCTTTTCCCTCCTACTCCTCCTTCATTTCAAAGGATGGCTTCCTTGGTGGGAGAGATAGAGGGATGTCTTGGGAAATGAAGGTGACAGGATCACAGATCTAGGACTGGAAGGGACTTAAAAAAAAGTCATTTTATAGATGAGGAAACTGAGGTAGCAAAGGTTAAGTGGTTTTCCCTGGTCACACAGGTAGTTAAGAGCTAGGTGGCTCAATGGATAGTGTGCTGGGTGAAGAGTCAGGAGGACACATCTTTGTGAGTTCAAATCTTGCTTCAGACATTCATTAGCTGTGTGACCCTGGGCAAGTCATTTTGTGCTGTTTATCTCAGTTTTCTCATCTGTAAAATGAGCTGTAAAAGGAAATGGCAAACCACTTCAGGATCTCTGCCAAGAAAACCCCAGATGGACTTACAAAGAGTGGGACAGGACCAAATGACTAGGATTTGAACTCAGGCCTTCTGTCTCAGAGTCAGTGCTCTTTCCAATATGTTACACTGCCTCAGCATTAGGATTTGGAATAGATAAAGCTGGTGACAAGATGGATGCGGTACTGGGGCTAGAGTCAGCGTGATCTCTATTTGCCTCAGTTTTCTCATCTGTAAAATGGGGATGATAATACTATCACCTGTTGTGAGAATCAAATGAGGTACAAGGCTTTGTCAGCCTTAAAGTGCTATATAATTTGCTAGCCATTATTATGCCACTTTGTAGGCTCATCGATTTGGAGCTGGGAGGGAAGTCTTTATCTTACTAATGAGGAAACTGAGTCCTAGAGAATTTTAAATTAGCAGTCAACATTTCCAAATATCTGTGATTTCAACATGGCAGGAGTTGGCTTGAGATGATTAAAAGCTTCTCTGAGCAGCATTTTAGGTCTGACTGACATTAAGTAACCTGATTTCTTCCAGCTAACCCTAGAACTCAGAATGGAGGCAATAAATGATGGGATTCAGCCAGGAGACATTATTAATTAGCAAGGTAGGTGGTAGATAATCAAGGGTTCCAGAGATTCTAAGGTATGATGGAGAGGACTTTGTTGAATGACTGACCCATGGATTCCATGGAAATTCAGTGAAGACAAAACAGAGACAATAGGGAAGAAATTGGTCAACCCTGTTGATAGCAAAGACTCACTTTAATAATAGCTTGAATTGAGCAAAAAGGCAAATCTTCTGTCCTTTCATCTTCCCAATCTCCCCTCTCCCCTCCCAGAATGAAACACTGCTAGCATATTCCTAAAGCTAAGAGAATTCTTTTGGGAATTTAAGAAACTCTTCACTTGCAGATAGTATTTTCCAGTCACACTAGGACAGTGTGGGAGGAGAGCTTCCACAGTTAAAAAACGTTAAAGCTTCTGGGTCCTATTGTGATTTAATAATCTGATGGTGAAGCATTTCTTGGCAGAAAGCTGGTGGACAATAGGTGGGAAATGAAGATTATGTTTTACAGACATGGTCAGTGTGCTGATTTATGTTTCTTAACTGTGTTTACTTTTTACCATGGACAGTTCTTTTGGGGTTGGGGGGAGTCATTGAGAAATGACAGGGATATTAAAAAACCACCAGCACAAATAAAATATTTAACCAGAAAAATTTTTGTGGGTTGGAAGTAGAAATTGCTTGGCATTTTCCATGTGACTTCTCTAATAATGTATCATGGAATGCCCTACTTATCATAGAATTATAGATATAGAGATGGAAGATGTTATCTAATCCAGTCTTATTTTAAATGATATTGATTAACTGATATTTAAATAATATTCTGAAATTAACAAACACCAAATAAAATGGGCATTTTCATATGGAGAGAGTAGAAGTGAGAAAAAAGGGATTGTGCATGAAAGTACAGGTCTCTATTGTGTATAGCTTTCTTTCCTTTTTAAATATATAATAAGATCAAATTGTAACTTTCAAAGTTGGCTTGCTTCCCTGTGATTCTGACTTTTTCTCTGAATTTAAGAAATCCCTCAGTGACCCTCTTTTCTTTCTTTTTCTTATTTTGGGGTACTCTGTCTCTATCTTCCTTCTGCTTCCCACCTCATCCTCACTGGAAAAGAAAAAAGAAAAACAAAGCCCTTGCAACAAATATGCATAGTGAAGAAAATAAGTTCTCACAGTGGCAATGTATGAAAGTGGATGTCTGATTCTGCATCCTGAGTCCAGATGGGTAGCATGCTTCGTTATTGGGCCTTTGGAATCATGGCTGATCATTGCATTGATAACAGTTCTCAAGTTTTTCAAAGTTGTTTTTTCTTTATAGCATCAACCCTCTCATTTTATAAATGAGGAAACTGAGTTCCATAGTTAGTTAAGTGATTTGCCCAACATCACAAATTACATCCTCTAATTTTAAATCTTCCCCAGGAGTGGACAGAAAGTCATTCCAAGTGTAGGAAGTCAAGGGGAGGGTTGAATCAGAAATGGCATCTATGGGAATGTGCATCAGAACTCCCCTGCAAATCTCAGGTATATGAGTGACTCAGTACTCAAGGACTTGTACTTTCAGATGACCAAGCAATCTATATAATGGCAACTGAGCATGAAGAACCAATCAATGACTCAGTGGAATGTTAAAGGGAGTATCCTACACTCTAGGGGAAGCTAGGAAGCAAAGTGACTAGAGCACCAGGCTTGGACTCAGGAAGACTCCTTTTCCTGAATTCAAATCTGGCCTCAGACACTAGTTGTGTGACCTTGTGCAAGTCACTTAACTTTGTCTCAGTTTTCTGATCTGTCAAATGATCTGGAGATGGAAATGGCAAACCACTTCAGTATCTTTGCCAAGAAAACCCCAAATGGGGCCATGAAGAGTTGGACACCACATCTCACCCTCTGCCTCTGTCTCTTCTTCTTAGCTGCATATCTATAAGAACAATTAAAGTCCATCTTTCAAGAAGTGGTAGTAAGAAGGAATAGTGTCCTTCCTTGACCCCAAGAGAAATGGTGACTGTTCCAACGTAGCAGTTAGAGTAAGGGAGCTCAGCTAGGTGAGCTGGCATCTGGGCTTCTGGGCACTTCTTCTGCTTTGTGTTTCCTTGCCTGAATATAGGTAACTGAACAGTAATCCTGAGGTGGATATATTTCCAGCCTTGGAGGTGACCTTGTGAATTTGGAAGGTCCAGAGGTCCTGGGTCCATTCATCAGTGCTGATTGGCTCCAGGGGAAGTTTGCTACAGAGAAGACAGTCACTGACAGGACAATGAGCCCAAGTACTGGCCTAGGGTCTGAATTAGAGGGAACTTTTTTCTGCAGTGCAAAGCCAGGATGAAATATAAAGTATCTATTCAGAAGTCCCACAAAACTCTTTGATGGTAATCCCCTGGAGGAATATAACAGCAGTTTTTAAATGCTTGATTGTGAGTCTTCTGTGTATTAAACATTGCTTTTGTGTAGAGGAAATACACTTGATTTGCATTGTACCTAGAGTGGCTCATTATTCCTTCTTCGGGGAGACATTAAACATAAGCCAAAACCAAGTTTTAAGAACTTAGGGGCATGATGGTGTATGTATAACAAATGAGAGTGTGAGAAAGGGATTCTGACCTTTCTTTCAGGCAGTCAGGCTCTCCCAGAACTGAACCTGGTCACCACATCCCTTTTGTGTCTACAGCAGATGTTAAATAGAGAAGGAGAGAGGGCCCAGGTTGTTATAATGGAGGGCGTGAGTTTCAAATCCTGCCTGAGACACTAGTTGTGTGACTCTGGGTAAGTTACTTAACCCCAATTGCTTCCCCCCAAAAAAGATTGTTATTTTAGGAAGTATTTTCCAGACTAAATAAACACCATGCCAAAGACAGAATAAGAATTTAGGTTGGCTGTGAAAGGAAAAGTGGGGTATATTGAAAAGAATTGTATTCTAGGAGTCGGAAAGCTTGGTTTCCTTCTGGTCCTGCCTCTCCCATAAACTATCAAGTGACTTTTGGTGAACCCTTCCCTGTCTTTGGGGCCCAGATTTCTTACCTTCTTCAATAACAACCACAAGAGCTAGCGTTCGTACGCTAACATCTACAAAGTGCTTCCTTTGCCATGTTATTTCATCTGGTCCTCACAATAACCCTGTGAAGCAGATGCTATGATTACCATGCTGATTTTACAGGTGGCTTGCCTAGAGCCACACAGCTAGGAGTGTCTGAGATTATCTCCAGGGTTCAGTTAGAGCTCAAACATTTGGTGATTTTTAATCCATTTTGGATCCTTATTCATTCACTCCTTTATTCATTATCTGCTGTGTGTAAACGTATAGAGGCCGTGTTGCCTTTTGAGTGGAATACTGGAAGTACTGGGTTTGAATGCTGCTTTTGATGTTCTGGGCAACTTGCTTCATGTGTTTCTGGCAGCTTCTTGGGACTAGGCCCTAGAAGAACTGTGATCTGTGTCACAGACTGTAAACTTCCATTATAAGCAAGCTTCCCTCATACATATATTCTTGTATGTGCAAATGCATATGTTTTCTCTGTGCAGTTAGACTGATTACAAGCCTCTTGAGGTCAGGGATCATGTCTTATGCCACTTCCGGTGGTACTGTATCCAGGAAGCTGCAGATAGTAGGTGCCCAATAAATGGTGGTTGATTGCAATGGATATGATTTATGCCTTCTCATCTGGGAAGCTTCCTAACCTCCAGTTCTGAGTCTTAAGTAAGGAGGCAGTGTCCAGATGAGGAAGTCCTGACCTTCTTTTTGCCCAGCCTCCACCAATAATCCCTTGGTGACTGTTCCAGGACCACCCCTACAGTGTTTTTAGAGGGAGGTGGGCATGGACCTGAGCAGAGTGGTCCCCAAATCTGAGGCCTTTCCCTCACTTCTCTCCCACCACAGCCTCCTACTTCTCTCAGCCTCCTCCTAGCCTCCTCCCTGCTCTTCTTCCCCACAGCCAGGTGGCTGGGATCCCCACAGTTTGTAAAGGCAATCAACCTCAAGGTCTCAGGCTTGCACAGGTGCAATTAACATCCCCATCTGCTAATCCCTGATTAATGATGTTTACAAATATGTGCCACACTCCAGAGTGTAGCACACAGTCCTTCCCCCTCACTTCCTGCTCCCACAATCTGTCACAATACACCCAGGGAATATTTCCCTCCAGGGCAGGGACTCTCCCCCATTCCCACCTCCTCGGCATCATCATGTGGGCAGAGGGAGGGATGGAGAGCAGGTCAGTCAGTCACAGGCTGCAGGGTGGCAGCGGCTGTTTTCCCAGAAAAGGAAGGATATTGGCAAATGGACATATCCAGGGGGACAGTGTCTGGTCTGGGGCCGGTCTGGGGAGGGACTCGCCCTCCTTCTCTGTTAAAGGAAGTAGGCATGCTTGGCCTTGGAGGAGCAAAGAACACTGGACTTTTGGAGTCAGAAGATACGGCTCTGTCACTCATTGCCTTGGTGACTCTGGGCAAACCACCTCATCCATATAGTGAAAGGTTTGGATTAGAGCCTTACTGGTCCTTCCCAGCAATAAATCTGTGATCCAATGAAGACTTTCAGAAGGACATTGGATCCTAGATCTAGAGCTGTAAGGAAACTTAGAGGCCATCCAGTCCAACTTTTTCATGTTACAGATGAGGGAACTGAGGCCCAGAGAGATTAAGTGATTTTCCTGCAGTGATGGTGTCTGAGACTGTATTTTAATTCAGGTCTTCTTGACTCCAAATCCAACATTCAATCCACTGAACTGTGCCTCCTGCTGGAGATACAAAAACAGAAATGAAAGGGTGCCCAGGAGGTGAAACTGGAGCTGGGAAGCAGCATTCCAGGAATAAGGGAGTGGAGGGGTAGGGAGGAAGAAAGAGCCATGGAGACAGGGAGAGAGAAGGGGAGAGAAGTGGAGGGGAGGAAGAGAAAGGAAAGGGGAAAGAGAGGCAGAGACACACAGAGAGACAGGGAGAGGGAAAAAAAGAGGTAAGGGGGGGAGAAAAAGAGGGAAGGGGAGGGAGTCAGATAGAGGCAGAGGCAGAGAGACAGAGACAGAGATGGAGACAGAGAGACAGGGACAGACACAGGGAGAGAGATAGGTGGGGGTAGAGAGAGAAGGAGTGGGAGGGAGACAGAGGCAGAGAGACAGAGATGGAGAGGGAGAGAGACAGAGGTGGGAGAAAAAAAGAGGGGAAGGGAGACAGAGACAAGGGCAGAAAGAGACATGCAGAGACAGACACAGAGAGGGAGGGGCTTGGTGGGAGCTAGAAGGAATTGGATGATGGGAGAGTGGACGTTTTCTAGCTTCTCTCAGGGCAGAGAAGGGATGGGGGGAGAATTTGGGTGATTGTGCTCCCATGGGCTGATCTCTTCATCTGGTGGGATTGTCTCCTCAGAGACCCTGATCCGAGACAACCACAAACATTCCTGGGATCATAGATTTAGAACTGAAAGGGCTATTAGAGGTCATTTAGTCTAAACTTCTCATTTTACAGATGGAGAAACTGAGTCCCAGAGAAATGAAATGACTTCCAAGGTCATATTAGGTATCAAGTGGCAAAGCCAGGATTCCACCCTGTGCTTTCTGAACCAGCATTCCCTCCACTTGACTGGAGCCTTCTAACCATTGTGCCTTGTTGCTTCCATCACAAAGGAGAGGACGTTGACGTCCAGCTCCATGGTGCTCTGTCTCATAATCTAACGACAGCCTGTGTCAGTGAGAATAGCAAGGGAAAACTAAATAGCATCTCTGGGACAGTCAGAGAAGGGTAGATCTCTGCTCATTAAAGGGTGGGGTGGGGGTGGAAGGTGGCAATATATGATTGAAACTACACCTGTGTCTGCCTGTTCACAGCTTCCTGGGCCTCATTATCACTTCCCCAGGTGGTTTCTTGTTTTGTTGGGCTGGGGCTAGGGGGTGGGGAGGAGAATCAGCTCTGGGTTGACTCTCTGTGGTGTGTGTGGGGTGGGAGGTGACTAGATAAAGGAGACTCCAGAGGGAATGAGAGGAGAGTGGACTTCAGGGCTCAAGAGGAGTGTCTAGGAAGACTGGGGCATGTGTAGGGGGCAGAGATAGGGAGCTTTGGGGAATAGCAGTGGGGGACATTCTTAATAAGGGAGAGCTGACCAGTTGGACGAGGTGCATGGACAACCTCCCAGGAGATTGTTAGTGGGGGCAAAGTGTTTGCTGGGAGATCAGGTCACTTCTCCTTTCCCGATTTGGGGGTGCTCTGGATTTGGATTCAAGTTGTGGTATAGTGGAAAAAGCATTGAACGCAAAGTCACTAGACTTGAACTCACTTCCAGCTTTGATACTTACTGCTGTGTGTGATCATGGACAAGGCACTTCACTCTCTATGCCTCAGTTTCTTCATTTGTTAAATAAAGGAGTGGAACTAGACAACCTCTGAGTTCCTTTTAGTTCTATCATCTACCTATCAATTATCTATATCCTTATCTATCCATCCATCCATCCATCTATCGATCTCTCTCTATCATCTACCTATTTATCTGTCTGTCCATCCATCTCTCCCTCTATCAATTACCTATCACCTATCTACTTACCTATCTATATCTATCAATCATCTACCTGTTTATCTGTCTCTGTCTTTCTACCATCTCTTTATCATCTACCTATCTAGCAATCATCTACCTATCTTTTCATCAGTCATCTACCTACTTTTTCTATCCATCTTTCTCTCTATTTCTCTATCATCTACTTATATATCAATCATCTACCTACTTATCCAATTGTTCACCTATTTTTCATGTTCCTATCATCCATTCATCTATCCATCCATCAATCAATTTATCCATCTATCTCTGTCTCTGTCATCCACTTGTCTATTAATCATCTACTTATTAATCTATCCATCTCTCTATCAACTATCAATCATCTATATACTTATCTATATAGCTCTCATCTCTGTCATCTACCTATCAATCATCTATCTATTAATCATTATCTATCTGTCTGTCTGTCTGTCTATCTATCTATCATCTCTCTATACTCCATTATATCTCTATCTATGACCTGGGTTCCTAGCTTTGTCATTCAGTACCAGTTTGACCTTGGGCAAATTACTTCCCCTTCTCCTGTTTTTTGTTTCCTCAGTGGTAAAATTAGGAAGTTCAGTTAGATGACCTTAATGTCCCTTCTAGCTCTAAATGCTTTCTAGTAGGCAAATAAAATCATAGAATTTTAGAATTAAAGGAGATGTGAGAGATGATACAGGACAGGGACTCGACCTTTTTCACGTTATGGACTCCTTTGAAGTCTGCAGACCCCTTCTCATAGTAATGTTCTTAAATGCAAAAAATAAAATACAAAGAACTAAAGAGGAAATCAATTGTATTGAAATAAAGTTGGATTTTTTTCTCTTTCAAATTCATGGACCTGCTGAAATCTATCTAGGGATCTCATGGGGGTTTGTGTGGACCCCAGGTTAAGAACTCCTGAGCTAAACTAACCTTTCTTCTTCCCTTACTTTTCAGAGAAAGAAACTGAGGCACGGAAAGGTGTAGTAAAGGTGAGGACTTGAATCTTACCCAAGGTTACATAGGTAATAAATGATTGAACTGGTATTTGAATCAAGGTCCTCTAACTCCAAATCCAGTACTCCTATTCCATTATAGCTGCCTCCAAGAAAGATTTCATCCTCCAGGAAAACTGCTAATAGCTTTCCAGGGTGTCCCCAGTCTCTCCTTCCCTCTAGTCTATTTTCTCCACTAGACTGTCTTCATCTTGCTTGCCTGGTGCAATCAGGGTTTTCAGGATTAATAAATAAGGATGAGAGTTGGATCAAGACATTCACCAGTCACTTTATGTACAGTAGAAGTGCTCCAAGTTTAGCTCCCTCCCCACTCCTATTTAATTCTCTCAATTTCTTGCATTGGCCCAGGGAAGGGGGAGCAATTAGACTGGTAGATTTGCACCTTGAGCATTAGAAGCATCATTGGAAAAGCTGCTTCTAAATAGGTCTCCCTCCCTATTAGAACCTAGAAAGGATTATTATGTCAATTCTTCCTTCTTTTCCCTCGTTCCCCCCTTCCTCCCCCTTCTACTGCTTTGCCCTTCCTTCATTACAATATTCAATTTCAGAGGATGCCCTTCACCAGCTGCTGCTTTGGGGCCTGGGGTAAGAGTGTGTGTCCCTCTTCTCATTTCTACTCCTCCTATAGCTTCAGAACCCTCCAGACAGACAGAGAGGCCTTCCCCCCGATCCACAGCATCATACTTTCCTCAGTCTATCTCCTGGGCCTTTCTGCTTTGTGGAGTAATAAATGAATGGATAAATGGTAGACAGCTAGCTCATAATTATTCAATATGTGGATTATCATATATATATATATATACATAATTTATATATGAGATCTCAGCTACATTTACTTTTAAAAATATAAAGCTCAATCATAGTATAGGAAATAGGGAAGATAATGTGGATACATTGAACTCCTGAGGCTTAGTCTGAGCTCTGCCCCTAACTTGCTGTGTGACCTAGGTTAAATTACTTGTTCTTTCTGGGATTCAGTTCCCTCTATAAAATAAGAAGAGGGATGAGGACCAAATGAGTGGTTCTCACACATTTCTTCCAGTACAATATTCTTTGCCATATGGAATCATGGCATTTCCTACAGATGAGTCAGGAGACGTATATGGGACCAATTTTCCTTCAGTAAGCAAAACTCTTTATTTTTTGTTTCTCTTTCAATTAAAATTTTTTCCCAATGAACAAAAACCTATTTTCTCTTCCTCTTTTGCTTCTCTCCTCCATTGAGAAATAAAAGGAAAAATAAATCCTTTGTAATAGTGAACTTTTTGCAAGTTCAAGGAATGAACTATGTTGAGGTTAGTACCTCTGTGTACCAGGCAAATTTTATTTATTTTGAAAATACCACACTTAACATATTCTGGGTAAACAAAATTATATGTCAATTTTCTTTGATGTGTAATAATGTAATATTTAACATTTTCATGGCATCTCTAGTAAAACTTGAAGTAAACAAGCCTTTGAGAGCCACTGGACTCAATGAAGAGCTGGGACAAAGTATTTGTGTGCCCTCAGTAAGGTTTTAAAATTTTACCTTCCTGTGTGTTATTGGTATTGAAGCTTTGTGCCATATTCAACAAAATAAGTATCCAAATGCCACTGGCAGTGGGGTGGGAAAAAGGGAATAGCATTTATTAAATGCTTACTATGAGACACATAAATCTAGAGACATCTCATCTCCACTCCAAATGTTCATATATGTGCCCAAGCTGTGGTAGAGCTTTCTGAGCTCATATTGGTCTGATCAGCCACAGTACAACACAATGTACCTTGACACCAATATAGTGGTGTCATTTTGGTGCTCTTCAAGAATGAAGGACAATCACCAATCAACTCTATGCCAGGCACCAAGCACTTTACAAATGTTATCTCTTTTGATCCTGATAACAACTCTAGGAGACAAGTGCTATTATGACTTCCATTTTACAGTTGAGGAAACTGAGGCAAACAGGTTTATCAACTTGTTCAGAGTCATATAGCTGGTAAGTGTCTGAAGATGGATTTGAATTCAGGACTTCCTAACTCTGAGCCCAGAACTCTATCTGCTATGCCACCAGATGCCTCAGTGTATGATTTTCTGTCTGTAAAAACATGCACTTTTATAAAAGGTAATATTAAAAGGGCTGGTGTGGTATAGTAGGTAAAGTACTGAACTTAAAATCTGAAAGACATAGGCTCCAATCTCAATTCTGACATTTATCAAAGGATCAGAGATTTAGAGGTAGAAGGGACCTTAGAAGTCCTTTATTCTGTTAAGTAACTTTTTCGGTCGCTGTTATTGTATGGAACACAGTTAGTGTCTTCATTCAAATGAAGATCCTACTGAATTGAAATTAATCCTCTATCCACTGGGCTGCTTGGTGGTACAGTGGATAGAGCAACTCAGGGCAGCACCAAGTATCAGTCCTCTTCCCTCACCCCCAACCACCCCAGTGCAGGATCAAGTGGGCCTCAGGTGGCACCAGTGCAGCACCAGGCAAACAGCCAAGTCATGGAGTCCCAAGCACAAGAAGGTTGGGGCAGTGCCCCTTCCAGCTCAGAAGCAGAGATCAAATTTAAAAATAAGGGAAAAGGCTGGAAAAGATGAGCAAAAAACAAACAAAAAGAACTTGATCACAAGAAGTTATTATGGTGACAGGGAAGATCAAGACACAAACTCAGAAGAAGACAATAATGTCAAAATGCCTATGGACAAAGCCCCAAAGAAAAATGGGAATTGGACTCAAACCCACAAAGAACTCATGGAAGAACTAAAAAAGGAATTTAAAAATCAAATAAGAGAAAGAAAGAAGAAAAATTGGGACAAAAAATGAGAGTGATGCAAGAGAATTATGAAAAAAGAGTCAACAGCTTGGAAAAAGAAAACAACTCCTTAAAAAGTAGAATTGACCAAATGGAAAAGGAGATACAAAAGTTAACTGAAGAAAATAATTCCTTAAAAAGTAGAAATCCTACCTATTTTCACATGAGTAAAGATGACAAAAATGGATAATGACAAATATTGGGTGGGGGGAGTTTAGTGAAACAGACACACTAATGCACTGTTTGTGGAGTCATCCAACCATTTTGGAAAGCAATTTGTAACTGTGTCCAAATAGTATACAGTGATGTCACTACTAGGTCTATGCCTCAAAAAGATAAAAGAAAGAAGAAAGAAGAGATACACACACACACATGCAATTATATGTATATGTACATGCAATTATTTATAGAAATTTTTCTCACCTAGGCAGTGCCCATCAACTAGGGAAAGGCTGAACAAATTATTTATAAATGTCATGCAATGATATTTTGTCAGAAATTATGTAGGACATAAAACCACCAGCAAACATTATTTGTAATGGAAATAAGCTAGAAGTATTTGCAATAAGATCAGGAGTGAAACAAGGCTGCCAATTGTCACCAATATTATTCAATATTGTATTAGAAATGCTAACAATAGCAATAAGGAAAGAAAAAGAAATTGAAGGAATCAGAATGGGCAATGAAGTAGGAAAACTATCTCTTTTTGTAGAAAATATGGTGATATACATGGGAAATCCTAGAGATTCAATGAAAAAACTAGTTGAAACAATTAACAATTTTAGCAAAGTAGCAGGATATAAAATAGACCCACAGAAATCATCAATATGTCTATATATCACCAACAAAATTCTGCAAGAAGAGTTTGTTAAGAGATACTCCATTTAATATAACTGTAGATAGTATAAAATACCTGGGAATATACCTACCAAGACAAACCCAGGAATTACATGAATATAATCATGAAACACTTTTTATACAAAGTCAGATTTAACTGTTTGAAGAAATAGTAATTGTTCATGGGTAGGCAGAGTCAAGATAATAAAAATAACAATTTGGTCTAAACTAATATACCTAATTCAATTCCATCTCAATTAAATTACAAAAAATCATTTTACTGAACTAGAAAAAATAATAACAAAATTCATTTGGAAGGGCAAAAGCTCAAGAATGTCAAAGGAATTAATGCAAAAGAATGTAAAGGAAGGAGGTTTAGTAGTATCAGATCTTAAACTATATTATAAGGCAGTATTTACCAAAACTATCTGCTATTGGCTAAGAAATAGAAAGGTACATTGGTGGAATGGAATAGATATACAGTATGTAATAGTAAATGGTTACAGTAACCTTGTGTTTGGCAAATATAAAGGCTTAAGCTTTTAGGATAAGAATTTACTATCTGGTAAAAATTGTTGGGAAAATTGGACAGCAGTCTGTCAGAAACTGGGTACAGACCAATATCTTATACCATTTGCCAAGATAAGGTCAAAATGAGTATGTTACTTAGATGTAAGGGGAGATAGCATAAGAAAATTAGAAGAACTTGAAATATATTACTTCTCAGACATGGATAAGAGAAGAATTTATGAATAAACAAGAGATAGAGGACATTGTGAGATATAAAATGGATAATTTTGATTACATTAAATTAAAACATTTTTGTACAAGTGAAACCAATGTAGCCAAGATGAGAAGGAAAGAAAAAAATTGGGGGAGAGTTTTTATAGGCAATTTCTTGCATAAAGGTCCCATATTTCAAATATATAGAGAACTTGGTCAAATTTGTAAGAATATGAATCATTCTCCAGTTGAGAAATGGTCAAAGGATATGAATAGGTAGTTTTTTGATGAAGAAATTAAAGCTATATATAATCATATAAAAGTGCTCTAAATCATTAGTGATTAGAGAAATACAAATTAAAACAATTTTGAGATGTTATCTCACATCTATCAGATTGGCTAAACTAAGAGAAGGAAAAATGACTAATGTTGGAGGAGATGTGGAAAAACTGAGACACTAATACATTGTTGTTTGAACTGTGAACTGATTCAACCATTTTGGAGAACAACCTGGAATTATGCTCAAAGAGTTATAAGACTGTGTATGTACTTTGATCTAGAAATATCACTATTATGTCTTTCCCCCAAAATGATCAGGGAAAAAGGAAAAGAACCTATATGTTCTAAAATATTAATTAACAGCTCTTTTTGTGGAGGCAAAAAATGGAATTGAAAGGATGCTTGTCAAGTGGGAAATGTCTAAATATATGTCTAAATAAATGGTATAGGATTGTGATAGAATATTACTGTGCTGCAAAAAATGATGAGCTGGTTGATTTTAGAAAAACATGAAAAGACTTGCATAAAATAATGAAGAGTGAAATGGGAAGAGCTAAGAAAACATTGTGTGTAGTAATAGAAATATTGTTTGAAGAATAACTGTAAAGGACTAAGTTATTCTGAGTATCATAAATACTCAAATCAACTAAAAGGACCTATGAAGGAAGATACTATCCACCTTCAGAGAAAGAACTGGTAAATAGAGGTATCCATAGTATGGCTTTACATATATCTATATGTCAAATGATGACCTTTTCTAGGGATGGGTAGGAGGGAGACAGTTTGAAACTTAAAATGTAACAAAAATTTTTAATTTAATTAAAAAAAATAAATGATAGAAGAGATTTAAGAGAAACCTGGGAAGACTTGTAGGAATTGATGCAGAGTGAAATGAGCAGAACGATTTATACAAAACAGCAAAAACAACTTTGAAAGACTTAGGATCTCTGATCAACAGCAAAACTAACCATGACCTGAGATATGAGGTGTACTACACATTTCTTGATAAAGAGATGATAGATTCAGGGTGCAGAATAAAGTGTACATTTTGGACATTACCAATGTGGGAATTTGTTTTGCTTAACAAAGCATATTTGTTGCAGGGTTTTATTAATCTTTTCCCCCTTTTACGTCGGGAGTAGGGTGGGAGAGAAAAAAAAATATTTGTTAATTGGAAAAAACCCCCAACCCTTACCTGCCCTTTAATGTTCAGCTTAAATGTCACCTCCTCCTCACAGCCTAACCTGATTCTTCCTATTAATAATGACTTCCCTCACCTAATATAATCCTCACTTGTAGCTTTCTTATTAGCTTATCTTGTTCTTATTTGTTATTCTGGTAACTTATGTATGTGTCCTAAGTCCCTCTGTATGACTGTATGAAGACAAGGACCTTGTCTTGTTTAACTTTTGTATTGCCCCCAGCACCTCGCACAGTCCCTAATAAAAGTTTGTTGAATGAATGTCTGCTTCAGTGTTTCTGTATCTGTCCATCTCCTTCTGTTCCTGCTGTAGTTCTTATTTGTGCATCTCTCTGACATCCCATCTATGTCACTTTCTCTCTGTTTCTCTTTTCTCTGCTCCTATTAAGCAGTGGAAACAGTCCAGACCCTAGGGCTCCCCTGGCTCCAGGGATGGCCTTGTACTCTTCATCCTGCTCGGTTTGCCCTCAGCTCCTGCCGACTTCAAATATCCTACAGGCTCGTCAATAGCAGCCGCTGGTTTATTGATTGGGATGGGAGCCAAGGCAGAGCTGCCAGGAGTACAGTATTGATGAGAGACATTGGTGATTGGGGCCAACTGTGGGAACCAGCGGCTGGGGGAGTTCATAGATTAGGGACAGGGAGTGATGATGGCGTAAGGGGGTGGCATGTTTCCTCTGTCCCTGAGTTACACTCATGGTCCAGGGACCTGGGAACTTTGGGCTTTCATGAGGTGGGAAGTGTTCAGGAAGAAAAGACAATTTCCTAGGTCTCCATCAGGAACTATCAGTCCTTTAGGAGGAGAAGACCATTTAGAACAGTCAATATCCTTCCCTCTAGTGTCTTTCCCAACCAATGCTTGAAAATAGCCTATGGGCACCTATAGGAACCCCAAAATCCCATCCCTTCCCCCAGGGCTTCTCCTGAGCCCTCTCCTCAATCCTGCCCTTCCAATCTCCGTTTCTCATTGAAAGATTTGTACCACGGACAGCTCCACACACATCTGAGGACGACTAATAAATTAAAATTCCTATATCCCGTTCTCGGTTCAGCTTTTCTGGGCAATCTCTGTCAAATATTAGAACTATGCTGTCTGGTTTTTAGCTTCTTCTGTGATGGGGGATGAGTGAGGGTTAAGGAAGCAGGACAAGGGGTTAGGAGTGTTCTAACCCTGGGAAAACAGGCAGTAGACAAACAGGCATTTCTAATCATGTATATGTGTGTGTATTTGTCTGTTTGTGTCTCTCTTTTTGTGATTCTGTCTATGTTTGTGTAACTCTCTTTGTGGTTGTGTGTTTCTCTCCATTTGTGTCTATGTGTGTGGATCTCTTTCTATCTCTGTATGTGTGCAGATATCTCTCTTTAACTGAGATATTTGTAAAGCACTTAGCATAGTGCCTGACACATAGTAGATGCTATATAGATACGTATTCTCTTCCTTTTCCTCTTCCCCCCATATCTGGGTATTACTAGTATTTCCTACCTATGTCACTATCTCTGTGAATTTGTGGAATTTTTTGTCTCTTCATATGAGTGTATTCCTCTTTGTATGTATCATTATCTGTGTATGCTTGTGTCTCTGTGTGTATGTCCTTATCTCCATGTATTGAGGTGTTTCTCTGTCCTTGTGTATGCTCATGTGTCTGTCTCTGTGTACATATGTGTTTATCTGTCTATGTGTGTCTGGCTCTCTTTGTGTTCTCTTTACCTCTTTGTGTGTCTCACTGTGTATGTACCTCTTCCTGTTTCTTTATGAATGTAGACACATATGTGTATGTCCCTAGCTGTCCCAGTGGATGTGTATGTCTCTTGCTATTGTTGTATATGCAGAGATATTTTGGTAAATATTTAACTATTGACTCTCTGAAAAAAAAGAAACACACAATACCCTCTTAATTTGAATTTGTATTATTAACCTTTTCTCCATCACTTTCTTAAACCCAGATTCAACAAAATAATAAATGAGGCCCTAGTTTATAGTGTTTGTCAATTTCCAGTGTAGTAGTTACACTGAAAATTTAACAATTGGCTTTCATAAGCCACTACAAAGCAGCTCCAGCACATTCCTGTGGGTATGTGTGTTTCTCCCTCTCTCTTATGTACATGTTATGTATTTATTCTTTGTATCTTTATTTCTATATGTGTATCTGTGTATGTTTCTGATTCTGTGTACATGTGTGTATCTCTTTTTGTTCATGTGTATGTGATACCTCTTTCTCTGTGCCTGTGTATGCATCCTGTTCTTTTCTCTGTATATGTGTATGTTTTCCTCTCTGTATATTTGTGTATGTGCCTCTCTTTATCTTTATGTACATCCATGTATGTGTGTCCTCCTCTCTGTTCCTCTGTCTCTTTATTTCTGTATATTTCCCTCTCTGTCTCTGTGAATGTGTGTGTGTGTTTCCCTCTCTCTCCCCTTCTAACACTGATGATGGAGCCGTCACACTTTGCTGCTCCAGCCCCCTGGCCAGACCCTCATCCTCCAGTCTAATCTCCATGCTCCTTTCACACAGAGATCCCATATATAACCCCTAGCCCAACCCAACATGGAGAAAAATCAAATCTCATTACATACCATTGATTTCCTTCCAAATTTGCTTCTAATACATTTTGTGACTCTTTGATGTGACAGCCCTCCCACCCCCTTCCTCCCCCCTCATAGGCTTCCCCTTTCTCATCCCCTCTAATACAGCTGCCTTTTCTGAAAGAACAGGGGTGGGCAGCCCAGTATGGGAATGTCAAGGCTGCATGGTGGGGGAGGGATGGTGGGTAAGAGAAAGAATGACTGGAGAGAGAGGACAGAGAATCTGCTCCTGCTGCCCTAAGCATGGGGTTGGGTCCCCCTTATGCTACCATCCCACAGGGGGCACTTCATCCCTCCAACCCAAGACAGGTGAGAATTTGATTGTTGATTTGGGAAGGTCTTTCCCACCCCCAGTCTCTGCTTGTTAGAAAGCCTTGTTCAGAGTAGAATTGTCTCATTTTGCCCTTTCCTGAGGGTCCTGAGCAGTGGTTTGGTCTGGGCAATGGAGGTCATACAGTGGGCTGAGGCTGAGAGGATGGAGGATCTTGGACTGGAATGACAGAAGGAAAGGGTGGGGGAAACCTGGCCTATTTCTACGACTGACTACCCATTGACTTACCAGCTTTCTACTGCTCTTGGCTATTGGCTCTCTACTTCAGGTGAGGGAGACTGACTGGGGAGGATATTTGGCACTGAAACAGCTGAGGAAGCAGGCCCATCGGAGGAGGTCATGTGAGGAGCTGGGAGGGCTTCTCTGAAAGGCAATCAGCAAGCCTTCTTCTCTCTCCCCTCCCTTGTCTTCGAAACTATGCTTGAGGGCTGGATATGTGATTCTTTGGAGGACTGCAGTATATGAGACGAGCTTCCCATATCAACTGAAGTGCACTCTCTTCTAGAATACAGTAATGCGGAAGGGAGGTCAGAGGTGGGTAGTGATGCCAACGAGAGGGAAAGGGGAGCAGGAAGGGTGGGGCTAGAAAAAAAGTTGAACTAAGATATCTCAATTTGACCACAGGCTTACCCTGTTCATCTTCATTTGTATTAAAGAGGAAAAAGGAAAATAGATTAATCAGAAATTTAGAGCCAAGAGGGACCTTCAAAGTTGTCTGGTCCAAGCTGCTTATTTTATAGATGAGGAGACTGAGGAAAGAGAGGGTGAAGTAACTTGCCCAAGGTCATACAGAAAGTGATAAAGTTAGTGTTCAGTTCCTCTTATAGTCTTTTGACTATAAAGTTGTGTACAAAAGTTCTCTATGCAACTGGGTTGTTGTTGTGCTTGTCTTTCATTCTTGAAGAGGACCATGATGTCAAGATGATGACGGGGTATGCATGAACCTTAGGAGGAACTATTCCCTGAACTGTGCTAGATCCCCTGGGAACAAAAATCTTTACTTTAACTGGAGTCCCTGCCCTGGAAAACTTAATTTCCAATTTAGAAGGCCATACATGAAAAGGGATGGTAGATCCTTGGTGAAAATTAGAGTCAGGTCCTTCCTCCCCTCTTCTCCCTCCTTTCCCTCTCCTCTCTTCTCCTCTTTCCCCTTTCTCTTCTTTCTTGTCTCTCATTTCTTCCTTCCCCTTCCTCTTTCCATTCCCTCCCCTCATTTCTCCTCTTTTTCTCTTCTCCTTCCTTCTCTTCTCCTTCCTTGTCTTCTTCTCTCCTTCCATGCCTCCTCCTCTTTCTCCTTTCTTTTTCTCCTTTCTCCTCTCCTCTCCTCCCCTCCCTTCTCCTTCCTCCACCCTCACTACAGTTACCTGGTATCCTCCTATTATCACATTCTTCCCCTTCCTCAAAGCCTACTTCTGTGAAAAGGATTAGATAAGTTAGTTCTGTGGTGTGACAAAAATCAGGAGGTGGAGCTTACAGTTTAAAAAATAAATTTTGATTAGACTCTTTTGTTTGTATCTCACCTACATTTCCCAAGGTATCCTTCCCCTCCCAGAGATCAATCCTTTGTAACAAAAAATAAAAAAGATGAAAAAAACCTCATCAGCAAAATTAATCGTTATTAAACAACCTGATGTTATATGTGATGTTCCACACTCATAGTTGGGCAGCTAGGTGGCACAGTGGATAAAGTGCTGGGCCTGGAGTCAGGAAGATCCAAGTTCAAATCCAGCCTCAGACACTAACTGAATGTGTGACTCTGAGTAAGTCAATTAACCTTGTTTGCCTCAGTTTCCTCATATGCAAAAAAATGAGCTGGAGAAGGAAATGGCAAACCACTCCAGTATCTTTGCCAAGAAAATCTCGAATAGGGTTATGAAGAGTCAGACATAACTGAAAAATGACTCCTCACTTTGGCAAAGAAGTGGGGGGGAGAGATACCTTCTTGTGTCTCTTTGGGTCAAAACTTTTTTTAAAAATAATTTTACAGAATTCAGTTTTTATTGTTTTGTTCTTGCTTCCCTTTACATTTCCATTATTGTGGCTGTGGTGTTCATTATTTTCCATGTTCTGCTTACTTCACTTTGCATCAATTTATATGTCTCCTCATGCTTCTCTATATTTGCTACCTTCATAATTTCTTATGGTACAATAATAGTTTATCCCATTCATGTAATGTTTAGCTGCATCAATGGGAATTTACTTTGATGCCAGTACTTTGCGACTACAAAAAGTGCTCCTATAAATATCTTGGTGTATATGCAGGCCTTTCTTTTTTCATCGACCACCTTGGGGGGGGGGGCGGGAATCAATACATAGAAATAGAGTCTCTGGGACAAAGAGTATGGACACTTTTGTTACTTTTTTCATGTAATTCCAAATTGCTTTACAAAATGATTGGACCAGTTTACACCTCCACCAACAGTTTATTAAATCAGTGTGCCTGCCTTTTCCCCAACTCCACCAGTATTGACTATTCCTATCTGTTGGCATCTTTGTCAGTTTTCTGAGTGTGAGGCAAAACCTCATGGTAGTTTTGATTTGCTCTTTTCTTGTTGTTATCTGTGATTTATAGCATTCTTTCTATATATAATAACTAATATAGTTATTAATGGCTTATAATTCTCTTGAGAATTAGCTATTCATATCATTTGACTACTTATCTCCTGGTTAGATTTCATACCATATTTGGTAATATAGCATTTGGCATTATAAGCAGCTATAAGCAGTGGCTAGAGCTCTAGGCTTGGATGCAGAAAGACCTGAGTCCAAATACCACCCCAGATACTCATTAGCTGTGTGACTTTGGGCAAGTCACTTAACCTCTGTTTGCTTCAGTTTCCTCATCTGTAAAATAGCACCTACCTCCAAGGGGGATGGTGAGCATAAAAAGAGGTACTATTTGTAACATCCTTAGCACAATGCCTGGCACATAGTACACGCTATATAAAGGGTGGTTATGATTATATTTACCAAATATGTTAGTATATTAGTTAATTACCTTTAGATTTAGATAGCAAATTCTTATCAGAGATGTTTGATATAAGGAGGGTTACATTTTAACCTAGGACAATGCCTTAAATGAGAAAAAATTATTTTTAGAGATATTGGAGAGAGGGTAGGGATGAAGGTTTGAGACCTTCTTGGAGCCAGACCATCTAATCATAATAGCTGATTATTTACAACATGCTGTTTGCAGGACAGATTCAAGTATGCAAGGAATGTTCTTCACAACAATCCCGTGACATAAATAGTACA
This sequence comes from Potorous gilbertii, assembly GCA_028658325.1. NCBI lineage: Eukaryota > Metazoa > Chordata > Mammalia > Diprotodontia > Potoroidae > Potorous > Potorous gilbertii. Next base: position 546,043,117 of record CM053770.1, read on the forward strand.
ATTTGTTCTCTTTTCCCCTTTCTTATTGATCCTAGTCTTGTCCCTTAATCTTTCTGGATCTCGTTGTTCCATCTGTCAAAAGAAATGAATAGATCAGAAGGCTTCTGTACTATCTTCCACCTCCACATCTAGGATCCTGTGATCTGTGATCTCATCCATGTAAAGAAGCCCTAGTGAACAAACTTCCTCTATGGGTACAGGTTGACACCTTCTCTGCCACTTAGTCTTAGAGACTAAGCATTTTGAGGTTAAATGACTTTCCCAGGGTCACACAGCTGGTATGTGGCAAGGGCAGGGCTAAAGCCCAAATCTTCCTAATTCTGAGGACCTTTCTGGTCCAAGTACAATTACCCATATGTTACAAATGGGATAAGTGTGGCTCAGAGATATCAAGGGACTTGCTTGTGGTCATACAGTTAGTTGTTGTTGCGTTTATCCTTCATTCTCAAAGAGGACCATGACATCAGGATGATGACATGACTTGCGGTTGACTTTGATTTGAGTGAGGGAGGGCTGGGCAAAGTCACCAGCCTTACTTTCTTCTCCTGAGTCATCTGTGTCCAGTGGCCTGATATTCATCAAGATGACTGGAGAAGACCCAGAATGCAATGGGAGACCCTTTCAGGCTAAGGTCTTAACACATTCTCACTGTGAGTGAGATTTGGGGTAAGGGTGGGAGGATGAAAACTCAGGTTCCGGATTCTAGGTCCAACATTCTTTCTATCATTCTGCATTGCCTTATGTGAGACTGAATTACTCCAATGCCCCTCTGTGACTCAATTCCTTCCTCTGAAGTCTGGGGTTCACAATCCTTTTGTTCAGCTGTTTTTCAGTTGTGTCCATTGGAATTCTTTGTGACCCCGTTTGGGGTTTTCTTGACCAAGATACTGGAGTAACCACTGCTATTTTCTTCTCTGGCTTATTTTACAGATGAGGAAACTGAGGCAAAGAGGGTTAAATGATTTGCCCAGGGTTACACATCTAGTAAGTGCCAGATGCTCCTGACTCCAGGGCCAACGCTCTATCCACAGCACCACCTCACTGCCCTGATAATCCTATTGAGATATGTGTGGGATACTACACAGGGGAAGACAGATGAGTAGTAAAGTTGTGAGAATAGAGGGGCTGTTACTATTTTGACCTATGGCCATTCCTGGGTGATGGGGCAGGGAGAATTTGAAACTCAAGGTCAATATTCTTCACCATTTCTACTGAACTAACATCTTCCAACAGTTGAAATCAGATTAAAATGGACAACAAAAACAAGAAGATGAAATCACAAAACTTGGGGATGGGGAAGGCTTTTTCTTTTCATTGGCAATAGTATATGGGGGATGAGGTCATGGGGAGTCTGCAGGGCTAAGGATTTATTGCATTTCATATATGAGCCTTAGGTCTTCCTGTCTGCTCTTCTCCCTCTACCCTTTTAGCATCCATTAGTCTGACTATCTCCTCATCCCACATCCCTTGCTCCTCATGCTGGATGAGTCAGTGTCCAGTCACCAAAGCTAAGTGGTGCTCTCCAAAGTTTGGGCACATTCGCTGTGCCCTAGGAATGACTCTGATCTGACTTATCTTCTTGCCTCTTGGTAAATGGGGGACAGGCCTTCTTGCTTGTAGCTCAGCCTTCATTTTAGCTGCTTGTTTCCCTATGCCTCAGATGCTCTGAAACTCATAGAAGTGTGTAAATTCTAGTTCAAAGTTACTTCACACCAGTGTTTTCTTGGGCCATTGCTTCTCACTCTTAAATAAGTTCTTGTTGACTGATTGACTGACTGACTGCTGGCCTCTTTCTGGTTCTTGTACAGTGCCCTCCATGTTCTGGGGACAGGGCAGATTTATGGGACTGGGAGAAATATTTAGGTCTGAGACAGTTTGGTTGTGTTAATTAGGGAAATCTAAAGATAATCTATATTTAATGCTGAATTTTGTCAAATTTGCTAAAGAATTAGGGGAGCGTGTGCAAACACTGACACTTTCAATGACGAACAAGGTGCAATTAAACTCTGAAATTTACAGTAGAATAATTGGGAGAGGATGACAAATATAGTTATCAGCAGCGACTAATTAGGGGTCTGCTCTAGGTTTCTGGGCTTGATTAATCTTGCCTGGGTGTTAATAACTTATTCAGGGCAGATGGTGACTCCCTTTTTGTTTCCTCCCTCTTCCCACCCTCTGTCTCCAGAAGAGGCCGTGGAGACCTCCAGCAGTAATTCCATCCATTCTCCTGCCTCCTACCTCCTATAAAGATGGCATCCAGCCATAGCCCAGCTATAGAGAGGTACTTTGTACAGTATCTCTCCTTTCCAAGAGAACTCCAAGGTCTTGTACCTCCCTTACCTTTGAATTCCATTGTTTTCCAGGTTCCAGTCCTAGTTTGACCACTACCTAGCTGTGTGACCTTAAATAAGTAATTTCTGCACTTTGTACCTTTATTTCTTAAAGGTAGGGATAAGGGGAGGAGGAGGGAGGGAAAGTTTTCCGCACCTGCCCTGGGAAGCAATAGTGGCAGTGAACTTGACTGAGATCTTGTAATAGTAGAACTGTAACTAAGACTTTGTGACTAGAGCTTTGCCCCAGAGCATAAAATTTAGAGGGCATTGATAACTCTTGCAGGCCTTCAGCAAGCAAAAATGGCAACTTAGTACCCATCTAACAAGATTAATAAGTTAAAATAGCAAGCTGGAGTGGATTGTTTCTCCTCGCCCCCTTCAAATGGTGGTCTTCTTAAAGACACTCAAAAAAAAAATGCTTGCTGATGTTCCAGGGTTTTAATTTCTTCCAGAAGAGGAGTTATCTTTCCCTGTCTCTTAAATGAAGTGAGTGTCCAGGGTGTGGTTTATGGTTCTTGCCCTGGGTGCAAAGATTCCTAGTTGTAACCCTGCTTAGTAGCAGTTGAACCAGGAATTTGCCTGGGTACCCTTTGCAACCATCAACAGAGACGGGAGAGTGAAAGGCCCCCAGATCCCCCTCTCCTCCCTCCCTCCCATCAGCCCTAGGCATCTGCTAATCTCTTTTCTTCCTTGCTCTTGATTGTGCCTGAGTCTTAGATCCATTGATTAAAGTTTAGGCCTGAGCTGAACGTTATTACAGGATTGGCTCTGAGAGGTGTTTAGACAAGGAAATCTGGTGGCTGGCCTGATACTGAAGGCTAAGAGTGATGTATTTCCTGCGGCTCTGAGCAGAGTCCATGTCCCATTTTGGTCAAAAGTGGGGTAAATTTGACTTTGTTCTCCTCTGATGTGGCAGCAAAGATGCCTACCTCCTTACATACATGTGTCCATAAATGTCAGGGTCACTCTAGGGTTGGGGAACTTGTGGTCTTGAGGTCTCTGTATCCAAATAATTTCAAATGAAGTCATTGTGCGTTTATTAAGCTTTTACTATATATTGATTTTGGACATTAAGGATAGACACAAAAAGTAAAAATACTCCCTAACAACAAGTGTAGAAAAGTAATTACAAAGTCAATATGAAACAAATGCAAACTAACTTTATTTGGAGGGGGCAGCAAGGGTGCAGGGGTGGGGGTGGAGGTGGAATGAGACTTAGGAAAGGCCTGAGATTGCACTTGATTTTAAGCCTTGAAGAGAGCTAGGGGTTCTAAGAAGCCGCAGAGAAGAGGGAGATCATTTCAGATATGGGGGACAGCCTATACAAAGGCACAGAGGTGGGAGATTAACTGTTAGATGTAGAGAACATCTAGCAGTTCAGTAATGAAACCAGGCTGTGAAGGAATAGATTTTATTCTAGCCTACAGGAAAAAGGGATAGAAGAGGAGGGTGTATGTGTGTATGTGTGTGTGTGTGTGCATGTATATGTGTGTGTGTATAAGCCCTTTTCTTAGGGATGTCTATTTTTAGGTCCTAGATTCATTTCAGTTCCTTCCAGACAGGAAAAGGGATGCAGAGACTGTGAATAATAACCAACATTTCTAATGGGCCTTATAGTTGACAGAGCCTTTAGGTATCTGTGTCTCCTTTGATACGGACAACAACATGGCATTGTTACTCTTATTTTATAGATGAAGAAACTAAAGGTTAAGGAGTTTAAATGATTTGCTTAGTTACATGAGATCTCTTTTGACTTCAAATACACTGCTCCAGTCTCTTAGCTTTGGAACAGGGGATTCAGTCAGGACCCTGACCCCCTGGCCTGTCTCCAACTCTGCTACCGAATTCCTAAAAGGATTGCCTCATTACTGCCTCAGTTTATCTTCCAGCAAAAGGCTTATCAGAGAAGAAGAAGTAAGGGTTTATGCTCCTTTGATAGACTGTCTTTATGCTGGCCCATTATAAGTCATTGGGAGGGCTTTCTCCTTCATTCTATCTCCAGGTCCTGGGGTATTCAAAGACTAGTGCTCTCTATTCCTCTAGGTGCCTGAGCAGCTGTGTGAAAGGGTACAAGGCTCTTCCTTAGTCTGGCACTTGGAAGAAACTGGACTGTGTAGCAATGAATAGTAATGACACTTTTATATCCTCTTTAATGTTCGCAAAGTACTTTATAAATATTATCTCATTTTATCCTCATGATAATCTTGAGAGATAGATGCCATCCCTGTCCTCATTTTACAGATGAGGAAATTGAGGCAGACAAGTTAAATGACTTGCCCAGAGTCACACAGCTAGGAAGTGTCTGAGGCCAGATTTAAACTCAAATCTTTTTATCTCCAGGTTCAGCTCCCTTTTGCCACATAACTGCTTCTGGGTTTCTAGTGCCCCTCTCCCCCGATTATTCTCTGTCTGCTCTGTACATGCTTTGTGAGGACCATTATTTATGTGTTATCTCTCCTATTAGAGAGGGCAAAGACTCTGTGTGTGTGTGTGTGTGTGTGGGTGTGTGTGTGTTGGCTATCCTTAGTTTAGCACAGTGCTTGACACACAGTGACAATGTAAGTTGTCTTCCACCAATCAAAGCTGCTGTCCCTCTTGGCTTCTGATATTCAGTTATTGGAGACTGGGGTGGTGAGGGAACCACATCATGTTTATTGGTGATGTTCTGAGCCCCTCTCTGCAATGATCATGGGAATGACATTTTGGTAACTGAAGACTTGACTCCTAACATTCCATAGAATCCCTTCCTCATACTCTACAAGCTGGTCACCTTGGCGTCTTTGCTGTTCCTTGAAGAGGGCATTTTCCTGTCTCCCATCTCTGGTCTCCTTTCTAATGGCTGTCCCCCAAGCCAGGAATACTCTTCTTCATGCCTAGCCCTCAGTTTCCCAGGCTTCTTTGAGGAGTCAGCTCATATCCCACTTTCTGCAGGCCTCCTTTCTCCATCTCTCCAGCTGCTAGTGCCCTCTCCCCCCAGATTATTCTCTGTCTGCTCTGTATATGTTTTGTGAGGACCTAGTTATTTATGTGTTGTCTGTTCTATTAGAGAGGGCAGGGACTCTGTGTGTGTGTGTGTATGTGTGTGTGTTTGGTATCCTTATAGCTTAGCACGGTGCTTGACACACATTAAGTGCTTAATAAATGCTTATTGACTGGCTGATTGATAGAGAAATGCAGCATGACACAGTGTAAAGGTCACCTGATTTGATTCCCAGCACTTCCATTTACTGACTATGTGACCTTGGGCAACTTGATAAATCTCTCTGGGCCTCAGTTTCCTCATCTATAAAATGAAGGGTATTGATCTTGATGACCTTGAAAGTCCGGTCCTCTATCTGTTCCTATCTCAAAAGGGTTAGAATGCCAGACTCAGTTTCAGAAACCCTGGGGTTCTGATCCTGCCTCATAAATTTACCTAGATGTGAAAGTCTAGGCAAGTCATTTAACCTTCTTGCTTTAACTTCCTTATCTGTAAAACGGGCATAATAGCAGCTACCTAACTGGGCTGTTGTGAGGATCCAATAAGATACAACGAATGGAAAGTGCTTTGCAAACCCGAAGGCAAAGGTTAGCTATTGTTATGATGGTACCCTCCTGTCTGGTGCTTCAAGCCCCTTGCTCCCTTAGAATTGGCATCTCAGGGAGATGGAGCCTAGTGTTCATCTTTTCTCTCTCTCTCTTGGAAATTGAGAGGGGGTGTATGGGGATATCCCCTAGTTCTTCTGGGTGCCTCTTCAGTTGCAGAGAGATCCAGGGAGGGAGGACACCTAGCCAACTGCAGACCAGAATCTACCTCAAAATTGGGAGAGCCGCCCAAGGCAACAAGAGAGTCGCTCTCCAAGTGAACTCGGTTCCATCACCATGGCAACACCAACTAGTCCATAGGACAGATCCCCTGGTGCCAGGCCCCGTTGACCTCACTTAGAATGATTACCTTTAGTCAAATAAAATAATTTGTGTTAATAAAGAGGCTGTTCTCTCTGGCATCTCTCCCATTCCCTTCGTGGGTTATCTCCCAGAAGGAGTCACTCCTTTTCTCCTCTCATCTCCGTGGCCCCCCTCCATTCCCTCTCCCTGTTACAAGTAGAGGAAGTTGACTCTGAGACTTGGTAATATATTTAAATAAGTAATTTATTGAGGCCTTTAGTAGGTTTTAGTTTTGTCTACCTCCTTGCTCTCTCAACACATTGCCCCCTGCCAACCCCCTCCACTGACTTTCTTGTTAGATTAATGTTCCTGATCATAATATCGCCATTCCTCTGGCAAACACCAATGAAGTCTCTCCCATGCACACATACCCACAGATGTGGGATGGATATTAGGTCCAGGGACCATGAATGGCCTCTCACCAGTTTCTTGTTGATGGAATCAAACTGGGATCTCTTTTATGATGTTTGAAATTTGAAGAGAGGAAAATGGTCTTAAATATAGGACTCTATCTTTAAGCAGGGCCCTGGTGGTTTGTAGGACTAGGCAGGCAGAGAGACAAAGAAACAGGAAGAGAGAGACAGAGAGATAGCTAGTAGGGAAGAGTCAGAGAGAGCCAGAGAAGGAAGCAAAACAGAGAGACAGAGAGAGGCTGACTCAATGGAACAGGCAGATGCAGATGCTCAGGAGATGTTAATTGACTGATGGGCAAACACAGAGAAAGGGTGTCTAGACAGACAGTGGTACTGCAGAGCGTGGAGGCAGAATTGTACAGGCCATGGACCACTAGGTTCATAGCGCCACTAGGTGGCACTCTGATATTAGCCAATTCTTTAGAAATGTTGATGGATGGACAAGAGGGGAGGCAATGGTGGGGAGTGGATGTTGGGTTGGGGAACTTGAAATCCTAAGCTTGCATGGCACAGACACTGAAGACTTTGAAGCTTCCTCTCTCATCTCTGCTGGAGAGAACAGGGCATCTAGTCTAGAGATGATGGTGGCAATGATTTCTCTAGGGACTGGACAGCCTAACCCCAGAGGAAATGGGGGAGCTGACTGGGAAGAAAGAGAGGACCATAGAGTCTTGCCTGAGTTACTGGGGACAATGACAAAGTACTCATCTGGGGACCTATCTTATCCATAAGACATATGGCATATTTATTTCTCCTCTCTCATTGCCCTGACAATCTCCTTCCTCCAATGCTTTGTTGCCCAGATTCAAGTCAAGCCAGTTCAGTTTAGGAAGCATTTGTTAATTGCCTACCACAGACGAGTCTCATTGCTAGGTGCTGGGGACTCAAAGACAAGAATGAAAAAAATTCCTTTTTCCCTGGGAGTTTACAGTCTGTTGGGAGGAAGCAATACAGACACAAATAAGTAAACAAAATATATTAAAAAGTGTGATTTTGGGAAGATGACTAACAATTAGAAAGAACATGAGAGACCCTTATATAAGAGGCCTTGAATGGAGGTAGGGATTCTGAAAAGTACAGATGAGTAGGGATAGCATTCCAAGTTTGGGGGATGGGCTCTGCAAGGGCATGATGGTGAGAGATGTAATGTAAGATAGAAGAGAAAGTAGCCCCATTTGGGTCAAACATAGAATACACGAAATTTGGAAGAATGGTAAATGAAAGAGTCATAGAATATCTGAGTTGGACATCATTTAGTCTAGGGGTTCTTAACCTGTGGACCACGAATATGTTTTAAAATAATATTTTGACCATTTATTTTCAATATATTCAGTTTTCTTTGTCATGCTCTGTATTTTATTTTATGCATCTAAAAACATTATCTGGAGGCATCCATAAGTTTTTCTGGACTACCGAAGGTGTCCATGACACTAAAAAAGGTTAAGAATACCTGATCTAGTCCAACCTATGCTTGGACAAAAATTCCCTCTCCAAATTACCTGAAAAATGGTCATCCAGCTTTTGCTTCAATACTAGCTTACATTTATATAATGCTTTAAGGTTTGAAAAGTACTTTACAACCATCCTGGCAAGTAGGTGCCATTGTTACAATCCCCATTTTACAAGATGAGAAAACAGAGACAGAGAGACATTAAGTCATTTGCCCAGGGTCACATAGCTAGTAAGGGTCTGATGCTCAATTTGAACTAAGGTCTCAGGGAGAACCCACACCATCTTGAAGGCAATCCACTCTGCTTTTAGCTCTAATCATTAATAGATTTTTCTTTGCATCAAACCTAAATTTTCCTCTGAAGTCTTCATCTGCTGAATCCATTTTTGCATTCCGGGAATGACAAGCCAAACAAACCTACTTCTTCTTCCTTATAAAAGCCTTTCAAATGTTTGAAGATTGCCGTTATAACCCCTCTACTCCTCCCCCCCCCCCCCAGTTTTCCTTTCTCCAGATTAATGACTCACATTTTCTCTCAAAGAGGCCTATTCACTGAAGGAGTGTATGTCACTCAAAGTGAGAACCTGAAAAGGCCTTAGCCTAAAATGGCCAGGGTCTCCCATTGCATCCTGGGCCATCTCCAGTCATCCTGATGAATATCTGGTCACTGGATCCAGATGGCTCAGGAGCAGAAAGTGAGGCTGGTGACCTTGCACAACCCTCCCTCACTCAAATCAAGGTCAACTGCAAGTCATGTCATCATCTCCCTGATGTCGTGGTCCTCTTCAAGAACAAAGGACAAACACAACATCAACAACAACTACCAGTTCTCATATGGCATAAATATAAGCTTCCTTCACCATCTTGGTTGTCTTTCTAGAACCATGGGTTGCTCTTATGAATAGAAGCCTCCTTATGCTTTTCATATCTGTTTGTGAATGGGGAAACTAAGGCACCTAGTGGGTAGAGGGGAAATTCTGGAAGAAAACGAAGCATTTCCTCCTGCTTTATCTTATCTGAGACAACATGAGCATAGGACTGAGGCAGGGGAACAGGAATATTTGTGGGTTAACTTTTGGAAAACATTTCTGTTCTTAGGAAATGAAGGTTCAGTTGTGACTATGGCTGAAAACTTGGCTGAAGCAAGGACAGGGGAAGCTGAGAATTTGCCCCTGCTAAAGGGTCTGATAAGATGAAAAGTTGCAGAAAAGAAGGACAGCTCCTCCAAACCAAACACTAAGCCCTATGTACCTTCACATCCTGTTTAGTCCTAATTTGGACTTGTTCACGCTTCTGTTTCCTATACCTGGAATACTCTTCCTCTTTCTGCCCCCAACATCTCTGCTATGTTATCTGTACAAAATGCCTTCTCCTCCTTGAAGCCTTCAGTGATTTCACTCAACGAGTAGTGGCCTTTTCCATCTCTGAAACATAAGAATAATAGCAAGCATTTATATGGTGTAAATAGAATATAATAACCAATAAATATAATATGATAACCCTTTAAGGCTTGCAAAGCACATAGGTTATCTTATTTGACCTTTTCAACCACCTTGTTAGAGGTAGATGCTCTTATTGTCATTCCCATTTTATGGATGAGTAAGTAAAGGCTTGAGGGAGTTTGCGTGGGGTCACACAGCTCAATAAGCATCTGAGACAGGAGTTCAACTCAGGTCTTCCTGACTCCATATATATAGCCTTCTATCTACTGAACCACCTAGCTGCCCAAAGGATTTCCTACTTCTCTCTATATATTTAATTTCTACAACACCTGTTTATGTACTTGTCTTCTCTTACCTACTAGAGTGGAAACACCCTGATATCAGGGGCAGTGTATCATTTGTCTTTGCATCTCTCTTTACCTGATATGATATTCTATGTATAACAGGAGCTTCTGAATGTTTGTTGAATGATTGACAATTCAATCCAATAAATATTTATTAAATGTCTGCTATCTACCATGGGACAAGCTAGGTGGTGAAGTGGATAGAGTGCTAGGCTTAGAGTCAGGAAGACCCTGACAAATCTTTCCTCAGACACTGACTAGCTGTGTGACCCTGGGCAAATCACTTAACCCTGCTCGCCTCAGTTTCCTCATCTGTAAAATGAGTTGGAGAAGGAAATGGCAAAACCACTCCAGTGTCTTCACCAAGAAAACCCCAAATGGGTTCAAAGTGTTGGATATGACTGAAACTACTGAACAAAACCCACCAGGTATAGACCTAACTATTGGAATACAAAGAAAAGTGGAAATGGGTCTTGCCCTCAAGGAGATTATATTCTTCTGGATGAGAATAAAGAGATATCAGGCATCTAGAAAGCAATAGGAATGAGGGGTCCACTATGAATTATTTCTTTGAAGATCAGTGGGAATTCCATTCTGGAGCTCTGGGAATCACAACTGAGGAAGAGGGGGCTAGAGCTGGGAATTATGGGCCATTTCTCCAGAATTCCCTTATGGGAAAATGCAAAGAAATAAATCTCTTTCTGATTGCAGTGGGATCAATATCCAATAGGTAGCATGGACAGGCTTGACATTGACTGAAAGACAGGGCTCAGGTCTTTTTCCAGAGGTCATGGGTGTTTTCACTTCCTTTCCATCCAAGCTTCTGATGTGATAGGATATCCTTTCCCACCATTCCCTAGTCTCATCCTTCCCATCACTGCACTCAACTGACTTCCCAGGCTTCATTCTGCCTGTGTTGTTAAACTTATTGCTCCCTAGTTGGAGAGCATGTGAAGGGAGAAAAAGGAATGAATTCATTTTTATCTTAGAGGTCTAAATATTTGTGCCTTTTGGTTGCTAGTGATGACAAGAGGGAGCTGTGTGTTCAGAGTTATTTATCGCTAATTAGAGTTATTTTAACAGCCCCACCTTCATCTACCCACCCAAATCTGATTGGCTGAGCTACACCCAGACAATATTCTCTGGCTTGGATCCCTATTCAAAATCCCAACTCCTGTGGTGGAGAGGGAGAAAGCTGAATCAGGAGAGAAATGTATACTTTCTGGAAGTTTTAGAACTGAGTGTAGAAGCAGGGGTAGGGGGAAGAAATATAGCTTTCTCCCCACTCTCCCCTCCAATCTATGAATAGAACCAGAGGATTCACTAAACCTGAAGGATTTGGGTGGAGGTATGGCATAGTAAGGAGCCCTGAACTTGGAGAGTTAGGAAGACCTGATATAAAATCTTGACTCTGACACTCAGTGCTTGTGTGACCATGGGTAAGTCATTTCATGAGCCTAGGAATTTGTAAAATGAGGTAGTTGGACTAGATAGTCTCTGAGGTCCCTTACAATGATAAATCGAAAGGTAAATAGATACATAGAAAGAGAAGGATGATTGGATGGATAGACACAGACACAGACAGACAGATAGAAAGATAAATAGAGCTGATGGATGAATGGAGGGATGAATAGACAGACAAAGACAGACAGATACATAGATAAACATTTATTAGGGGCTTACTATATGCCACTCTTAGATCTACAAACCTATGACCTTATAACCTCAAAGGTCTCTTTTGGCTTTAAATTTACAATTCTGTGATTTCCAAGACTTCCCCAATTCCCTTTCCACTTTTGCCCAATCGACCTAGATAACTGAGGCAAAAGTAGACTTTTCATCTCTGTACGTTTGATACTGCTTGAGGACAGCAATGTGGCTTCTCATAACCTCAGAGATAGTCAGGGTTGAGAAACTTATGACCTCGAGGCCACATATGGCCCTCTAGATCCTCAAGTGCTTCCTTTTGAGTGGATCCAAACTTCCCAGACCAAATCCCTGGGGATTTCACAAACTATGAAGTTTGGATTCAAAGTGCCACACGTGAGGACCCACAGGACCACATGTGGCCTTGAGGCCTCAGATTCCCCATCCCTGGCTCTCATCCAGTGTTATAGGATCATGGATTTGACAGCTGAGAGATATCTTATTGGTCATTTAATCCAACTCCAATATTTTGCAGTTGTGCCCCTGAAGTCCAGAGAGTGGAAGTAATTTGTCTGAAATTACACAGATAGTAAGTATCTGGGTATGTTGCCATCTGGATTTAAATTCAGGTCCTTTAACTCTATGACTAGCCTTTATTCCACTGTATTGTACTGGCTATTGTGAGAAGACACTCCAAATTATTCAGATTATTGACAAAACACCATCAGTACCATCAGAAGGATGATTGAATGGATAGACACAGACACAGACATCTTTCAATCCTTTATTTCAGTTCATAAAGATGATACATTCTCTCTCTCCCTTTTGCAAACTAACCAACTCGTATCAGAGGGACCATACTTCTCCACATCTTCTTCCAGAATACCCCTCCTCAGGTTTACTCTTAGCCAACTACTTGGACAGGGGTGAGGGTGAGAGAGAGACATCCTTTGGTTGTTGACTCCTAAGGTCAGGAAAATTCAAGGCCCAGGAAAGTCAGTGTCTGGACAATGTCTGTGCTCTTCCCATTTCAGGTACAATTCAGATAATAAAGAGTAATTTCCTTAGGACAAGTCTCTTCTTAAGTTTTATTTGTCCTTCAGTCTTCCAGCAAGGTCTGTGAGAACAGATATAATTTTGGCAGAGGCCCCCAGTATTATCTGCCATAAATATCAATTAGAAGTTCCTAATTAAATCTGATGGGCAATTCTTTCTCCCTTTTTAAACTGATATAGAGGGAAGGAGATTGCATTTTGGAGGCAGAAGGAGAGGGAGAATCTAGGAGGGACAGCCATATAGACCCTTCCTAGTTTCTGGCAGCTAGATTTGGGGAAGGAGGGATCTAGTTAATTTTCCTGATTCCCCAACTACTAGGAGCCTCCCTCACTAATTACCATGTATTTATTCGGTGTATCCTTTTATGTGTACATGATTCTCCTTTAGTATGTAAACTCTTTGAAGGAAAGGGATGTTTGTTATTTGTGTTTATGTCCCTGGAACCTAACACAGTGCCTAGCATATAGCAGATTAGTAAATGTGTGCTGATTCACTGATAGAATCTCAGAATTCAGAAATTTTCTCCCTTACTATTCTTCCATCAATGAGATAGACAAAAGAACTTCTAAAGGCTACTTAGGGGGAATCTAGAATGACAGTCTTAGAAAACAATTTGGGATGTGGGGATGGCTAATGAAAATTGGAAGCTTATCCTTTTTTTTTCCTTTTTGAGAGGAGAGGGGAGAAAGATCTTTGTGATCTCAAACCCCTTGATTTAATTTATTATCATTATTTTCAATCTGAAAATTCCCCTTTCTTTCTTCCCCTTCACTCCAGCCTCCATAGAGGAAGAAAGAAAAACGAAGTGCCCTGCTGCAAACGTGCAAAATCAAGCAAAAACAAATTCCCACATCGGCCATGTTCAAAAGAAATGTATGCCTCAAGATGTATTCTGAGTACCCAGCCTCTCTGTTAGGAGGTAGGAAGCATGCTTTGTTAGGACCATCTGGAATTGTGGTTGGTCATTGCATTGAGAAGAGTTCTTAAGTCCGTCAGAATTGTCTGCTTTTTACAATGATGTTGTTACTGTATAGATTCCGGTTCTGCTCACTTCATTCTGAATTAGTTCATACAAGTTTCCCAGGGTTCTCTTGAAACTGTCCCTGTCATTATTTCCTACAGACCAATAGTATTCCATCAAATTCATGTAACATAATGTTTTTCAGCCATTCTCCAACTGATGGACACCCTCCTCAGTTCCCAGTTCTTTGCAAAGAGTTCTTGACAAAAAGAACTATTACGAATATTTTTGCACATATGGGTCCTATTCCTCTTTCTTTGACCTCTTGCCCCCTGACTTTTTACAAGAAGTTGGGTGAACAAAATAATACTTTTCACATGAAAATTTCCTTATCCCCAAATGGTCAATACCTTTCCCTTCAAAATTACCTTGTATTTATATGGCAAATATTACATGCTTGTCTATAAGTGTACATATTGTATCCTCTGTTGGCATGCAAGGTCTTTGTGGGAAAAGACCGTTTTACTTTGCTTTTTGTATCTTCAATGCCTTGCACAGTGCCTTGCATACAATAGACATTTAATAAATGCTTGCAGCTTGGTAGTTGGCTAATGACCAGGTGTGGGCTTCTTTCTTCTTTGACAGCCTTTCGGGCAACCTTGTTTGGCTTTCTCTCTTTCTAGTTTCATTTGAATCTTAGCCAGGGATATTTCACAGCTGGTTATTGATTTGTAGCTTTGGTCTGTTTTAATCTTAGAGGGGAGTGGAGATCCCAATTTGCTGTTTCCCGTCATTCTTCTTGAGCCTAAAGAAAACAGCTCAGCCAGTTCCTGCCCCCAGGACACTCTCTCCCTCTTAGCTCCTTTTCCCTCGCTCCATCTCCATTTTTCAGTGGCAGACTTGATACCATAACCTCAGTCTGTGTGTGGCCTGGCTCTGCAGGTATTCTGAGAACCTTCATGTTAATCAGTATATTTTGAATAATATCTTAAAAAATAAAATGGTTCTGATGCTTTCTGTTTTTAAAATCAGTTCTGGACATCCCCTTCCTCTGCCTTCAAGTAAACCTTTCTTGGCAACAAAGGAAGATGATTAAGTGAAACTAACTCCTAAACAGTGATCATTCCTGATCCTGACTGCAACATTCATCCCATCATCCCTTATCTAGGTGCCACAGTTGGTAAAGTGCTGGGCCTGAAGAGAGACAGAACCAAGGTCAAATCCAGCCTCAAATACTTACTGTGTGACCCTGAGCAAGTCATTTAACCTCTGTCTGCCTCAGTTTACTCCACTGTAAAATGAGGCTCGTAATAGCATCTATCTCACAGGGTTGTTGCCAGGATCAAATGGGATCGCATTTGCAAAGTACTTCGCACAGTGACTGGCACATAGTGGTACTTAATAAGTGCTTTCGTCCTTCCTCCCTTCCTTCTCCCCTTCCTGCCTTCTTCTGTCCCTTCCTCCTTCTCTTCTTCCTTCTTCCTCTCCCTCCCTACCTCTCTTCTTCCTTCCTTCCTTCCTTCCTTCCTTCCTTCCCACCTTCCTACCTTCCTCTCTAAGAAAGGGGGGAGATGCATTTTCTGGCTTCCTCTCTGGGGGGCCAAGATTATTCATTACAATTACATAGCATTCCACCTCATTTCAGCATTCTTTCCATTTATATTGTTGTAGTCATTGTGTAAAGTATTTTCCTACTTCATACATCAGTTCAGACAAGTCTTCCCAAAGTTTCTTTGAATTCCTCATATTTGTCATTTCTTACAGGGCAGGAATATTTCATATCACACCAAATGAGATAATCTATGTGAATTGCTTTGCAAACCTTAAATCACTATAGTCACATCAGCTGCTATTGCTTTCATATACCACATCTTATTTATAGTGGCACTTTTATGGTAGCAAAAAAAAAAAAATGGAAACCAAGTGGCTGCTCATTGCTGGGGGAATGGCTGGATATTTGTTATGGATAGGATCTGACCTCCTTGGATTATAAACCTAGCAGCTAGATCTCTTGATCAAAAGGTAGAAACCATTCCAGCACTTTTCAAAAGCAGATCCAGGATAGAAGGAAATGGGACATCCAAGAGCAGTAAACCCTTTCCAAGGTCTTGACTACTTGGTAACAACACTGGAAACAATTCCATCAAGAGTTCCTGATCAAGAAAACTGGAGTAAAAGGAAAGGAAAACATCCTTCTTAGATAACTTAGGTTCAGCCCATATAGAACACTCTGTGTATGTGTGTACGTATATATGTGTATATGTGTATATATGGATTTAGATATTAGACAGATAGTTGGTACAGTACATAAAATGTTGGGCCTGGAGTCAGAAAGACTCATTTCTGGAGTTCAAATCCAGTCTCAGATACTTACTTGCTGTGAGACCCTAGGCAAGTCATTTAACCCTATCTGTCTCAGTTACCTCATCTGTAAAATAAGCTAGAGAAGGGAATGGTAAACCACTCCAGTATCTTTACCAAGAAAACCTCAAATGAAGTCATGAAAAGAGGGACACAACTGAAATGACCAAACAACAAGAACAACGACTGCGTTTGTGTATGTACACATATCCATTTTGTCCTTACAACTGCCTTGCGAAGTAGGTGCTACTATCATCCTCATTTTACAGATGAGCAAACTGAGATGGAGAAAGATTAATTGACTAGTCCAGATTCACACAACTAGTGTCTGAGGCTGGATTTGGACTCAGGTTTTTCTGATTCCAAGACCAGAGCTCTTGTCCACTTCTTCACCTAGCTGTCTAGAGGCATGGTACTGGTGGCTAGGCCCAATGACTTTAAAAAAAAATTTTTTTTTTGATATCTTTTGTTTTATATCATCTAAATTTGTCCCTATATCCCTCTTCCTCCCTACTCCCAGAGAGTCATCCTATATAACAAAGATTATTTTTTTTAAAAAAAGAGGAAGGAGAGGGAAAAAAAATCAGAAAAAGGATTCAAATGACTTCTTTAAATGTCTTTCAGGGCTATGGTTCTGTGTATCTTATACATATGCAGACTGGATAAGCCACTTAATGTTGCTGAGTCTCAATATTATAGTCATAATAATAGCTATAATTCTAATTTATCTAGGTAGCACTTTAAACACTGTGATGGAGGCAGAGAAAGAAAAAACATCTTCATCTAAGGAAACTGAGGCTCTAAAATATTAAGGGACCTACTCCAGACTATATAGTTATTAAGTGTCAGAAATGGGATCTTACCCCCAAGTTCAAGGCTAGTGTCTTTTGTACTGCACCACACTTCAACTACTATAAATGAGGTTGCATTGGGCAGCTCTGAAAGTCAGTAATATTTATAGCCCATGTCTAGAATTAATTAATGTCAATGTTTACTGGTAAATCTCTAGAAAAACAACTAGTTGACATAGATGGGTTAATACTTCAAGTATGTGATGAGCATTAAATTATAACCACAGGTGGGGATGAAATAAGCCATATTATGCTTTAGAATCTCATAGAAATACTTGCACTTAGAATAAGGGCGTTAAAAATAAAGTCATTTGAATGGGAAGAGAAAGGAGTACACCAATTTCTTAGTTGTATATGGTACTGTCATGGAAATTGACCATGTATTAGAGCATAAAAATCTCACAAACAAATGCAAAAAATCAGAAATACTAAATTCATCTTTTTCTGACCATAACCCAATAAAAATTGTGTTCCACAAAGGGCCTTTGAAGCATAGATTAAAAATTAACTGGAAACTAAATAACTTAATCCTGAAGAATGGGTGGGTCAAAGAAAAATTAAAGAAGCAATCAATAATTTCATTAAATTTAATGACAGCAATGAGACAACATACCAAACTTGCAGGATACAACCAAGTCAGTAATTAGGGGAAAATTTATACTCTAAATGATTAAACCAATAAATGATAGAAAGAGCAGATCAATAAATTGTGTAAGCAAGTTAAAAAAATAACAACTAGAAATCCAATAAATTAAAAATCCCCAATTAAATACCAGTACAGAAATCCTGAAAATCAAAGGAGAGATTAACAAAATTGATAGCAAAAATAATAATTGAATTAATAAATAAAAGTAGGAACTGGCTTGTTTTTTTAAAAATCAACAACAGATAAACCACTGACTCATTTGATTAAAAAATTGAATAAACCAAGTTACCAGAATCAAATATGAAAAGGGTGAATTCACAATCAATGAAGATGAAATAAAAGCAGTTATTAGGAGCTATTTTGCCCAACTATATGCCAATAAAATTGACAATGAATGAAATGAATGAATGAATGAATACTTACAAAATCTAAATTGCCCATATTAACAGAACAGGAAATAGAATATTTAATAGCCCTATCTCAGAAAAAGAAACTGAACAAGCCACAGATGAATTCCCTAAAGGAAAAAGAAATCCAAGACTAGATGGATTTACAAACAAATTCTACCTAACATTTAAAAGAGTAATTAATTCCAATACTGCATAAATTGTTTGGGAAAAGTAGGTAAAGAAGGAATCCTACTAAATTCCTTCTATGAATATATAGTCATACCATATCTATGAAAATATAGTCTTATACCTAAACCAGGAAGAGTCAAAACAGAAAAAGAAAACTACAAACCAATTTCCTTAATGAATATTAATGTAAGAATTTTAGATACAATAGTAGGAAGGATGTTATAGTAATATATATAATGAAGATTATACACTATGACCAGACTGAATTTATACCAGGCACTCAGGACTGGTTCAATATTAAGAAAACTATAAGAATAAGTGACCATATTAACAACAAAAACAATAAAAATAATATAATTATTTCCATGCAGATGCAGAAAAAGCAAATGCTTGCTACAGCAATGAAACAAGTAAAAGATATTGAAGGAATAGGCATAGGCAGTAAAGAAACAGAACAGTTACTCTTTGCAGATGACATGAGGATTTACATAGAGAACTGTACAGAGTAAACAAAAAAAACTAACTGAAACAATGAACAACTTCAGCAAAGTTGAAGGATGTTAAATAAACCCATACAAATAATCAGCATTTCTATATATTGCCAACAAAACCCAGTAGGAAGAAATAGAAAGAGAAATTCCGTTTAAAACAGCAACAGGCAATACAAAATACTTGGAAGTCTATCTGCTAAGACATGCACAGGAACTATATCAACATAATCACAAAACATTCTTTACACAAAGATAGATCTAAATTACTGGGGAAATATTAATTTTTCATGGATAGGCTAAGCCAATACAAGAAAAATAACAATGCTACCTAAATTAATTTGCTTATTCAGTATCATACCAATCAAATTACCAAAGAATTACTTTATGAAACTAGAAAATAATCATGATAAAATTCACCTGGAGGAATGTCAAGGGAATCAATGGGGGAAAAAAGGAAGGAAGGGGGACTAGTAATACCAGGTCTCAAATTATATTATAAAGCTGTAATCACCAAAACAATTTGGTACAGTGCAAGAAACAGAGAAGTTGATCAGTAGAACAGACTGGGTACACAATATCCAAAAGCAAATGAGCACAACATCCTAGTGTTTGATAAACCCAAAAATCCTAGCTATTGGGGCAAGGAAGTACTATCTGACAAAAACTGTTGGGAAAACTGGAAAGTAGGCATAGACTAACATCTCATATCATATACCAAGATAAACTCAAAATTTAGATTTAGACATAAAGGGTGATTTAGACATAAAGGATGATATCATAAGCATAGTAGTGGAACATGGAAGAAATTACCTGTCAGATCTATGGATAAGGGAAGAGTTAGTGAACAAGTCAGTGACAAAAGATTAAGAGGTTTACATTAGGTAAAAGGATCCTTTTGATTACATAAAATTGAAAAGTTTTTGCACAAAGCCAATGTAGATAAAATTAGAAGAAAAACAGGAAACCGGGAAAAAAAATCTTGGCAACAAGTTTCTTTGAAAAGTCTCATTTCTCAAATATATAGGAAACTAAATGATTCAAATTTACAAGAATATGAACCATTTCCAAAATTTTAAATGGGCAAAGTGTGAATAGGCAGTTTTCAGAGGGAAACAACCCCAAAGATATCAATTGTAATGTGAATAAATGCTTTAAATCACTACTAATTAGAGAAATGCAAATTAAAACAACTTTGAAGTACCATCTTAACACATATCAAGTTGGCTACAATGACAAATTCTGGAGGGAATGTAGGAAAATGGCCACACAAATATGCTTTTCATGAGTCCAACCATTCTGAAAAGCAATTTAGAACTATTCCCTCAAAACTGTTAAATTGTACATGGCCTTTGACCCAGTGATATCTATACTATGTCTATACGCCAAAAAGATCAAAGAGGAAAAGGTTCCATATGTACAAAATTATTCATAATGGATCTTTTTGTGATAGCAAAGAAATGGAAGCTCAATCAATTGGGGCGTAGCTGAACAACATGGTATGTGAATGTGATGGAATACTCTTGTGCTGGAAGAAATGATGATGGGCACAGTTTCAGAAAAAATGGGAAGGCTTGTATGAACTGATGTAAACTGAAGTGTGGAGAACCAGGGGAGCAGTTTATATAATAACAGAGATATTGTAAAGATAATCAACTTTTATCAACCCAATGACCCCATTGCTCACAGTGAAACTTACTCTCCATTTCCAGATAGAGTGGACTCAGAGTGCAGGTTGAAGTATATTTTCTTCAATTCCTTCCTTTTTCTTGATAATTTTGTTTCTTAGAATATGGCTAATATGGAAATCTGTTGTATACATCTATACATATCTGTAATTATTTTTTCTTTCCTTCCAATGGATGAGGGAGAGAGAGAATTTGAAACTAAAAATAAAATATAATTGAATTTAAAAATAAAAAAAAAATCACCTTGGGCCTGAAAACCAGTTGGTAGATTCTAATTGCTTGCCTGCAGATGCAGGCCAGGTCATAGGAGATGTAGGAATGATTATAAGGATTAGAAATGGAGATGCTTTGTGAGTAATGTGGCTAGAAGTGTTTGAGTTGGCAAGTGATTTTCCTGATATGGAAAGATGACTTTTCTTAACACAGGTAAAAGAATTTCTTCACAATCTCTCTTGTGGCTTTCACTTTAAAAAAAATCTCTCTAAACCTCTACTCTACCCCCAATCTAAGTCAACTTCCTAAAATTTATTTTCAGGATCTTGTTGGTTTCAGGGTGAGTCAGATCCATGGGAAAGTCTGGAACCCCTTTCTTTCAGCAGGGAAACAGGTAAGTCCTTTTACCAAAACTTCATTGAAATGGAATAACGTCCCCAAGTGGAGCTCCCTATAGTCGTAGATAGACAAGATTAATAGAATTTTAAAATTAGAAAAGGCAGTATCATAAAACCCTAAAACCTTAGACCTGTGAGGGATATTACCTCTGATCTCGTTCAACCCCTTCATTTTATAGAGAAGAAAACTGAGAATTAGAAAAGGGAAACAACTTGTTTAACACCTGGAGAGAACTCTCCAACTAATTTGTATAGAATTGGGGAGTACATGCAATAAACTATTTTTTGTAAACTACTCTGCTCAAGAACCTTCAGTGGCTCCCTCTGCCTTCTAAATTAGACTACAAACTCCTCTGATGTTTAAAGCCCTTCATATTCTTTCTCCTATTTTTACTATCCCATCTCTCTAGGCTTATCATATTTTGCTCTTCCTTGCACACTCTACATTCCAGTCAAACTAACCTCCTCTGCACCATAAGGCCATAGATCTAGGGTCAGAAGGGACCTAACATTTAGGTCTATTCCAAACCCTTCATTTTGCAAACTAGGTAGCTCAGGTCTAGAGAGGTTAAGTGATTTGCCCCAATTCACAAAGTGGCAGAGTTGAATCCAGTACTTCTGACTCCAAATTAAATTCTCCTCCCATAATCTGAAACATGACATGCCTATTCTAGACTCTGTATCTTTTTAAAATCTTTTTGGGGGATTATTTATTCAACATACATTTTTAAAACATTTGAGTTCCAAATTCTTTCCATCCTTCCAAACCCTGCTATACCATCTGAGAAGGCAAGTGATATGATGCCCATTACACATGTTACACATGTGAAGTCATACAAAACATATTTATGTATTAACCATGTTGCAAACAAAGGGCAAGAAAAAGAAAGTGAAAAACAATATGCTTTGCTCTGCACCCACTTCATTGGTTCTCTCTGTAGAGGTGGGGACCATTTTTCATCATTAGTCATTTGGAATTGTCTTGGATCATTAGAGTAGCTAAGCCATTCAGAGTTGATCATTGTGACAATATTGTTGTTAATGTGTACAATGTTCTCCTGGTTCTGCTCACATCACTTTTTATCAATTCATATAAGTCTTCCCAGGTTTTTCTGAAACCATATCACTCACCATTTCTTACAGCACAGTAGTATTCTATTACAATTATCTACCATACCTTTTTCAGTCATTCCCCAATTAATAGGTACCTCCTCAGTTTTCAGTTCTTTTAAACTCTATGCCTGAAATGCTCTTTCTCCTTACCTCTACTTCACAGAATCTCTAGCTTCTTACAAAGTAAGTTTAGGTTCTACCTCCTCCAAAACATCTTCTAGTATCCCTTCAGGCATCTGCTCCCTCCAATTAATTTGAATTTAATCTGTATATATTTTGAATATACTCATCTATGCACATGTTGCTTCCCCACCCCATTCCCCAGGAGAATTTAAGTTCCTTAAGGGTGGAAACTGTTTGATTTTTGTCTTTATAGCTTCAGAAACTAGCATGGTGCTTGGAGTGTAGTAGACACCGAAAGAAATTACTGAATTAAAACCATGGTGAATTTGGATGAGGGAATCTTTTTAAAAAAGGGAGTTTTGTTGGAGTAGAAGGAAAGGGGAAAGGTTTTTAATTTTTAAAATCTTTTTCACATATTAAGCATTTATTTTTTCTTCTTCTTACCACTGCCCTTCAAAAAGAAAAGAAAAAGCTTTGTAATAAATATACATAGTTAATAAAACTCCTTCTCATATATTGGTCATGTCTAAAAATGTGTCTCATTCTGCATCTTGAGTTCATTTTCTCTCTATGTGGAAGTGGGGAGCGTGCTTTAATACAGATTCTCTGGAGTTATGGCTGATCATTGTATTGATTAGAATTGGTAATTTTTCAGAGTTTGGCTTTACAATGTTGTTGTCATGTGAATTGTTCTGCTTCTACTCCCTCCATTCTGCATCAGCTCACACAAATCTTCCTAGGTTTCTTTGAAACCTTTGGTCATTTACTATAGCTCAATGGTATTCCATTATATTCGTATTCAGACACTCCCAGTTGATAGCTATCTCCTTGGTTTCCAGTTCTTTGTCCCTATGGAAAAAGTTCCATAAATATTTTTCACTCACCTAGGTCCTTTTCCTCTTTTCTTTGCTCTCTCTAGGATATATACTTAGTATGGGTATTGTTGGGTCAAAGAGTATGCACAGTGTAATGGTGTGTGTGTGTGTGTGTGTGTGTGTGTGTGTGTGTGTGTGTGTGTATGTAATTCCAAGTCTGGTGGAATATTAAAAGCCTGGGGTTTAAGGTGGGTTCCTGGGTTCTTACCGATTAACTTGAGGACATGGCTTCTCTTAAAGGAGTTTTCTCTGCCAGCAGCAGTAAAAGATCTGGGGAGGAGGGGAAGCTCGCTCAGGAGCAA
The DNA here is from genome assembly GCA_028658325.1 of Potorous gilbertii. Taxonomy (NCBI): domain Eukaryota; kingdom Metazoa; phylum Chordata; class Mammalia; order Diprotodontia; family Potoroidae; genus Potorous; species Potorous gilbertii. Next base: position 546,066,326 of record CM053770.1, read on the forward strand.
AGGAGTAAAGGCAGGGTGGGTAGGGAGGTGGGAAGGACAATTGGGAAGAGGACTTGGATGTCCTGGGGCTCCTGGACATTATTGAGCATGCCTGGAGGGTTTGCCTTGTGGTGACTATGAACCAAGTATAGTAATAAGGGTTATTAGTAATCACGATGTGTGAATAATAAGGGAATGGTTAATTGTCCTGGAAATGACGAGCAGTAGCTGCTGGGGAGTATCCCGGGGAGACTGAGTAGTGGGGGGAAAAAGTCTGGAAAGAGAGGTTAGGGCCTTATTACCTATGTGATATATGGCAAGTCATTTAACCTCTGGGCCTCAGTTTCCTCAAGTATAAAATTAGAGAATTGGACTAAATGATGTCTTAGGTCCCCTCCAGCTCTGTACCTATAATGATTCCATGCTCCAGTTGTGGGAAGTCTTGAATGCTAGACAGAGCAGTTAGATTTTATTTTGGAGTAGTTGAAGCTTTTTGAATGGTGGCTGAGGTGATGTGATGAGAGACTGGAGACCTGGATTCTAGTCATCTTTATCTTCTCTGGGCCTCCATAAAATAAAGGAATTAGACTAGCAAGAGCAATTCAATTCCATCAAATGCAGTTTAGCAAACATTCAGTAAACTGCTATATGCGAGGCAAAGAGGCGGTCTAGAATGGCAGATTCTCCAGAGTAAAGGAAGACACGAGTTTAGGTCATGCCTCAGACACATACTGATGGTGTGATCCTGAGCAAGTCACTTACCCTCAAAGCATCCCAGGAAACTCTAAAAGAGGGACTCAACCTCTTTTGTGTCATGGACCCATTTGACAAGCTGATGAAGGCTTCTCAAAATATTTTTAAAGGTATAAATAAAATAGATGAGGTTCCAAAGGAAACAATACATTAAAATATAGTTATCAAGATGTTTTAAAAAGCAAGTTCATGGGCCCCCATAAGAACAACTGATAGATTCTTCCTGGATCCTTTTCAGCTCCAGCATTCTCTCATTCTCTGGTCTATGACCAAAGCTGAGGTCTTCTGATATCTAGTCCAACATTTGTTTAAATGAAACAGTGATTAGCACTGACCCGGGAGTCAAAAGTCCTGGGTTCTCCTCCCAGCTCTGTCCCTATACATGTGACATAAGATAAATAATTTGTCCTGTTTAGGTCAATCAGTCGATGCATTTATTAAATACCTATTGTGTGCTAGGGCACTGTGCTAAACAATTAGGATATGAATATAAATGTGAAATACTTTCTGCCTTGATGGAGTTTAAATTCTAACGGGGAAGAGAAACAAAGTATTCATATATGAGTACGCACAAAATATACATAAAGAAGATATAAAGTAACTTTAGAGGGAAAGGTTTAGATTGATTACTAAAATGATCCCTAATGTTCTTTTTGGGAGCAGCTAGGTGGTGCAATGGATAGAATGCTGGACCTGGAGTCAGGAAGACTCATCTCCCTGAGTTCAAATCTGGCCTCTGACACTTAATAGCTGTGTGACCCATGGCAAATCTCTTAACCAAGTTTGCCTCAGTTTCTTCATCGGTAAATAAATGATCTAGAGAAGGAAATGTAAAAACCACTCCAGTATCTTTGCCAAGAAACCCCCTCCCCCAAAGGGGTAATGAAGAGTCAGACACGACTGAACATAACAACAGCAAATGTTATTTTCAGCTCTGTGAATTCAGGGCAGATGAATCACCTCTATTCTCCTCTTTCTTGACCTCTTTAGATCAGGATTTTCTCTTGGTGACCCCTAAGTTGAAAGAAAATGAGTGTCTCCTCTCACTCTCTCAAGAACTCTCCCACTCTTTTAGTTGTAATAACTCAGCCCAGGTTTCCAGGATCAATTTCTGTGCAGCAAGGTTGTACTTTTCCACAAGGCAATGGGTACTGCGTCCCAGGGGAGATCACTATGCCCTGAGAGTCATCTTCTGGGAATGGTAGCCTAAACACTTGCTTAGGACATTCTGCCCTGTGGCCCAGACTCTTGGTTGGGATTTTTTTTTTCATACTGGGCTTGAAATGGTAGGAGAATTGTAATTTCTTTTATTGTCTAGTTCTATTTCCCACTTAACCGCAGAGAAATCATAGTTGCTCTTAGAGAGGGGCTGTTTGTTAGGACTGAAGGTTCTTCCCAACTCCTAAATCCTGGATCCTTAAGAACACAGTATAGAATGTTCCAGATGAAGTCTTTGAGGATCTCCACCTTGCCCACTGGGTATTCTCAGCATCCATTGCAGTTTGTACCATATTCATAGAAGTATAGAATTATAGCTGAACAGACCTTAGAGGCCAACTAGTACAAACCCCTCATTTTACAGATAAGGAAACAGAGGAGGTCCAGAGAGATGAAGTCACTTGCCCAAGGTCACAGAGGTAGGTAGTAGAAGAGACAGATTCAAATCCAGTGCACTTTAAATCAGATATGCTTTGGCAGAGGTTGTTTCCTCCCAGGGAGTTCCCTATAGCCTTGGATGGTCCACTTCCTCCCCTCAAAACCCCAAACTGGCATGTAAATCACTTCTGTAAAACGATTTTTGCAACTAAGGTTTGCAAAGTACACGCATACATTATGTCATTGGATCCACACAGCAACCCCTTTTTACAAATGAGGAAGACTCAGAATTTATGTGACTTGTGTAAGGTCACCACATGGCTACTTAGTGGCAGAGGTAGCATTTGAACCAAGGCCTCTACTGACACCGGATCCCTGGTTCTTTCCTCTTTGACATGTTGACTTAAGAAACCAAGTGCTGTGATATTGAAGGAGGAATGAGATTTAACACAGTGTAAGCAACGCTGCCCCCCACCAAAAAAAAACCACCAACAAAAAACAACTTGAGGATGAGGTGGTGAACTATCTGCCTGGAACCTGGATTGCACCCATGGGGAAAGCTTCCAGAAAAAGACATTGGAAAAACCACTCCTTACTGGTGGATCAAAATGGCTAAGAGACAGAAGCAACAGTGGCCAGTGTAGATGCATTGTGTAAGCTCTAGTTCAGTGCTCCCCCCCACCCCCCTCCCCGCCCTCCCCTCCACCACCACCTTGGCAGAGGCTGCTGGAGTGGTGACAAAAAAAAAATAAAAATTAAAACTAAATTAAAAAGAATATTCCCATTTCCTCTCCTCCTTGCACTTTCCACCTTAATTTTATTGCGGCTTTCTTCTCGTTTTATTGACTTTTGGGAATGGTGCCATGAGATTTAGTGTGTGCAGTGCTTGGGGAACGGAATGGATGTACCCAGACTTTTGTTTCCAATTAAGCTCCCTTTGGGTGATGGAAGAAGAGGTAGGAACCATGGGCTAGCAACCCCTGAGGATCCTTTGGGGGGACCCTTCCTCTTGTCCCATTCAAAGAGAGCATTCCTGGTGTTTCTGAACAAAGTGAAGAAAAATTAGCCAACTCCACTGGGATTGAGGTGTGTGTGGTTACTGGGTATCACTGCAGAAGGTCATTGTGTGTGTGTGTGTGTGTGTGTGTGTGTGTGTGTGTGTGTGCTGGGGAGGAGGTGGACAACTCCCTTGGTTGCTGTCCCTGTCCCCATCACTTTCTCTAAAAATTTCCTCCCTCAGTTCCCACCAGAAAAGAGACATCTAAAATCTTTACTTTAAAGTTATTTTGTACTCATTAAAATTTGGGCATTACCACAAATGAGGCTTCCCCTAGTTCCCCATCTATTCCCAGTTCTCCATCCTATGTCCTAGAATGAAGGTTGTCATTATTCATGAAGCAGATTTTAAATTTTATTTTGTTTGGCGCAAGGAATTTAAAAATCTTCTACATTTTCTTCAGTTGGGGAGAGGGGAGTAAGGAAGGAGGAAGGGAGTTATCCCCAGCCCTTTTCCCTTCCAAGAAATCTCAAATATTCTTTCATTCATCCACTGGGCACGCCTGTGATTTCCTTCTGACCCTAATGGCTCAAGGTTTTTCCTCAGTATTTAAGGCAAACAAGACAGAGGTAAGTAGCAAAAAAAAAAAAGAAAAGAAAAGAAAAGAAAAGAAAAGAAAAAGCGGCAGTTTCTATTTACCCTGCCAATTTCGGTTGATAGCGAGGCTGCATTGAAATTAACTCGGCTGTTGTCTAATGCTGCGGAATGTTTACCGCTGGAGAGAGGAGATGGATTGTAGCAGCCGATTACTACCTCCCACAGCCTGAATGGCGACCACTCGAGGACCCGCCCCGGGCCTCTCTGATGAATCCCAGATTGCTTTTGGCATTGCCTGCCTTCTGCCTCTCCAGTGGATCAGGGACAGGGAAACAGAAAAGGGAGGACCCAAGGGTTAGTGGTCTTTTTTTATGCAAAAATCCCTTTCTCTGGATCCATGCACACCACCTCCCCACTCCCCCTAATATCTTTTCCCTTTCCTCTCTCCATCCCTATATTTTCTTTCCTTTCAGTCCTCATACCTGCTGATTCTCCAATTCTTTTTCCTCCATCCCTTCCCTTTTCTCAACCTCCATCCTTTCCCTTCCCTTTCTCTCCACTCAATATTCCCTCTTCTTTTTTCAAAATCTCATTCCATCTCCTTCCTCTACCCTTTCTCTCATCCTATTTTCTCCTTTCCCCTCTCTGGTGTCAGTTTCCCCTAATTTAAAGACAGGGGAGTCAAACTAGGTTCCTTGTGCATCCGATGTTCTTTTGGATTTATTATTCTAGGCCTTTCCTCCTCCTCCAATACTCAGCAACAGTTTTCTCTTTACCTAGGCCTAGACCAGTGATATCCATCCCAAGGTTCACAAGAAGAGAAAAGGATTCTGAGCCGTTGGCCTCCCTGAAATGTGGATTCAATAACCCTCTCAGAGACATACTAGTGGAAGTTTTGGGGGAATTCAGTACTAGGCTCTGTCCCAACAATAGGAACACAAAATTCAATGAAAACAACAAGTATTCTGTGTTGAAAGCTGTTGGCTGGCAGGGGCAGAATTGGGGTGTAAGACCTATTTTTTAGTGTCTCCGCTCTCATCTGTGCTGGGACAAAGGGTTCCATTCTTGTAAAGTTGGTTTGTGCATTTCACTAGTCTTTTCAAGTCACAGGATCTCTTCAAAGACCTCTCTTCCCACTTATAGACATGTCTAGACAGCCTGGCAGAGAGAAATGATTTCTGGGGAAATAAAGTCAGCAATGGTACAGATTTGTCTTTTTCTCTCTCCATTTCTTTCCTTAGGACTCACAGGATAATAGAATTTTAAAGTTGTAAGGGAGCTGGGGGTAGTGAAATAAGTCCTGGATTTTGAGAACTTGAGTTTGAATACTAATTCTGCTACTCCCTATCTACTCTCTACCTTTTGGCAAGTCAGCTACCTTCTCTAGGCCTCAGTTCCCTTGTCTATAAATTGAGGAGATTGGACTCAGTGTCCTCTGAGGTCTCTCTGTGAACCAATGACTTTAGAGATGGTTTAGTCAAACCTTCTCATTTTACAGGTAGGGAAACTGAAACCCAGAAAGTGGTAGAAACTTGCCCAAGGTCACACAGGCAGAGACAGGTTTCATGCTTCCTTCTTTTCTTCTCCATCTTTCGATCTTTTCCTCATTATTTTTCCTCTTTACCTCATCCACCTTCACACTTCTCCTTCCCCTCTCTTTTCTCTGTCCCCGTAATTTTTCTCTCCATTCTCTCTTCTCCCCAGCTGTTCCCCACTATTTTAACTTGTCTCTTTCCCAAGTCTCTTCTCCGTAGGCCTTTCTCCTCCTCCATCCTCTTTCAAGGTCCCTACTCTTCCAACCCCTATCTCACCCTCTCAGGCCATCTTTCTACGGACACCCCCCCTCCCATTTGAAAATCCCAGCAGACCAAAGTGCCCCTCCCTTTCTCTTAGTCTTTGAAGGTCGCAGACAATCCAAGGACCTCAGCCCCTCCGACTCTTGCCTCCCGTCCCGCACCAAATATCATCATTAAAGTGTTTGTTTTTATTGGACCCATAATAAACATAATGGGCGATGAGTGAGCTTCCTAATTATTCCGATGAATATTCATAGCGCTCCAGACTTTTAAAAGCAGGCGGTGGCAGAGTGGAGGCTGCGGGGCTCTCCGAGAGAAACCGCGGGAGGCAGCCCTAGGCTCTCTGCACTGCAGGGGGGAAGGAAGTTGCGGGGTTTGGAGCGTGTGTGCGGGAGCAATGGGGGCTGAAGGGGGAGGCTGTCCAGTGTCCGGAGTGGGGGGAGTCCCAGTCGGTAGGCAGGGATAGGGAGGCGCGGGGAAGAGGGTCCAGCGTGGCTCCTCCTTCGTGACCTTGGGACATGGAGCCAGGTGGGAGGAGGGAGAAGGAAGAAAAAAGAGAAGGGAGAAGAGAGGAAAGGGACTGGGGAGAACGATATGTCCTGGAAGGCGCTGAGTTTTAGGACTTTCTGAACAGCAGAAATGCAACAGAAATGGGTTTGCAGCAGTTCTCCGGAGCTAAAATAAGCGCTCAGATTGAAGAACAAATCCTCCCTCCCCGGCCGCGCGCGATGCACTTGGCAGGGTTTGCTAAAGGACCTATCCTGAGGTCCCCAATGAGAGGTTGCAAAGTGTAAGCGACCCTCTGTCATCATGTCTGTCATTGTCTGTTTCCCTCTCAAAGCTTGTCTGTCTCTCCTCCCCTCTGTCTTCCTCACTCTCTGGATCTGTTTCTCTTTTGAGGTTTCTCTTTTTTCCTTTCTCACTGTTTCTCTCTATTTATTTCTCTTTCTCCTGTCCTTTTCTCTTTATGTTTCTCTCTGTGTACCTCCTTCAGCCTCTCTCTGTTTCTCTTTCTATGTCTGTCTGTCGGTCTGATTGTCTCTTTCCAAGGGAAGTTCTTCTTATAAAAACTCTGGCGGGAGACCCTGGGATTGGATATCATAAAGGAGAGAGTGTGACTTGTGAATTAAGAGATTTAGTCACTTGTAGAATGACTTTATTTTATAGCGACTTCCTCCCCGTCTGAGTGATGTTGCGTGCATTGGTTGTATTTATAACTTAATAGCTTTTCTCAATTTTATTATACTTTTTATGATACTTGTGGCTTTATGGGACTTCATAATTTTTCTCAGATTCATTAAATTCAGCTGAGGGTGGAGCTAATGAAGGGAGCAGGTACAAGATTTCCAAGAAGGGAGCTAAGGACTCAGTGACATCCTCCCCTCCACGCCTCCTCCCAACCAAATCCTCACACCCACAAATCTCTGCCGGTCTGACCCCAGAATGGACTATAAGGAGTCAGCCCGAGATGCAAAAGAATCCAGGCTGTGACCTGGACCTCTGAAGACCGAGAATATTTGAATGCTTCGCCGCCTCTGTGGTGCCTGGAGCGGTGCGAGTTAATTCCTTATGGCCACTCGTATAACGTGGTCATAAGAGTGGGGTCCCTACTTTTTGGGCGCCCTTCGGTTATGGGAAAGAGTCTCCAGGGGATGTAAGCAGAACAGAGCTGGGGAACTCGCAAACTACCGTTTTGCCTTCTGGGGCAGAGAAAGGGACAAACAAGCTTAGACTGTCCCTTCATTGTCGCCGTGATGGAGAGGAGAGCGCTCGGCTGCTTCAGGGTATCCATAACTGGTGGCTAGAGAGACTTCATCGGGCTGGTGGGGAGCCAATTTGCCTCCACTTCATCCCACCCCGATCCACTCATCCACCTAAGGTTCAGATAGAAAGTCAATAGCTGTATACATAGAAGTAGCAGAAACATCGGGTGATTAGGGGATTGACAGAGACTTGGGATATTTAGAGAATTCAGATTTCTCAAATTGCCCAAGAACATCCCATTGCCAAAGCTCACTTAGGAAAAAGAAAAAGAGGAGGAGGAAGTAGAGAGAGGGAGGGAGGAAGGAATGAAGTCAAAGAAGGGCAAGAAGGACCACAATTTCAAATGCTTGGGAGGGATGGTGGGACATCATGGACCCTGGTCAATGGAGAGACGGATCTAGAACAGCAATGCTTGGGTGGGGTGAGGAGGGTACCATGTGATAGCAGTGGTGGTGAAAATATTAGCCTTTGGAAAGGATAATACTAATCCACATTTATATAACACTATAACGTTTGTATTCACTCTTCATTCTATACTACTGACAACTCTATGAGGTTGGTACTCTAGGTATTATCTTCCCCACTTTCCAGATGGAGAAACTAAGGCTCAGACCATTTAAGTGAATTATCCAGCTGAAAAGTGCCCCTGCCTCTCAAAGGGGTGGGTCTAGCTGGATCTAGGTCCAGTCTAGGTCCAGCGGGGTATCAGATTGGACATCTGGCCTCTATACCAGTGGAGAGGAGAGAGAAAGGGGGAAGGGGAAGGCTGTAGTTGTTTGCAGCTTAGGAGGCAAGTATCCAATGAATGACATCCTAGAAGAGGGAGACATTGCTTTTAGTGGTTTGCAGAGCTTGCTTCTGTACAAGCAAAGCGTATTTCCTATTTTAAAATTTCAGCACACTTTCTAGAACTCCATTATCTTGTTTTTATTGTTTTGGGGGAGAGGGAGAGAAGGGAGGGATGCAAAAGCAACATTGTAGAAAGCACCACATTCTCTGAAAGCTTTTATTTTTAAGGAAGGTCTGGTACACTTCCTGATGTGAATATAAACAGTCTAAAAGGTATGAGAATTTTAGAGAGCTGTAGATCCTACCCCTCCCTCAGTTGCTTCCACTGCATTGGGACTGAATGATTGAGTCAGGAGAAAGACAGGGAATGGGGGGTAGAGGGGGAGAGAAGGAGAAAGTAGAAGGTTCTTTTCTGGACTGCAGACTCAGTGACTCAGTCCCAGTGTATGAAAGCATGAGAAGTGAGAGATAGAAGGGAAGGCATATAGAAAAACCCTACTAACATTGACGCATGTCATTAGGAATTGGAAGACTTAATTTTATTCCTACCTCAGTCCATCCAGAATGGGCACTCCTGGTGATGTGATGGTGGTGATCTCTCTTGTGCTGATGTAGGTAGGAATCATCTTTATAAAAACAATTTGATGGTAAGAAGGAAAAAGACCAGAATTGGAAGCAAATGGTTCTGGTTCTTTTATTTTCTAGTGCTTTGGAGATGAGGCTTTGGACAAATCCCTTTCCTTCTCTTAAGTCTCAGTTGCCTTTTCTGTAAAATGAAAGGTGATTGAAAAAGTCCTTTTGGTGAAGCTTACATGCTATGTAACCAACACCATGCACTGAGCTTAGCTCTGAGTACTGTTTCTGGGGAAGGGGAGTAGAAAAGTGAACGAAAATACTGTAGTTGTGTTGGAGAATAAGTGACTTCCCTAGAGGGTTGAGTGAAATAAAGACGCAGGACAATAGTTATTGGAAAGCTTTGAACATTAGGCTAAGTCATGCAACTTATAAACAGGGTCACAGAGCTTCCCACTGCCTAGTCTCTGGGGGCACATTATGGAGAAGGGTGATTTGAAGCCCTCAGGGGCCTTGGTTAATGTCCTGGTCAGGAGGAATTGGGTCAGAAAGTCAGTGAACCTGAGACCTGTTGGCATTCCCAGAGGCCTCTCTGCCCTTTGGACAAGACAGAATAGGAAAAATGGAATGATTCAATTCGAAATCTACTCCACTGCTTTTTTCTTACAATATTTGTCAGCGTGGTAAAGGAAGCAAGTAGGTTCCTATTTTTTCCATGCCTAAGGCCACTGAGCTCTTCTGATCCAAATCCTTTATACATTTATGGACTGATGAGCCTGCATATTGGGCTTATTTCACTGTTATTGTTATCTAATTAGTGTGTGTATGTGTATATATTCTGTTTCCTCAGCTAGATTATTAGATTATAAACTCCCTGAGGGCAGACTCTGCTTTCTTTTTGTTGCTCAGCCTCTCCCTTTAGGGACTAATATTTACTCTGTAATATTTACATAGTAGGCACTCCATAACTGCTGAATGAATGAATGAACAGATAAGCTAAATAGACCAAAAATAAACCCCAAATAATACAGTGACCCCCTAAAATCTACCTTTTCACACTTCAAGGCTCTGCCTGGTGCCTTTCCCTGGGCACATCCTCGATCACCCCCAGCCCTGCTTGGTGCCTTCATTATAGGCCTCAGTCCAGGACCCTCATGATGCATTTATAATTTTTATTGTTATATCTTTTAATTTTATTTTGCTCTCCCCGCTGTCTTGAGCAGGGGAGATAGGGAGCTAGTATTTATGGCTGCTCCCAGCGACCTACCTCTCAGAATGTATGTATCAGTTAATTTAATCTCCCCCGGTTTTATTTAAACTGTTTTTCCTGCTTTACTCTCCTCATTTCTTTGCCATCTCCCCTCCCCCAGCCCTTTGCTCACACCACCCTCCTCCCTATCCTTCCCCACCCTGGCTCCCCCTCTTCTCCTCTCCTTCCCTCCCCCTCCTCCTCCCTTCTCTTTACCCTTCTCCTATATCTTTAGACTCATTGCTTTTTCTACAGCCTCGTGATAGCTCTCAGGTCTTCTCTTCATTCTTCTCTTCTTTGCTTCTACCATATTCCCTTTCCTCCTTTACCTCTTCCTTTTCTCTGCTTTTCTTTTCCCTGATCTTCTTCCTTCACCCTTCTACCCTCCCCCTTCTTTCTCTTACCTCTTTTCCCTCTTCTCCCCCTTATCTTCCACCCTTTTCTCATATTCCCCCCTCTTCTCCTTTCTCCCCTTTTCTTCTTTTTTTGTCCTCTCTCTCTCCTTTATATCCACTTCCCTTTCCTCTTCCTTTTTTCCTTTTTTTTCAACCATCCTTTCTCTTTTTTCTCCTTCCTTCTCCCCTCCCTGCTACTGGTCCTCCCTGGGGGCTTCAGGACAGAGAAGAGGCCTCTTGGGCTGTGGTTGCTACGGAATCACTGGGCATCTCCCCGGCTTCCCCTCCTTGCCTCTTTTCTCTCAGCCCCACTGCCTGATTGACATTTACAAATTACCCAGCTGAAAGTGTTCAATCTTTGACCCGCATGTTTCTGTTCAGCAATGAGTGAGATTTGCAAGCATTTTGTCATATAATTACTGCAAATCCCTTGAAAATTTTCCCAACAACGCCAGGATGAATGGTAATTTGGGGCCAGCAGCCCTGGCCGCCTTCACTGACGCAGGGGGATGCAAACCAGCCACCACCGTAGTCTCTTTTATTTATTATTTATTTATTTGGGAGTGGAGTGGCAGGGGGAGGAAGGGTAGCTCTTTGGTAGATTTATTTATTTTGCCCAGAGATTTCTGGGAAAACCCAAAACACACACACACACACACACACACACACACACACACAAACACACACACACACACACACCCTCTCCTCCCTTCTCATGGTGTGTATGTTGTAAAATATTTGGATTGCTGGATTTATTTGCTTTACATGGGGTGTATTTGTGCTGATGTCATTGTATTGACTGGGTGCATTTTTTCCGACGTCCTACAGTTTTATTGTTTGCCAGTCACACACATTCATCACCTGCATTGTTCTCCAAAAAAAATTATATCTCGTTTCACTGTGCTCTTGATAGGACTTATTGCATTAGTAGTTAAGTGCAGAGATTTGCTGCTACAAAGGAGCAGAACAATCCCTTTCCTCCCGTTTCTCCATCCTTCCCCCCAGTCCCCAATTTGTTTCCAGGCACCAATGCCTTGTGTTTCCAGAACTTTAGATTTTGTTGTCATTATTTATGGGGGGGGGAAGAATAAATACCTGCCTTTCAGGTGAAGCTGCAACCTGCCAGCTGACTTTATAGACCCCTCTGATGACATTATGGTTAAGTAGTAAAAGCATGCTTTTGGCATCAGAGGATGTAGGTTCAAATTCTGCCACTGATGCCTACTGTCTGTGTGACCTTGGGCAAGTCACTTAAAGTGCTTGAGTCCCAATCTCCTCATCTGTAAAATGAGAGGGTTGGAATAAATGGACTCTGAGGTTCCTTCTGGTTCTATCTAGAACTATGGTCCTATGGGGATGGGGTAAGGGTAAAGCGAGAATGAAAAAACAGATTCATGGACTCTCAGAATTGAAAGACGCCCTCAGAGTATCTAGTCCAACACACAGCAGAACCAGAATCCTCTATCTTATAAATGGTCATCAAACCTTGGCTTAAAGATGGACCCTTCATCCCCAAGGCAAAATTGGTCATGAATAACTACCTCGATAGATCTTTGATCTCATTTTAAGATACAGATCATTTTCTGTCAATGCTTGCCAGCCTGGGTGACTTTTAAACAGACAGATCTTCTAGTCAATAGGTCACATGGTTCCCTTAACCTATTATGGACACTCATAGGTTGTCCAAGAACCTATGTAAAAGAACATAGGTTCTTGTTTCTTGTTCTTGCTACCTCTTTTTTTTTATTTTGTTTTGTAACGTGATTCTACCATGTAATTCTTGTTTTTTGGTAACATGTTGGCACCTACTGTTATCCTTTGGATAATTGAATACATAGTACTATTTATAGATGAGAGTGTATCAGAACCCAGTCAAGTATGGTGTGGATTTCAAAGTATGGCAAGCAGTCTGAGATCAAGTGGAGGTGAAGGCCACTTTGCAAGGATCTTGGGAAGAGGGAGGTCCCTTTCGAATCTGAAAAGGAGTTGTATCCATGAGAAAATCATGTTATAGTGGAAAAGATACTTTGGAGTCAGAGGTGGCTATTGTTTGTTGTTATTAAGTCATGAAATGTGACCCTGTTTGAGGTTTTCTTGCCAAAGATACTGCAGTAGTTTGCCATTTCCTTCTCCAGCTCATTTTACAAATGAGGAAACTGAGGCAAACTGTTTGCTGGAGGAAAAACTGGAGCTGGAGAGGGAAAAGGCAAACCACTCCAGTAACTTTCCCAAGAAAACCTCAAACAGGTTCACAAAGAGTCAGACACAGCTAAAATGACTGAATAACCATCACCACCACTACCATACCACCACCGCCACAACAACTTCTGACTATAAAGTCAGTATCCTTTCCACTGAACCATAAATGACTTGCCCAGGGTCACATAGCTAGTAAGTGACTGAGCCAGATTTGAAGATGAGTCATGACTCATGAAGATGAGTCAGAGGATTTGGTGCCAAATTCTAGCCTGGCTACTCAGTGTCTCTCTTAAAAATGAAGGAGTCAGACTAAATGATCTCTAAGATTTCTTAGTTCTAAATCTATAATCCTGGATCCAAAACCATGAGGCAGAAAAAAATAGGTCCAGAGAATTCCCTAGAGAAGGGTATATTAATGAAACAAGGGATGTCCTGATACCTTTTCAGTGCCATCAGCTCTTCTGTCTCCATGACGGTTTCATCAGTTGTGGGATGGTCCCTCCACTGACAATGCTGGATGGCTGGAGAAAGCTTAGCTGACAGGTGATGGGTTGTGTCCAGTTTGGAAGAAATCAGAAATGAATGAGATTGTCCAAGGGAAAGACAAAGGGATGGAAGGGGAAAAGAGGAGAAGGGGAAGATAAAAAAGCAAATTGTTTTGTGCTACATTTCAGAGATTTCCTTTGAAGAAACCTTGAGCTGGAATAGATCTTAGAGCAAGAGTTCTTAACTTTGTGTGTGTGTGTGTGTGTGTGTGTGTGTGTGTGTGTGTGTGTGTGTGTGCATTTTTTGGCAGTCAGATTGAGGAAGTCTATGGACCTCTTTTCAATCATGTTTTGAAGTGAAATTAAATAAATAAAATTTAAAAATATTTAAAATAAAATAAAATGGATGGTATTACAAAGGAAACCAATTATGTTTAAATAATTATTAAACATTAATAAAAATTATTATTAAAACAGTAAAAAACAAAACATGTACATAGACCCAAGGTTAAGAACATTTCTGTCTTAGAGATTATCTAAACCAACCCGCCTCATTTTATAGATAAAGAAACAGAGTTCAGACTGTGACTTACCCAAGGTCACAAAAATAGTACATAGCAGAACAGAAATTTGAATTCAGGTCCTGTGTCTTCAAATCCATTGAGTTTTATTTTCTTTTAAAGCAAGTTATCAATGATTTTTGTTTTTCACCTTTATTTCTGAATCCAGAGTGTTCTAATAGTCAGTGCAGTTTTAAGTTTTAATAGCTATAAAATCTTTCCTACTTCTCTGTCTAGACAACTATCCCTTATAACAAAGAATAAAAAAGAGAGAGGAAAAAAATCAGTTCAGAAAAAATGAATTAACAAATAACAAAAGAATTACCAAATAAACCAAGACTGCCAATCTGTGCAATGTTTTGCATCTTGAGTTCCCACTTCAACAAGGAAGGGAGGCGGGGAACCTTTTCTCATATCTACTTTGGGACCACACTTGATTATTACAATTGCCCAGTGTTTAATTTCATTTTTTTTTGGTTCTTTCTACTTACATTAATGTAGTCATTGAGTATATTATCTTCTTGGTCCCATTGTTTTTTTCTGTTAGGCCAAGCTGCCTTTTGTGTCTTTGGGGAGTAGTAGAGACGGAATTTCTTGGCTCTCTCTTGGGATGAGGGTGGGAGAAACAGGGATGAAATATGTGTATGGGAAGGAGTAGGGGGAACAGAGATATTGCACATAATAGGATGTTAAAATGTAGTTTACCTCTGTGTAATTAACATTATCAAACTTGGCACTGGAGAAAAATTGAGAAAAGGAACCCCTTTCCCTTCTTTGCAGAAGTGGGGAATTATGGGCATGGAATAGTACATATACTATCAGACATGGTTGATGAGTTGTTGGGTTTTGAATTGCTTTTTCTTCTTTCTTAAAAATATATACATGCATGCATACATACAAACATACATATATATATACATACATACATGCTTTAAAAGGGACAACTTACTCATTAGGGAAAAAGGGAGGGGTATATTCCAAAATGAAGATTATGGAAAAACAAAAGATAAAAATAAAGACAACTAAGTGGTGTAGTGAATAGAAAGCCAGACTTGGAGTCAGATTCAGTTCAAATCCAGCCTCAGACACTTCCCAGCTGTGTGACCCTGGGCAGGTCACTTAACACTGTTTGCCTCAGTTTCATCATCTGTAAAATGAACTAGAGAAAGAAATGGGTAACAACTCTAGTGTCTTTGCCAAGAAAATCCCAAATGGAGTCACAAAGAGTTGGACACAACTGAAAAACAATTGAACAACAAATTTAAAAAAATAATTCATGGGTCCAACTCTCTCAGTAAACCCACATTATTTTTTTTTGTGCTCTACAGTAGCCAACGCAGATGGTGTCTTTGTCACTGTAACTGGTAACAGACTCTTTACTGGTCTTCTGTGTCCAGTCTCTTATCTCTAGTCCATTCCTCACACTATTGCCTACATAGTTTTCCTTATATGGATTCTGGTCGCTTTATTCCTCCACTCAAAATCCTTCAATGGCTCCCTAATTGCCTACTGAGTCTTATACAAATGGTCAGAAAGTCAGTCAACAAACATTTATTAAGTACCTACTATGTGTCAAGTCCTTCATAATCTGGCTCCAATGGACATTTTTAGTCTCATCTCTCACTACCCTCCACTCTTAAATTCTAGCTAAATTGGATTATTGATATCCCTCCCCTCTTCTTGTTCTACCTTCTTCCATCTTTGTACCTGGAATAGATGTCTCCTTCCTCTCCTCCTCTGTCCACATCCTCTACTTGTTAAGATTCTTCCTTTCCCAGCTTAGTGCAGGTACCCCTCCTTCAAGATGCCTTCCTATTATGTTGTCTAGAAGGAGAATTCATCCCTCTTGAAGTAGATCATAACACTGATTGACTGCTCCTGAATATTTAACCATATTCTAATTTATATTATAATAATTTATGGTCATGTCTCTACCTTCCGCCAGCAAACTACCTGAGGACAGAACTATGTCGTTTTGCATTTTTGAATTCTGGGAACACATAAGGAAACCTTATGTGTTAAGTGTAATGTAATATCATTTCTAGGGGAGGAGGAAGGGAGAATTTTCATAGGATTTAGAGTTGGGAAGGTCCTTAGTCCAATTCATTCATTTTATAGATAAAGTCCATAGTTAGAAAAAAAGGGGGCAGAGCTGGAATTTTAATCTCAGCCCTCCACCTCCAAGTCTGGTATGTGCTTCCTTTTCTGATACTGCCTTAGTTGTACCAAAAGGCTCCTGGGATCTGAAACATCTGGGAAGCTGGGGAGGGGTGATGGGACAAATGAGTGATAAGGCTCAAGGCTGATTCATTAAGCTTGATAGATAAGAGCAGTCTCTTACAGTATGTCATGAAAATCATCAAAGGAATATCATCATGGGAAGAGTAGTCAGGAGAGACTTGGCTCCAACAGCTGCCGGTTGTGTGACCCTGGTGGAATTGCTTAATGTCTTCCGAGCCTTAATTTTCTCATCTGTAAAATGGAGATAATATTCACGTAGGTAGTTTGAAGAAAGTGCTCTGAAACCTATATAAATGTGTGTTATTATTAATATTGTCACCACCCTCACCCTCCATTGATTATTTTCCCAAGCTCTGACTAATGAAAATTAGAATGCTGGGCAAGTCTACACTATACTACAGGGATTTTGTTGTCAATAACAACCCTGAGACTCCTGAACTGCCCCATTATGAATGGGTTCTGAAAGGCAATGTGTGCTTCCTGGACTGGTCTCAGCAGATTTGGGTTTGGATTCCGCCTCTGCTACTTGCTACCTGTCTGATTTCCATCTCTAAACCTGTTTTCTTATCAATGAGAAACTTAAAATATGTTGTTCAGTCGTTTCAATCATTTGACTCTGTGGCCCCATTTAGGGTTTTCTTGGTAAAGGTATGAGAGTGGTTTGCCATTTCCTTCTCTAGCTCATTTTACAGGTGAGGAAACTGAAGCCAGCAGAGCTAAGTGACTTGCCCAGGGTCACATAGGTAGTAAGTATCTGAGGTTAGATTTGAACGCAGGAAGAGGAGTCTTCCTGATTCCAGGTCTGGCATTCTAACCATTGTACCACCTGGCTGCCAAATATGGTATAGTGGAAAAGAGATTAAATTTGGAATCAGAATTCTTGCTTTTAACAACTTACTAGCTGTATGACCTTATGTAAGGTGCTTCCTCTCTGAATTTCAGTGTCCTTATCTGTAACATGAAAGGGATAGACTAATCAACCCCTGATTTCCTAGCTCTAAAAGTCAGCCTTTGTGAATAGAGGACCACTAAGGTACCTTCCAGTTATACATCTGATGATCTGATGACCTCTTAATCAACCGCATCTGCTTTCTGACTTTTTTTCCTCTGTAACATTACAAGCTAAGTTAATTCCTCACCATCAGCATCCTCTTGCTGGCTCCAAAAAGAGAGATCTTTTGGTACCCTATTATCCAGTGAACTTTCCCACCTAGCAGATTCTTTGTACCAGTCTTCCATTTGATCCTAGGAGACTAGAGTAGATTCCTCATCCACTTGGCAGCTTCAGAGAGGGATAGGGCTACCCAGAGACAGAAGGGAAGGAACAAGATAACCTCTTTCAAGGCTTACTTCCCATGAAGAGTTGAGCGAAACAAGTGTATATGTGTGCAAGGCAATCTGTCTGTGACACCTTTACCTGTACCACCTCCCCATCTTATTAGATGGAGAGCCGGAAGGGATCTTAGAGGTCATTATCTAATCTATTCTCCTTCTCCCTCCATTTTATACGTGAGCAAACTGAATCAGCAAGGTGGTATTGTGGATAGAGTGGCAGGCCTGGGGTCCAGAAAACTTATCTTCCTGAGTTCAAATCTGGTTTCAGGCACTTACCGACTGTGTGACCCTGGACAAGACACTTAACCCAGCTGGCCTCAGTTTCCTTATCTGTAAAATGAGTTGGACAAGGAAATGACAAATCACTCCAGTATCTTTGCTAAGGAAACCCCAAATAGAGTCAGACACAACTGAATAACAACAAACTGAGTCTAAACTCTTTCCTTGGAAGGTAATTCACTAAAGCTCTTGAGTCCAGTTCTATTTCTCCCCAAAGGATGAGTTTAGTGTTAGGCAAGATCTGATCTCTAGAGGCCCCTTTGTGCCTTATCGTGTGTGTGTGTGTGTGTGTGTGTGTGTGTGTGTGTGTGTGTGTAGTAGTGGTTAGGAAATTATAATACCTGTTATGAGCCTGCTCTTTCCAAGTCAAGTTGCCTAGTGAGAAATAGAGGGTATTAGACAATGTGTATGTGGGGGGTGGGGTGGATGAAGGAGGGGAGAGGTTGGGGCAGAAAACATTCTCTGCAAGATATTTCTTCCCATCTGCCCAACTGCCCCCTCCCCTCCCTGGATCTCCAGCCTCAGTGGCTTTTGAAGCTTTCAGCCAACACTATAGACAATGTTTTATGGGGAATTCAGAGATAAATCTGGCTCTGACACATCTCTAGAACTTCCATAGACACCTACTCATTTAATTCAATTTGCCCCTGGTGATGGGTGAGTACATTAGAAATGAAATGGGACTGATTTAAACATCCAGGCCCTGCCCTACTCCC
>CM053770.1:546084728-546098594 GCA_028658325.1 Potorous gilbertii
AGGGGCAGCCCACGTGACTATCAAGGGCTTCTTCTTTAGACTTCTCTGAGAGCCACTGTGGCTTAATGAGGGAGGACTCTACATTGAGAGTTAGGAAGATCTGTGTTCAAATCCTGTCTCAGACTTTTAGTACCCTAAGTCAATTAACTTCTCTGGGCCTCAGTTTCCTTATCTGTATAATGCCTTTGTGTCCCTGATTGGCCTTAAGTTTCCCTACAATTACGGTCCTGGTAGTTCTTGGACAGGGGGATGGGGTAGTGACAAAAATTATAGAGGGAAGGTATTTTTGGAAGGGGTATGGCGAATAATGAGCACCATAGATTTAAGAGCTGGAAAGGATCTTGGAGGCAGGGGTTCTTAACTGGGGGCCTGTAAACTTAAGAAAAAATTTGTCAATAACATTTGTTAACAAAATATTGTTAACAATATTTCAGTAGAATTAATTTCTTTTGTTATCTTATAGATTTTATCTTACACACTTAAAAACATGATTCCCATACCCTTCTCTGCTCCAACTACTGATCTCCTCGGCTTCCTTTAAGTCTCAACTAAAATCCCACCTTCCATAGGAAGCCTCCCCTAATCCTTCTTAATCCTAGTGCTTTCCCTTTTAGTTATTTCATATTTATCCCGTATAGAGCTTGCTTTGTATATATTTGTTTGAGTGTTGTCTCCCCCATTGAATTGTCCATTGTCATGACCCCATTTGGGGTTTTCTTGGCCAAGATCCTGGAGTGGTTTGCCGTTTCCTTTTCCAGCTCATTTTCCAGATGAGGCAATTGAGGCCAATAGGGTTAAGTGACTTGTCCAGGATCATACAGCTAGTAAGTGTCTGAGGAGGGATTTGAATTCAGGAAGAGGAGTCTTTGGGGCTCTGGCCCAGCTGTCTGGGCTCTATGGCGCCACCTAGCTAGCCACTAGATCCTGGTTAGAGTTTATAACTAGATAAAAAAAGGAACTTGTGATAGGTAGAGTGTTTCCATTCAACATTATCCTAAGTAGTTATGATGAGAGTGGGAGGTGAGGATCCCTCACTTCCGGTGGTATTTTGGGCCTAAAATGAGGGGAGTGAACTGGACGGCTTGGGATGTCTTCTAGTTCTACATCCACACCACTATTAAGAGGAAGGAGAGAGAAAATGAGACCCTGAAGAAAGAAGGTAGAGAGAGGAGGGGAGGGGAGAAGAAAGAGTAATGGAGGAAAACTGAGTAGGGGAATAGGAACCCTGAGGTTAGCTCTTCTCTTGGGATCATGAGTGTGGCTCCCTTTTCTCAAAAGCCGCAATCTCAAGTGTGTGTGTGTGTGTGTGTGTGTGTGTGTGTGTGTGTGTGTGTGTGTTGGTTACTATAGTGTCTCCACTGTTCCCCACCCCCTTGAACATCCTTAACTAAGGGTAGAAGGGGATATTGTGGGGTAACCAGGGGCAACCTTGCCCCCTCCCTCTACCCAGCCTGAGTTAATGATAGTGAAGAACTCTTGAAGGGAGGTCTAATAACTCAGATAATTGTCCCCAGTGGTAATTGGCTTGGAGAGGCCAGAGCAGAGAGGGAGAGAGAAGGGCGATGGAGATGGAAAGGGTGTGTAAGTGCCTGGGCGAATAATTTTATTATACACCTAAATTTGTAGGGAGGAGAGAGAGGGAATGAAGGGGTGCCGAGAACAGGGGTTTATGTGTCTCTCTTCCCCCCAACCAGGGTGTCCATTGTAGGGGGCCAACTCTCCAGAACACATGTTCACAAACTATACATCGTGTAGACACATATTGTCTCATTCCTGTCCCACTTTACCCAATGGAGGTCATCCTGTAATCAAGAAGCTGAGGAAAGGACCCAGAGCCTTGGGTTTCCATCTCTGTATTCTTTCTAGATCTAGACTCTATGGTGTTCAATTTGTCAGCAAGAGTGGCTTAAAATCTATCTCTTCCCCCACTTCAGGTCTTCTCCCTTTTTTTAACAGAAGGAGGGCCAGAGTGGACCCCCACTGTCTCATTCGGCTTTATCCTCAGCCCCTCCTTCCTCACTGTGCCCCAACTCTCCTGGGATAGGGATGGGGTGGGGAGGGATGGACCACGGGAAGAATGAAAAGGATGTCATAGATACTCCCTGTCCAGATGGTAATGTAGCTGTGGTATCTAAGAAGACCTCCCATTCCCCAACCCCCATTCCCATGATGGGGGGAGGGAGTTGGGCTGGGTTTGTACAGAAACACCCCAAAGAGTTTAACAGAGGCCTGAGGCTTCTGATAAGGGGAGAGGATAATGAACAAAATACTTTCCCACCCCCAAAACCCAGCCTGTGGACACCTCCAGCACCGCCAAACCGGGGTCAGCACTGTTTACTAGGGGGTAAGGATGAGGTTGGGAGTTGGTGAGAGTGCGTTTTCTGGAGGCAGCTCTCAGCCACTGGAAAGCTCCTTTTCCTACGGCTGCCTCCCCGCCCCACCCCCCCAGCTCCAGGACAAATTTGCATTTAAATAGAGATTTTTTTTTTTTAAATTAGAAGGACACATGGGAGCCCCAGACTATTAAAATTTCTTCTGGAGGGGAGGGCACAGAGACTATTTCTCACCTGCCCCCCACAACCCTTCCTCTATTCTCCCCTAAGTCTCCCTCCTCCCATACCCCCCTCTTCTGCCTTTCCTTCTCTCTAGTCCCCTCCTCAAGCCCTCCAGTCTTAGGTTCCCAGGCCCTAGGCAGTACTCTGATGTGTGTGAAGAGGAGTGTGCTGGGCCCAGATCTGGGCTGTCTCTTGTTCTCTTGGTTCCTAGATAATAGGAATTCCAAGCAGAGATTTGAGCAAAATCAGGACAACTTTCTCCTAGAGTGAAAGTCAGAGATCCTGCCCTGGCCTTAGCTTCCCATCCCTCCCATGCATTGAAAGAGCACTGTGGGTGAGATGGGGGGAAGGAGGAGGGGAGATGTCATGGGGCCCTCACCAGACAATCTTCTCCTCTACTTACTCAGGACCTGGAATGATTTTGGGGTAAAGGGGAAATGGGTCCTTGGGGGATGATAGGATTTAGAGTGGAAGGGACCATCTAGGCTCAGTCCCTTGATTTCATAGATAAGCAAATTGAGACCCAGAGCAGTTGTGTCTTACCAAAGGGCATATATTTCTGAGAGTTAGAAACCCAAGTCCTCCGAATCCAAATCCAGCACTCTTTCTTTGTGGATATCATGCTTTGGTCTAGAGTGAGAGGGTCTGGGTTCATATTCCAATTCTCCCCTATACTGCCTGTGTGACCTTGGTTAAGTAATTTCCCTTCTGGGCCTCATTTTCCTTGTCTGTAAAATAAAGGAACTGAACTAGATGGTCTCTAAATTTTTGGTCCTTATGGTTCTGCCAGTGGGATTTTATGAGCTGAAAGAGATCATCTGGTTCAACTGTCTCATTTTACAGGACCAGAGAGAGGACTTTCTCTGGATCATGCAGTGAGTTAAATGGTACGGCAGGGATTGGAACCCAGGAACTCCCAGTTGAGGATTCTTTCACTCCACTGTGCATTTTTTTGTTTGATCTGTTTTATGACTCTTTGTCCCTTTTTAAAAAAATTTTTCTCTACTCCTTTCACTATTCAATTTACACATTTATTAAGTACCTGCTGTGTGCTAGACAGTGGTGAGAAAAACCAAAGAGTTTTGGATCTCAGATGTCTTGGATTCAAGTAGGGATACGACATACACCCAGGTACATAAAGGAGAGGTAATATGATGAGTTTAGCAGCTAGATTGCACAATGGATAGACTTCTGGGCCCAGAGTCAGGAAGACTCAACTTTGTGAGTTCAAATTTAGCCACAGACACTTGACCCTAGAAAAGTCACTTAACCCTGTTTGCCTCAGTTTCCTCACCAGTAAAATGAGCTGGAGAAATAAATGATAAACCACTCCAGCATCTTTGCCAAGAAAAACCCAAATGGGATCACAAAGAGGTGGACAGGACTGAATAATAACAAATATGATGGAGGGAGCATTAATCATGGGTGGATTTTGTGGAGGAGGGGGTACCTGAGGTGGAGATAAATGGTGTGTATGTGTGAGTAGGGGAAGTAGGTAGCATTCAAGTCACAGAGAACAGTGTCTCTCCTGTTCACTTAGGAGGCAGCTTAGAGTAAAGAGCCAGCCAGAACTAAACTAGGAGGAGCTGACTTGGAATCTGACTTCAGGAATAGCTAGACTGATCACTTAAGACCTGAGTTGTCTCCTTCCTCATCTATAAAATGGGTACAATCATATCCCCTACTTCCCAGAGCTGTGAGGATCAGATGAAATAATATGTAAACTCTCTTTGCAAGCCTTAGAATACTAGAGAAACGTGAGCTATTGTCATTTTCAGTCTTTTAGTCTCTCCCTCTGTAATTCTCTTGGTAAAGCTCCACCAAGTAATTAGGTACTTAATATAGACTGTCTGGGTTTACAGGTGGGGGGGGGCTTTCAGACACCCTTGCCACATGTACACGTATCTAGGACACACTAGCAGCAGAGGAGAAAAATAGAAGAGTAGAAGGAGGGTTGGATTTGGGGTTAGGAGACCTATGTTCAAATCCCAACATGAACAGATCTAGGGAAAAAATCACAAAACAGAGGTTCCTGGAACCTCCTTTGTGTTTCTCCACCTTCTAGCTTCTCTGGCCTCCTGCAAGACTTAACTCAAATCCTACCATCTTCAGACAGCCTCTCTGGGTCGCCTTCTCTTCTAGTGACTTTCCCCTGAGATTATATATTACATATCTATGTATCTTGCAGGTATGATTTTTTTTTACATTTCCCCCATTAGAAGGTGAGCTCAGGGCAGACTCTACCTTTCTTTGTATCCCCAAGTGCTTAGCACAGAGTAAAAACTTAATAAATACTTGTTGATTGATTTTTTTTTTATTTGCTGTGTGACCAGAACAAACCACTTCCCCTCTCTGGGCATTAACTTCCTCATCTGTAAAATGAAGGGGTTGGATTAGACCTCTAAGGTCCCTTCCAGCTCAAAATCTGTTCTCCTGTAGGTCTTCTTATAGCTGTGGGTATTTGGAGGTTGTCTGGTCTAACAGACCAATCAATATGAGAATCTGCTATACAATGCCTGGATAGATCAGAGGTGAGGGGGAATGTCCAAGGAATTCTCATCTCTGTAGGGCAGCGGGAGAATTGGCAGCTTTCAAACGAATCTGGTTTAATTCAACAAGCATTTCTTAATGGCCTTACTATGTCTTTGGTACTGAGCCAGGTGCAGGGGACGCAAAGATACCCAACGGTCCCTATCCTCAAGGAGTTATAATAAAAAAAAAAAATTTTTTTTTTAAAGACCAGCTGGTTTCCTTCCCTCCCTCCTTTCCTTCTTCTCTTTCTCCCTCTTTTCTTTTTTCATTCTTTTCTTTCTTTCATTTTTCTTTCTTTCTTCTTTCCTTCCTTCCTCTTTCTTTCTTTTTGCCTTCCTTCCTTCCTTCCTTCCTTCCTTTCTTTCTTTCTTTCTTTCTTTCTTTCTTCCTTCCTTCCTTCCTTCCTTTCTTTCTTTCATAGGGAATTTCCCCCAGGAAGGAAATTCCATCTCCCAGTATAGACCTGCTCTGCAACTTAAAAGAGTTTCTTGGGAGCACTTAGGAAGAGATTCTTATCTTGGGATCTGTGAACTTTTTTAAAAAAAATCATAGAGGAATAAGGATTTATTAAGTACCTACTATGTGCCAGGCATTGTGCTAAGCACTTTATGAACATTTTCTCACTTGATCCTCACAACAACCTAGGGGGTGGGAACTATTATTAATCCTCATTTGAGGAAACTAAGGCAATCGGAGGTTAAATGACTTGCCCAGGGTCACATAGCTTGTAAGTGTCTGAGGTCAGATTTGAATTTAGGGCTTCCTGACTCCAGCCACAGTACTTTATCCACTGAGCCCCCAGTTGCCTCTATCTGCCATTTGATAAATATATTTCAATATAAATAGTTACCTTGATAATCCTATATATTTTATTTTATGCATTTAAAAATATAATTCTAAGGACCTCATAGGACTGCCAAAGTGCTCTATGGTACACCCTACTCCCCCACACCTCACAAAAGGCTAAGAACCCTTAAAAGTTAAAGTGACTTGCCTATGGTCATACAGTCAGCATGCGTGTGAAGTGCCCCTTAAATTCAGATCTTTCTGATTCTGTGTCCAGCCCTCTGTTCCTGCCACCCCTTTGAAGAGAAGCAAAGAAACAAGCATTTATGAAGTGCTTATTAGGTTTACAAATATCTCATTTGGGGTGGAGGGAGAGAAGGAATGCCATATTTCAATAAATTTAAATCGATTAAATGAGTTAACATCTACAGTGCTTTATAAATCTTAAATTCTATATAAATTCTAGCTTTCTTTAGTAATAAGGATGTAATTTACAACAATAATGATGATATAATGAAATTTTAGGAGGCCTCCTAGAGGCAATGAGATTTCAAAAGCTCTTAGAATTATGAAAAAGAGATCAGGGGCAGGGAAAAAGAGGGAGGCAAGAGTGGCCTCCCAGGCACTTGGACCAGTGGAAAGGAGGTCCCATACGTGGAATCTTGGGGAGTTTCGAGAGAGTGTGGCAGAGAACATAGGAGGAGAAAGGGAGGCAGGCTCGGATCATTCAGGGACCTCAGGCCAAGGTGCAGGAAGTGTTTGCAGGGTGAAGATGCCTCTCTGGTAGGAGATGGGGTCAAGTGGGAAGGGGACAGACCCCTGTCCTTCCTTCCTCCCTCCCCTGTCTGATGGTGAGTGACATGGCTATTGTGTCTGCTCTGGGGCTACTCCTGGATGAGCATGTCAGTTCTCCCTAGGCTGATTGGGGAGTTGCGCAGAAGTGAAATATTGAAGGAGAAAAGGTCGGCTAGGGGCCTGGTGGCTTCTCCCCTCCTCCAAAATCACTTGTTCGGGGAGAAGAAAATGAGACCTGACAGGTTCCCAGTCACCTGGGATGTTGGCAGGAGGAGGGAGATGTGGGTGTGTTTGGGGGAAGGAGGGTGGCTGGTGAGTAAAAAAGGGCGGGGGGGGGCATTCACCTGTTAATCCCAGTCCTGTAGAATTGGCTACTGATTGCTTTTGGCATCTGGACCAGTAGAATGACAGTGACAAGTCCTTTGATTAGAAAAAGTCTCCATTGTTTGAGGCTCCATGGAAAAACTGTCTATCCCCTTTTCTTCACCTCACCCTTTTCCCTTCCTTCTCTTGCTTCTGCTTTTCCCCTCCTTCCAGACCTTCTTTTATCTCCTTCCTCCCTACTCCCTTCCTCTTTCTAGCCTCCCCCTTCTTCCTGCCCTTCCTTCCTCCCCTCTCCTTTCCCTCCTTTTTCTACCTTTCTTCCTCTTCCCAGCTCCCTCCCACCAGACCCCCACCTCCCCTTCATCCAATTTCTCCCCCTCATCCAAATGAAAATCTTATTTTATAGCTGTGTAGACTCAGTTGCTTGGGGCCCACAACAATATCTAGCCACCTTCTCCTCTAGAAAGAAGAAAATTATAAAGAGGGAACCCACAAGGTTGGGAATTCCAGAACCTCTTGTAATGCTCTTTCCTGGCTCATAGTGGGGTAAAGGAAGCCAGACGATGGGGGAATATGGCTAGGGGCTTGGGTTACTCTTGTTCCCCCTTTCTCCACAGAAAAGATAAATTATCATGACCTCTGTGGACCTCAGCTAGAAAAGGAAAGGATTGGATTAGACCACCTCTAAGGTCCCTACCAGCTCAATGATCTACAGCATCCAGGGCCCTGAGGAACACATCCCAGTAATCTGTGGGGACACCTGAGCTTTTTCCCTCTTTTGCTATTCTTTACTTCCTTTTTGAAGTTTGAGGGGAGGGAGGGTGATTCTCTCCTTCCTAATATCAACCCCAAGGACCAGAATAACAGGGCCGTGGGTAAGGAGCCCTGAGAGATGCACCTGTCACTCAGGATGCCCCAGGTGACCCTTCCCAAGGAGAGAGAGGATGCCAGCTGCTCAACAGAAATATTACTCCAAGTCAGAGTTGCCTTCTCTTACTTTAAGTGGCCCTTATTTATCACTGCTCTCTTGGGTTCAGTTTTGCTGCAAATGATGATAAGACAGAAATGGAACAAGCGGTTGCTTGTCCCATTTGGTGACTTCAGCAGCCAGATGTACACATGGAGACACAGATACAGAAACACAGAGATATAGATCCATCCCCCCAAAAAGAGCTTCAGCGAAACAGGACACAAAGGCACATATACACAGAGACACACAAAGATATACAATGTACACAGAGATATACACACATACAGATGAGATGCACAACACAAATTCCACTCTGCCTCAGTTTCCTCATTTGTCAAAGGAAGAGATTGAACTTTCATGGTCTCTAAGGTCCCTTCTAGCTCTGCCTATGATCCTGTTACCCCGTGTGTAGACATAGGCAAACTTGCATATAATACCAGCCAATAGCCACACTTTCACAACGGCACAAACACCGGAGCACACACACAGACCCATGCAATATTCTCAGCCTTAACTATACAGTATATGAATAAATACTTCATTTTCCCATAGCTGTTTTGGTGTCAGTTTTTTTTTTTATGTTTTGATATTTTTCCATCTTTGTCCTTGTGTCTATACAGGGCCATTGACCTTTAAGACCGGAAGGGATGGGTCTGGTTGGGCTCTCTGTAAATTGCCAGCCCTGGGCTGCTGCAACCAGATGCTGAACCCCTGCTTCAGATGATACTAACCCTAATGCAGACACACACTCACACGCATACACGAACACATCCATGTGTACATCTCACGCCCACCTTCACCTTGACTTTCACAAATGCCATCTTCACAAGCCCACTTCTTCACCAGCTTGTCTCACACAGGTAATCACTCTAATCCCAAGGACCTGGAAGATAGAAAATCCCAGACTCCTTTAATTCCTTCATTCCCATTGGGGTTGCTTTTCCATATCGAGAAAAAAAAGCTAGGGTGATTGTTCAATGAGGCCTCAACTTTGCTCTCCCACCAGTGGGGCTGTGTGTGTATGTGTGTGTGGTGGGGGGCAGGAAGGAGTGGAAGAGGACTGGGCCCCACCCAGAGATATCTGTAGTTCTTCCCCCCTCATCCTACGACTCTCTCCACAGTGGCGAAGCATTGCCAATCAAACCTCCCTCCCCAGCCTCAGTACATTAGTCTGGACTCTCTGGGGGAATCTATTTTTAAAGGTTATTAGCAGATTACTGGTTCTTTATCAACCTCAGGCACCAATCTCCAATCTCCCAGAGATGCCATCGTGGAAGAATAAGATGCACTTGATAATCTTGGGGTTGGAGGGATAGGGGGCCCTCTAGGGAGATGGGGGGGCTGGGGGTTCCACCATCCAGGGAAGGGTTAAGCACCACTGCCCCAGCCCCCACCCCCTGGTCCCTAAATGGCTGAACTACGGTAGGCTGTAGTTTTCAACTGCAAATCATCTTTAATAGCAGACATCACGGGACGGCTCATTACATTAAGCTATTTTTCATGCTATCTCCTGTAATATCCTCTAATCCAATGCGTTTCAAATCGCCTCGGGCTAAAATAAGAGACATAGCGATGTAATAGCCTAGTGTATTAGTGGGTTAATTGCCCTGTTGTACTCTCTCTGGTAGCTATCTCTGGAATGACTTCTATATTAATTGTAAATTGCTTAATACATTTAACTCCTTTCGGTTCCCGCCTCCTAATGAAGGAGATGATGGTGTTGGCCACTGCCCATTTGCTTGGGGTATGTGATTTTTTTTCTTTTTAAGGAAGTGCCCTTTCCCACCTTGGGTCCCTGACTTGAGGTCAGGGGGAGTTACAAGATTCAAAATTGCCAAAACACCTTGGAGCCAACCTAGAACAATGGGATATGGGGATGGCAGAGGAGATGAAGTCCCTGTCCCCACATTCCCAGTATGGAGTCATGGGCTGTGTGGAGTCTGAGGATCTGGGTTCAGATCTGAGGTCTGCTATGTGATCTTGGGAAAGTCAGTCTCCCTCTATGGAACTCAGTTTCTTTCCTCTGCTATAAAAAGAAGAGGTTAGACTAGATGGTTTCTAAGTTATTTTCCACTTCTAAATCTTCTGATATAGAAAGGGTGCACATCAATTACCTTAAAACCTCTTCTCAGAATCTTGGTTGGAGATGTAGATCTGTTACAGGAAGAGGCAGAGCTGGACAGCCTTGCCTTTTGTTCAGAGAACATCGGATCACAGATTTAGACCTTCAAGGTCATCTAGTCATAGAACCATCTGATCTTAGATTTCAAGCTAGAAGAGACCTTAGAAATTATCTAGTTATAGATCTAGAGCTGAATGGTCCCACAAGTCCAAGCTCCCAATTTTATAGAAGAGGAAGCTGAGGCCAAGACAGTAAAGACTTGCCCATTGTCATAAAACTTGCATGTTCAAGGAAAGATTTGAATTTTAGTCTTCCTGACTCTAAGAGCAGTTCTCTATTCACAGTGATGACCAGTCTAACCCTCTCATTTTACAGATGGGGAAACTGAGACCTAGAGAAGTGAAATGACTTTTCCAAAATCTCATAGTAAATGGCAGAGGCATATTCAAACTCAGGTCCTCTAGACTCCGAGTTAAGAATTTTTCCCGCTGTACTAAAGCCAAAGAGAGAAGAATTTCAGATGTGTTGAAATAGAAAATGAGCAGGGGAGATATGATTCCTTACCCTTAGGGAGCTGCTCCATTTCCTGTTCTGATGAGGGAGACAAAGTCTCTGCCGTAGAGGAGCTCCCAGAGACACAGTCCTTTGCCCTTGGAAGCCAATCCTTGACATCAAAGAGCTCTGGGTGTAATGGAGGACGTGGGACCCCCACAGAGCAAACAGACGTAAAACACAGATAAACGATACATGAAAAATGCAAATGAATACAGTGCAAACTGTGTACATAAGGGCTGAAGGGACCCAGAGCAATGGAGTGACTTCAATCCCTAGGGGTTAATCTGAGATGGTTTCCCGGAAGAGGTAATATGAAGTAGTTTGGAACGAGGAGGAGGAATAATTCAGGTAAGAGTAGGGGTGATCCAGGCTGATGAGTTGGAGGAGGGGGGAAGAGATGAGGTGAGAGATGAGAGGTGGGAGAGAGAGAGAAGATCAGGACAGCTATCTATAAACAGGAATATTTCCCAGGCATGGCAAATTTAGACCAAAGGGGCTACTCTGGTCATTTTTCTACCTGGGATCTCTCTCCAGGGGTAGCCAGCACCCAGTCTAGGTTCTCCCTTCAAGATCTGGTTCGGGGAGTGGTACCTACATTCTTGAGGCAGGTGATACCTCTTACCGACACTTGTCTTTCCCTAAAACAAACCATTTACATCACATTTATTATTTAGGATGAGGTGATGTACTGGTGACCCCTCTGAATTTTTGGATCTCTCTCAATCTGGAGCCAATCCATTTCTGGACCAAAGGAAGTTTAAAAAAATATCTAGAACCAAGAGGCCAGTCTTGGTAATGGAGGGGCAGGGGGAATTCTACGGTTTCTGCTCTACTTTCCTCGCTTCTCTACGTCATCCACCACTCACCACCCAGAACCCCTCATAGTGCCTGGCACATAGTAGGTGATCAGTGATAGCTTGGTGTGGTGTAGAATTTTATTTCTCCATTGTTTCATATGTTTTCCTCTCTTAATCCTTTCTTTTATTCTCTCTCTCCCCCTTTGTAAACATTTCTTCCCCTCTTCCTCATTGAAGGGGCCAAAAATATGGTAGAGGAGGAAAAAAAGAGGAAAGAAAGAAAGGAAAAAGGAAGGAAGGAAGGAAAGGCTGTGCATTCTGATTCTTGCAGCATTCTAGCTCTTTGGTAGCTCCGAACCCAGGGCTCACATACTTCTCTGGTGGCCAGCGGCCCCTTTTCTTATCCTTTCCCCATAGTTTTAGGTGCCTCTAGCTCCTGTGTGGGGTGATGGAAACTCCAGTTTAGCACAGGGACATTTCCTTACATGGCTCATCCTGGGGGAGTTGATGAGGGAGCAGATCTAGGCTGAAAGAACTGAGTACTGGGCAGCTTTCTTGGAGGATGGGAGTGGAACCTTGAGCCTGGGGAGCTGAGACAATGATTTAGGTCCTGGCAGTCAAGCGTGAAGGTAAATGGCCACATTTCATCGTTGGAAGGTTAGCCAGAGGCTGCCTGCACTTCTTCTCTCCTCCCTGCCCCTTTTCTTTCTGCTCCTCCAACCCCCATCCCTTCACCTACTAGTTTCATCCCAGTGCATGGAGGGAACAGGCAAAAGGGTGGGAGAGAGAACCTTTGTTTTTGTCTATCAGGACCCAATCCCCACACTTCCTCTTTCCCCCTCCCCAAACCTAGGATCATTTTAATTTTAGAGTATTGTGGAAGCATTGAGAATGTGAGCAGAGTGGCAGAAGCTCCCCCTTGAAACCTACCTTCTTATTTGTTCCTCCTATCTTCTTATTCAGAGATCCACCTCCTGTTCTGGACCAGTAAATAGAAAGTCCAGCATTTATTTGCATGACCATATTGCAGGGAGAAATAGTACCAACTCTTGGCAAAATAATATTGACGAAGATATTCTATGATTCACCCCAATCTCCTCTTTCTGAGAAATTTCCCTTCATCTATGACTTTCCTCTCTCTCCTGATTTTGTTTTTATATCCTGCCCACAAGCATATGATGCCCCATGTGCCTTCATAGACCTGTAGCTAGGGCAAGGTGACCGGAGCTTTGTAACAGAGCAATGAAAATGACATTTGCTGTTCTTTGGCAGTTAGACACAGTGAAGCTTTGTACTAATTGGTAATAATATTATTTGAAAAAAATAGGAAAGTACCAGGTTGTGAACTGGGATAAGTACTCCCCTTACCCTATGTACTGTTAAACAGGTGTCAACCATATTTCACCACATGATCATTGTAGATTTTATGCCAAATTTTTTGCAAAAATGTGGAGTATGACCATGATGTGAAGCTTTGAAAAATTGTGCTGGTATTACTTAAAAATAATTTATTGCTAAACTGTTTTTAGTGCAAGATTAAGATGCACAGAATACTTGTGAATATGTGTTAAAATTGTGAAGATATGTATTACCATATCAGGCGACTTACTCATGGCAGTTTCGCCTGTCCACCACCCACTCCCCTTGTGCCCACAGCTCTTCATTGGGTTGAGTGACAGTACTGTTAGTATTGCAGTGCTCTAAACAAACCTTGCAAGTAGACTTTCAGAAATACACCGATAATGCCTGTATGCTGAGAATTCTAGGCTCATGGTTTGCAATGTGAAAGAGATAAATGTATATTCATATGCCACTGGTGAATACATTGCTGCTCTGTTTAGCTTTTAAGTGGCGTGACAAACAGAATTATGCCACGCGACGATTTTGCGATGAAAGGATACAAAGCAATTTTTGGGCTGGGAAAAATTATCCCACCCAAAGCACAATGATTTTGTGGTAGAGCATGGTATTTCCTTGCCATGAGGCAGTGTCCCAATCTACCCCCAACTAATGGCACTTTTTGTTACAATCTTTTGGCACAAAAATTCTTCTTTATGGTCCTCCTCTCTCTCCTTTCTTCCTCTACTAAAATCTAAGCTAGAAAAAAGTTTGATAAACTCACTCACACCAAAGTGTAAATGTCTGATAAAATAGGAGAGGGAGAAGGAAAGAGGAGCAACAGAAGAAGGAACAAGAAGGAGAGAGATGGATTATTTGCATTTTAACATGGGACAGAACTGAATTTATACCTCTGATTATAGGATTTCAGGTATTTTTGGCAGGGTGGGTTACAGTGGCACAGATTAAGTGCTAGACAGGACTTGAGAAGTCATATGATTATAAGATCCTAGATTTTGCCCTAGAAGGGATGTTAGAGGTCATTGAGTCTTCATTTTATAGATGAGGAAAATGAGACCCAGAAAGAGTGAC
>CM053770.1:546099094-546283850 GCA_028658325.1 Potorous gilbertii
TCTCTTACTTGATTTTCAAAATTCTTTTTGAGCTCTTCCATGACCTGAGACCATTGTATATTTATTTTGGAGGTTTGGGATACAGAAGCCTTGACTTTTATGTCTTTCCCTAATGGTAAGCATTGTTCTTCCTTATTAGAAAGGATGGGAGGAGATATCTGTTCACCAAGAAAGTTACCTTCTATGGTCTTTTCCCACCCCCCTTTTTGGGCATTTTCCCAACCAGTTACTTGAATTTTGAATCCTTTGTCAAGAGTAGGATATACTCTGGGGATCTGTAAAATCTCAGTTCCTCCAAGGTGGTGCAATCAAGCATGTACACTGGTCTGGGAATAGGAGAGATTTTTGTGCCTAGAATTTTAGCAGTTACCTCTCCACAGCTACCCGGCCTCCAGTTTCACCAAGCCAGCCTGGAGGACTGGCATTCAGTCAGGCTGTGGGAGCAGGGCTGCCATTCAGTTCAAGACCAAGACCATCTCCCTTAGGGACTCTACACAGGGCTGAGGTAACAAGTAGCTCCTCAGTGTCCCCAGGGATTTTATGATCCAACAATGGATGCAGGCTGCTGTAGGGGCTGAGATGGGAACTGCTGCATGGCCTCTGTGGCAGCTGCCTAATACCAGAGCTATGGGAAGGCCCTTCTCCCTTCCCAGCCAATTGAAAAAACCCCATCACCGACCTTTGGTGCCTATGGGTTGAGGGATCTGCAACCTGCTGCTGCTGGGACTGGGGATTCCACAACTGGAGATTCTACTCCTGAGGGCTGTTTGTGAGCTGTGCATGTGGCCAAGGCTGGGCTGTGCTCCACTCCTTGTCCAATGCAACAGATGTTTCCCATGGGCCTTTCAGGTCACTCTGGGCTGGAAATCTCCTCGACTCTCTTGTTCTCCACTTCTGCTGCTCCAGAATAGAGAGAGTCCCTCTCTACAGGTTTTTTATGGGCTGTGTGGGGAGATCCTGCCTTTCTGTGTCTTTCTACTCTGCCATCTTGGCTCCTCCCCCAATTAATTCTAGTTTTTAAGGCATTCTTCTCCTCATTGGCTTTTTGGACCTCTTTTGACATGTGAGTTAGTCTATTTTTAGAGTTTTTATTTTCTTCAGTATTGTTTTGGGTCTCTTTTTAGCAAGCTGTTGACTTGCTTTTCATGATTTTCTTGCATTGCTCTCATTTATCTTCCCAGTTTTTCCTCCACCTCTCTTAATTGATTTTCAAAATCCTTTTTGAGCTTTTCCATGGCCTCAGACCATTGTATATTTATTTTGGAGGTTTGGGATACAGAAGCCTTGACGTTTATATTTTCCTCCAATGGTATGCATTGTTCTTTCTCCTCCCAAAGGATGGAAGAAAATACCTGTTCACCAAGAAAGTAATTTTTTTCTTATTTTTTCTCCCTTTTTTGGGCATTTCCCCAGCCAGTTAGTTGACTTTTGTATCCTTTGTCAAGAGGAGGGTGTACTCTAGGGACTTATAAGTTCTCAGTTCCTCCAAGGTGGCACAATCAAGGGAGAAGAATTTACTCCTTTCCTGACCTGTACTCTGGTCTGGGAGCAACCACAAGCTTTTCTTCCCAGGATCTATGATTAGAATCCCCTCTTCAGAGCCTCCATCAGTTCCACCATGCCAATATTCCTCCTCACCCCAGGACTGCCACTCAGGGCTAAGATTCAAATCAATGGTTCAATTCCCCCAGAGACTTTAGCCTGAGAGCTCCAAAAATAGTTGTTGCTGTGGGTCACCTGGGGCTGAGGCTAGGCAGGACCCTGTTCCCTTCCCACTCAGGTGAAACAGCTTTCTCACTGACCTTTGAAGCTGTCTTTGCTATTTGTGGATTGAGTAATCTGGGAACCACAACTGCTGCCTGTGATGTCACACCCTGAAGTTTCTGTCCTGTCTGTGCTGGGCTGTGTATCCAAGGCTGGGCTGCACTCTGCTCTGAGCCCAGTGTGATAGACCTTTCCTATTGGCCTTCCAGGCTGTCTTGGGCTGGAAATCTCCTTCAGTCTGTCATTTTATGACTTCTGTTGCTCTATAATTTGTTTAGAGTCATTTTTTACAGGTATTTTATGGACTGTGGGCAGAGAGCTTCTACAGGTTCATCCTTCTACTCCACCATCTTGGCTCTGCCACCACCCCCGAAAGACTTTCAGGTATCCAAGAGCAAAAGTGAGTCAGGACCAAGACCAGGGCAATTAACCCCACTCCCCATGCTTCCTTTTTAAACTCCAAAATCCAAGGCTAAAGCCCCCACTCTCCTCCAAACTTTCTCTCCTACATACCAGTCTCCTTTCTTCTTTCCTCTCTTCAAATTTTAGGAGCAAGTTGTGAAGAATTGTCTCCCAAAAGACCCCAAAGAAGTGTGAGGATAATCAGAAGGCTAGAAGATAATTGGGTGAGCATTCCAGGATATCAAAGCATGGGACAGTAATAAAATCTATGTAGCAAATTCCCTCATTGGTCATGTCTGAAAAAGCATGTTTCATTCTTTATTCTGTGGCTACTTCTTCTTAATCAGGAGGTGTGTAGGTAGTGTACTTCATCGTGGGTCCTTTGGAATCAGAGCTGATCATTGTATTAATCAGAATTTTCTATTCTTTCAAAGTTGTTTTTCTTTATAATGTTGCTGTTTCCACATAATTGTTTTCTTGGTTTTACTCATTTTGCTCTGCATCAGTTCAACAGAGCACTTTTCAGTTTTCTCTGAAACTGTCCATTTTATTATTTCTTATGGTATAATAATATTCAATTGCCTTGATAAAGCATAATTTGTTTAACCATTCCCCAATGTGGAGGTATTCCTTTGCTGTTGTTGAGTTGTTTCAGTTGTGTCTGACTCTTCATGACCCCATTTGGTATTTTCTTGGAAAAGATACTGAAGTCATTTGCTATTTCCTTCTGCAGTCCTTTTACAAATGAGGAAACTGAGGCAAACAAGGTTAAAGTGACTTGCCCAGGGTCACTCATCTAGGAAGTGCCTGAGGTCTGATTTGAACTCATGAAGGTGAGTCTTCCTGATTCCAAGCTCAGTGCTCTATCCATTGTGCCACCTAGCTGCCCCTATGTATTCTCTTAGCTTCTGTTTTTTTGCTACTATCTCCAGTTGTCCTGATGAATTTCTGGTCACTGGATTCAGATGGCTCTAGAGAAGAAGTGAGGCTGGTGACCTGCACAGCCCTCCCTCACTCAAAACAAAGTCAAGTGCAAGTCATGTCATTATTTCTCTGATGGCATGGTTTTCTTCGGCAATTAAGGACAAACACCATGAGAAGAACTTCTATAAACATTTTTGCTTTCCCTCTTTCTTTGATCTCTTTAGGTTATAGTCCTAAGAATGGCACCACTGGATCAAAGGGTATGCACAGTGTAATGCCTTTGGGAGCATAGTTCCAAAATTGCTTTCCAATTGTCCCAATTGGAACTATTGTCTGTAGTTCCAAAATGGCTGAACCAGTCCATAGCCTCACCAAGAGTGCATTAATATTTCTGTTTTCCAGGGCATAGTTTCCTTGCAATTTTACTTTGCCTGTTCTTTAAACTATGTAGGAAACTCTCTATATACATACAGGGCTTTGGGCCAAGTTAAGAGATTTTCCAGATATAGGATGGCACTGCAGCTGTTAAGTTTCCAGTAATCTAGAGCTGTGCTAGATCGATATTGAGCATGAGTTGACATTGAGAGTTTCCTTTTTGCCCAGTGGGGTTTGTTAGGAGTGGGAAGCTGGCACATGCTCACTAGAAAGGACCTTCTGAGCAGGTGCACAGGAAAGGGTCTCTCTCACAGGTTAATTAATTAGGAAAGTGACAGACAGTCTGCTTTTCTGTAGTAAACCGGACACAAGCCAGGGGTGGGCTGCACTGATAACATAATACCTCAAATGTCACCTGAGGTACCCAGCCTGCACCAAAGTTTGTGACAATATGTTTGTCACAATATGCCCAAGCTGTCAATGGGATTGTAGGGTTAGAGGATATGAACAGTTTCATGACTTTTCTCACATAAAAACATATCAACTCCCTCCTCCCTTTCCCCCTGCCCCCTGCTTTTACAGAGGAGGCACAAGATACTCTTATCTCCAGACTTGGAGATTTTCTTTTCTTTATTTCTTTTTTGCTTTGATTATTATTTTATTTTTTCTAGTTACATGGAAAAAACATTTTAAAATTAAATTTTTTTTGAATTCTAAATTTTCTTCCTCCTTTTCTTCCCCCTCCCTGAGATGGTAAGCAATTTGATATAGGTTATACATGTGCACTTATGCAAAATCTGGGCATTTTCACTCATTGATCCCCAAACCTGGAATATTCTCCCTTCTCATCTCTGTGTCCCTGCTTCTTGGGCTTCCTTCAAGTCCCAGCTAAACTGTCATCTTCAACAACCATCTCTCTTAATGCTAGTGCCTTCCCTCTCTTAATGATGTCTAATTTGTTCTGTATATACTTTGTTTTTACATAACTGTTTTCATGTTGTTTCCCTGATAAAACTCAGAACCACTTGAGAACAGGACTGTCTTTTGAGTTTCTTTGTCTTCCTAGCATTTAGCACAGTGCTAGGGCACAGGTGCTTAATAAATGCTTTTTGACTGACTCTCTTCTAACTCCTCACAACTAAATCTAACACTTCTTAGACAAAACCCCTTATTTCAGCAAGATAATTCTGTCCTTATTTCTTTCCCTTTTCTTTCTGTCTTTCTTCTTTCTTTGTCTCTCTAACCAATAATAGTGTCAGAAGTTGCTGGCCCTGTTTCTCCCTCCCAACCTGCCGTGATTTTGCAGTGATTCCTGCTGGATATGAATCCCATCTCAGGCATTTCGTCATGTACTTAAGAAGGAGGTGTGTGTGTGTGTGTGTGTGTGTGTGTGTGTGTGTGTGTGTGTGTGTGTGTGTGTGTGTGAGAGAGAGAGAGAGAGAGAGAGAGAGAGAGAGAGAGAGAGAGAGACGCTGCTGCAAGGAATTCTCTTCTTTTAAAGGGAGAAATAAAAGTGGGAAAGACAGCTAACCTTGTTCCCAGGATGTTGCCAAATTCAAGTACTCTTGGCTTCACTCAAAGAAGGGAGAAACCCTCACACTCCCTCCTTCAAATTCCTGAGATGAAACAGACAGACAAAGACATAAAGACGAAGGAGAAAAGGAGCATGGGGGAGGGGGCCGTGTTAGGTAATAGGGAGTTATAGATTTGTAAAGAATCAATTGAGCAGAGACTCAGAGATAGAAGTAGATATAAATCAATCCAAGGGAGGGTAACAAAGCCATCCCAACATGATAAAGTATGTTTAAGGGCTCCTTGCCTTTATCTTTCCATATATTTGTTCCCAAATTGGTGGACCTGTCAAGATATCTGCCTCTCTTGGGTCTCAGTTTACCCTTCTGTCCCTGAAATCACAGAACTCCAGAGCTTGAGGGAACTTCTGAGACCATCTAGTTCAGAAGTTCTTAGCCTTTTCTATGTGTTCTGGACCCTTTCACAGACTTGGGAAGCCTATGGAGCCCTCCTTAGAATCATGTTTTAAATACATAAAATAAAATACATAGTGTTGCAAAGAAATTACTTTATATAGAAATAGTTAGAAAAATATATTTTAAAAAACTTCAAGTCCACAGACTGCAGGTTAACAACACTTATCTGGTTGAGCTTTCATTTTAAAGACAGGACTCCAGAGAGATAAAAGTGACCAAGGTCAAGCATAGAGTTAAAGGCAGAGCCAGACCCAGATGAGTCTCTTTTGGGTGGAGACAAGTATGGGGTGCTCTGAGGAAGGAAGCCAGACGAAAACTCTCTGAAGCTCTGGATTGGTAAGGTTAGGGTTAGGGGTTAGGCTTCAACCAAGGAGGATGGGGCACCCTACTCATCATGCCTGATGGATGGCCCCTTCTTCTACTCTCATACACTTGTCTTTCCTGGGGTGTGCTTTCCTTGTCGTCTATGTCCCCTCCTCTCTGTCCCCACACACCAGGACTGTCTTAATGCAGCAAATTGTTCATACACATGTAAGCAAATATCTTCTCAAATTATCTCTTATCGCCAAATGGGGCTCAATGCTCCCAGGCTTCAGGGCTGATGGTTGCCTTTCAATCTATCAGTCGGTTGGGGGAGGTGGGAGGATGGGGATGTCGGGGCGGGGGGGCTCCCGCCTGACACCAAAAATAAACAGGCTGAGCTGGGGAATGGTTGTCGCAAGGGGCAGAGAGAACTTGTCAGGCGGCGGGAGCGTGTGAGCCGGGAGGACGATAATGCGGCATGACACTTCTGAAATGAGCCGCCCGTTGCCATGGTGAGGAGCCAGGAGGGACCAGCTCTCCGGAGGCTGAAATAAAACATGCTTTAAATGATGTTTGATTAGAATTTAGATCATGTAACCGAGTGCCTCAGTCCTTCTCTTCTCTTCCCTTTCTCCTCTCTCTTTTCTTCTATTCTCCCATGCTCTCTTGTTCTTCCTTCCTCCTTACCCCTGCAAACACATATACAGCCACAGACCTTTCCTCTCCTCCACCTTCCCTTGCCTTTGGGGATCAATTCCGTTCCATCCAATTCAGCAAATATTTTGTAAACTCCTACTATGTGCATGGCAGAGATACAAGCTGACATAGCAGATAATGAGCTAGCTTGAGTCAAGAAAGCCAAGGTTCAAGCACTCTTTCTGACTCATATGGCTCTATGACCCTGAACAAGTCATTTCACCTCCTAAGACAAGGATTCTTAACCCTTGTTATATCATGGAACCCTTTGCTAATCTGGAGAAACCTATAGGCTCCTTCTCAGGTTTTTAGAGAATTAGGTTTTTAAAGGCATAAAACAAAATGCATAGGCTTACAAAGAAAACCATTAAAAGAAAAGTTTGAGGACCTCCAGGAAGGGCCTCCTGTTCTAAGACTATGAGTTGTAGAATTATTGATTTACATCAGGAGACTTCCTTATACTCATGAAATCACTGTCAGAAAATAGGGTGACATAGAAAAGATGCTAGATGTTGGGGATGCAAAAATAGCAATTTTGCTCTCAAAGCTTATATTCTACTGGGTGCAGGAGAAAGGATTTGTGATACCTCAATAGCTCTGTGACTTCATCAATGTAAGTAATACTAATAATATTAACTTGTACTTTTATAGGGATATGGAATGGATCTGTGAATTAAAGGATGCAGGACCCTCCCACATGAGGAAACTCCTTCTATCAGTGCAAATTGGCACCTTATTTGTAACTTAGAATCAGAGAGACTTGCCTAGAGGTCTGAGCGCTTAAGTGATTTGCCCAGGGTCACATTGTCTTTAGTTGTTAGATCCAGAACTTGAAATTAGATCCTTCTCATTCTGCCATGGTGCTGTCTCATATGATGTTTATATGCCTTGATATTTACCAAGCACTTTACATGTATTATTATTTTTATTTAAGTTTTACAACCATCCCCAAGGTAGATGCTATGTTCTCATCTGTCCATCTATTTATTCCTTGCCAAGGCTAACCCTTTAATTTGTGCCCTTGATCCTGCCCTTTTCTATATCTAAAGGGGTCTGTAAACCCTAAAAGTACTATACAAATGTTAGTCATCATTATCATTTCAAAAAATTATTGTTGTTTCTTCCATGACCTTGCCCTATCAATCATCCTCTCTCTGTCTCCCTCTCACCCCCTCTCTCAATCTCTGTTTCTCTCTCCCTCTCCCTCTCCATCTCTCTCTCTGTCTCATCAATCCTTCTATTTCTTCCATTTACTGGACACCAACTTCAGTTCATACCATTGTACCCATACCCTCTCTCTCTTCTCTTCTTTATGGATTGTCTTCTTCCACTAAAATCTTAAGAATCTTCAGCGCAGGAGATGTTTTGCTTCCTTGTATTTGTATACCCAGTACTCAGCACAGTGCCTGTTTCAGCCTTTCTATGTGTCTGTCTTTCTTTCTTTCTCTGTATCTATCTCTCCATCAGTGCATATGCACATACATTCATATGCATGGATGTACATACATACTCAGGTCTTCTCTATACTTAAAATGAAACAAAAAGAAAAGAAATCCCTTGACCCACTTAATCTATTGTCTGACTTTCTTATTCATTGCCAAAATTTGAAAAAAGAGTAATCTAAACATTATCCTTCCATATTCTCACCACCCACTTCCTCTTTCCTGTATTTTGGCTTTTACCCCTAATATTCTCTGAATCCTCCTTCCCATCCCTTTGCAGAAGGGAGGGACCATGGAGTAGAACATTGCATATAACATCAGATTCTTTAATATGTTGGTTAGTTTTGTAGAACCTTATTTCTTTCCTTTTTAAAAATATTCCTTATTATAAGGGATGACTCTGTGGGAAGCAATGGGGGTGGAAGGATATAGTTGGTGGATATAAAAAGATATCAATAAAATTATTAATAGAAACTTGCTTCCTGAAATTCACTAATGATCTCTATATGATTAAATCCCATGTTGTTCTCAGTTCTCATATTCCTTAACCTCTTTGAGGCCCATTCCAACCCGCTCCTTTTTTATAATATCCTCTATCCCTTGGCTTCCATGATACTGTACTCTTAGGGTTCTCCTACCTTTCCTCCTTTGTGTCATTCTCCATCTCCTCCTTCTTCTCCCAAACCCACAACATAGGTATCCTCCAATACCTTGGCTTTCTTTTCTTCTCTCTTTGCACTCTTGTGCATGGTGTTTTCATCCAGAGCCATAGTGTCAATTTTCAACTCTGTGTCCATGAAGCCCAAGTTGTTAATCTTGACACCCCTAATGATGAGCTCTGGGTGCCCATTTCCAGTTATCTGTTATATATTGCATTATCTAAAAGTCCCATCAACACTTCAAACTAAATATGTCCAAAACTAAACATGTTTCTCCTTGATTCCTGGTCCCCAATTACCTCATTATTTTTTTTGCTGATGGTTCCATAGTTTGTCTAGTTTCAAAAAATGAGTCATCTTTAACCCCTCTCTCTCTTCCTCACTCCTTTATTCAGTTAGTTGCCAAGTTAATCTTAACATCTCTCAGATTCATACTCTGTTTTATGTCCCTATTGCTATCAGTCTATTTCTAGCTCTCATCAGTTTTCAACTAGCCCATTGTGATTATTGGAGTGTTAGACTTTGAGTCAAGAAGACCTGGGTTCAAATCCTGCCTTATTAGCTTTGTCAACTTGGACAAGACTTTGAACTTCAGTTTTCACATCTATAAAATGAGAAGATTGAACTAGATGGTTTCTAAAGCCTATTTTGGCTGTAAATTAATGATTCTCCTTTATCCAGTCTTTCCCCTTCCAATGTATCTTTTCATAAGAGTTCAGTGATATAGGGAGTAAGGAATTTCATCTAGTAACATACTGTCCCTGCAACTTATAGTCTTAGAGCTGCCTAGAACATTGAGAGATTAAATGACTTGCCCAGGGTGACACATCCAGTATGTGTTGGAGGCAGAAGTTGAACCCAGGACTTACTGCTTTTCAGACCAGCTCTCTACTCATTGCCTCATGCTACTTTTCCAGCCTTCATACTGCTACTTAAATAATCTTCCTAATGCACCACTCTGATGTCACTACTCTATTTAAAAACATGCCTACAAGATAACAAAAAACTCCTTAGTATGGTATCCAAGGCATCCTATGCAATATGACTCCAACCAATTAACTGTTCCAGCTTTATCTCATGCTTCTTTCCTGTTCATAGAGTACACTTCAGTCAAACTGGACTAACTACTAGGCATCACCTGTCATCCTCCTGCTTTTTCCCATCTCCCTTTCCCAGTGTGGAGTACATCACCTCAACTTCCACCTGAATATCTCTACTTAGTGAATCCTTTCTTCCTTTAAGAATCAATTTAGGTTCTATCTCCTCCATGAAGCTCCCTCTGTCCTCCCCCTGTCCCTATCCTTAGCTGGCAAGGATCTTTCCTTCTTCCATCTCTCAAAGTAATTTTGTTTGGTTCAACACTTTGCATTTATCACATTCTATTTTCTATCATTGTATCATTTTTCACACCCAACCCTTCATGACCTTATTTGGAGTTGTCTTGGCAAAGAAACTGGAATCATTTTCCATTTCAGAGGAAATTGAGACAAACAGGGTTAAATGACTTGCCCAGAGTCACATAGCAAGTAAGTATCTGAGGGGCAGATTTGAATTCAGGAAGATATATTTTTCTGACTCCAGGACCAGCACTCTAGGCACTATGGTGCCACCTGGGTGCCCAGTTTGTATCATAGATTTGCACTAT
Source organism: Potorous gilbertii (assembly GCA_028658325.1). Classification (NCBI taxonomy): domain Eukaryota; kingdom Metazoa; phylum Chordata; class Mammalia; order Diprotodontia; family Potoroidae; genus Potorous; species Potorous gilbertii. Next base: position 546,109,293 of record CM053770.1, read on the forward strand.
TTGTTCAAGGCTTCCTTCCCTTTTAGTAGCATGCTGCTAAATGTTTAACAACCAGCTCTCTGAAAATACAGACAGGCTTTTAAGTTTAATTTGCATCATTATCATCTTCTCTGTTAGTTTCTTAAGTCTACATAATCAACAAAACAAATCAAGCCCAGAATTTTCCAAGATGGTGGTTCAGTGGATGGAGCATGGGGCCTAGAGTTAGGATGACTAATCTTCCTGAATTCAAATCTGGCCTCAGACACTTACCGGCTGTGTGACCTTGGGCAAGTCACTTAACCCTGTTTGCCTCAGTTTTCTCATCTGTAAAATGAACTGGAGAAGGAAATGCAAATCACTCCAGTATCTTCCCTGAGAAATCCCCAAATGGGGTCACAAAGAGTAGACACAACTGAAAAATGACTAAACAATGACTTTAGCTACACCACAGCCCCTGTCATTGTAAGCTCCTTGAGGACAGAAACTCTGTCTTTATTCCTGTCTGTGTCACCCTAAGACTTCAAATAGGGCTTAGCACATTCACTCATTCACTCTCAGACTATTGCAATGGTCTCCTAATTGGTCAGACCTCCACCTGTCCAGAGGTAGGGGTTTGGACTAAATGATTCTTCAAAGTTCCTGCTAGTTCTGGACTTTTGTTACTGACTCATGTTGGGGTTGTGGAACACTCCTGTTTTGGGGGTAGAGAAATAGCAGCTTTTGTTCCCCATGAGAGGAAGACATGATGAAGTGGAGAGAGCACTGGTTTTGGAGTCAGAGAACTTGGGTTTGAAATCAACTTGGCTGCTTGCTAAATTTGTGACCTTGGTCAAGTCCCTACAACTCTCACTGTGTCTTGGTTTCTTCATCTGCACAATGATGAAATTGGACTAGATTGCCTGCACAGAAGTTTCCTTCTACCTCTAGTATTTTATGATCTTAGCACAGTGCTGGAACATAGTAGGTGCTTTCTAAATGTTTATCAGTTGACTGAATTGATTAATTTAAATCTGGATGAGATTCCAGCAGCTGCTCTTCTTACCTTGAAGGATGAGGTAAGTATCATCTAAGTATCCCCTAGTTAGAGCTGAAGATATTTACCTTCTTCTATTTAACTTTAACAAAACCTTCCACATGACAAATGCTCCTAATGTTGTCATGACAGGGGTCTTTAATATCAGAACCTGGAGCTCTCTTAGTCTTATAATTATGATCTTTTAGCTTTAGATTTTAATGAAATTTCTGGGGGTCAGAAAGGTTTTGGAGTAAATGGGACACCTGTGGTGGGTGGGAGGCAAGAATGGGCAAAGGGTTTCAAAAGTCATTTGTCTTGACAAAGTTCTTGTTATTAAATAAATATTCATCTACTTCTGCCCACTTCACTCTGAATCAGTTCATATAAATCTTCCCCAATTTCTTTGAAACCAGAAGTCATAGACTCAAAGTGTAGAATGTAATAGATTTTTTGGACAGACAAATTCAGGGATTTGTTTTTCTTGTCTTTGCATATTCATTGCAAGTTTTTTTTTTAATGCAAGCTATGGGGTTTTGTGGGAAGGAAAGAAAATACATTTTTGTTAATTGAAATAAATTTAATAAAAATTTTAAAAGAGCCTCCTTATAGAAAATGAGATATCCTACATAAACAAATGCCACATGAGAATTAGCTGAAGGAACGAAGGATATCTAACTTGGAAAATAGAAGACTGGGGTTGGGAGATATAATATTGTTACTTTCAAGCATTTGGAGATTGGTTGAAAAAAGAGAGATTACATTTTGTTTTGTTTAGCTCCGAAGGTCAGGAAAAAATTCCTATTAATGAGAACTGTCCAAAAGTGGAAAGAGCTGCCTTGGAAGGCAGTAGGTTCCTCAACAAAGGAAGGGTGCTCCATATGAAGATGACGTTATTTTTCAAATATGGATCTCTTTCCACTCTGAGCTTCTGTAATTCTGGTAGTCTAGGGGTTCTTAATTTTTGTATTTGGTGGTGTGGTAAAGTCTATAGACTCTTCAGATTAATATTTTTTTTGAATAATTACTTTATTTGTTTTCAGTGTTCTATAATCACTTCCATATATTTTAGATTTTTTTCCTTCCCTCCTCCTCTTCCCCCCTCCCTCTCCATTCTCTCCCCGAGATGGCTTGCAATCTTATATAGATTCTACACATACATTCCTATTAAATACATTTTCATGTTGAATAGAAGAATTAAAATGAGTGGGAGAAACCATAAGACAAAACAAAACAAAACATAACACAAAAGAAAATGGTCTGCTTCATTCTGTGATCCAATTCCATAGTAGTTTCTCTGGATGTAGAAAGCGTTTTGCCTCAAAAATCCCTTGGGATTTTTTTTTACGTCCTTACATTGCTATGAAGGACTGTCTACCAGAAAAATTCCTCATGTATTGTGGTTGTTGTGTACAAAGTTCTCTTGGTTCTGCTTCTTTCACTCAGTATTAGTTCATACAAGTCTTTCCAAGTCTCTCAGATGAATATTTTTAAAGAAATAAAATAAAATACAGAAGATTACCAGGGTAACTAATTATACTGAAGTACAGTATTTGAAATATTGAGAAAACAAGTCAGACTCCAAGTTGAAAACCTTAGCTTTTGGGGGGAAGAAAACTTATTTCTCCTTGATTAGGATTTACTGGTCATGATACTGAAAGAGAGACATATGTAAAGACAGAAAGTCAGAGAGACAAAGATTGAATGTGATACAGTAGCACACACAGAGAGATATGTATAGAAATGGAAAGGGAAAGACAAACCTACACAGAAAGAAAAAAGAGACAAAATTAGACAGTGTCCGAAACAGAAACCGACACAGAGCTTGAGAGATAGGCAGGTCAAAAGACAGGCTGGAGATGGCCAAGGTCAGGGAGAGAGAGAGAAAGAAATATCTATGTCTATATCTATATCTATCTATCTATCGAGAGAGAGAGAGAGAGCCAGAAATGGAGTGATCACTGAGAAACTTTTGCCCCCTGGATTCCCATTCTTCTTTTCCACTCTTTCCCCAACTCCTCTATTTCCTATTGTTGCAAAGAACAGGGGCCACCACACTTAGGAGCTGTAGGGAGTTCCCATTCCTTCCTCCCCAAGTAACTGGAATAAGTCAGTCAACAAGCATTTAATAACTTCTGACTGTATGCCAGACAGATACTGTGATAAGCCCTGGAGATACTAAGAAAGGCAAAACTAATCTTTGCTTTTAGTATTTTGGGGAAGACAGCATGAAAACATTTGTATTCAAACAAAATTCTAATTTTGTCTCTTTTTTTCATTCTCTCTGTCTAGGTTTTTCCTTTCCATTTCTATACATCTCATTGTGTGTGTACCTCTGTCTATTTCTCATTCAATCTTTGTCTCTGACTTTCTGTCTTTGCCTATCTCTCTCAGTATCATGACCACTAAATCCCAATATATAAAGAGCTTTAAAGTTTACAAAGCATTTTACAAATATTATTTCATTTTATCCTCATAACCTTGAGAGGTAGATACTGTTATTATTCCCATTTTAAGACAAAATGATTTCAGTTGTGTTAAGTGACTTGCCCAGGGTCACATAGCCAGTGTCCGAGGCTGGATTTCAACTCAGCTTTCCCTAACTCCAGGTTCAGCTCTGTTTCTAAGACACCTATTTGCTCTGTATCTCTCCTGCTGCCCTGTCCCCAAGAGCTATCCCTTATAACAGAGAGTTTTCTTTTGAAAGGAAGGGAGGAAGAGAAAGAAAGAAATGAAGGAAAGAAGAAGGGAAGGAAGGAAGGAGGAAAAGGAAAGAGGGAAGAAGATGAAGGAAAAGAGTAGTAAGAGAAAAATTCAGCAATACCAATCCATACTTAGGAATAACAAGGATAATATATCCAATGTTCAACACCTTGAATCCCTCTTCTCCCTTATCCTAATCTTTGCAAAGGAATTGAAGGTGTCTTTTATATCTTCCTTGGGTTCAAATTTGTTCTTTGTAATTTTCATTACAAAGATATGCATTTTTTTATTGTTTTGCGGTTGGTGCTCGTTCAATTTTCATTTCAACAAGCATTTGTCAAGTGCCACACACATGGCCCCTGTGAGCTGGGTATACAAGGACAAAAATAAAACAGTCCCTGACCTCTGGAAGCTTACATTCTAACTGAAGAAAAAGGACAAGTACACAGGAAAATCTACCAAATAAATACAGGGTAATAGTGGGAAAGACCCTTGGTAACAGTTGGAAGGGGAGGTCTGAGGAGAATTGGAAAGTCTTCATGAGTTTCGAAGGAAATGAGGTATTTTTGGACTTGGAGGTGAAGATAAAGTGCATTCCAGGCACAGGAAATATAATGGAAAGAGCATTGGTCTAGGAGCATGGGCAGATATAAAAGTTGGACTGTATGTGTTGGAGTGAGTAGTCCCATTGACCCTATTCCCTGACCCTTTTCTATGTATACTTAGTACATAGTTAGATATAGTCAGATAGACATAATCTGCCTGGGTTCTAGTCCCTGTCCTACCAGTAGCTAGTCATGTGACCGTGGACGACACACAGGCAAAGCTTTTCCCAGTCACCAGTTTCCTCCTCTGTGAAATGAGGGGCTTGCGATAAAATGAGGGACGAACTGATACAGAATAAAGTGAACGGAACCAGGAGAACAATTTATTCATTGGTAACATTGTAAAAAGGTTCAGCTTTAAAAAGCTTAAGAACTCTGATCAATGAATTGACCAGTCATAATTCCATAAGACTGATGAAGCATTCTACCCACTTCCTGACAGAAAGGCATTAGACTCAGGGAACAAATAGAGACATTTTTTTTACATGACCAATATGGAAATTTGTTTTGCTTGATTAATATATGTTTGTTACAAAATTTATTTTTATTTTCTTTTTCAATCAGAGGAGGAAGACGGAAGGGGAAAAAAGTAGATTTTTATTCACTGAAAAATGTTTTTTTAATGAAAGTATTGAACCATATCATATTTAAAGTCTCTTCCTGAATCATAAAATGTTAAGGGTCCCTATGGGGGACCCAATCAGTAAGTATTAACTGACTTCTGGGCTCTTATTCCAATCCCATACCTGATCTCCCCTCCCCACCTGCTTTCCTCTTGCCCAACAATGTCTCTCATCATTATACCCTCGCCTCTCTCGTTTCTCCTATTTGTAGGTTGTGATTTCCCATTTGTGCAATTTGAGTCATGATATACAAATGACCAATGCGAACTTTCGTGAAGGGAGGAGGTTTCATATTGGTTGGATAATGAACCTTTGAAACTTTTCACTCTCTGTTCTGGGAAGCATCATACTATAGTGGTACGGGGGTCCAAATCCTGTCTCCACCATTTAATATAACCTGTGTGACCTGGGGCAGGTCACACAGGTCTTGGGCCTGATGTGACCACATCTGTAAAATGAAGGACTTGGATTAAATGACCTCAAAGGTCTTGCCCAGCTCTCCATCTCTGTATCTGCCCCCTCCCCGGTCCCCTATTAGAATTGGAGTTTTTTAAGGTGGATAAGGAGCAAGGTGGATAGAGCAACTGAACCTGCTGTCAAGCATACCTGAGTTCAAATCTAGTTTCATAACTTTACTAACTGTGTGATCCTGGACAATTCACTTTATCCCAATGGAACTGAAACTTTTTGAGAACAGGGAACATTTTCTTCAGTCTTTGCATCCTCAATGCCCAGAACAGTGTTTTGTACAGTGTTTAGTAAACATCTGATGAATGGAATTGATTTCCTCAACAGAAACGTCAGTTGTGGACCCAGATATATGACTGAACTCTATGGAACAAAAAGATCTTTTCTTTACATTTGTATTTCTGCCTCTATGGATATTTCTCTCCCTTGATTTTTTCTTTTTGTCTCTTTTACTGTCTATCTCCCTGCCTCCATCTCTGTCTCTCATCTTCTTAGTATCTAGAATCTCCTTGTTGTAAGATATCAATAATTAGTGTACTTATGTGTTTATCTCATTCATCCCTCTGTCTCTTGATAAGATGACTTCTCTCTTAAATTATCTTCCTCAGAAATATTTCTTTTTGGGAGTGGGTGCTTTGAAATGTTTTATTTTTAATAATTTTTTTACCGTTTGCATATAAACACAATTTTAAACATTCTTTAAATATTCTTGAATTTTAAATTATCTCCCTCTCTCCAAGCCCTTTCCTAAGATGGTAAGAAATTTGAAACAGGTTATGTATATGCAATCACATAAAATATTTCCATATTAGTCATGTTGTGAAAGAAGAAATAGGTCAAAAGAAAGGAAACCCCCCTCCCCCAATGTTGCTGATGCTGTGTACAATGTTTTCCTGGTACTGCTCACTTCTGCATCAGTTCGTGTAAGCCTTTACAGGTTTTTCAGAAATCTTTCATTAGAGTAATGAACCTGGAGTCAGGAGGACCTGAGTTCAAATCTAACCTCAGACCCTTGCTAGCTGTGTGACCCTGGCCCAGTCACTTCATCTCTGTTTGCCTCAGTTTCCTCATCTGTAAAATAGGGACAATAATAGCACTTCTCTCCCAAAGTTTGTTGTGAGGATCAGATGAAATTATATTTGTAAAGTTCTTTGCAAACCTTACAGTGCTATTCAAATGCTACCTGTTATTCTCACAGCACCAGTTATCACCTCTCTATGGCAGAGTTAATCCATCCCTCAAAGCTGTGTTTTCAGCCCTGATTGCTTTCATGAATCCTAGTCTGGCCTGGTTCATTAGTGAGTGTTCTTGGGGTCTCTAAGGTTTCCTCAGATGAAACAGATAAGTCAGTGATGCTAAAAGTGACAATCCTTCCTTCCACACATTTTAACTCACCCAAAGGTTCAGTGTGAGGAAACTAGGGGCATGAGAAAGTGGAAGCATGGAAACCCATCTGGATTAGAGTGGCCAGAGGATACAGTCAGATCTTAGGCGATAGGACAGGATACATCCCTGACTCAGTCAGTAGAGAGGTATCTAGGTCTTAGGTGAGATATTGCTGAGGCCAGGAGGAAGAGGAAGGAGATTGATTATCATGAAAGATGTAACCCAGGTAATACTAGTCACTAGCTCAATCCAGGCACACCCCAGTTTCCCAGGACAGTTTAATGTGTAGATAAGAGCCAAGGCTTTCATAGGAAAGGTCGGAGTCTTGTTAAGATCATTTGATTGGTTACCCTTTTGTGATGTTACAGGTGCCCATCTATCCTATGCATGGGGCATGGAAATTTCTAACTTGGAAGGGTCTTGGTATAACAAAATGCAACTTTCAGACTGACAATTTGATGATTAGAAGAGAATGATGAAAACAAATCTAAGTTACACCAAGAAAGCAGTTTCATGGATAATGCATTTACCAAACATAAAATATGCCTTAAGGTTTTGTATTTTGACTCTCATTTGCATAGGACAGAACTTTGGAATCACTACAGAGCCAAAGTCTGAGCTGATGCTCAGTGTTTCAGTTGTTTACTTCTAAATGACCTTCTGGAGAATTTTAGTGTGAATAGTTGGGAAATTTTGAACTCCAGAACATTTTTTATGATTATTAGACAAATGTACTTTACCTGGTTATGGCTTAGCTGGTAGAGATGAACATTTGATTACTCATCACAAGCTAGAGTGATGTTTCTCAAGATAAGGGTTCATTTCTGAACAAAGCAATATAAAGTTGAGTATAGATTTCAAGGAGCAACTAGGTGGTTCAGTAAATAGAGTACCAACTCTGGATTCAGGAGGATCTCAGTTCAAATATGACCTCAGACACTTACTAGCTGTGTGACTCTGGGCAAGTCATTAATTGCCCCCCTCCACCCCTTGCCTGCCTCCCCCCCTTTCTCCCACCTTCTGAGAGAGAGAGAGAGATTCAGAACAATGAGAAAGTGATGCTATAGGTCTGTGAACACAGATGAAAACTGTATGGGGGAAAAAGCTCTCTGTAATGTTAGATGTTGCCAGGAAGAACTGGTTGCCCAAAGGGAGGTTATACCCCTTTTTACTGCTGAGAAGGTGGACAAGAGGAAAGACAAGACTTCTCTGCACTGCCACCTACTGCTAAAGAGATAGAAAAGAAAAACATCAGAGTCCAGGCAAAAGAACAGAACTGGAAAGTTGTCTGTCAATTCCTAAGGTAAGGGTCTCTACTCTCCTAAAAGAGAATAACACTATCTAAACTGAGGGCATCAACTGAATCTAAAGTTGGAAGTACCAAAGAGGATAGCTTCCATCAAGGAGTAGGAATAAGCCCAGTTGTGCAAGGGAAGAACTTTGTTGTAATGGAATGAGAAGTAGTAATGGAACGGTTCTATACATCAACCCATCCAACTAAGACCTTGAATCCTGTGAGAAGCTCTAATACCACATAGCTGTGGAGCAGCACATATTATCAGTGGAGCTACTCATCTAATATAGATGACATACCTTTCAATGAATTTTTTAAGATAGTTCCTGAGAAAGATAAAGGACACCAATGTTCAAAGTGCCTGAATTTTTAGTTACTCTGAACACGTGTACCTCATAAGTATACCTCATTATCCTGCTAATTTGTTTTTGTCCATTATCTTCTATATTATGTACATTAGTAGGAGAGTGTGCTTCAGTTTATGGGTAGAATGTTATTTGATTATTATTCTTTCTTTGTCTTCTATTTAGGAAATATTTTAATTGAGGTAACAGTCATCTTGTCTGATTTTTAAAAATGAGAATACACCAGTGGGGGCTCCTGACTTATAATGTTAATAGAAGTAACCTTATACTGGGGTATCCTTAGTATCCTGAAAGATGTGAATTGTAGTAGTTGTACTACCTTCAAGAAATCCCCAACCTGCAACCAGGGTAGGAGCAGATTAAGAGAGGAGATGAGCTTAGAGAAAAAGGATGAAAGCCCTTTGGGTGGAAAATATAGTTCAGGGTGAGATAGAATGTTTGGATTCTGGGAGATATGGAGAGAAATGCACAATATCAGAGGTTGGACCAAATCCTGCACCCAAGGCAAAGAATATTTCCAAAAAGCAAAGGAATGCAGGCAAGAGAGAGTGGGTTCTTGAAATGACAGGAAGCCTACTGATTACAAGAATGACTTGGTCCAGAAAACCAGAGAGGTTTCCATCTTTTCAAGGTCCTCTCAGATGTTTCCAGTATATCCTGCCATCATCTTAAGTTCAAAATAGTCTAAACAGAGCTTTCCTACAGCATTATGTCCCTCTTCACTTATCTATTTCTGTCAATAGTATCATTATTCTTCCTGTTACCAGGACTCCAAACCTCAGTGGCATTCCTGACTCCTCCTTCTTCCATCTTTGCCAAATCTTAGCACAATGCTTTTTATGAAGCATGTAATAAATGTTTTTTCATTCACCCATTCATCCAGTAAAATGACTAATTGGCCAATTCTATCAATGCTTTCATAATCTTTGGCATTCAACTTTTCCTTCCCACTCTCACCCTTTCCCCTCAAAGAAAAAGCTCAGATCACCTACTTGACAACTGAATTATTTCCGTAACCTTCCCACAGATCTTCCTCCTTCCAGCTTTTTCCTGTGCTTGTATAACCCTCATACTGTACTTACTCAGTTTCATTTTTAAAGTTTCCTTTATACCTTTGTTTTTTAAATCATAACCATTTCCTAATGTATCTTTTCCTCCATTAACCCTCTTTGTAAAATAGGAAAAAAATTAGTTTAGGCAAAAGTAGCTAATATAATTGCTTCTGACAGTGTATGCAGTATCCTTCATCTATAATCTCCCACCTCTCTACTGAGAGGAGGCAAGTGTGTTTCATCATTCGTTCTCTGGGGCTGAGCTCACTCATCACAATTCATCAGAATCTGACTGTTTTTCAGTGTCATTTTTCATCTACATTATTATAGTGATCCCTGGAACTGGCTACACTCTTCTTCCTTTCCAGTCTTGACTCCTTGGTGAACCACATTAATTCTACACTACCCTCTACACTCAAATTTCTTGCCCCCATTTTCCAAACCCCAGTCTTGGAATACTCTTCCCATAATTCTTGCTCGTGTGTTACACAATGAAGCTGGAGGAAATTTTTAAAAAATTACGCTGATTGGATTGACTGTAAATGTAACTCATCTCAACTGGACCTTCACTGCAACAAGGCAATTCCACATTGTAAATGCTTCTCTTTCTCACCATGTTTTGAGCCTCTTCCCTCCTTCAGCCTCCCAATGACCCCCTTCTCTATCTTTTCAGCTGAAGATGTCTCCTCAAGCTTAACCAAAAACCTTTCTCCAGTAGCCATTCTCCAGTAGCACCCCTTTGTCTTCTTTTGTCCTTCTCATCTCAGATTCTCCAATATTATATTCCACTATTTGCTATTTCACTTCACTTCTTGATAAAGAGGTATCCCTTCTTACTCTTCATGCTATCTTATCCCCTCTCTTGTTCTCCAGCAGTTGCTCCCACTATCAACCCCAATGTTCAATTTCTTCTTGTCTACTGCTTCCTTCCCTGCACACCCATGTGCCACTCCCCTCTCCCCCCCAAATTTTATTAGCTCCTTCTATTACTATTACTTATACTTCTCTCTTCCTTGTCTCATATAAATTGCTTGAAAACTTTAGGTTCTTTCATTTGCTTTTTTACTTCTAAACCTTCTGCAATCTGGTTTCCAACTTCATCATTCATCTGAAACTGCTCTGTCCAGTTACGAATGATCTCTTAATTCCCAATTGAATGACTTTTTCTCAATTCTCCTTGACTTTCGTCACTGTTGCTTACCTTCTCCTCTTATATACTCTCTCCTTTCTGAGTTTAGTTTTTTGGTAACACTCCTTTCTATTGGTTCTCCTCTAATTTATCTGATTACTCCTTCTTGGTATAGTTTGATGAGTCATCGTACATGTCATTCTCATTAACTTTGTGTGTCCCTCAAGGCTCCGTACTGGATCCTCCTATTTTTTTTCCTACTTCTCCTTTGGTGATCTTATCAACTCCCAAGGGTTTGACTATTATCCATTATGTTGATGATTCCTAAATCCCCAACCCGAATTTCCCTCCTGAGCTCCAGTGCCATGTCACCAATTGTCTATTAGACACTTCACCTAGATGCCCAGTAGACACCTCCAACTCAACATACCCCAAACAGAGCTCATTGTCATTTCCCCTCAAACTCAATCCTCTTTCCCTGTTATTGGTGAGGGTGCCATCATGCTTCCCATCAGGAAGGTTCATACCCTCTGTGTTACCCTTAACTCTTATTCACCTTGCACAACCAACCAGCTGCCAAATTTTGTCATTTCTGCATCCACATCATCTCTATTGATGTCCCCATTCTCTCCACACATGCAGACAAAAACCCTAGTTCAAACTAATCACCTTTTGCTTGGACTACTGTAATGGATTCCTAATTGATCTCCTCATCCTTATCCACCCTCTACAAATTGATGTTTCTGAAGTTTAGGTCTGACCATGTCACTCCTCTTACCTTGCTTAATAAGCTCAATGCCTAACAGATACTTCTAGGGTCACATACAAATTCCTCTGCTTGACATTTAAATCTCTTCATAATCTTTTTCTGTCCCAACTTTCCAGTCTTAAATATTTTCCATTTTATATGCTCCATGGGTTAGCCATATTGGTCTACGTGCTCTTCCTTACTCTCAATGACCTAGCATCCATCTCCGTGCCTTTATACTGGGTTCCTTCTATTTCTGGACTGCTCTCTTTCTCCTAACCTCTCTCTTAGAATCCTTGACTTCCTCCAAGATTCAGTTCAAACTGCACTTTCTCTAGGGGACTTTCTCCACTGTCTCCACCTGTTTCCCTTCTGAAGCTAGTTGCCATCTAATTTGTATGTACCAATTTATGTCCATGTTGTCTCCTATATTAGAATGTAAGCTCCTTGATGGCAGTAACCATTTTTTCTTTTTGTTATATCTGTAGTGCCTGGTTCAGTGTCTAGCCTATGTTGTTGCTGATCAGTCCATTCAGTCCTGTCCAACTCTTTGTGATCCCATATAGCAATGGAGCTCATAGCTAGGGTAACCACTTTAACCATGCCTATACCTTTCCTCCAGATGCTCTGAGGAGACGGAATTTAAATCCTAGGAAGCTGGGGGAAGACAGAATCTGTTGAATGGATTTCACTCTCACTAGCTTCTGGTTTGTCCTAGATTCAGTTTCAATTCTCTCCTCCATGTTCTAGTCTCCTCCTCCTCCTCCTCCTCCTTCTTTCACGGTTTGGGATCTGCCTTAGAAGCCTGTATTGGAAGTCAGAACTTGAATTACCTATTAAGTTCTTCCGATGAGATTCTGTAGCCTCTTTTATCCCCTCACACATCTGGCAAGCTCTTCCTGGTGTCTAAAACTCAATCCCTCTCACTGCCATCTCAGCCTATTCCTTGTCCTAGGATCTTCACAGGTAAAGGAGGATGGTGAGTTCCCAGAACCAGGGAACAGACCCTTTCTATAGTTATTAGTAGCTAGTAACTATTTCTCCCTGAAGGGGAAGACACAGATGATTTGTGTACAAAATTCACAGATGATATGAAACTGAAGAGCAAATATTTTCAATGACAAATAAAGGTTTCAATAAGGTTTTGATAGATTGGAACTTTAATATGGTATGATCTAATAAGATGAAATTTTTATTGCAATAAGTATCAAGTACAATATGATTCTAAAAATAAACTGAAGGTGGAGGAGGAGGAGAAAGGGGAGGAAAAGGAGAAGGAAGAGGAGGAAGAAAAGAAGAAGGAGGAGAGGAAAAGGAAGAAGAGTAGAAAGAGGGGGAGGAGAAAAAAGAAGGAGGAGGAGGAGAAAATATAGTGGAAAGAACTGTATTTGGAGTCAAAGGGTGACCTTGACTGTCATCTTACCTGTAGGACCCTTACTTTCCTCATCTGTAAAATAAGTGGGCTTGGCTTAATGATTCCTATTAAATTAGACCCATTCCACTTGACCCCAGAAAGCAGAACTAGGAACAAGATGGGATTGATGATGCAATAGAAGACATTTCCAAAGGCGAGGGGACAGGCTTTCCCAAAGCCCCTGTTTCTGCTGGGCTGCCAAGATCTCATCTTGTGCCAGAAGGCCCAGCAGAACAAGGCATCCTGCTTTCATTCCCCTCCCAACTCTGTTCCTGAATTTCCCTGAACTTTAAAACTCTGCCGCCTCTAACTGCTGGCTTATCCTGGAACTTCCCAAAGGGCCTTGGACCTCATCATTCTGAAGAACCTACCTCTGGCCTCCTCAAACCCTCTACAATGTAGCTCCCTTTTATCCCTGTGCTGGGAACCTCTTGGAGACTCCGTTTTGTGGAGGGGCCTGGACCAGCCTGCCTTCATCCTCCTCTAGGTCCTGTTACTGACTTTCTATGAACTTGTCCTTACACTGAGTATCTTTATCCCTCCCCAGTCCCTTTTTAGCTCCCTTTTTGTGTGTTTTATATTCCCTTGGAATATAAACTCCCTGAGGGCAGGGACTATCTTTTTGTTTATATTTGTATCCCCAGTGGTTGATGCATAGTAAGTGTTTAATAAATGCCTGTTTCCTTCCTCCCTTTTTTCTGGAGAGCCACTAGCTTGGTCAAAACACACACAGAAGTCTGGAAGCAATAGAAAATTGCGAACAATGTTTTGCCTGAGCCTTGGTAAGCTCTGTGGAGATCCCCCATCTTAAGGCTCTGACCTTGCCCATGTTTGGGGGCCTGTTTCATTCTTGACAATCCCTGGATTACATGCTAGCAGCTGTGTCTCAGTCACTCGCAGTCCTTTGGGTCAGCCTCTTCTGATGAGAACTCTAGCTCTGAAGGAGACAATGATCTGACGCGTTCCGTAGTCTGCCAACAGCCACCCCACAGATGAAACTTAGACCTGTGACAAAAGGGACCATAATGGCGTGAGGACTACAGGGGCTTGCTCTTAGGGCTCTGAAATTTAGAGCATGCTTCAGTAGCTGTAGAAACGACTTTCAATGTGTAGTTGGAAGAACCAGTTAAAATAGAGGATTTCCAAATTACTTCCTTTTTCCCTCACACCCCAAATTGGCTCCCAGAGTCTCTGCTCAAGGGTGCTAGCATCCCAAGCTCTCTATTTCCTTTCATTAAGTATTAACATTCCTGGGTCTCACCCCCACAGAGCCTTGTACCTTAAGATCTCCTCCCCGTCCACCCTTTACACATAGAACTGAATTGTCCTAGGTACCAACATTTCTAGCATAACCTTTTCCTTGGGAAGTTACCATGGAGACCTGGGGAACTGGGAATGCTAGTGTGCAGCCAGTACCCACAAGTTTTTGCCAAAAAACATAGGTCTGAGCTGTAGAGAAGCAAGGTAGAGAGATGGAGAAGGACAAGACAGTGAATCTACGTGGGTGCCTCTCCCTACTCCCTGCTTTGTCTTCTGATCCAGCAGGGAATTAAGGAGGAGGACAAGGTGTGAGAGGCACAGAGAACGGGGCACTGCCTTTAAGGCGGACAATAGGAAAAAACAAGCAGAATTGAAGCCTCATGATATGGCAGACTATGCAGGAAGATGAGACCAGCCAGCAGAGTGGGGCTGGGGTAGGTAATATCTATCTTGTCACCCCCACCCCTTTCCTAGAGTACTGCTTAGAGGAAGTGCCTCTTTATCTGTCTGCCTATTCATTTATCATTTCGCCTCTAATCACCCTCCAGGCATAGCCATTGTAGCTTGCAAGTAGAAGCCTATTCTTTTAAATGTATTCCTATTCTACTTGAAATTGCCATTAGATTTTCTGGCTATATACCATACTTTTAGTCCAAGCCAATAAATGTAGACTTTGAGATTAATAGAGAGGAAGACTATACAGAAGGTAGAGATTTCTTCAGCTTTGTTAAGGTGTGTTGTTTAGTTGTTTTTTTCAGCTGCGTTTGATTCTTTGTGATCTCTTTTAGGAGTTTTCTTGGTATTCGGTTTGCCATCTCTGCTAAGATGTAGGGTGAATCAAGTATAGATAATTTCTGCTATTCCAATAATTTGTGAGCAGTCTATACCCTCAGACTGCTTTGATCCAAGGGAGAGAAGAAGCCAGAAAGTGAGATGGGAGCAGAGAGAGGCAGAGGTTGGTGTGCTTGTTCAGGCAACCATACTTTTGCTAACACTATAACCAGCTAAACTGGCTACACCAGTTATGGTGTAAGTTATGAAGAATATGAACAATACCTTTCTAGCAATTACAACTGTTCAAGAATAGAATGGGCTGCCTGAGCAGGTAGTGAGTTTTCTATCGTTCCATGTGCACAAATGGAGGCTGAAGGGACACTTTTCCAGGATGCTTTTGAAACTATTGCTTCCTTTTCTATAATTCAAGTCAACTACTGTAAGAGGGAGGGCCTGGAAGTAAAATGGGAGGTTTGGGAGAAAACACATACCCTAAGCTTGGGAGAGAAAGGGGAGAATGCTTATCTGGCCTTGATCCCTGATCCCAGGGCTGGATCAACATGGACTTTATCCTCCATCCAGGGCTGAGGAGGCCACTTGTTAGAAGGATCCTCAGAGCTCAGTCCT
Organism: Potorous gilbertii; assembly: GCA_028658325.1. Taxonomy (NCBI): domain Eukaryota; kingdom Metazoa; phylum Chordata; class Mammalia; order Diprotodontia; family Potoroidae; genus Potorous; species Potorous gilbertii. The sequence continues at coordinate 546,124,735 of CM053770.1, forward strand.
CTGGGGATGGAGATAGCTTTGACTGAGACTTTTGTAGTCCTAATGGCCTGAAGGGATAATTTGATTTTTATTCCTGGAAGATTGAATTCCTGCTGAGACTATGCATCTGACATACTAGTCTTGGGGCCTTTAGACAGAGTCTGAGAGGTGAGGAGAGTATGAAGGATGGAGGAGACAGGTCAAATTGTGGGTTAGAAAGTCAGAGGAGCTCATTAGCAAACTCACCTTCCTTAAGTGAGGTCACCTCCTAAACACGAACAGTCTCATTTGTGAGGTATTATTAAGGACAACCTCATTAACACACATACACACACTCAGAGCCTCATGTATGAGCAAGGAGGTCATACTGTAAGTAGAGATCAGAGTAGAGTTTAGAGATCCTGCTTCTTGCCTGAGGTTTCCCAGTGACCAAAGATACTTTATCCCCTTTGAATTTCCTCATCTGTAAGTGCAGATAGTAGTCTAATCTAATCTAATTGTTTGCTTGACTTTAAGCAAATCCCTTAGCCTCTCTGTGTCTCAGTTTCTGCATGTGTACAGTGGGGCAGTTATATGGTACAGTAGATAGAGGGCTGGGCCTGGAGTCAGGAAGACCCAGAGTTCAAATCCAGCCTCAGAATCTTCCTAGCGGTGTGATCCTGGGCATGTCATTTAATCTTGTTTGCCTTGGTTTTCTCACCTGTAAAATGAACTGGAGAAGGAAATGGCAAATCATTCCAGTATCTTTGCTGAGAAAATCCCCAATGGAGTCTCAATGAGTTAGACACAACTGAAATGACAGAACAACCACTAAAGCTGGGTTAGTGACAGCTGCCACCACTCAGCGCTGCTGTAGAAATAAAATGAGGTAGGAGAGGTGAACTTCTGCAAAAGTCTTTCTCTGATGCCCTTATTCAATTTAAATCAGCAAATCAACCAGTCAGTCTGAGTAGATCGGTCTGTCCCTACTATAGGCCAGGTGCTATATTAGGTACAACAACATCTAACAGACCCTGCCCTCAGGACTTCTATTCTACTAGGGAAGACAACACATGCATACTTATAAGGAGATATCAAATAAGTATAAAGCAGTGCTTTGAAGGCATGAAGAAGGATCTTTTGGTTTTGGTTTTTTCTCCTTTTGACTCATTGTTTCCTTTATTTGTACAGAATAGTGATGATCCCCAGGCAGAGAAAAATAGTGGCTGAGGATTTAAATAGGTCCTTCTATCCTGAAGACTCTAGTTTGAAAACTTGGGACTATTAGTCTTAGCCTTGGGAGCATTAATACTGGGAACTTTGAGTTTGGCTGACTTTGGATCAATGGGCTTGGGATCACTGGGCTTCAGGCCTCAACAATGGAGACAGACTTAACAGTTTGGACTCCAGATGCAGGGGTGACTTTGGCTTTGGACTTAGTGGCCTGAGAATCAGACTTAGTGACTTTGGCATCAGGATAGTAATCTTCTATTCAGTGGATTTAGCAACATGACTAGAGTTGGAGGTTGTGACAACCTTAGAATCAGTCTTGGTGGTCTTGGAGCCTGGACAGTCAGTGGTCACTGTGGGGCCTGAACGTTTGGTGGTAGTCATGGGGGCAGTGTGTCTAGTGTTGGCCTTTGGGCTTGGTGATCTGGAACCCAAGGAGCTTGGACATAGGAACCTTAGTGCTAAAGGTCTTCATGACCTCTGTTTGTGTGTTGATGGCTTTGGTGTTCTTGGCCTGAACCTTCTTCGGTCCTTCCATATTATTGTTGTTTAGTCATTTGGTTGTGTTTGACTCTTTGTGACCTTTCAGACCACAGCACACCAGTACTGTCCATAAGGTTTCCTTGGCAAAGGTACAGGAGGTTTTTTATTTCCTTCTCTGGTGGATTGAGATAAAAAGAGGTTAAATGACTTGTCACACAGCTAGTAAGTGTCTGAGGTCAAGTTTGAACCCAGGTCTACTTGGCTCCAGACCCAGTGCTCTATCCACTGCTGTGCCTAGCTTATTATGCTTCCCAGAAACTTAGGTCAAAACCTCCAGAGTCTCACTTCTCTGTGACCTGGGTTTCTTTTTCTTTAAAATTAAATTTAAAAAACATTTTAATCTGCTTTTTTCTCCCCAATTTGCTCCCCCTGCACCATCAAGAAAGAAAGAAAAACAAACTCTTTGTGATAAATATGTATAGTTAAGCAAAACAATTTTCCGCATTAGGAAAGAATGAAGGAAGGAGGGAAGAAAAGAAGGAAGGACTTATTAATGTGCCAGACTCCAGGCTAAATGCTTTACAAATATTATCTTAACTGATCCTCACAACCACCCTGGAAGGTGGACACTGGATAATAAATCTTCCTTTTACAGAGGACAAAAGCGAGTCAGACAGAAGTTAAATGACTTGCCCAAGGTCACACAGCTAGTAAGTGTCTGAAGCTGGATTTAAATTCAGGTCTTCCTAACTCTATCCACTGATTCACTCTACAAGTAAATTAATGCAAATACATGAAAAATAATTTAAAGAGAGAAAGCACTAAGAACTAGGAGGATTGGAAAAAGCCTTGTGCAGGAGGCAGCACCTGATCTGAACTTTGAAGGAAGCTAGGGCTTCTGTGAAGTAGAGACTGAGATCAGATTGCATTCTGGATGCCACTAGATGCACATTTTAGGGAGGCCATTTGTGCAAAGTTTTGGAGGCAGGAGATGAAACATTTTGACTGGAGAATAGTGTGAGCATAGAGTTGACTCTGGGTTCTCTAAGGCTATACCTGACGGTTGTAAGTTCTGCGAGGTCCCACCAAACTGAAAGGGCTTCATTTCTTGAGTGCACTTACAGACTGTATGTCTGCTGCCCTCAAATCAGCTAGTTAAACTCATCACCAGAAAGCTGGCCACCAGATGAGTTGTATTTTTGACTGTACCACCCACTGAAGCACGGAGGGATTGGGTTCTTTATCAGTTTGAAGAGTATCTCCAACAAAGAAATCATGAATCCTTGATATACTACTACCACCACCACCACTACTACTACCACTACTACTACTACCACTACTACTACTACTGCTGCTGCTGCGATTATTCCCACAAATACCAATATTACTGCTACTGCTGCTACTACTACTTCTGCTACTGCTACTGCTACTACCACTACCATCATCATTGCTACCACCTGACATTCATTTATTTGGACTTTCAGGTTTACAGAGCTGTCATTTGAATTTTACATTTGAAACCTACAACAATCCTTTGAGATAGGTGCTATGATTTTCCCCACTTTATAGAGGAGGAAACTGAGGATCAGAGAAGGTAAGCTGACTTGTCTTGCCTACATCTCTCCTGATTCAAAGGCTGTCACTCCATCCACAATACCACATTGCCTCTCCATAACAGCTTAAAAGTATTTTGAAAAGTTAAAAGGACAATTTAGATGTGAGACATTATTGCCATTATTAGTAGCAGTGGTTGCGACAAGCTTCTTAATAAGAAAGAGTTCATTAGTATGGACAAGCACGTTAATAAGGACACAACTTTGTTAGTGAGGACAGACAGTCTGGCTACCACAGACCTCTTAGCTATGGACAGCCTCATTAGCAGGATAGCTTCATTAGTAGGACAATCTCATTAGTGCAAAGGTGACTGAGAATGCCTTGGTCTAGACTTCCTTGAATTAGAAGTTCAGGGATGGGTACAGAGTTAGAAGAAACAACTCATATATAAAGATGGTAGTAGGAAGAAGGAATTCCTAAAACCAGGTAATTCCAAAACTCAGTAGAGAGATGCTAGAGAGCGGGGCATGGAAAGGAGAACCTAGCCTTCTGTCCTTTTTTTATATTAATTTTTTCCCAAGGAACAAAAATCAATTTTTTTTTCCTTCCCACCCCTGGGGGAAGAGGGAAAGAAAAGTCTTTTTATAAATGTGGAGCAAAACAAATTCCTCCATTGGCCATGTCTCATTCTGCCCCATGGGTCCATCTCCTCTCTGGTAGGATATGGGTAGTATGCGCCATTATCAGCTCTCTTGAATTATGACTGGTCATTGCACTAATTTGAATTTTTAAAGCTTTCAAGATAGTTTATTTTTACAGTAATGTTGTTATATTATATAAATTGACCTCCTGGTTCTGATCACTTCAATTTGTATTGTACAGATCTTCCCATTTCCTCAAAACCATCCCTTTCATCATTTCAAATGGCACAACTGTATTCCATTACATTCATATATCCATAATTTATTCAGTAACTTACTTTTCAGTTCTTTGCAATTATATAAAAAGACCTGTTATAAATATTTGTGTAGATATGGATCTTTTTCCTCTTTCTGACTTAGTAGTGATAGGTCATTTTGGATCAAAGGACATACATAACAAAGTGCCCTAGTTTCCTTTTCAAGATTTTCAGGTAGAGAGAGATTTTATAGCTGCCTTCTATCATCTATTCTCAAGTTTAGAAATGACCTGGCTTCTTTCAAGGTTCAACTCACTTTCCACTTCCTGCAAAGCTTTTCCTAATTTCCCTAGTTGTTAATACAATTTTCTTCTTTAAATTAATTTGTACAGATAATATTTTATAATTTGTATAACTTTAAGTATTTTATAACTTATATAACAATAAACAACCAGTGTGGAGGACTAGGGGATTGCCACCTCTTCCACTTTATTGAGGATCTCTTTGGCTTTAGATCCAGGTACTTAGTGATTAGGTTCAGTACTGGGGGTGCTTTGCCTCTAATAGAGGGGTAGGCTCATTTCCCCTACACTTTTTGGTTCTTTGAATCCCCACGCTAGAGCCCCAAAGAAATATTACTTAAAACTCAAGTTTGGCTCAGGTCTAGAGTCTCCCCAAGTGAGGAGTCAAAAGATACTCAATGTATAATGTAGAGCAGGTATAGGACAGGTACTTATTTTCTCCCCACCAAAGAAATGCTAAATACAAAAGTCTTTCACAACCATATATTAGTAAATACTTAAAGTAGGATAAAGTAACATAGCTATTGTCATATTCTCCCAAGACATTAAGACTTAAACTTCAGAACACGAAGCAATTTGGGGGACTACTAAATTGGCATTTCACATTATACGAAAAGCCTCTTCAGTCCCATATCTTCTGGCAATCCAGAACAAGGAATTAGCTCTTCCTCCTGAGGGTTGTCCTGTCTGATTCAGAAATTTTTACTGGTGATGTTCAGCTCTGAGGGATCCAGGATCTCTGACCTCTCAGTCTCTCAAGTGTACCTCTCAAACTGGGCACACCCATCTCAGGATCACCATTCACTCACCTATCTTTAGGAAAGAAATAAAGCAGAAAAAGCAGGTAGGTCCCTAAAGATCAGATTCAGGTTCAATTAAGCTCACACATATGATTTAGTTGCTATATGCTCATAATTTCTTCAAAGGTGGGAGGAATGTACCTATTCATACTTTTCACCCTTCTAGGGATAGACTTGAATAATCTTGACTTGATCTTTAGATTGGAAGAGAAGGGTAAAATACTAACTTTTAAAGATCCACTAAGTCAGTGGTGTTACCTTCTCAGTTGCTAATTAGAGGACTGTTTTGTCAATCCAACACATCCGAGTCCCTACTGCTATTTCCATGGAAGTAGTCAAGTTCAGAACTCCATAGAACATACTCCAATTCAATTTTACAATACTTAATTTTATATATATTATATATCTCCAGTAGAATATAAGCGCCTAGGGCAGGGACTCTTGGGGGATTATTTTTGGATAGTAGTTGGGATTTCTTGTTTTGACAAGTCTCAGACATGAGATATTATTCAAATGTGAAGCACTATTAGTGCCTTTGCACATAGTAGGCATTTAACATAGATGTGTTGACATCAAATGAAATGATACTAGAAACTTTTTTATATCTAACTTAAACCCTTCTGGATTCAGATCAGACTTGGTCCTTCTGATTCTACACCATGGGAAGATGAAAACTCACCCTTCACTATGTGACAGTGCTTATTATGTCCACCTTTCTTGTCTCCATCTCCCATTGTTGTTTATTTTTTAATCTGAGATAAAAATAGAGCCCTTCCGATTTGAAGAAAATATCCACGTCCAACCCTCTTCCACATTCCATGCCCCTTTTCCTGTCCTCCCTCCCCATTACCAAGATGACATATTTATAGGATTTAGAACTAGCTGTAAGGGGCTTTAGAGATCACCTAGTCTGACCTTTCCATTTCCACAGATAAAGAAGCTGAGACCCAAGGAGGGGAAGTGACTAGGGCAATATCACATAGGCAATTCCCTAAACTGATTTACTTTTTCAGTGTGGTAAGTGGCACTGACCTTCTATGTTATTCTTCATTATGAACAAGGGCATATATCTGAGAAATGTGAGATATCATTTTTTTCCTATACGAAGCAGCTTTCGCTGGGTACAAGACTATGACTTATTTAGGTTGTCCTCTTAAATTCTGAACTAGACAAAACCCATACTTCTTTCTTTTCCCTTTTTCCTTTCTTTGTTTTTTCTTTTCTCTTTCTTCTCCTTCCCTTCCTTTCTTTTTCCTTTATGTTTCATTGATGGCTTTTGTTTTTATGTCATGGTAATTTCCTGATAACCCACCTCCAACTGACCACTATCTTGAATGAGTCTTTCCTTGTAACAAAGGAAAACAAGTAGGCAAAACCAATTGATGCATCTACCTAATCTGAGAGCACATGTAACTTTTCAGGCTTAACATCCACCACCTTTTCAAGGAAAAAAAAAAGTGCATTTATCTCTTCTTCTGGGCAAAGATTGGTCCTTATAATTACATGGCTTCATTTTGTTGCTCTTTTCATTTATATTATTATAGATAATGTTGATTGCATTTTCCTGGATTTATTTCTTTTACTCATCAATTCATAGAGTTCTCCCAGTTCTTCTAATGTTTCTCTGAATTTCTCATGCTCAGGGGTCTCTTACAGTTTGCTAATTTTCTATGACATTCTTATGTCACAACAACTTTCTTTTCTTCCTGGGGTTCTATCCCAGAAAGTACCAGAACCTCTTCAGAAATTTGCATTTCTTCAGTTCACTGGCCCTGATTTGTCTCTGACTTGGATTCCCTGTTCCAGAAGAAAAAAAGGTTAACCCATATAGCCATTTGAAGCTTACAAAGAGTTTTCCTTCAAAGTATTCTGTGAGGTAGGAAGTGTGAGAATTATCATCCTCATTTTACAGATGAGAAAACCATGGCTAATAGCAATGAAATGACTATGGACATGTAGCTAGTTAAGAATTGAAGCTAGACTTGAAACACAGGTCTTTCTGGACTTGAGCAAGTCATTCTGAAACCCTGGGCCTCAGTTTCCTCATCTATACAATGAGGAGTTTAGATTAGTTGATCCCTAAGATCCCTTTTAGCTCCAGGTCTCTGATCCTATGATCTTATGAAGATTTCAGCACCAGTTACTAGTTTATTTATCTTTCCACAAGAATCCCCTCTCAATCTCAATCTCCAAACCTTTTCAGAAGATCCTTTCCACTACCTTAGGTTGTCCATTTCTTCCCTCTCTGACAAGCTATGTTCTTCCCCTCCTTCTAAAACTTGTGGTTGTTCAGTCATTTCAGTTGTATCCAACTCTTCATGTTCCCATTTGGGATTTTCTTGGCAAAGATACTGGAGTATTTTCTATTTCCTTCTCCATCTCATTTTACAGATGAGGAAATTAAGGGAAATAGGGTTAAAGTGACTTGCCCAGGGTCACACAGCTAGTCAGTGAATGAGGCTGATTTGAACTCAGGAAGATGAGTCTTCCTGACTCCAAACCTGACACTCTATCCACTGTGACAAAACTTGCTCAAGACTAATTCCTTCTGGAAAGTTTTCCATGATTAATCTTTGCCATATGAGTTTACTTGTCTATTCCATGTTCCCTTAGTCTTTATATACAATACAATACAAACTAAAAATCATTTATTAAAGGCCTAATATATGCCAGTCACCAAATATACAAAGCTCAAAGTATAAAAAACAGACTTTGTTTTTAAAGGGTTTATAGTCTCTTTGAGGAGGGAGGGATAAAACATATACACAGATTTGTTTGTAGGATGATTTAAAGAAATAGAGATGAAAAGAAAATGCCATGGGGCTAGTTTTCTAAAAAAAAAAAAAAAACAAAATTGACCAGAGATCCTTCTAGGTGATGCCAATCCCCTTCAGTGCAGTCCCCTTTTTCTCCTTCATTGACACCCCATTTTCCATGGATATTGATGTTTTTTCTACATATTTTAAAATCCCTGTCGAATGATTGTTTTCCTGGCAATTTTTAAAGCCTTACGAGAAAATAATTTCTATTTCCTTGAGTCCAAATAAATTGGCTCTCTGTGTCGATCCGCAGATCAGGGAGGATCTTAGAAAATTAATTCCATTGGTTGATACTTAACTTTGTAGATGTTTTTATTCTTCCATCTTTGCAATGTGTCTGTGTCTCCCCATGAAGCTGAGAGCTCCCTGAGAACAGGGATGGTGTTTCCCTTAATAAACTGGGCCCCTACTATGTTTCTCTATCATCAGCCCTCTTCTCTTCTCTTTCTACACTCTCTCTGAGTCACTTCCTATGTCTTCAATTACCACTTTTTTGCTGATGACTTTCAGACCTATCTATCCATCCATCACCACTTCCAGACCTCCAGTCTTATACCTCCAATGGGATGTCTTATAGGCATCTCAAATTGGACATGTCTAAAACAGAGCTCATTATCATTTTCCCCAACCCACTCTATCCTGAACTTCTCTATTTATATTGTGGGTACTGATGTTTTCCAGTTACCCAGGTTTACATTCTGGAATTATATTCAGTTCCTTATTTTTTCTTCACTACCCCTTCCAATCAGTTGTTAAATCTGGTTCATTTTACCTCCATGACATATCCCATCTGTCTCTTTTTATTCACATGGTCACTACTTTAGTTCAGCCCCCATCACCACTTTTCTGGACTATTGATATAACTTCTCACTTGTTTTCTCTGCCTTAAGACTACCCTCCAATTCTTTTCTCGTACAATTGCCAAAGTGATTTCCATAAAGTATGTGTGCTCTGACCATCTGACTCTTCTCAATAAATTGCACTCACTCCATATTACTTCTAGAATCAAATCAAGTGCCTCTGTTCGGCATTTAAAGCCCCTTATGATCTGTTTCTCACCTACTTTTCTAACCTTATTATAAATCACTCCTCTTCACACACTTTAATTCAACTGCATTGAATTTCTTGCTACTTTCCCTACACCCAACCTTTCATCTCCCATCTCTGTGCCTTTGCAATGGTCCCCTCCCTCTCTTTCCCATACATGGATTACACTCTCTCCTCCTCACCTCTAACTCAAAGAATCCCTAGTATTTTTCAAGACTTAGCCCTGGTACCACATTCTCCATGAAGCTTTTCCTGTTTCCTCTCAGCTGTCAGTATCTTCCATCCTCTTCTTCCTCCTTCCCCCTACCAATTACCTTGTATTTATTTTGTAGATACTTATACATAGCGACATTGTTTCCCAAGATAGAATGTAAAGCTTCTTGAGGTCAGGACCTGTTTCATTTTGGTCTTTGTATCTTACAGTGCCTAGAGCATTTTTGTTGTTGTTCAGTCATTTCAGAAGTGTCTAACTCTTTGTGACCCCATTTGGGGCTTTCTTGGCAAAGACACTAGAGTGCTTTACCATTTCCTTTTCCAGTTTATTTTATAGATAAGGAAACTGAGGCAAAGAAGGTTAAGTGACTTGCTCAAGGTCACACAGCTAGTCTGAGGCTGAATTGAACTCAGGGCTTCTTGACTCCAGGCCCAGTACTCTATCCACTGTGCCATCTGGCTGCCCACTTGGTATATAGTGGGTGCTTAATAAACGCTTATTGATTAATTGATTACCTTGGAAATCTCTCTGATGACAGGAACTCTGTCTCCCACCTTAGACTGTGAGCTTTCTAAGGACAGAGATTGTGTTTCTTTTTTTTAGATTAGGAGCTCTCTGAGGCCAGGGTTTGTGTTTTAGGTATTCTTTTCAGACTGGTTGCACCTTGAAAGCAAGGATGACTGTGGCTGGTGATAGAGACTGTGTCTCACCCATCATACTAAGAGGCCCCTGAGAGCCATTCCAGGAGTTTCCTCCCTGGATCCCTTTGGTATTGGCCCACTTTACACCTATATCAGCCCTCCGAGTTTGGGTTCAAAGGGATAGTCAAGGTCCCCTTAGCACACTACCTGACCTTGCTACTTGACTCCTTGACCTTTGGGGCGTGGGACCTCAGCCCCTTGAGCCATGTGGGACATTTATATATCATTCTCCCACAAACTCTGGAGAATCTGACAAATTTCCTTTCATTGCTTCCAGCCATGTTATTTAAAGTAATTAACCTTAATTTATAAATTTTTATATCAAACTGCCTTTTAACTTTTAGAACTGGCGGGAGCAGCCCGTCTCCCTGGGCTCCTAATAGTTCTCCATTTAATCAAAATTCATCCATCAGGTTCCAGTGTTAAATCATCTTTTAATTGGGAGTTACATTCTGGTTAATAGTTTTATAATTCGCCTCCTCTAATAGTTTTTACCACAGGGATCTCGACTCCATTTTTCCTCAGTCTATTATAGCCGGCGAGGGTTCTGTGGGGACGGTTTAAGTTGGCCCCTCCTTCTCTGGCCTCTGCTGGTTGCCTCTTTTGTTCTTTGTAGTCTCATTAATTCCCGGGAGCGAGTTCTTCTTTCTCATTACTGGAGCGGTACTCCCCTCATCACGAGGTGAGGCCCCACTCATCTCCACAGCCTCCTGAGCTGGGGTGGGGGCCTCCTCTTTCAGAGAGGCTGAGAGGCATGTACACAGATGAAGGAGAAAATGGGGTGGGGGTGGGAGCTGTATAGGGAAGGAGATGGACTGAGAGTGACAGAGACACAGAGGAAGAGGGGAGAGGCAGAGAAATGGTCCCATAGTGATAAGCAGGGACTGAGAGAGAGAGGAATACAGAGAGGAGATACAAAGAGATGATAGATAGGCAGACAGACAGATAGATAGATATAGACAGTCATATCAAGAGGACATATAGAGAAACAAAGGAATGGTAATACAAAGAAAGAAGAGAAGATGAGAGAGAAAGAGAAATAAAGATAGACATATGGAGAGAACAGAGAGACAAAGAGAGAAGGAAAAGGTGAGAAAGATACAAGGAGAGAAAGAAATACATAGACACATGGAAGTCTATGGAAACCAGAGACAGAGATACAAAGAGAAAGAAACGGGGGAAAGACAGATACAGAGATACACAGATACATAAACACAGCTGGGAAAAAAGCAGACACAGTAGTGTGACAGAGGTACAAAGGAAAAGGAGGAAAAGATGAGAGAAAGACACACAAAGAGAGAGAGAGAAAAATAGATGCATGGATACACACATGGAAAAAAACAGATAGAGAGAGATACAAAGAGAAAGCACAGAGAGACAGAATTACAGAGATACCTGAACACATGGAAAGAGCAGGCAGAGACAGAGGGACAGAGAAGCAAATAGATTAAAAAGACACAAAGAGGAACATACACACAAACAAACACACATACACACACACACATATATACATGCACAGATAATAGATAGATCACAGATTCATAGAGTGACAGAGACAGAAAAAGACATAAAGACAGAGATATAAGAGGAGATATAGACAAATAAGGAGAGAATTTGGGGAAATGAACATGAAACTGATGCTGCAGAAGAAAAGATCTCTGTTTTACTCTTTAGCATTCTCCTGGATACAAGTTGATTCCTGAGATCCATGAAGCCCAATCTCCCTTCACCAAGGGTTTCCATTCATTTCAGCCATGGCGTGCCCTCCCTTCCTTCCCCTCCTTTTCCTTACCCTCCTGTTCTGTCCTCTCCCCTCCCCACACCCTAGACCTTTTTTATGGCTGTGAATATTCCAGTATTGGCCCCCAGGGTTGGAACCAAGGGATACCCCCTTGCCCTACCCAGTTACTCTTCTCGGTTGATCTCAATGTCCTTGGTGGACCCTGACATGGGCCAGGCTGGGAAACAGAGCAGCAAGGTAGAGAGCTCAGCCCTGCCTGAGTTTCTTCCAGCCCCATAAAACGGAATGGTAGAGGAGTAAATAACATGGTATATGAGGCCCTAAAGCTCAGCTTGTCATTCCTCAGCAAACACAGAGAATTAGTGTAAAATTACGTCTGAAACCCCAATCCACCCAGGGCTGCTTCTCGATTTGCAATTCCAAAAAAAAAAAATCCATCCTGGCAAATGAGCCCACCAATCCTTCTGACAGTCTTTTAGGGCCAGGGCACAGTGACTGAAGGGGCGGGGGAGGAAAAAAGGACAGAGACTGGTTCTAGGGCCCAGGGAGAGCATTACAGGAAGGGGAGACAAAGGCAGAGAGATGAGAGATGGGCTATTTGGCAAAGGAAACATCAAGTAAACTGATTGACTGGAACATAGAGTACGTAAGGGGGAATAATATGCAATCATCCTGGAGTCAGATTGTGAAGTGATTTCAATTCTACAGGAGTGCATTTTTCTGAGAGGCAATGCAGAGCTACGCAAGCTTCTTGAGCAAAGGAGTAGAGAGGTCCAACCTGTTTTCTAGCAATATCAGTTTGACAGCTCAGTTGATCAATTTAAGAGGGGGAAAATCTACAGAGACCAATTAGAAAATTATTATTATAGTCCAGATAAGGGAAGATGAAAGCTTGTGACTGTAGAAAGAAGGGAACAGATATGAGAAGTGCCGAGGAAATCGGATTGGTGGTAAGATTTTGAAACTGCCTGGATGTGGTGAGTGAGGGAAAATAGAGTTGGTGATGACTGAGGCTGAGAATGTGAATGACAGAAAGGATGATGGTACCCTCAATAGGAAGAGTAGAGTTCAGAGGATGGGTGGGTTTAGGGGAAAGAATAATGAGCTCTAGTTTGGACATTTTGAGTTTGAAATGCCTGTGGGACAACCCTGGTGGAGAGGTCCAGCAGGCAGTTGGAGATAAAGAAAACAGACAAGGGATGACAAAGTAAATTTGGGAATTACTGCTATAAAGATGATAATTGAACCCATAGGACGTGTTAAGGTAACTGAAAAGAAAAGGGTGGCAAAGGGTGACTGGTGCTAGACTATCAGTTAGGAAGATCTGAGTCTGAATTCTACTTCAGACACTAGCTGTGTGACGGAATCCCTCTGTGCCTCAGTTTCTTCATCTGTAAAGGGAGGGAGTTAAACTCTGGATCAAAAGTTCCTTTCAGGCCTACACTTATGATCCTAGCACACCTGGAACACACCCACACTTAGAAGATGGGACATAGATGATAATACAAAGGGATTAGAGAAGTATTTCTCTGACAGGTAGGAACAAATTCAGGATAGCTTAGGGCCATAGAAATTTAGAAACTCTTTGAGGGCAGGGACTATTTTTTTATCTTTGCATCCCCAGAATCTCATGAGCTACCTAGAACATAGGGATAGTTAAGGACTGGATATCTAATTTTGATGATATAGGGAACTCCCAGGTGAAGGAACTTTCTCTACCAATGAAGGATGGTACCTTTTGTTAAATTCAGTCTTAGAGAGTTTCCTAGAGCACTAATACATTCTGCCTTACCCAGAATCCCATAGCCAGGATTTGTCTGAGGTGAGATTTAAATCTATGGCAAACTATGCCAGTATCTTTGCCAAGAAAACACCAAAATGGCATCATGAAGATGGACTGAAATGACTGAACAGAGGGAGAAACCTAGTTGTAAAGAAGGTCCAGTTGTGTCTCTGCTCCTAAATCTCAACACCTAGTCCCCTAAAGTTATGAAGTTGGCTAACACTGCCAATTAAGAAGCTGCCAAGGTTGTCCCAGCTGGGCTTGCTCATTGATGAAAACTTATTGATGAGGTTATTTCTAAGGAAGTATGGTGCTAGACCTAAGTATGGAAGACCTGAATTCAAATCAATGTCCTGATCCTCACTAAATGTGTGCCCTTAGACAAATCACTTCTTTTCAGGCCTTCAGGTCCTCTCTTGTAAAATAAGGCTATTTGACTAAGTCTTATCCAGGTTCTTAACCTGGGTCTGTGAACTTAAACATTTTTTGCATAATATTTCAATGTAATTGGTTCTCTTGGTAATCCTAGGTATTTTATGCATTAAAGAACATGATTCTGATAGGGGCCCATTTGTTGAGTTGTTTCAATTGTTTGCCTTCCTTCTCTAGCCCATTTTGCAAATGAGGAAACAGAGGCAGACACAGCTAAATGACTTACCCAGAGTCACATTGGGTATCTGAGTATCATAAGTATCTGAGGTTACATTTGAACTCAGGTTCTCCTAACTCCAGGGCTGCAGCGCTATGCACTGAACCACCTAGTTGCCCACACAGGTAGGCTTCTCCAGATTGATTGCCAAAGTAAACAGAAAAAGTGAAGAATTTCCCTACCTCCTACCCCCCAATTAGGTGACCCATAATATTCATGTCCTTTCAGCTCTAACGTTCTGTTATCTGTCATTTTGTCTCTATGTGTTTGCATATGTGAAGAGGTGCATGACTGGCTATAGGTATACATACAAGGATGTTCATGTGTTTGTATATATATATATATATATATATATATATATGTACATATTTGTATGTTTCTTATTTGTAGTCATATATAGTATGCATATGCTGAAACATGCATATATGGCATATGCAGGTCTGTGTTTGACCATATGTGCATATGTCTCATGAGTTTGCAGATGTGTCATTGTCTATTTGTGGTTTGTTGCACATGTCTGGAGAGGTTGTTTTTCACAGTCTTTCTCTTTTTACCTGTGCTTATTTCTTATACTGGAGAGAATGGAGTATTTAGGAGCTGAGGGTAGGAAGTGGTATAGGAGAAAGTGTGGCCTCAGACCTTATCTGTCTCCACCCAAAAAAGGGACAAGGGAGAAGGGAGGAGCCACTATCTTTCATTGAATCCCTTGCCCATGATGTTGCCTCAGAAACCTACTGATGTCCCCCCTACCCAGGTCTGTGTCCCCCCTGCCGGTGACTCAGTATATTACTGTCTAATTAGCCACTGATGTGGCAAGCTCTTAATTAATCACTGATCACACTGTGTTGCTTCCTACTTGAAGTAGATCTTTTCACCCTCCTTTCTCTTTACTATCATACTTGGACTTAGTCCACTATCCCCAGGTATGGAAGATCAGAAATTGCATTTTTGTAGCTGAGTAGGAGAAAAGGGCTGTCCGGTGTGGTGAAACCCAAGTTGGTGAGATGATCTCATGTTTCATATTGTCTTCAGGGTTATAAAACACTTCATAACAGCTTTGTAAAGGAAGTAATACAAGTATTACTACTCTTATATTACAGACGAGGAAACTGAGGTTCCAAGAGACACATTCAGCTACTAAATAGCAAAGCCAGACCAGGTCTTCTGCCTCCAAAAACAATGTTTTTCCCATGGTTCTGTTAGTCAAGATGAAACCTGGATTCTATCACTGAGCTGCAGCATGAACTCAAGTAATTCACTTTTCTAGTCCTTAATTTCCTCACTTATAAAATGGGTATGTAAGAACCTCTGATCCACCTACTTTAAGGGGATATATAAGGAATGGAGCCTGTTGCAACTGCAGGGAGAATTAGAATATGTTGAATATTGCTTTGTTTGGAAGTCTTTTATTTATATATAGGTTTTCTCTTCAATGGCATGTGGTTTAATGGATGTAGACTTAGAGTCATTTGGAATGCTCTATGTAGAAAGGAAATCTACAGCTAGTTTTCCAGTGTGAGTATGGATAGGATGTGTATAAACAAATAAGTGATAGGGTATGGATGGGATATGGAAGTCAATTCTGTTTGGCTTCTTCGAAGTGCATTAAGGACCAACAGACTTGTCTTCCTAAATAACATTCTCTTCAGGCTGATGGTAAGTAAGAGTTTAGTTTTGTTGGACTCACACTGGGATGCAGCTGGGGCTGGGGTGGGGAGACTGAGAAACTAACCTGAAATTAAATATTAGCCAGGGATAATCCCAGGAACACGGTAAAGATTGCCTGGAGCCCAGACAGCTCCTCCTTCACTTTTTCTTTCCTTATTTCTGTCTATTCCTTCATCCTATTCTCTTCCATTTCCTAGTCACATTTCCCATTTCTTGCTCTTCTGCTCTCTCTCCCCAGAGTTTAGCTTGGCATCTGGAACTTAGCAGGTACTTAATAAATGTTTATTGGATTTATTTACCAATTTCTTTTTGTAGTCATAGGATCATAGGTTTAGAAGTGGGAGGGTCTATCTACTTCAATCCAAGGTCACATAAGCAGTAATTACTCAAAATAGAGTTTAGACCTCTTGATTCCAGAATCAGTGTTCTTTCTTTCCTTCCCTCTTTATTTATTGTCTTTTCCCTTCAGTCTTTGATCTCATTCTCTTTTCATTCCTCTTAGCTTCTAGCTTTCATTTTTGTCTGTGTCCTCCCTCAATTTTCCTTTCTCTCCTCCTCCTCCCCCTCTTCCTTCTTCTCTCACTGTCTCTGTCTCTCTGTCTCTGTCTGTCTGTCTGTCTCTCTCCCTTTCACTGTCATTCTGTCACCCCCAGCGACCCCTCATATCTTCCCTCCTCTCTTAAACGACCCCCTCCCTTCGCGGCACCCCGCCCCCTTTCTCTGTGAAGGGAATATGCATTCTGAAAAACTCCAGGTGAGGGGTGCGCAGGTGGGATGGGCACTCCCGGGGAGGAGAGGGCCTCGGAGCGTACCCCCTCTGGGCTCTCTTGCTTCTGATCCAAGAGAAGCGAACCTTGGCTCCTGCTTACATTTCCTTCCAACAGGCAATGCTAATGACGGCCGCGCTCGGGGCCCGCGGTTCCCACCTCCCCCTTCCCCGCCCTGCCAGCGCCTCCTGTCCACACCTTCGTCGAGACCAAATTTGCACTTGCCGGCGCGCAGCGCGGGCGCATGCCGGGACCTGCAACCGCAGCCGGGCTGTCTCTCCCCGGGAGTCGCCGCTTTGATGTGGGACTGCTGGGCGCTCTTTTTCATCCCACGGTGCGGATCGCGAGGTGGAAATGAGGTGGCCGGGCCTCCCAGCCCCGCTTCTCGGTCCGACGGGGCGGGGGCAGCCCGCAGCAATTATTTCTGAGCTATTAAAAGCCGGAGGAGGAGGTGGGGCGGGGAGGCCGGATGGTCCTCAGACTGAGACTGGCGGAGGAGTGGGAGTGGGAGCGGAGCTGGGGGAGCGGTCTTCGGGGCCACAAGCCGAGGGACTTTTCTTCCTCCTTTCTGATTCCCCCAGAAAGGCCCCCCATCAATCTCTGGGCTGTGACGAGGAAGTGGCAGGTGTCCCAGGGCTAAGTGCAGTCTGCGAGAGTGAGGGGAGGGAGAAGAAATAAAGAGAGAACGTCCTTGGTTCTGGGAGACATTAGGACCGTAGGATTTAGAGCTGAAATCGGGGGCTAGTTTTACTCGACCCTGACAGCCGGGATTTCTTTCCACTGTCCCTTAGATTGCAGGAGCGTACATCCAGAGCTGGAAGGAATCTCAATTTATTTATCATCCCTCCTCGTTTTACCGCTGGAAAGACTCTGGTCTCTTAGAATCCAAAATTCGTCTCAAATACCATTTTCTGAAGGAGACCTTTGCCCTTCACCCCTTCCTACAGCTCCCCCTCCCCCAACTTGCTACAACCCACCTCTTGCGAGAGCCTTCACATTTTAGGAGACATTACATTTACTCTATATTAATCTCACATGTGCTGATTCATTTACATGGGGTCGCTCTCTGTAGACTGTGCTCTTGAGGATTGGAATTTTCACCTTTCTTTTATCACCACTGCTTAGCACACTGTCTAGTACATAGTAAGCATTTAATGAATGCTTGTTGATTGATCAAATGCCTTGTCCAAGATTACAGAGATAGTGATTCAGAAGTGGAGTTTGAACGCTGGAGCTCTGATTCCAAATCTAGCCTGAATCTTAGACTGTTGGAAGAGAGGATGGGGTAGAACGTTCAGTTTGGGGTAAATCAGTTTGGGGTAAAAAGTCAATTCCTCTTTGTGAAGAGAGGTTTTCAGTAACATCATCCCCCTCGACAGCTTTTTGGCTCTCTGGCTGTTACAGATTTCTTTCTCTCTCTCCTTTCCACTGTTCTCAGATTGGAGGGTATTATAGACAGGAATGAAAATGACAAGGACAAATGACTTTTTTTAAAGGAAAAGGGGGAAAAGCAAAGGACTGTATACGAAGCAAGAGGAATTTCAGTTAGGCTAAGAGAAGAGTCTCTTCAGGGCCTGTTGAGCATAGAAGTCTTGGGATAAGGAAGCATGAGGACTTGAGACATCTCTGAGACCCTGAAGAATCTTAGGCTGGCTAAGGGGCCAACCCATGTGGAGGCAAGATAATGGGTAAGATGACTTGTCCCAGGCCCAGCCAGCCTAGGTTTTGAGAACTGGGCTACAGATCTCCTCCTCCTCCTCCCTCCCCTCCTCCTCCTTCTCCTTTCACAATTTGGGATCTGCCTTAGAAGCCTACACGGGAAGTCAGGATCTGCTGCTTTTTAGCCCCCTTGCTCCACGACTTTTCATAGTACCTAACTAGGTCATAATTTCTTTTTCTGCTGAATGGGGAGATGAATCCTGGTGTTCCTCTTCAATTCAAATTCAAGAAGTATTTCTTTAGGATCTACTATGTGATATGTGCTAGAGATACAAAGGCAAAATGAATGAAAGAATGAATGGAATAGTCCTTTCCCTTAAGGAACTTAACATTCTTCCATTTTGTTGTTCAGTCACATCGGACTTTTTGCAACCTCATTTTGGGGCTTTCTTAGTAAAGATATTGGAGTGGTTTGCCATTTCTTTCTCCAGTTCATTTTACAGATGAGGAAACTGAGGCAAATAGGGTTAAGTGGTTTGCCCAGTATCACACAGCTAGTAAGTATCTGAGGTCAGATTTGAGTTTAGGGAGATGAGTCTTCCTGAGTAGGGATTAACTTCATGCTCTAAGTAGTCTGGGGGTGGAAGGAGAGCAATAAGTGAGGGAGGCTATCCAGGAAGGGTCTGCTATAGGAGGTGACACTTGAGCTGAGCTTTGTAGGGAGATCAGGAGTCTAAGGAGAGAGAACCTTCTAAGAATCAGGGACAACCTGTGCAAAAAGCACACTAGAGATGGCATGACAGTAAGTTAGCTAGAAAAATAGTTACAGAAATGACCTTGGAAGTTATCTAGTCCAAGACCTTAATTTTAAATATGAAGAAATGGAGGCCTAAAAGGTTAGCCAGATCCCACAGATAGTGGCAGGAAAGGAATTTGAACTCAGATTCTTTGATTCTAAACACATCATTTTTTTCCACTGTACCATGCTGCCTTACTATCTCAGAAGGAGTCTTGTTAAATCAAGCTAGGAAAATAAGTCAGAGTCAGATTTTAGAGGGCTTTAAATGACGAGATATTTTGTATTTTATCCTAATGGCAATAGGGAACCACAGAAACTTCTAGAGAAGGGGAGTAACATCAGACCCAAGCTTTAGGAAAATGAATTTGAGGTTGTGTCTAGAGGATGGATTGGAGAAAGGGACTAAATGCAGAGACCTCTTAGGATGCTGTTGCAATAGTCTAGGTGAAAGTCGATGAGGACCTGAACTAAATCAATCCTCTTTTGAGAAGAGAAAATAAAGTGGATATGAGGGATGTTCGTAGAGGTTGAACTGACAAGACTTGCCAACTGATTGAATCAGAGTGAGGGAAAAAATATGAGAACAAAGAGCTGAGCTTGATTTTGAGATTGTGAAATTGACAAGATTGTGATGCACTTGATGGAGGTGAAATGGTGACCTGAGTCTGGGAGCCCGCTGTAGACGTACTTAAGAAGGCCAAAAGGGCTTTCTCTGGCCTCTCTGGACATGGCACTGAAACACTTCTTCCCTTAGCCTCTTCCAAATGTTGTTTATCCTTCATTTTTGAAGAAGTTCAATGATATCATGATATGATGGGGGATATCTTAACTTGTTTGAGAATTGGATTTAAGTGAGGCAGAGTTGCAGAGCCTCACTCTTTCTTTCAGAGTTATAAAAGTCCGCTGGTAAGACAAAAGTCAAGACAACTGGAGATGGCCCAGGATGCAGTGGATGACCTTGCCTGACCAAGATCTAAGCTCTCCGTGGAGCTTGCTTCACTCACCTTCATGACTTTTGGAAAAAATTGTTCTCATCCACCCATTCTACCAGAGGAAGTATTCAAATGCTTAGGGTAGATATCCCTTTACTTCACCCAATGGGTTTGAGACCTGTCAGTTACTTTCAATCTGGTTTAATTCATCTGCCAAGATGGTTTTACTGGGGTGTGGCCACTGTGTAAACTACAGTTTCTTGGAGCTACAGATGAGAGCTAGGGGACATGTGGATACAAATGTGCATGAGCAGCCCTCAAAATGATGATGGTGATATGCCAGCTTGCCACTGGCATTGGAGGGTCACTTGGCAACCATGGGAGCTACTTTGTCTTCTCCAGGAGGAAAGAATGATGGTACACCTCAGATCTGGTGGATGGTGTGGGTGGAACTTACGCTGTGTACTTTCCAGGGGGTGAGGACAAGAGCAACAGGGCTCATAAGGCTGTTAGGTGATGGAGTGAACACTTGTAGTCAAGAAAATGTGAGTTTGAATTCTGCCTCGGAATCTAGCTGTATGCTAAGTTAGTTTCCTCACCTGTAAAATGGAAATAATAATACCATCCACCTTACAGGGTTGTTGTGAGTATCAAATGAAATAGACAGATAAAGGCATTAATTAAGTGCTTGCTATGTGCCAGGCTCTGTGCTAAATGCTGGGGATAAAAGAAAGTCAAAAACATAGTCCAGTCCCTTAAAGAGTTCAAATCTATAAAATGCTCTGCAAACCTTAGAATGCTATGTAAATGCTTGAAGGATGCTCTGGTCTCTTGAGGGCTGGTCCAGCCTCTCAGATTCCCAGCAGCTAGAGATGGGTAGAGGGAGAGACAGCAGAGAAAAAGAAGCCGGCAGCACATTCTCAGTGGGCACATCGATATTTTACAGTGACCTAGATGCCATATCTCCTTTCCCTGGGTTAAGTAGTAGGTATGTGTCTGTGTATGTGTATATGTTCCATAGGGGTGGTGACGTATCTCTTGCTCTCTGGCTCCCCATCCATCTGCCAAAGGATCTGGGGCATTTAACCCCAAGCACCAGCTGATGGATGCCCTGCTGGGAGATGGGGGCCCAGGCTGGTGACCTCTGCCTTCTATTGCTACTACTCATAATGATGGTCACACAGCCCCCAGGGGAATGAAAAAGCTTATAGCATTATGTGTGTGGGGGGGAGGGGAAAATGGGCTCAGGAGGGAAGAAAGGGGTGAGGGAGACTGCAATATTCAGAGTGGAGATGGAGTCCGAAGAGAGATTTCTGGCCTTGGGGACCAGGATTAGGAAAAGGGGATGATTTCCCTAGATATTTATGGAATTTGAATCTCCCCAGTGGGATGAAAGTGCTAAATTATCTCCATCTCTACCTGTCTATTTCTCTCTCTCTCTCTCCTCTCCCTTTTCTTCTATCTCTCTTTCTGCCTCTCTCCCTTTCTTTTACTTCTCTCTTTTTCTTATCACTAACTGGACCAGGAAGGGAAAAAAATAGATTAGAACAAAGAGGAAGGCTGGTTGAAATAAGGTGGTTTCTTTTATTTCCTGAAGGACAATGTTTAGGTTCTTGTATTTTGGGGAAGTGTATCAGACTCCATGTGACTTACATTCACCTTGCACTGAAGGGGAAAAAAGACATCTAGCAAAACAGCAGCCTTCTCTGTCTTCCTTTGGGGGTAGAGGTGGTAGTCATCGCAGTGACTTCTCATCACTGCCCTTTTGGAAGTGGATCAGAGTGAAGGAGAGGGAGGAGACACCTCTCCTTCCCCTTTCCCCCATTGCTTCCCTAGCAGGGATTCCTAGCCCCTGATCTCTGTTCATTAGCAAGAACGGTCAGAGGCCTTACTTGGACAATTAGAGACTCATCTGGGTTGCTTGAGCAGAACACCCAAGTTTCTGCTCCTTGGTCCTAAGCAAGGAGAAGCTTTATTTTCTTTATTTCCACCCCTCTGCCACCCCCCCCACATGTTCCTTGGAGAAGTAGAAGCAGACTTTCCACCATTATCTTTCTTCTACATAAGTTCCAAAGAGCAATAGAACCTGTACTGGGTTGGGGCAGACTTTGGGCTGTTTGCTCCTTGGGGTAGGGGGTAAGAGAAGACCTGGGTGGGGGGTCCCTCTGATGAGGGCATTAGATTGATAGTAATCAGGGCCCTTACCATGGACACCGAGGATCTCTTCACCCTGTTAAAGTGATCCTAGAGCAAAGGAAAGCAAGAGGGTGGCGTGGGAGGACACTGGAGAAGGTCCTTGGCTTGAGTAGTTGTGTCCTAGAATGAGACATTAGAGGCCTGTGCCATACGATAGAGCAGACTCTGTAAGGGGTCATATTGTTCTTAGATTTCCTGAATTTGTTCCTAAAAACTGGGTACTTTTAGAATAAAAGAAATGTTGCTGCCTCATTTGGGTCCCTTCCTCCTCTATCCCAAAGCTCCAGTTTCTGCCCTTTGGGGTCCTGTTGATATTAAGACCTACTACTCCCCGTCTTAATTTCTTAGGTGTTTGAGATAACTGGCTTGGAAGCTGAAGAATTCAGGTCATAGAGCTCCAATTGCTAGGTGCCTTAGGTAAGCATAGATATTCAGGGGTGGGGGTGGGGCCTATCCTTCAGGTCCTTCCTACAGTAGTCAGTTGTCCTATTGAGAGATCTCTCTATCTGAGCTGGGTTTAGTTGCTGTTAATTAAACCAATTGTTGGACTTAATGCCCAGCCCATTAACATGTCTCCTGGTTCTATTAATCACCCCCAAGCAGAGCCCTAGGGATGGGGATACTCCCTGGGTGGGCCAGAGGGAGGCTATCTTTCCCATAGTGCCAGTAAATCAAAGCCCTTTAAGGAACAGAGAAGAGTGGGGGTGGGGTGGGGAGAGAGGGGGCCAGACAGCAATGGTAACAAGTGATAGCAGCTACTTTACGCTGCTTCCTTCTCCTTTTGCTGTCTCCAGGAACCAAAGACCTAAAGGCAGACATTTCATCCTGGGAACTTGGGAGTTTGAGAGGGCGGGGTGGGGGTCTCTATCTTGATCTAATTTAGAAGAGGAAAGAAAATTCTTTTTGTAAATTTGGGCAGTTAGAGGGGCTCAAAGACTGGGACAGCAGTGGAGTGAAGGAGAGTGGATTTCAATCCAGAGCATCTTTATCAATGGCTTAGAAAAGTGTAGGGCTAGTGCTAACTGTATCTATGAACCCCATTAGGGTCCCTTCCCTAAACCCATTCATGGAAATGTACCAGTTCTTCCAATATTAGAAGGAATCTCTGAATCTTTCTGCTCACCAAGGAGATAGCTTTTCATTCCCTTCACCTTCTACACTCAGGTGAGTGAGGGATTGCCGGGTCTTGCCCTTAAGGTATAAGCTATAGTCAGGTGAGTGAGTGTCCTTCCAGGGATTGCCCTGAAGGAAGAGGCTACAGCTAGACTGCCCAGGTGGATGAGTGTCCACTTCACCCCCAATCCCTATCTTTTGATCTTGCCCTGCTGGCAGTGGAGAGGATTAGTGAATTTGGAGTCAGGAATCTTAGTTTTGAATGTCCATTTAGTTCACTTCCTGCCCCAAGACCTTAGGCAAATCATTTCTCCTTCCTGGGCCTTGATTTCCTTACTTGTAGATGGAGGCCGTTAGACTAGGTGATCCCTAAAATTCCTTCCACCTCTAAATCCAGGGTATCATTTCATTCCTTTCCCCCTTTCCCACTATCTCTGGCAGAAGCTCTATGGCCGACAAGTCAAGAGGGAGGACTTGCCAAGTGGAATCGGGTGCTCCCACAGCGTCCAGGCCCCTGGGGAAGGGGGAGGTTGGGTGGGGCTGCAAGGAGATGCATAAATCATTGTCGGCGAAGAGCTCGGCCCCCGAGCCAGCTGGTTGGAGGCTGCTGCGCGGGGTGTAGGCCAGGGCATAAATCATAATTCCCCTACCATAGATTCTTCTGCAGCCACCATCAGGAAAAGTGTGTTGGTTTTATCGATTTTTTGACACGGGGGCCCGGCAGCCGCGGCTCCTGAATCATTATGAAATGAAACTGATTAGGAATTCATGGAATACTAAATAAACTTTACGAGCCCGTTGTAAGTTTTTTGATGCATGGGGAGCGGAAAATGAAAACTAATGATATAAAAATTACACAGCGTGCTGAGTATTATTATACCACTATTGATTTGTTTCAAACTGTACATCAAAATCGAAGAGGGCCGGGGCTGCTGCCGGGAGGCAGGGGATGCTTGGAGGGCTTTTTATTCTCCACCCCCTTTTCTATTTTTATTTTTTCTCTCCTTCTCTCTTAGCCCTCCCCTATCTCACCTGCAATCCTTAAGCACCAGCTCCTACCCTTCAAGATGATTTCTTGTTTCCCCGCCCCCACTCTGCTCATCTTGGAAAGGTCCCTGTTGAATGACCCTGAGCCTAGACCCAGCTGGCTTAGTTTGAGTTCCCTGACCCTGACTCAGTCTGTTCTTTTCCTTCCCCTCTCCACAGTTTGATTTCTTTCTTCAGGTCTTTTTACTTCCGCCTCACTTGGTCCGGAGCCAGAAGGTGTCCCTCCTAAGCTTACTCCCTGCTATTCCTCTCTTATTTCTCTTTCTCCTGAAACTCTGACTTTAGTCAACAAGCATAAACATCCATAGATGAAAGACTAGACGGGGCCTTGGAGGCCATTTGCTCCAACCCCCTCATTTTACAGAAGAGGGAACCAAAACCCAGAGAGGTTCCATGAATTAGCATAGGATCATAGATTTACAACTGGAAGGAACCTTACAGGATGAGGAAACTGAGGCCCAGAGAGGGGACATTACTTGCCCGAGGTCATAAAAGCTTTAAGTAACAGAGCTGGGATTCAAGTTCAGGTCATCTGGTTCCTATCCCAGTGTATGTTTTGCGTATCCAACCATGGGTACTTTTCACAGAGGGGTAGATCAAGGCCAAAAGAGGAGTAAGGGTTCATATGGTCTGGCATAACTGGCAGTTATACGTATGTCCGTTTCTGTTAAGTTTATAAGCTACTCAAAGATTTGGAAGAGGTAGTAAATATTACAGCTGTGCTAAGTAGGGGAAAAGTCAGGTATCTCTGGTCTAAGTGGATCTCCCCTTAGAGTATATCACACAGTCTGGGCTGGAAAGGTAAACTGGTACAACTCATTCTCCAAAGGAAACCCTACTATAAGATACCTGACAAGAGAGTCATTCCAGCCTTTACTTGAAGACCTCCAAGGGTGGGAGACATACTACTTCTTGAGGCAGTCAATCAACTTTGAATTAGCTCAAATTGTTGGGAAGATTTTGTAAGGAAGGACACAGGGAACTAGTGCCCTGGCTTGGCCAGTTGAGAAGTGGGGGAGATGATGGTAGGGGTGGTACAAATTCACTTTGTATGTAGTTATACCTTGAATCCTCTTTTCCCACCAGCTTCTGCATTCATCCCAGAGGAGCTCTGACTTAATTTTCAAAGATTCTGCCATGGAGAGAGTGACCTCTAACTTTTTGGGTTTAAATTTCTCTGCCTTTTCTGTTTCTTCTGAAGCAGCATGGAGTAGAGAATAGAGTGCTGAGCCTGAAGTCAGGTAAAGATGCAGGTTCAAATCCCACCCCCTGACTTTAGCTGGATGACAAGTAACTTGATTTCTATGTCCCAGTGATAAAGCCCTTGGCTTACCTGCTAAATCATCTATAGGATGAGAGCTGAACCCATTGCCTGGCACATAGTAAGCACTTAACAAATTTTTATTGATTGAGAGCTGTAGAGTGGGAAGTTCTCTATAATATAAAAATTACATCAATCCTTCCTGTATTCTTGTGTCTGCCCCCTCTCCCCAATGACCTAGCTATCAGCAGGCTCTGGTGATACAAAGAAAAAGAAAGAAAGAAAAGAAAAAGAAAGAAGGAAAAAGGGGAAAAAAGAATCTGTCTTCAGATGGCTATAAAGGAACCTATCCTCAAGTAGATTATATCAGAATGAGGGAGACAGTCAAGTGTTTCACAGAAGCAACTATTTAAAGCAAGTCATCATTCTCCCTTACTCTGGTCAACCATATGTTTTTAGTTTTTTGAATTAATGGAATGGAAATGACAGTCAATTTAACATCAAAAGCTTTGGGTTCTAGTTCCCACTCTGCCCCTTACTAGGCTGTGTGACCTTGGGAGAGTCACTTAGCTTCATTGCAGTTCACTTTACTCATCTGTAAAATGGGGAAACACAACTATTTTTCTTCATGTTCTCAGCAGTTAGCACAGTGTCTGCACTTCTTAAGTAAGCATATAGTAAGCACTTCATAAATGCCTATTTATTGATTTATTGTTGGAAGGAAAACTACAAACAACTTTTAAAAAGAAAAGAGCTGCTATTCTTATCCCTTATGCTTATGTATGCATTCAGGAATTTGGAGTCTCTTTAGTGACTTCTCCTAAAATTTCTCCTAAAAACGAAGATTTGTCTTTCCAATATCAATATACCAGCGCTATTATCTGGCTTGGACACTGGGAACACAATAGAATAAAAGTAAGTTGCACACAGAGGCTGAAGGAGAGCTGTGGGCTGCAATGAATAACAAACAAGAACTTGAGAAAAAGAATGTCATCAGGGAAATAAATGACAGGAAGAGAAGGCTGATCCTGTGGTCAGGGCAGGGGAGGAATGTTGACAGACTGAGTGCTCCTCTGGTATCCTTGAGATGTCAGGAGAAGTAGAGGAGGGCCACCAACACATCTGTGGACTGTCCATATTCATGAACACTTCTGAATGCTTTTTCTTACTGGGTTACTACAATTGTTATCTCCATTTTACAGATGAGGACATTGAAGCTCAAGTATTTCAGTGACTGGGGGACTAGAACCCAGATCTTCTGACTCACAGTTCAAGACTCCAAAAAAAACCCCCAAAACTAAAAAAAACCCCATAGATTTCTACTTTTTTTTCTTAAATAGGACATACCCGTATATTTTATATACTCCGCTTTTCACTTCTTTTTTTTCTTCATTGTTTGGTATTTCATTGTTAAAAGGAACTCTAACGGTATATGAGCACACCTCTGTTTCACATATACATACACACATATATGTATGTGAATAGAGATATATGTGGGCATATACATGTGTGTATGCATATATATGGCATGGAATGCATGTGCATTCATACATAGGCACACACAGCATGGCATAGTAGATAGGGCACTAAACAGGGTCAAGAAAACCTTGTTCAAATCCTGCCTCAGGAACTTAGAAGCTGAGTGACTCTGGACAACTCAGTTGTCCTCTGTGTACCTTGTTTTCTTCATCAATAAAATGAGGGGCTTGGATTTGATAGCTTCCGAGGATCTTTACATCTATGATCCTATGAGTTTTGAGTGTTTGGGCTACTGAGAGGTCAAATGATTTACCCAGGACCACACAGACATTATGCATCTAAGACAGACCTTGAGTACAAGTTCTCTTGACTAGGTCACCTCTTTATCCAGACTGTGTCTTTTCTTTTTACTCAAAGAACTTTCACACCTCTTTCACCTTTTGCCTTCAACATCCCTCCGCATCCACTCATGTGGTGGTTACTCCCACTTTGCAAAGGGGAACACTGGGGTTACATGGCACAGTAGAAAGTGTACTAGTATTCCTAAGGCAGATGACTTAGTAAGTGATGAGGTGACTAGGTAGCTAGGTGGTATGGTGGGTAGATGGCTGGGCCCAGAATCAGGAAGACCTGAGTTTAAATTTGCCTTCTTACGCTAACCATATGAACCTGGGCAAATCATAAATGATTTATGACCCGTTTGCCTCAATATCTTCAACTATAAAATAAGAATAAAACTGTAAAACAGCACCTACCTCCTAGAGTTGTGAGGGTCAAATGAAATAAAATTGTATAGCTCTCTGCAAAACTTGAAGCATTATATAAATGCTAGTTATTGCTATTATTAAGTCAAAAGGGCCTGAGTGTAAGCTTTTTACCCTGATACTCATAGCCTGGTTAGCAAATTATGTTACCTTGCTGAGAATTACCTGAGGTGAGGTTCTGTAGATGTCTGCTATAACTTTGGTGGATTCTGTTTCCACTGAAGTAGCACAGATCACAATCTATTTGCACTTTTCTTCTGGTGGGGCTCTTGTCTACTTTTTCCTCACCTTTTGGAAGCCTTGCTCTAGGTTGTTTTTTATTCCCTGGATACCACTGCAGTGCTTAGATTGTCTGGTATTAATATTATTATTAATTAAAAATTTAATCTTATTAATAGCTGATATTTATTAACAGGACATATTCCCAGAATTCTTCAAGGTCTGCAAAGCTCTTTATGTATATTATCTCATGGGATCCTCATAACACCTCTGTGAAGTAAGTGCTATTGTTATTCCTATTTTACAGATTGAAATTGAAGGCAGACAGAGGTTAAATGGCTTGATAAAGAGTCACATAGGGAGTAAATGTCTGCGGCAAGAACTGAACTCGAGTCTTCCTGATTCCAGGTTTGTCACTCTATCTACCATGGCACCTGCCATGTACAGGAGGCATGGACTGTTGTTTTTTTCAACCAGATGAAAGTCTACTAGATTATAAGCTCTATTAATGCTAGAACTGTTTCTTATATAAATTTTGTTGTTGTTGTTTAGTTGTTTTTCAGTCATATAGGACTCTTTGTGACCCCATTTGGATTTTCTTGGCAAAGACACTTCAATAGTTTGCCATTTCCTTCTCAAGCTCGTTTTTTTTTTTTTTACAGATGAGGAAACAGAGGCAAATAGGGTTTAGTGATTTACCTAGGGTCACACAGTTAGTAAAGTGTCTGAGGCTAGATAGAATTCAGAAAGATGAGTCTTCCTGACCTCCGAGCTCTATCTTCTGTGTCACCTAACTACCTCATAAGTTTTTTTTATCCCTCATATTATCCAAGATATAGCCCATTTGTATTTGGATGGGGTGGGGTCTAGATCTGTAATTTCTTCACTTAAGGTACTTCTAACATGAAAACACCTACTAATATAGACTGGCAACTCATCTGTAACTCAGTCAACAGATATTTATTAAGTCCCTGTTATGTCAGGCACTGAGCTAATTGTTGGGGATACAAAGAAAGGCAAAAGACTGTTCACAGTCTAATGGAGGGAGATACCATGCAAACAAGAATATACAAACCAGTTATATACAAGACAAACAGGCTATAATTAATAATTAAGGATTAATAGCAGTTGGGAAAGTCTTCTTGCAAAAGATGGAATGCTACCTGGGACTTAAATGAATCCAGGGAATATTCTTCTCGAACTATGAAACTGAGCATAAAACTCCAGATGAGGTCTGATAAAGGCAGAGTACAATGGGACCGTCATCTTCCTATTCCTCACAGTTATGTCCCTCGATGCCCTTTTTGCCCAGAATGGCATTTGCTTTCTTAGCTGCCACATCCCATTGTTGATGCATATTGACCTTGTGGCTCACTAAAACCCCTAGATCTTTTTCTGAACAATTGCCCTCTAGCAACATGCCGTACATATATAGTTGATTTTATATACCCAATAGTAAGACTTTACATTTACCTCTAATCAGTTTCATCTTATTAGAGTCAGTCAATTGTTGGACCCTGACTCTGTCACTCAATGTATTAATCCTCTTCAACTTTGTGTCCTCCCTGAATTTGATGAGCAAGCTGACAATGGCTTTATCCAAGTCCCCGATAAAAATACTCAATAGGAGAGAGCCAAGCACAGATCCCTGAGGTGCTCCTCTAGAGACCCCCTGTCATACTGATCTTGAACCATTTAACAACTAGTGGCTTAGAAAAAACTATGCTAAGTATCTAGTTAACAAAAATAATTTATAATAGTAGACTCTCCGATGAAGCGTAGTGACTATACCTCAAGTTCACTGCCTGTACTTATACGGATAGGGAGTGTAACGGATAGAGTACCATCTTCTTGAGTTCAAATATGACCTCAGGCAGCTCCTCGCTGTATGACCTTGGGTAAGTCACTTAACACTGTTTAACTCAGTTTCCTCATCTGTAAAATGAGCTGGAGAAGGAAATGACAAATCACTACAGTATCTCTGCCAAGAAAACCCCAAATGAGGTCATGAAGAATAGGACATGACTGAACCACCACCATTAGTAACATCACTAGCAACACCTGCAGGCACCTTTCACATCATTTGACCCAGGGATATGTTTTTAGTTGCCTGCCCTGGTTACAAAATTCCTGGTGATGGCTCTTTTTAAACCTGGGTTAGAATCCTGCCCTAAAATAATGGAGAGAGTCCTGGACCTGGGGGTCAGGAAGACCTGGGTTCAAATCTTGCCTCAGACATTCAACAGTTATGTGACCCCAGGCAAATCACTTAACCCCTCTGTGTCTGACTACTCTCAATCATAAAACAAGCGAATTTCCTTTGATGCCCTCTAAGGGCCATCCAGTTTTAAATCCATGACTATGACTCAACTGTGAAATCCTAAGCAAAACATTTAATTTACCTGATTCTCAGTTTCCTTATCTTGTTTCACGGAATTGATTCTGGAAACATTAAAGCTCACTATAAATGTGAACTATTTTTGTTTATGTCAAATCGATCAATAAGCATTTATTAAACACCTGTTACATGCCAGGTATTGTGCCATGTGATGGGAAACATAAAGGACAGTTCCTGCCCTCAAGGAGTTCACAAACTTTATGTCCCTAGAGTCATAGAAACTGAAGGTTGGAAAGGTCAGAATTTACCCCACTTGGAGGATGCCAAGCCCCCTTCCCTAAGCCTCCATGTTATAACTTCTACAATCAGACAATCTGAGAGATGACACCCCAAATCCATTAGTACTGAGGGACTGTGGAGGAATAGAATTGATCAGACTAGGTGATGTGATTAGGGTGAGGGAGACAGTAAGAGGGTGCCTGCGTGTAGGGAAAAGGACCAAGAGGAGAAGGTTGGGAGAGATGGGGATGAATAGGAATTCTGTGAGGACTTCACAAGCCAGCCCTCAACATGGGTGATGTCTGATCTTTTGGATGAATCTTATAGCACATCTTGAATTTGTCCTTTTTCATATTGGAGAGAGCACTGGACATGTGGTCATGGGACATGGCTTTTGATTTTGTTACGTTGTCATCTATCCTTTCAGAGTTTAGCCTCCTCTTTTGTAAAATAAGGGAATTGGATGAGACCTGGGGGTCTTCACCTCTGACAGATCTGTTGGGATCTTTAAAGGGAATCTTTAAAATTGGATGTTTAAAAATCACATCTTTATTTTCATGAACCTCTCACTCACATTTATCCTCTCCTTTAAATATGTATTAAAAAGCAACATGATTCTGAGGAGGGGTCTGTAGGCTTCACCAGACTGTCATAGGGATCTATGACATAAAATAATTTAAGAGTCCCTGGAGTAGATAACCTCTTATGCCCCTTCCAGTTCTGACCTTTATAATCAACATGATCTATTGTGATCTTTGTTATTGTTCAAATGTTTCAGTTGTATCTAACTTCATGACCCCATTGGGAGTGCTCTTGGTAAAAATGTTGAGTGGTAAGTGACTTGCCCAGATTCACATAGCCAGTAAATGTCTGAGGCTGGATTTGAAATCAGGTCTTTGGACTCCAGGCCTGGTGTTCTATCTACTTCCCCACCCAACTAACCTTTATGATCTTTAAAAAGATTATATGCTCTGTGAGATTAGGGGCCTTAGCATCATTACTGAGATGGCTCTACAGTCTCCCAACAAGTAGGTTGGGAGGGTCCAATAGGGAATGTTGGTTGGGCTAGATAATCTCCAAGGTTCCATCCAACTCCAAAATTGTATGGTTCTAAATGCTATCCTACCTTCATTCCATGTTCGTTCCTAGATTCTAGGTAATTGGAGCTGGAAGGCATCTTAAATATTAGGTGATTAATAGGAAAAATCAGCTTGTATGACCTTAGAAAGCATCTGTTGCAGATTTTATAGAGAAGGAAATTGAGACCCAGAGGAAAGGAAATGACTTGCCCAAAGTCACACAGATAGCAAATGACAACCTGAATTTGAACCCAGGTCTTTGAACTCCAAATCTGGCATTTTTCTCAGTACTTCAATGCCTGGGCATAAGAGGCTGCTGGGTTAGAAGCAGCCTTGCCCTGATTGGTAGGTTTGATTGGTAGGGATTTGGGTAAAGATATGTATGATATGTATATTGAATTTAGATTTGTGCTCAGGGTACATCTACTCATTCATTCCTAACCATATTGACTGCATGAATTGAGTGTTACAAGTAAGAAAGAGTTTAGCTATTACTCTCCTACTGATTTGATTTAATGTTGGATTTTCCTCTCTCTTTCTTGCTTCCCTTCAGTTTTATATTTTCATAGTGTCCCTGAGACTTGACAAGAAATGTTGTTTCTTAGCCTGTGTTAACCTTGGCTCATTTGTCTGCTATTTTTAAAAAATTTATTTTAGAGAAGTGTTGCTTGTGTGTGTGTGTGTGTGTGTGTGTGTGTGTGTGTGTGTGTGTGCGTGTGAGTGTATGTGTGTGTGTGTGCAATTATGCTGCTCTATGGCTACTGAATAAGAATCTGAGTAGTATCATGTGATATGGTGGAAAGATATGCTCTAACCACCTCCCTCACCTCAATTCAAAATCAGAGGACCTGGTTTTGAATCTCAATTCTACTAATTATTATATAGAGAGCCTTGGGCAAGTGACTTTCATGCTTTGGGCATCAGTTTCCTGATCTGCCAAATAAAGGAGTTGGGTTAGATTATCTCTATGTTTTCATTTAGCTCTAAAATCCTATGACACAATGAGTAGATACGGAGTGGTATTGGGGATAAGGAGTTAAAGCAGGGAGGTTGGTCACCCCTAACCAGCTCTTAGAGTCATAGAATCTTAGTGTTGGACAGAGGCTTAGGCCAACCAATCCCCATCCTCTCTGAAATTCCCTCCCTAAAAGCAGTTTATGTAGCACAGTAGAAAGAGCAATGAAGTAGGAATCAGATGACCCCAGGTTCAAAGCCCACCTCTGCCATTACTAGCTATGTGACCTTAGGTAAGTCATTTAAATTCTTTGGGTCCCAGAATGTAGGGGTTTGACTCTCTCCCCCCATCAACTGATGGAGTCACAGAAAACCCAGACACATTGATTGAACCAATCAATTAAAGGTGTAAACTGGGTGGGACTAAGTCCTTCATCAAACTGAGAAGACCATAGGGTTTTGGTCATTGGATGAAGGGCAGATGATGTCACATAGTGAATCTATTGTATTTGGTTGAGATCAAGTGACACCTCTGGGCTTATGTATAAAAGTGACAGTCAATCTAGCAGTGAGCTCAGAACCAGTAGAAAAAGACTCCCTCAGAGGATTCTGGTTTGAGACAAGTTCCTGAGAGGAAATTGTTAGGGATGAGGAAGATAGATTCTCTCTCCCTTTTGCCTTCTGTTGACCACGTTTTTAGAGAAACTGGACTAGTAGAAAATAATTGGGATCAGAGAGAGGCACTCTGAAGACAAACATGACTCCCCAGTCTGATAAGGAAAGATAGGCAGCCCAAAGAGGAAGTCACTTCAAGAAGGACAGCTGGTGCTAGAGAAGAATGCCATCTGTGGATGCAAGAAAGGGTTTCTAATAACTCCTTTGCCACCTTTGTCTTTGTACTTTTAAAGTACAATGGAAGTGCTTAAATGTATACATTTATGCACATATGTCACTATGTGTCACTATGTACATTTGTGTCCATTTTTCTTCAGGCATTTATATTATTAATGTTGTTGTGTGCCCTTCATTCTCGAAGAGGACCATGACATCAAGAGGTGATGCCATGACATGCAAGTGAACTGGATTTAAGTGAGGCAATGCTGTGCAAAGTCACCAGTCTGACTTTCTCCTCTGGAGCCATCTGGGTCCAGTGGCAAGATACAGATCAGGACCACTGGAGATGGCCCCCAAACACACACACAAATATATATACATACATGTACACATACATATGTATACACACTTATAATATATGTGTATGTATATATATGTGTATATGTATATGTGTGTGTGTGTGCGTATGTTTACATATGGAAGAATGTGATCCAGGTTTTGGGGAAATATATTATACCAGCTATTTTTTACTATACCACCTTGGTCAATATCTTTTCTAAAATCTAGCTGAAGTCTAGTCAAATATTGTTAATGGGAAGCACACCACTAGGGGCTCATGATTGATACCACTAGAACCCCACAGTCCTTCAGTGTTAGCCTTAGACATCAACCACTCTCTGGGACCCAGCTCCCAATTTCAGGGGAAGTTGGAGAAGGAGTCCTAGAGGTGGCATTATATATAGAATGAGGGTGTTGGATGAGATGGGTTCTAAGGGATCTTCTATTTCTAATCCTACCTCGGGGAGTTAAGGATGGGGAGGGGGTGGGTCTGAGAAATCTCATTATTATGCTTTCATCTGCTCCACAAGCCTTCATGAGCATCTATTATATACGCTGCAGTGTGTTAGGTACCTCAAGGCCTCAGTTTCCTCTACTGGAAAATTACAGGGTTTGAAAGAGTTTTTTTAAGATCCCTTCCCATTCTAAACCCTGAGAACCTCCCCCGCAACAACAGCAAGAAAGAAAAGGGAAAAAAAGTTTTGTCTCCTAAGGTGGCTGGCAGCAGATTACTTAGTGCTTGACATGGCGTGTCTCTGTGTCACTGTTCCCGGGCGGAATTAAATCAGGACAGGAAAATATTAATTTAGAGTAGGGGATAGAGGCCGCTCCTTTCCAATTACTCTCCACCTTGTCAGACTTATCCTGGCGCAAACAAGGAAGGAGGCTGGATTAATTGCTTTGGACTCTGCCCCACAACAGTCCCAATTACTGAGCCGTCTTGGTTCCCAGCATTACGACGTACACTGCTGTGCAGGAAATTGTGTGAAATTTTAAAAGATTTTCAGACACAATAATAGAGAACAGAATTCAGGGCCGGCATTAGCAGGGCTGCTCGGCCCTCGGTGGCTGGGTAGAAGTTAAGCTCTTTGGGCTTTCTTTGTGTATTAAAGGATCATTTAGTTAACCCCAGAGACCGGGGCTTCGGAACTGCCGGCCTGGGAGAGAAATGAAAAGAACTGTTTCTCTATACTACAATATGGGTTCAAATCTCAGTTCTGTCATTTATTTATTACCTGGAAGACTTTAGGCTGGGTGTTTAACCTCAATAGGCCTCAGTTTCCCCAACTGTTAAAATGCTAAAACTGTTTTAAAAAAAAGTCCAACAAGGACCTTTAAGACTCTTAGCTCCAAATCAATCAATATGGAAGTATTAAGCACCTATTATGTGCCAGGCACTGTGCTAAGTGTTTAGGATATGAAGAAAGGCTAAAAACAGCTCCAGCTCTCAAGGAGCTCAGATTGTCATGGAAAGAAACGCACACAAATAATTGTGTATATACAAGATATATGCCATGTATATGGTAATCCCGGGGAAAGGTACCAGTGTGGGGAGCACGAATGGGGTAGCTGGGAGTGAACTGGAGTGACCTTGTCTCTCCAAGCTCTCTATGTTACATTGCGGGGGTCTTGGCAGGTCCGTGTCCTGGAGCTAATACTTCCCTCAGGTTCTCAAGACATGCCTGTCCCTCTCTGGTCACTGTGGATTCAAAGGCATCAGTCACCACCTGTCTGGCCAAACTTCATCTTTCTCTATTCTGTGTTTGTCCCAGTGCCAAATTTCAGTGTAACTTAATTTAGCAAGAGTGTGTTATAGGATGCCCATTGGTCTTGGTGTCATTCTTCACATGTCCCTTTCCTGGCCTTTAACAAAATTCCCCTCCTCCAGAATTTATTATTATTTTTTCTTTCTGCAGACCTTAACTGGTGTGTTATGGGATACCTACTGGTCTTGGTGGCATTCTCCCTCTGGAACATCTTCCCTTCCCTCATTTGAAACATTTTCACCCCTGAAATTGTTTCCTTTCTTCTTTTGTTTCTTTCTTCCTTCCTTCCTTCCTTTCTCTCTTTCTTTCTTTCTCTCTTCCTTTCCTTTCCTTTCCTTTCCTTTCCTTTCCTTTCCTTTCCTTTTCCTCTCTTCCTTTCCTTCCTGCCTCCTTCTCTCTCTGTCTCTGTCTCTCTGTCTCTCTTTCTTTCTAAAATTTCTTTCTGCAGACCTTGACTGGTATGTTACCGGATGACCTACTATGTACAAATGCTTATGCTAGGTGTGGATGAAACAAAAACAAAATGAAAAACAGCTCTTGCCCTGAGGGAACTGACAGTCTACAAGAGGGAAATGGACATGTTTGAAGGTAAGAAAATGCAGTATAATTTGAGGAAGTAGAATGCATTAGGGAACCAAAACAACCTAAACTAGGCCTTGAAAAGAAGACAGACCTTTTGAGAAACAGATGAGGGAAGGAGGGAGTCATGGTACATAAATTAGACTTAGGATCTCAGAGACATGGGTTCAAATCATGCCCTAGACACGTGTTAGTTGTGTGACCATGGGTAATTCACTTAACTTCTCCAGGTCTCATCTTATACGTCTGAGGGAGGCTGACCTTTAAGGTACCTTCTGTTTCTATGACCCTATGAGGGCATTCTATACATAGACAGCCTATGCCAAAACATGGAGACTAGAAATAGCATGCCAAGTTCAGCATAACAGCAAGTAATTCAGTTTGTGTGGGATGAAGAATCTATCAAGGGGACTAATGTGAAACCATTCTGAGAAGGTAAGCTGGTGCAAGACTATGAAAAGTTTTATTTGTGTTTTATCCTAGAGGCAATAAGGAGCCACCCAAGACTCTTGAGTAAGAGAGTGACATTGTGTATTTTAGGAAGATTATTTTGGCAGGGTCCAAAGCATGTATCACTCAGTCCTCTCCTTTAAAGATGAGAAAATTCAGTCCCACAGAAGGGTAAAGAGACTTGTTCAGTCACTCAGTCAGTGGCAGAATTTGGACTAGAGTCCAGTTTTTCTGACTTTTGCCCGGATGTTCTAGTTGAATTTATATTCCATAATATTTATTGAACCAAAAAGGAAATTAATTTGGGGCAAAGCTAAGAATTCTACATTTGGATGCATAGCCAGATTTCAGAAAAGCCACTTGATATCCTAGGAAGCACAAAATTATCCTGTAAAGGGTCATGTAGAAAGCTAGAGTTGAAGACTGAATAGTCACCTAATCTAATCCCTGGCAGCTAAGTGGCACAGCAGATAGAGTGCCAGGCCTGGTCAGGAAGACGATCTAACTGAGTTCAAACCTGGTCTCAGACATTTACTAGTTGTGGGCAAGTCACTTCATCCTATTTGCCTCAGTTTCCTTATCTGTAAAATGACCTGGAGAAGAGAATAGCAAGAATGCTAGGAAAACCCCAAATGGGGTCATGAAGAGTCAGCCACTACTGAACTACCAATTCCTTCTTTTTACAAAAGAGAAAATTGTCTTCCAGAAAAGGGATTTTCTATTTTTCAAAGATTTTTTTTAAATTTATTTTTTATTCTGCACTTAAACACTCCCTATAATGGGAGCTAAAAATCTTCCTTGCCCATTAATAAGCCTCAGGTGAGGATGTTAAAGAACGTTTGCTTGTGGGGAGGTTTGCTTGCTTGAAGTCTTTCACACCTTTTGGTAATTAGGCAGTAAAGCACTGAGGCCTTGTGGCTCTATAGATACTCGGAAGTAAGATTTTGCTTTGGGGCTTAATCATTGGGAGACTGTTCAGGTGATTAGGCCAGATGAGACTCTGAGCAGCCTAAGGAGCTCCCTGCCTTTGAAAACCCAGATGTTGGTGTTGGTGCTTCTCTCTCTGATAACTATGCATGTATGTATGTAACCATCAGACAGTTGGCTCTGTCTGTTGATCTGTGATGTATGTATTGCCAGTGGTCAGACAGTTGGAAGCCCTGTCTGTTGGTCCTGATTGTACTTTCTCTGTTGGTATATATTTGATTAAAGTGATTGTTGATCTTTGAAAAGTTGCTTTCCTTTCAGAAAAGCAGATCTAAGAACCTGTGCGGCAGGCCCCTCCTGTGCTGACTACTACATACCTCCAAGAAAATTTCCATGTACAAAGAAGAACAGAAAGAGAATTGCATATGAAATTGCAAATCTCTATTATATACAACTTGCCCTTTTAAAAGAGAATGTGATAAATTCATCACGTTCCTTTCAAAACTTTCTTTCTTGTCTGTGTTTTCCTCTCAGCCTCCTGTTCTCATCTATATGTTCACTGCCCTTTTCTTTTTAAATGTTTTGGTGGATCAAAGAAAGAGGAAAAGGACTCATATGTACAAAAATATTTATAGTTACTCCTTTTGCAATGACAAAGAAACTAAGGGGATGGCTGCCCATCAATTGGAGAATACATGAACAAATTATGGTGTATGAAGGTGATGACATACTTATTATGCCATGACATTTCATGCCAAATGAAGAAGGAGATGGTTTCAGAGAAACATGAGAAGATTTTTATAAATTAATGCAGAGTAAAGTGAGCAGGATGAGGAGAGAGATTTATATGCTGGTAAAAATATTGTAAAGACAAGCAATTCTGAAGACTTAAGATTTCTAATCAATGCAATATCCAACCAGGATTCCAGAGGGCTGATGTTGAAGAATATTCTCCATCTTCTGACGGAGAGATAATAGAATCAAGTTGTAGATTAATACATCGTTTGTATTATTTTTATATTTTTGTACTACTTTTGTATACAGACAATGTGGGAACTTGTTTTTTTGCTTGATTATGCATATTTGTTTTTTTAAATAGTATTTTATTTTTTCCAATTATATGAAAAGACAATATTAAATATTCATTATAGGATTTTTGAGTTCCAAAATTTTCTCTCTCCCTCCTCCCTAAAACAGTAAGCAATTTGATGCAGGTTATATATGTGATTATGTACATTTGTTACAAGGGTTTTTTTCAGTTTGGATGGGAAGGAAGGTAGGAGGGGAACAGAGATGGCGTTGCCAACAAAAAAAGAAAAATAAAAGAAAGAAAAGAGGGTTATTAAAGCCTTTTATGTTTAGTTTTTATTTTTCTTAATTACATGTAAATAAAAATTTTTAACATTCTTTTTGAGTTCTTTCTTCTTTCCTTTCTCCCCTCCTTGAGAAGGAAAGCAATTTGATATAGATTATACATGTGCAGTCATGCAAAACATTTCCATATTAGCCATGTTGTAAAAGAAAACACAGATTAAAAAAATAAAACCAAAAATAACCCAGACCCGAGAATAACAAAGGAAGTTTAAATAAAAGTATATGTTGAAATGCTTTTTAAAAAGGCGTGGAAGAGACTAGAAGAAAGGCCAGAGTTCATGCCAGAGTGGTCAGTAGCTGAGTGGGGTGAGGTATCAGCACTGCCTTGGTAATTGACCTGTACTAGTCAGTTTAGCAGTGAACTGGACCTGCACCCAAGATTCTTGTTTCTGTAACCTCAGCTATGACACATTAGGAAATGAACTTGCTGGGGAAACTACTTTGTAGCAAACACTTTCTTTGAATCTGCTTTCCCCAGGGACTGAAGTGGTAAAGGGGAGACTGTATCCTGAGTTGGGGAAGAGGAGGGAAGGATATGTTTTAGTATTTCTATTCTTATTGTGACTTCTCATTAAATATATTCGTTATGAAAGCTGATTGATGTTAATTGGTCAAATGACACTGGGGCAACAATTGCTGGTGATTGATATCAGTGAGAACATACTATAACAGGGGCTTTCATGTTAGACAAGACCTCACAGCTCCTGGGCTACCCTTAGAATTCTGAGCTGGGAGGTTTAGCAAAGCTGTCTTCTGGGGGATCCAGTTGTCAGTGCAATTGGGAATTGGGCTAAAGGCCACTAGAGCCTATAAAGGCCTCATGAGAAAAAAAAGTAATGAAACAGTTCCTGTACTAGAAGAGTACATTCTAATGCAATATAAGTGGAAAGACACAGGAAAACTAGGTTGTAGCCCCAACCTATTGTTGACTAGCTGAGTATCTAAAAAAGTCTCTTTACTCCTCTCTGGGCCTTAATTTTCTCATTTACCAAATGAGAGAGTTGGATGATAAGTTTTTCAAGGCTTCCTGCTGGGGCTGAAAGTAAATGGTTCCATGGGTTAATCTAGAATTTATTCAGTTGCTCCCTCAATCTCATCCTAAGGCTAATGCGACATTACAGACCAGTTGGGGAGGGTAGAAGTTTGATGGGGATTCTGGGAAGGTCATTTGGCCTAGGTCTGAAGTTCAAAAAGGGTTTTGGATTGAATGGATAAAACACTCTCACCACTGAGCTATGGGACAAGAGATCTGCCTTTGGAATCAGAGGACCTGAGTTCAAATCCTGACTTCCTACATACTACCCTGTAACATCAAGTCACTTAATCTCTCCTGGGCCCCAGTTTCCTCATTTGTAAAAAAAGAGTATTGGACTAGATGGCCTCTAAGGTCCCTTCCAAGCCTAAATCTACAATCCCACAAATGTCTTTATCAAACTCTGTATCTTTCTCTCTGTGTGACATTGCATGAAAATTGGATTTCCCTTTAATAATTAATGCATTTGAATATAAAAATTAAGTTGAAAAAATTGATAAACATATCCTGAAATTATATGTCCCTTATTTTTGTGCTTTTACACAGCCTACTGCATCCTACTGCAAAACACATACCTCCCCTCTCTTAAAAAACTTCCTTTCCCTCCTCCACATTTCACCTCTTCTAGGAAGGTGTTTCCTGAATTCAACAGATATACCACACCTAAGCCTTCATTTCTCTTTAATCAATTTCATGATCATAGAGTATGTCCTTTAGTAAATTAGAACTCCCTGAAGAAAGGAAACAGATTTCCTTTCTCTTCTGTTATCCCCCTACCCCCATACTTTCCGATCTCACTCCACTGCAGCAAACTTTCTGAAGGTTTCCGTTTTTAAGGACCCAGTCATTCTCCCTAGGTCTTGCCTTTTATTATCAGTCTTTAAGTCAGAGACTGCAATGATGCACAACAGAGTTACCTTGACACCAATTGCATCGTTCTCTTTCTCCTACCAAAGACTAAACTTTATTAGTCTCATCAGCATGGTGTGATGCAAAGAATGCTATATTTGGAGGCAGAGGACATTACATATAGTTCGCAGCTCTTCTACTTTCTGTCTTTCTGATTGTAGGCCAGTTACATAGATCTACTTATCCAATCCCCTCCTCCCTGATGACCTCTAGTCTCACATCTCCAACTGCCTTTCAAACATCTCCAACTAGATGCTCACTAGACCTCTTTAAATGCAACATATCCCAAACTGAACTCATTATCTTTTCCCCAAACCCTCCTTCTTTCCAAATTTTCCCATTGCTGTTGAGGATGATACAACCCTCCCAGTATCCCAGGCTCCCAACCAAGGTGTCATCCTTGATCTCCACTTTCTCCCATTACCAAAGCCTGATGATTTTAATTTTGCAACATTTCTCAAATACTCAAACTTCTCTCCTCTGACACTGACACTGCCTTGGTACAGGAGGTCATCACCTCATGCCTGGACTATTGCAACATGGTGCAATAGTCTATCTGCCCCATGTCTCTCTCCAATCTAGTCTATCCTCCATTGGAAGAGTGATTTTCCTAAAGTGCAGGTCCTACCAGGCCACCCCTCTACTCAACAAACTCTAGTAGCTTCCTCTCACCTCCAGGATTCAATTACAAATTCTCAGATTGGCCTTCAAAGCCCTTCGTAACTTAGCCTCTCCCCTATCTTTCCAGTCTTTTTACATCTTACCTTATACTGCCTCCCCTGTTCCACTCTACCCTGAGTACTCTTCAAAATAGTAACACTGGCCTTTTTGACATTCTCTGAACGAGACTTTCCATCTCTTGACTCCAGGTATTTTTTCTGGCTCTCCCTCATGCCTAGAACATTCTTCCTCCCTCTCTCCCTTCCTGGCTTCCTTCAAGGCTCAATCCCAACTTTTACAAGAAGTCTTTCTCAATCCTTCTTAATTCTAATACCTTCCCTCTGTTGATAATTTCCCATATATAGCTTGGTTGTACACATTTGTTTACATGTTGTCTTCCGATTAGATTGTGGGCTCCTTGAGGGCAGGGGATGTCTTATGTCTTTTGTTGTATCCCAAATCTTAGCATAGTGCCTAGCACCAAATAGACATTTAATAAATGCTTTTTAACTGATGAATCCCTGACCTTCAGGAGCTCTTTATCTGAGATCCATGGATTCCTAAGGTGCTCAGGGGGAGGGGGGGAATGATCATTCAGAAATATTTTGTTATCTATTTCAATAAAAGTGCTTTCCTTTCCAATCACTAGGTATGTTATTTTGTGCATTTAAAAACATCCTTTTGGGAAGGGATTCTTAGACTTCCCTATGTTTACCAAGGGTTCATGACACAAAAAACACCAAGAACCCCTTGAGGGACAGCTGGGTGGGGCAGTGGATAAAGCACTGGAGCCTTG
Organism: Potorous gilbertii; assembly: GCA_028658325.1. NCBI lineage: Eukaryota > Metazoa > Chordata > Mammalia > Diprotodontia > Potoroidae > Potorous > Potorous gilbertii. The sequence continues at coordinate 546,167,135 of CM053770.1, forward strand.
GAGTCAAAAGGGCTTGAATTTAAATCCAGCCTCAGACACTTGACACTTACTAGCCTTGGAGCCATAAAGACCTGGATTTAGGTCCTGATTCTGAGAAATACCAGTTGGTATACTGAAGGTAACTTATGTAACCTCCCAGTACCTCTAGAGCACTTGCTAAGTCTGTAAGTTATGAAAGAATTGCTGATCTGCATCTGTGAGAGAGGTCCCCACTTGCATGAAATTCTAGATCCCAACAGGATTAAAAAAAATACCACTATCTATTTCAAGAAGTCATGGTAATGAAAAAATATTATGAGAAGCATAAGCCCAATCTACAGGTGAGCTAGTGTTTGGGCAAGCACATGGTATAATGGAATGAACAGGGGAAGGGGAGTCAGGAGATGGGTTCAAATCCTACCTGTCATCTCATAGCTGTGTCCTTGGGTGAATTGCTTCACTTCTCTGGCACCAGTTTTCTCATCTGCAAAACATGGACAATTATATGTGTACACCTACCACACGGGATTACTGTGATGTCCAAACCCTGCCTGAGTGCTTTTATTTTCTTATGCTTTCAGTACATATTATGGAGCAAAAGAATAAAATCTGTTTTAAACTTTATCGTTAATGTTTATAAACTTAAAATCACTCTGAAATGTGTTTGTGCTTATTATTGTATATATCATGACTACATATGACATTAAATATAGTATATATGTGTGTGTGTATATATATGTATGTATGTATGGTCACTACCAGTCCTGTTTTTCTATTGTTTTCCTTCTCTTCCTCCTTCCCTTTCTCTTTCACTGAAAGGAAAAATTATGGGGAGAGGAGAATTCTCTTTTGACAAGTGTCACTTGAGTTAAGAGACAGCTCTGTTTCATCAGGGGTTCCATTGCCTCCAACCCATCAGCTTCATTATCGCCATCAGCAAACACATTGATTCACTACTTCTGTGCTAGGGAGGTGGCAGAGATCTAGCCCTAGACCCATCTCTGAGGAGTTCCCGTTTTGATAAAGGAGACAGGGTCCCTTCTATTTCATAGCCTGATGAGTATACATCTCTGCTAACAAATGAAGCAGAATATTCCCCTCCCTGCCAAATGTATTAGTTTATCTTGTGTCTATGCCTGTACCTTGGATGCTTATATCCTTAACCCTTCCATTCTTCTAACTTAGGGATTCTTAATCTTTTTTGGGTCATGGACCCCTTTGGCAGTATCAGTGAAGTCTGTGGACCACCCTTCTCAGAATGTTTCAAAATAAATTAAACACATAGTATTATAAGGAAACCAATTGTACTGAAATAGTTTTCAAAATAGCTAAAAGAAAAAAAAAAGGTCACAGACACCTAGGTTAAGAATCCCTGTGCTTGACTGATTCCTTTAAACCCATTCTATTTATTTGGAAAACCTCTTTTCATTTCTAGTTCTTACTGTTGAAGTTGAAAGTTCCCCATAGGCAATGTAACTTCTGGCACTGGGACTAAGAGAGGACCTATTTTACATGCCCTTTTCCTAGTGGGATAGAGAGGAAGTATCAGTGGTCTAAACCTCTGGATACTGTCCAATAGACTGGCCTCCTGAGAGAACTGCAACCAACCCTGGAGGCAAGATTCCCCAAATCTTGCCTGCTCACAGCTTGGAGCCCCAAGATCCTGAGGGGGAAGGATGACACCCTTCCACTCAGGCAAGGCTGGTCCCCCATCTTGTTCTCACTGCCTCAGGTCAAAGAGGTCGGACAGCAGGCACCTCCGGTCTGGGCTTGGTATGGTAGCGGGGTGCTCACAATTAAAGGTATAATTGTGTGACCGGCAGGGAGGCTCAACTGATTGATTCATGACTGCTGATGATTGGCTTCACCTCTGCCACCATCCAGAGAGATTTTGCACCTGTGTCAAGGCAAGTGCAGAAAACCTAATTAGTCAGTTTGGTGCTTTATAATTAGGTCCTTTAAAATAATTCATAGGTGGTGTGAATAAGCCCATTTAGAAATCTATTAAGCATTAGGGGAAGTTGAACAGAGTCTTTGTAACTGTTTCTCTCTCTCTCTCTCTCTCTCTCTCTCTCTCTCTCTCTCTCTCTCTCTCTCTCTCTCTCTCTCTCTCTCCCTCTCCCTTTCTCTTCTTTTTACTCTATTTCTTTTTTCTCTCTCCTTTCCCCCTTCCTCTTTTCTTTCTCTCCCCTTCTTTTCCTTTCTCTCCCCTTTTTTTCCCTCCTCCTCCTCTCTTTGTCCCTTCTTTTTTCTTTGTTCTCCTCTTTTCTCTCTTTTCCCTTTATTCTTTCTCTCTTCCCCTCCTCTTCTCTCTCTGCTTCCTCCTCGTCTTTCTTTCTCCTCTTCTTTCTTCCTTTCCTCTTTTTTCTTTGTCCCCTCCTTTCTTTTCATCTTTATTCTTTCTCTCTTCCCCTCCTATTCTCTCTCTTCATTCTCTCTCCCCTCATCTGCTTTCTCTTGTTCCCTTCCTCTTCTTTGTCTCTTATTCTTTCTCTCCCCTTCCTTATTCTTTCTTTCTATATCCCCTTTCTCTCCATGTTCTTTTCTTTCCTCCTTTCTCCCTATTTTCTCTCTTCCTGTTTTCTTCTTTCTCTTTTCCTCTGCCCCTCTTTTATTTATTCCCCCACCTCTTCTTTTTCTTTCCCTTTTCTTCTTTCCCTTTCTCTTCCCTAGATTTAAACTCTCTTCTCTTGCTTCACTTTCTCCTTTTCTAGTCTCTTTGTAGAAGATGTGGTAGGCTTAAAATGGGGGCGGGAATCTTGGCAAACTATAATGAATCTAGTAATATTAGATTTAATGTAAAGTTTTATATTTGGGTTATAAAAGGCAGCTTTGCAAGTACAAAATGGGAGAACTATGGTCAGCCAGCCATTCATCGGAAGAAGAGCTGGGGCTTTCAGTAGACTGCAAAGTCTATATGAAGCATTAGCCCCCAAAGCTAACAAGTTAATGGACTCGTAAGTTTCATTAAGAGAAATGTACCATTGCAGGCTGGAGAGTGCTGATCACCCTGTTAGCCTTTGCCTACTCAGACTGCATCTGGACTGCTAGCTTCAGCTCTGGGTACCACATTTTGGGGAGAACATCGAAATGATGGTAAGCTTTCAGAGGGAGGAAACTAAGAATGGTAAAGGAACTCAAAATCATGACCTAAAAGGATAATTCAAAGAAACTGGGGATGTTTACCCTAGAAAAAAGAAGACAAGGTAGGCAATAACATGATGTTGATCTTCAAGTATCAGAAGGGCTTTTACCTGGAAGAAAGTTTAGACTGATTCTGTTTGACTCCAGAGAGCAGAACTAAAGGTAACGGAATAGGAGTTGCCAAGAAACCAATGTAGGCTTGATGTCAAGAAAACCTTCCTAATGAATAGAGCTGTCCAAAAGTGGGTTGGGCTGCTTCAGGAGGTGGTGAGATCCTTTTCACCACTGGGCTTCAAGGAAAGACCACCGGATGTGTCAATGGGATTCTTCTCATTGTGGTAGCTAGGATCTACAGTGACTGAAGTATTGAACTTGGAGTCAAGAAGAGCCAAGTTCAAATGTTACTTCAGATACTAGCCATGTGACCCTGGGCAAGTCACTTAACCTCTCTCAATCTCAGTTTCTGCAAAATGGAGATAATACTACCATTTACCTACTGGGGTTGTGGTGAGAATCCAATGAAGTAGCATATTTTATGTAAAGTTCTTTGCAAACTTGAAGCACTATACAAATGCTAACTACTATTATTCAGGTTTGAGTTGGACTAGCTGGCCTCTGCAGAACTTTAAACTTTTTTTCCTTTTTCTTTTTTTCTATCTATCTGTCTATTTTCCTTCTCTTTTCCTTTATATATCTCTACTCTATCCCTCTTCTCTCACCTCTCTTCCACATTCTTAAAGAATTATTTAAGATGCCACCATCAGGAAACCTTCCCAGCATTTTATCTTTTCCAGGCCAAATAGTCCAGTTCCTTCAACTAATCTTCTTATGGCATGATATTGACTAAACCTACTGTGAAGAAATGGTTTTTCTTTTACTATTGGTGGGAATTGTATGTGGCTATAATTATATGTGCATGGTGATAGTGATGATAGGAAGAAATGAAACCAAGGATTCATTCTGAAACTGGAGGAATGGGGCGGGGCAGGGAGGATGCTCCTTTCAAAAGTGGCAGACTGATGGTAGATAGGGAAGGAGGGTGGTTGGGTGGAGTACCATTGTTTAAGGTAGGATAGTCCAGGAGGATCACCAACTTTGAAATATGGGGAAAAAAACCCAGGAGTTCATTTTAATCAAATTTCAGAAGCTTAAACTAGCCTCTAGCCTCAACTGGGGCATTTTAAGATAAGATTTCTGGCAAGTCTGTTAACTTTGTTTTACCTTTATATCCTTAAGTGTTAGTGAAGTACTTTTGAAAAACCTGATATTTCTTTTTAAAACATTTTATTAAAATATAATTTTAAAAAAATTAACAGAAACTTATTTTCTTTCTGCCTACTTCCTATTCCATGAGGAAAAAAAAAGAAAAATGAAACTCTTGAAACAAATAGACATAGCCAAGCAAAACAAATTCCTAGATTGGTCATGTCCAAAAAAAATTATGTCTCAATCTGCCCTCTGAGTCCATCACGTCTTTGTCAAGAGATGAGTACCATGCTTCATCATGATCATTGCATTTACCAGAGTTCTTAAGTCTTTCAAAATTGTTTTTTTAAACAATGTTGCTACTGTATAGATTGGTTTTGCTCATTTCACTCTGCATCAGTTTTACAAATCTTCCCAGGCTTCTCTGAAACCACACACTTTATCATTTCTTATGGCACAATGGCATTCTATTCCATGTATCTACCATAACTTGTTTAGGCATTCCCCAAATGATAATCTCCCTTTAGTTTCTAGTTCTTTGCTATGACAAAAAGAGCTGCTATAATTATTTTTGAACATATAGGCCCTTTTCCTTTGATCTCCATGGCATACCTGACTTCTTTCTCAGAGGCACTAACACATAGAGAATATGAAACAATCCAAAGTAATGAATAAGGCATTTGGGTTCAAATCCTGCCTCAGATATTTGCTAGCTGTCTGACCCTAAAGTCACTTAATCTCAATCTCTCTCTCTCTCTCTCTCTCCTCTAAGATTCCTTCCATTTCTAAATCTATAATTCAGTTAATTAGAATATCCTGGAGATATAGGTGTATGTAAGGAGATGAAGAAAGGGCTGCTACTCCAAAAGTTTTGGGGGTGCTGACCAGTACAAAGTAAAAAAGGAAGGAAATGACAGGTAGAACCTAGTCTATCTAGTCTCTTTCCTGCCTGGGTTTCCATTTCCTTAGATAAATTTGATTCTGTTCTTACTGAATTCCACTGAAGTCATACCTCAGTTTTTATAATTGATGTGTTCCTGTAGTAGAAAGAGCACTAGTGTTGAAGTCCAGAAGCCTGAATTTTAATCCTGACCCTACCACTTAAGGACATATGACAGTGGACAACTTTTCCCATCTATAAGATAGGGTGATCATTTTAGGTAGCTTCAACCAAGCTGGAAAACTTTCCAAGGACTGTATGATTGGATGACTGATTGATTGATTGATATGTATATTTGCAAACACCAGCCTGGCTAAGATTGGAGAGTCTCATCAGCAGGTTGGCCCCTAGGTGATATTGGTTTTTGATCTTCAAGTAATTCTTGAAGACTTTCCACTAAGTCATAGTAGTTATAATCTGCACTTGTGTAGAAGTTACTGGTTACTGACGAAATCACAAGTCACTGCAGTATGTGTTTTCACTGCCTACCTTATAAGGCTGTTACCAAATTGATAGAGAGATAGAAAATAGACAAACAGATGGATAGAATTTATATAGCACTTTAGAGTTGGTAAAGTGCTTTACGAATATCACCTCATTTCCCTTCCTTATCCTAGATGCTACTATTATCCTTATTTTACAGATGAAGAACCTGAAGCAGACAGGAGTTAAATGATCTGCCTAGAGACATATAGCTAATAAGTGTCAGAGGCTAGATTTTAATGTAGGTCCTTTTGACTCCTGGTCCAGCATTCTATCCGTTGTGATAGACAGACAGACAGATAGACAGACAGACAGACAGACAGACAGATAGATAGATAGATAGATAGAATGAAATGAAGAAGTTTTGGAGGTGCTGACCCCCAAATAATGAAAGTGTAATGTAAGCAATTGAATTTCCTGGAAAGGCACTGGTAAACCCTCCAGGTTTCACAGGTATACAACAATAAGGTCAGAAGAAGAGCTCTGTAGACCTTCAGTTTGGTAGATAGTCTAATACCTCTTCTTTCCCACACTTTCCTTTGGAGTCTCCCAAACATTGAGCTATTTCTTGTGATGTGTACATCAACCTCATTACCAGCAATGATTAAGAGAGGTATCCGCCTGTGATTGTCATAGGACAATTGATTTCCTTCACCTTGGACAATGGAGGTATCTTTGAACTCCTGGGGGGGATAACCTCATCTTGCCACATAACCTGGAAAATATCAGTCACCTTTTGTATGAACAGTGGACCTCCTGCCTTGTGAATCTTGGCTGGAATAGAATCAGCACTAGGTACTTTGCCACATGAAAGGAGCCAAATGGCTTTAACTGGAAGTTCAGCTAGAGAAGGATTGACTTCAACTCAAAGCATGCAGTCAATGACTTCAGCATTGATAACAGTCTGTGGAGAACACTATTGAAACGTTCAGTCCATCTCTCCAGGATCGTGTCTTTATTACTAATCATTGTGACTCCATCAGCACTGAGTAGTCGAGATGCACCATAGGTCTTGGACCCATAAGTAGCCTTCAGGGCATCATAAAAACACTTTATATTGTTATTATCAGCATAAAACTGAATTTCATCAGGCTTCTTACTGAGCCAAGCATTCTGAATATCTCTAAGCTTCTCTTGTACTTGATTTTTGATGGAGTTAAATACTACCTTCTTAGAGATGGATGAACTTTCCTCCTGTGGAGTTCTCGTTTTTCATTTAGCATCTTCTGAATTTTCCCATAATTTTTATCAAGCCAGTCTTGGTGTTTTCAAGTGTTCCAGCCCAGATGAGTAAATACAGTGCTGTACAACAAGTCTCTGAAAGCTAGCCACTTCTTTCCTGTTCCACTGTTGCCAACCATGTGTGTTAGCTCAGTTTCCCCTCCAAGTTATCAGTGAAGTGTTTTTACTCAAAGAAGAGTTCTAATCTGTTGTCATTAAGTCTTCCAGTAGTCATCTTGCTTGTGGGCTACCACTTTTGTTGAATTCAATTATTTGACTTGGAGAGGATGTCTATGATCAATCCATCACTCTGCATTACACATAACCTTTATCACTCACATCCTGTCTTCTTCTTCTCTTCTCTTTACACTAACATAGTGTATTAAATGCCAGTGTTTGCTGTGAGGGTGCATCCATGAAGTCTTACTGAGTTTAGGTAGATGGAAGACTGTTGGTGATGACAAGGTCATGAGATGCACACATCTTCAACAGCGAGTGACCTAATTACTGTTGCTGTTTCTGACTATTCCTCCCAAGAACTCCCTGCCACATCTGGTAGTCTGATTATTCTTGAATTAAAGTCACACAGAATTATAAGCTTGTCTTCTTTCAGCACATTGATGGTGAGGTCCTGCAGGTCTTCATAAAATTATTCTTTGACCTCATCAGGGTTTATCATAATGAGACCATATGTACTGAAGATGGTGACCTGGCACTTTCCTGCTAGTGGCAATAGCATTGTCACAAGCCTGTCATTCACTCCTTTTTGTAGGCATACAAGCTTGTTTACTAGATCAGTTTTGATTGCAAAACCACCAGCTTCACAGTAGTCCTCTTCACTGCAGTCACGCCAGAAAAATATGTATCCAGTTCTGACTTCAGTAGGCTGGCCTTCGTTAGCCATCCTTGTTTCACTCAGGGCTGCTTTTTGGATGTGAGTTCTCTTGTGAGTTCTCTCACAAGAGCTGTTTATCTTTCATGTTGTCCATAAGCATGTGCACATTTCACATATTGATGATGAATAGAATCATCTTTGCAAAACTTTTTGTATATTTGTGTGTGTGTTTTGACTTCTGAGTGAGATCCCAGCCTGCCACAGTAAGCAGACCAAAGTTGGGTAAAGTAGACAATTTTTAGGGTACTTTTTCTACCTCCTTCCTCATTCCAGGAAGTGAGCAGTACAATACTTCAAAACAGCTGCTCAGATACCTAGGGAACTACTGAATCCCATCGCTGCTTCAGTTCAGCAAGAAGACAATCTTATGGTCAAGGGTGTTTGTGTATATCATTGTGATTACAGCTCCCCATGTATCCGTACTTGCTGCTTGATCACTTCCTGGTCACCAGGACTTTGAGGCAGGTAAAACTGATAAAATGGTATGGGTGACGTCTTTTAATTTGCACGTAAATTGAATATAAGTGAGGCAGACTTAGGTAAAGTCATTGGCCTCATTCTCTCTTCCAGAGTCATCAGAGTTCAGTGGCAAGATAAAGTCAAGACAATTGATGATGACTTGGGATGCAGTGAATGACCTTGGCATCTTCGATATCTAATTAAGCTCTAAACACTCCACAGAGCCTGTATCTATACATCTATTCATGGCTGTTGGAACAAATTGTTCTCATCCACCCATTCTGATGAGGGAAGTTTTCATATGCTTGGAGCAGACACTCCTCTACCTCACCAAAGATTTGAAGCCTGTTGATTACCCTCAACCTGGCTTAACCAGTCTGCTGAGATGGTTTTACTGGATGTAGCCATAGAACATGCTACAGTTTCTTGGAGCCACAGGTGAATCAAGTGGATCCTAAAAGTGGATGAGCAGCTCTGAGCAGCCCTCATACTGGAGGCATTAGTCTTCCTTGAACATGTCTTACATATCTATAAATAAATAAGTAAATCTAAAGTTCACACAAAGTAATACATAATAATTTCAAGAGATTTAGAGAACTAACAATGGACATCAGAAAAGTCCTCAAGGAGGATGCTATCTGAGCTGAGCTTTGAAGGAAGTCAAGGATTCTTTTGGGTTGGGGTGGAAAACAGATCACATTCCAGACCTGGAGAACCACTTGTGCAAATGTCTAATGATAGAATATTATGTTTGAGGAAAAGGAAGGAAGGAAAGAAGCACTAAATAAGCCCCTGCTATTTGCCCAGTATTATGCTAAGTGGAGAGATGGGCATAGAGATCTATGACTCATCTGCATATAGATGATAATTAATCATTCAACCCTTGAGAGCTGCTAAGATTACCAAGAGAAAGAAATAAGAGAAAGAACAAAAGGTCCAGAACAGAGCCTTGAGTTTCACTCACATTTAAGGTGTGAATTATAGATAATGAAGGCAACTAGGTTGTGCTGTGGATAGAGAGCTGAGCCTGGAGTCAGGAAGACCTGAGTTCAAATCCAACATCAGACACTTACTAGCTTTATGGCCCTGGGCAAACCTTCCAATTCATTCTGTTTGACTCTGTTTCCTCATCTGTAAAAAAATGAGCTGAAGAAGAAAATGGCAAACTACTCCAGTATCTTTGCCAACAGAACCACAAATAGGGTCCCAAAAAGTCAGACATGACTGAATAGCCACAAGTGTGCACAATGATTCATTGAAGGAATAACTAGTCAGGTAGGAAGAGAACTGGGAGAGAGCAATGCCATAAAACCCAGAGCAGAGAGAGTATCCTAGAGGAGAGATTAGTCAAAAATGTCAAATGGTCTAGGGAGATCAAGAAGGATAAAGAATGAGAAAAGGCCATTGAATTTAACAATTACAAGACCATTGGAAACTTTGGAAAGAAGGGTTTTAATAAAGTGAAGAGACCAGATGTCAGATTGCAAGGAATTGAAAAATGAATGAGTAGAGAGGAAGTTGTAGCATGAGTTTAGAGACTTTTCTCCTAGGAGTCTGGCTGTGAAGAGACAAGATATAGGATGATAACTTGAGGGGATGATCAGTCTAGTGAAGTGCTTTTTTAAAAGAATGGGGCATGTTTTGAGTAGAGGTGATATGATCAAACATGCTTTAGTAGTATCTAGCAGCCATATTGACTAGTAATATCAATCTAGGAACCAGGTTGTACTGGAGAAGGGAGAAATTAGAAATTAGTCAAGGAGATCATTTAGAATACTATTGTAATAGTCTGGGTTAGAAGTGGCAAGTACCTAACAAGGCTGAGTAAGAGAAAAGGCTGAATGTGACATAGGAAGGATTGACAAGACTTGACAACTGATTGGATATAGAGGAAGGATAATCCAGAATGAATCCAAGAATGTGAACTGGGTGACCAGAAGGATGGTATTGCCATCAACAGAAGTTGGGACATTAGGAAGAGGGATGGATTTTGGGAGGGGAAAAAATAAGTTCTGTTTTGAATATGTTTAATTTGGAATATTAAAGAGATACAGATAAAGTAGGACTGTAATTTGGAAGAGATTGCTCTGGATTTATAAATTTGGGAGTCATCTATGTAGAGATAATAACTGATCTCATTGGTTATCTGCCATGTGTATGGTACTATGCTTGCTGATGGAGTTATAAAGACAAAAATGAAATCATCCCTGACCTCAAAGGAGCTTTCATTCTGGAAGTGGAATAATGTAACAACAAAATACCCTCTGTTTCCCTTTCTATGATCATTTGGAATGTAAATTCCTTAAGGATAGAGGTTTTGTTTTGTTTTTTGCCTTTTTTTTGTATCTCCAGAACGGATCATAGCACATAGTAAGTGCTTGATAAGTCCTTATTGATTACCCTCATCAATTAGGGCACCCCCTGATGTAGTGCAAGTTGCTAACTATCCATACCTGTTTTTCCTTTGTCACTCTTCGTCTTCTAGATCCCTCTGATAGGCAGTTCAGTAGATAGTGTTGGGTTGGTAATCCAGAAGTTCTGGGTTCAAATATAGTCTCATATATTCACCAGTTGTATAATTCTGGGCAAGTTATTTAATCTGTCTCAGTTTTCTCATCCGACAAATGGGGATAACAATTCGTTCTACTTCCCAGGGTTTTTGAGAGGCTAAAACGAGATACTATTTGTAAAGCGTAAAACATTACATGAATTCAAGCTATTGTTAACGTTATTATCCTGTAAATTCACCTATGCACTCAGGAAGGGTGGTCTTCCTTTAATTCTCTTGACATTTTGTGACCACCACTGAAGCATGAGGGTTGTCCATCCGTCATCACTTGGTTTTATTACACGACCAACCCACCTCCTTTTCCAATAGTACATCTTTCAGATGACACTCTTTATACTACTCTCCAGTCTAGTTCTTTGTTGATAATATGTTGCAGCCAATATTAATAATTTTTGTAAATGGAATCTTGTTTTTCCAGTGATTTACTATCACTTCCCGGAGATCTTCTGAAATGAGAAAATTTATGTGTAAAGAACTACATAAATGTAAAGTGCTGTTGTTTTCATAATTACTGATCTTTGATGGACAAAAGGTCACTCCCTCCCCACCCCCAACCCCAGCCAGCTCTTATCATTCTCCCCACCCCCGTACATAAGTCAGGTTCCTTAAGTCAAGCATTTAAATGTATCAGACAAACTCTATGATTTAAAGGAATCTTGTGGTGGATTCTTTTGAATAAATAATAATGTAATATCACTATTAGGATATATACATACACACAGAAATCTATCTCTACAATATTACATCTACATATAAAATATAGGTGTGTGTGTGTGTGTGTGTGTGTGTGTGTGTACAACAGGGTTTCCAAAAACTTATACATTTGAAATTGTTTCTAGCTTGACTCATTCTTGTACAGATCCAGCTAGGCCATGCATAATTATGTTCCCTGAAGGATAAAATTAGTGTTGCAGCTTGGGGATTCAAGGGTTAAGGGGAATGGTATGCATATAATCAGTATAATCAAGTTCACTGAATGGCCCAGTGAGTAAAATGATGTGAACAACTTCACATGTGACTCTAGGGCCATTGGATGAAATTGTGTACAAGAATGCTGAACTAGGAGTTAGGAGACTTGTGTTCGAATCTTGCCTCAAATACTCCCTGGATGTATAACCATGGACAAGTCATTTCATCTTTCAGGATCTCAGTTTCTTCATCTGTAAGATCTAGTTAGGAATACTACCTAAACCCCAGGGTTGGCACAAGGAAGACATTTTGATATGTATAGATTTTCCTGGGTTGTATGAATGCAAGTTATTATTTCTTTATAGTCCTGAATGCTATCTCCACCTGAGGTCATTAAGGATCCAGGCACTGAGTCAAGGAGTTCCAAGCTTATACCCATGAATCTGGAAAAGCATCCAGGGTAGACATGGGCTAATGTTCACACATCCTCCATAGAAACTAATTTAAAGGAGAGGTAGAAGGCATGCTAGACTGTTCTGTGACATTTGGAAGCTAGGGTAATCTGTGGTATTTTTGTGATTCTAAAAGTATTTCATTTCTTTTTCCCATGATCAAAATTTGTTGATTCTAATAGATTATGTCCTATTCTTCCCCATATATATGTCACTGAATTGAGGGCAAGAAAGAGAAGGATGCCCCAGCAGCCCATGGTTGGAAGTTTTCACCAGGCAAGAGAAAAAAGGAACAGAGATCTACATTCAAGGAGCAGTCACTGTAGCACAAGAAAGGGTGACTGCACTGGGGACTTGCAGAATCTAGGGCATGGACCAAATGAAATATTGATTTGGGGGCAAAGGGAGCATTATGCTCACCAGGTCATTGACATTCTGCCTATGTGCCTAAAGACAAGAGTACATATAAAACAGTGCATGTGTGTATGGGCACAATGAAGCTTGTCCACATATGATCACACACACACACTAGCTAGCACATGATCCTCCTTTTCTAACCCCGACTGGGGTGTGTGTGGGTAGGGGGGGAGTGGGGATTGCTGGTGGCAGCACGGTGCCCGGGTGATGGATGAAGGGGGTGGAGGTGACTTTCCCAAGGGAAGATTACAGGCTGGCAGCTATGATTTGTCTCCCCTGTTTCTGTCCTATTGCTGGGTCCCATCATGGAATCATTCATTACTGAGACTACTGTAGGGTGGGGGCTAAAAAGTATACCCTCTCTCTCAAGAGAAGCTCTCATTCTAAGCCCAAAGCCCTAATATCAGGTTACTTTTCAGCCTTGTAGAGAAATTAGGGGAGAGGGACTAGGCTGCCAGACTTAACCCCTTGTGGCATGCTTTTGTGCATAGGGCACAATTTGCTGCCCTGAGGCGGCCGTGATGGAGGAGGTGAGTCTGAGGGTGGGTGAGGGAAGAGAACCATACAACTGTGGGAGGCCAGTGGTGGCTTAGGTGGGTGTGGATAGTACTGCTCATCTGTTTCTTTATGGAGGGGTCTTAATTAACCTGAACTTAAAGAGTTCAAGGTAAGGGTACCTTCCTCTGTCTGGAGGATAAGACTTTCCCACATCCCTGAGCAAGATCCAACAGAAGCTGCAAGTCTCTTAGTATAGCCCTCTTTCTTGTTCTGCAAACTCACTGCTTTAACGGTGAATCTCTGTTTAACATGAATCTCTGTTCTTTTCCTTTCTAGGCTGATGAGAACTCCCATCATGCATTGCTGTGGCACCCTCCACTGTTCTACTTTCTCTTTCTTGCACCCAATTCTGTGAACATGTATGTGTGAGAGTGAGTGGAACATAACATAAGTGGGTTTACTGGTGAACCAGTGATGGAGACATGGCAAACAAAGAGGCTTGAATAGATGCTCTAGTCCATTTTGGTCTACTATGTGTGATTTTTGGTGCAGGCAGATTAAAGTTATAGAGAGAGGTGGAAAAGGAGAAAAGAAAGGAGAGAGAGAGAGATGGATGAAAAGAATGGAGGAGAGAGAAGGTGAGGGAAAAGAAGAGTATAAGGGACTGAGAAACCAAGGAAGAAGGAGAGAAAGAATAAAGAAATATGGCACATCTATGGAAGGAGGGGAGAAAATAGAGGATGTCGAGGGAGCAATGGGAGAAGGACAGCTTAGCTCTGGGCGAGGGGAGGGAGATTGAGGGCTGCATCCCAGCAGGCATCAGAGAAGAGGAATAAGTCATAAACAGTGTGGGGGCAAAGGCCAAATATAGACTGATGGCTGCATTGTTCCCTGAGCCTGTGAGGGGGACCCTGGTGGGGGCTCCAAGCTGCTTAACCCTTCCCTGCCCAACCCCTCTGACAGGCAATCGATGGGGTGGAAGTAGGGAGTGAGGAGATCTTCACCGTTGGGGGTGCTGGGGAAAAGGAAACGATACTGTGCACAATTTCTCAGTGTCTGAGCCAGGGGCTTGTTTCATGTTTTGAGTGGTGGGGGAAAGAGATTTTAGAGTCTTTTCTCCTCCCTAGCTCCAGCAATTTTGAGGGTGGGGGGTGGGATTAAGTATGCTCTCTCCTTCCTCATATAACTTCTGTCATATTTATTTGGGTAGTTATCCTTCCTAATAGATGGTAAGTTCCTTGAGAGAAGAGGAGTACTGTTGTTTCATCTTGTATTTCATTGCCTGAGAGGTGGAATGACATAATAGGTAGAAGAATGGCCTCATAGGAAGGCCTGGGTTCAAATCTGCCTTATACTGACTGTATAATCTTGGACAAGTCACTTAATCTCTCAATGCATCTCAATAACATTTTCATTGCAGAACAGCTTGTGAGCTGCATTGTTAGAGAAAATTTCTCTATTGCTAATATATTATACTGATGAAACCACAGGTCTACTCTCCACTTTACTCCCCCCACCCCACAACCCTCCAATATCTCCAGGGGTTAAAGCAGTGCTTAATAAACGTTAGTTAAAGTGAAGTGAATTTCTCCCACTAATAGAATCCTTCAATTCTCTGAATGACAGTGTTTCCTAGGAGGAATCTGAAGAAAAAATCCATTAGTAACAATAAGCAAGTAATATATAATAATATGGGAGCTGTGGATAGAGAGCTGGTTCTGTAGTCAGGAAGCTTCATCTTAGTGAGTTCAAGTCTGCCTCAGACATTTACTAGGTATGTGACCCTGGGCAAGTCACTTAAACCTGTGTACCTCAGTTTGCTCATCTGTAAAATGAGCTGGAGAAAAAAATGGCAAACTACTCCCATATCTCTGCCAAGAAAACCCCCTGGGGAGAGGTCCACTGAATCATGAAGATTCACACAGGGCTGAAACAACTGAAGAACCAATACAGTAATGCCCCATGAATGTCATTGTTGTCATCTTATATAGAAGACAATGGGAAATATTTCACTTTGAAATGAATTTGCCAGTGTAGTAGAAGGAGTACTGAATTTGGAGTTGGAAGACCTTAGTCTAAATCCCAGCTCTGCTCTTTACTACCTGTGTGGTCTTGAGCAAGTCACTAGACATCTGTATCTCATCAATAAAATGAGAGGGTTGCACAAAGGTCCCTCCAGTGTAGATCTATGCTCCCATGTACCTATAAGCTCAGAAAGTCCTATGTAGGATGTAGGAAGAGATGGGAACTGGAGAGAGTTTATGTTTCTTTGGGTCTTCAGAATCTAAGCTTCTGGAACTAAGAATTGTAGCACCACGGACAGGTCCAAGATACCACCTCTCCTGAACACCTAAGGAATACTTTCAAAATATATACAATTAACACTCTTTCTATCCATTATCTTATTGATCTTCATAACAACCTGGTAAAATTAGTAGTATAAGTATTACTGTCTCCATCTTACAGATGCAGAAACTAAGATTCACAGTTGTGATTTGCCCGAGGTTAGACCTGCCAGGTCTGAGCCAGCAAGCCAGCACTTGAATTGGTAGTGTTATGGATTCAGAGCTGGAAGGGAACTTAAAAGTCATCAAGTATACCCCTCCACTCATTTTACAACTGGAAAAACTGAGGCCCAGAGAAGTTAAATGACTTCCCTAAGACCCCACCTTCCCAAGCAAAGATTTGCACTCAGGTCCTCTGATGCTAAAAGTCCAGCGTGCCTTTTACCACACCACAATGGGCTCCAAGGAGAACTTTCTCTTTGGGCTTAGTAGTGGCAGAGGGGAGGGGTTTGTGGGGGATGCATTACCTAGGCTTTTACTGAATATTCTGGAAGGTGTGTGTGGCCTCATTACTACCCTAGGAAAATGGGAACAGGGCATCAAGCCTGCTCCCCCCGCCCCCCCGACCCTTAGTCCCTTACTAGAGTCAGCTTGGCAGAGTCTGCCAGGAAACTGCATGAGCCCTTCTTTCATTAACCTCCAACTCCCTGTACCCCAAATCCCATTTCTATTTCCCTAGTCAAGACAACCCATCCAGTCTTCCCCTCCTCAATTTCCCATGTAAGAGGTAGGGAAGTGGGGGTGGGTGGAATTCGACCCCCATCAGCTGTTCCCGGCTGCCTGTGCACGCGCTCCAGCTTCCCGCACCGATGATGTATAGACTGACAAAAGGCTTAATGCTGTGAATATATAAGGCATCGAGGCCTGGGCGGTGGAGGGTGACAGCTGCCCTTTAATGTTGGGCTTCTTAAAGATCATGGTAGAGTTCAGGAAGTATAGTCATGAGGTTTAATGATTTAATGGGGACGACTGGGGAGCAAAAATAGTTACTGCACCCTGGGGAAAAGTGACTCCTCATACATATTACTTTAGCCTAATGGCCTATAACGCCCTCCCCCCTGTGCCTGCGGGGGGAGTCACGCTACATAGACGCTGTAATACCGAATGGCCTGATTAAATGCATATTAAACAATACTAAATTGGGGAAAAAACGGAGACATCGGAGCTAAGTGTATTTATTCTGTTCTTGGGGGAAAGTTGTGGCTCTTTCTGAGTTAATGGGAGGGGACTTCCTCTCCTTCTTCCCTCAAAAGATGAAACCTGACTGTCCACCCTGTTCATGGCTATTGAATCCCCCACCTCATTTTCTGGGAGGGGATGATAGAGTCAAGTCCTCCTTTCCTCCAACATAAAAGAGACTCTGGGGAGGGGGATGTGAGGTTTAGGGGAGGCAAGGGAATCATAGGAAGGCAGTGTGGTGATATTGGAAAATAACACTGAACCTGAAGTCAGGAGATCTGGATTCAAGTTCCATTTTTGTCACTTACCATCTGTGTGACTTTAAGGAGTCACAACTCCTCTGAACCTCATCTTCCTCAGTGGTAATGTGGGAGATATGTCCTTTCTACCCCCCCAGAGTTCTGAGTATAAAATGAACTAATTCATTTAAAATCCTTTGTAAATATAAAGTAGTAGTAGTAGTAGTAGTAGTAGTAGTAGTAGTAGTAGTAATAGTAGTAGTAGTAGTAGTGGTAGTAGTAGTAGTAGTAGTAATAGTAGTAGTAGTAGTAGTAGTAGTTGTTGTTGTTATTGTTAGGCATCCTGAAGTCAAAGAATAACAAGATGAATGCTGAATAGTTCCCAGTGTCCCCATATGGACACTGAATATACAACCTAATATGGCTGCATTTATTCACAGTATCTTGGAATTAGAGTTGAAAGGGACCTTAGAAGTCCTCTAATCAAATGCCTTCATTTTATAGAGGGGTAAATTTCAATCCAGAGGAGAGGAGTGACTTGTTGAAGGTCACAAGGATTTGAACTCAGCTTCTCTCATTTCGAAGCCAGCTCTCTGTCCACTGCACCAAGCTATTCTGATCAGTCATGTACAAAAGGAGGTTTTTTCCCCTGTGGTATCCTGGGATCTATTTGGGACTCTTGGGGACATCCGCTTTCCAGGACTTCTAGAAAGGGATAGATTGGACACCTGGGGTGAGTAATGCCTTGAGTGCACAAGTAACAGAAAATGCTCATTTTGCTGATTTTATACCCTGGACTTGTGTTGTTAATCATCCTGAGAGAGTTAAAACTGCTTTCCCCTTAAAGCCTTTCCTGAATCCCTTATTTCTGGGAATCTCTCTCTCCTTGAATCTCTCATATTCATAAATTGTCCTCTCCTATGTTATTATAATATGCAACTAGGTGGCATAGAGAATAGAGCTCCCAACTTGAAGTCAGGAAAACCTGAGTTCAAATCCAGCCTCAGACACTTAATAGCTGTGTGACCCTGAACAAGTCATTTAACTCAGTTTCTTCATTTGTAAAACGAGCTGGAAAAGGAGATAGCAAGCCAGTATTTTTTGCCAAGAAAACCCCAGACAGGATCACAGAATCAGACACAATTGAAATGACAGATCAGCAACAGTCCTATAATACAACTGGCATTGTAGTTATATTCATATATCTAATCCCTCACTTCACTAGATTGAAAACTCCTTCAGGGCAAGAAACATGTCTTGTTTCTTCTTTTAATCTCTTCTCTCCCCTAAAACATTGCATCATACAAAATGGGTATTTAATAAATGAGTATCAAATGAATGAATAAATAGTGTGCAATCTAGTTCATCCTTCCCTCATCCCTAGCAGGGCTGAGTGAGTTCCAAAGTTGCACTCACCTGAGAGAGGGATTTAATGCATGTTGTATAATGCTGTTTGTGTAATGTATAATGCTGTTTGTATTGTTTGGGAAGGATTTGTGGGGGAAAAATAGGAAAAAATCATATTTTAAAAGTCTGCCACCAATTTATTAAATTAAATTAAATATAGCTACATATATGTTCCAGTACCAGATAAGAGGATATATGGATAGAACACTGGCCTTGGATTCAGGAAAACCTGGATTCAAATTCTGCCTCAAATACTGACTAGCTGTGTGACCCCAGAGAAGTCATTTATCTCTTTCAACTTCCTTATCTGTATACTAAGGATAATATCATACCTACCTCCAGGGTGTTTGTGAAGGGCAAACAAAACAATGCAGGTAAAGCAAAACCTTACTTGAAAACCTTAACGTCCTATATAAGTATGAACTATCATCAGATATTTTCCCCTGCCAGGACCTCATAGCTCCCTACTTCTCAGGACACAAGAAGTCCGTTCTATAAAATGGGGATAATCATTCCATCTACCTCAAAGGGCTATTCTAAAGATCAAATGGAGTAATATATGTAAGACATTTTGCAAACCTTAGAGTGCTATATAAATACCAGCTATTATTATTTTTGCTGTTGTTTTCTACATCATCCTACTGTTCTCTTTCCCTAGCATCATTGATGAATTGGCCTTTGAAGGAGTAATTATTATATTTATTATTATTTAAATTATTTTGGTATTTTCTGATTATGAATATTGCTAGTTTTCATTTATAATGGGTGTAACTTTTGTAAGTAAAATAAATAATAAATTTATTATTAAATAAATGCATAATAATTAGGTGAAATGTGAACACCTATTGTGTGCATAAAAATAGTCCCTTCCCTCAAGAAGCTTACATTTATCTAGGGAAAGCATATATACAGTTAAGTAAAATTAAAAACAAATGATTTTTAAAAAATGTCTACCTGTAATAATGAAGCATATGTGATATGTGGGGAAATGCCCCTTACCTGTTTACCCTCCCTCAATGATTTAGGATCATATATCATAGAATCTTAATGCTGAAAAACCCTAAAAGGTCACATAGTTCAACCCCCTCATTTTACAGAAGAAGAAACTGAGGCCAAGGGAAAGAGCGTAGCTTGGCCAAGTCACCTAGGGAGTTAGCAGCAGGGTCAAGACTTCAAGCACCCAAGTCTCCTGATTGCTCCATGAAGAGTCCTTTCTACCACACCTTGCTGCTGCTCTAATTCCAGGGAGAGAAAAAGGTCATGAGGCAAAATGCCAACACCCCCTCCCACTCCCTGCTTGCATGGTTTCCCCATATTGTGCAGTCACCTTGTAGGCCAAGTGATGGGCAGGGGAGTGAGCCGGACCTGCCTCCCAGGGTCCCAATAGATCACTGCCTCATGCCAACCTCACTCCTCCCTCTATCTCCCCTAGCAGAACCTTCCTCCACCTCCCGCTCCCAAGTCGCTGACGCTCTTGGATTTTCCCGCTGCCACGTTCCACCCTGAGCCATGTCTTCTAGTATTTTGCTTTCAAATTGTGTCTCCTGCCATTCGTGCCGCATTTAAAATGCTAACAGTACAGAATGTCATTTACAGAACCGGGGCGTTTGCTCCGGAAAATTAATTTGACTTATTCCTTCTGCCTGTTCCTATCTCCAGGCCAATATTATGCTACTCATTCTACAAGAGTAATACTTAATGAATAGGACTATTAATAATGTCAAGGTCCGCGGGGGCCTGGCGGGTAACGGATAGGCGTAGACGGGAAGGAACCCATCACCTGACTCCTGGTTTAATGTTCCATGAAAATATCAGCCAGTGCAGTGTAATTATGGGGCAGAGGAGAGGCGAGGCAAGCGGACAACGGCCTGGAGTTTCTTAAATATTTTTCAAATTAGCTGATGCTTTCTCTTTTTGGGTGGGGGGAGAGGTTGAAGGAGAGGAAGGTTTCCACTCCTTTTTTAGTTCCCATCTTGGTCTAGAAGGGGGCTTAAGAGATGGTTTTGTAAAATAAAAAGACAAAGCAAGAATCTTTAGATATTAATATCTATCTGGCCTCTCCTTTAAATATATCAAGCTATTGCTAGATGGAAGAATCTTTTTTTTTTTTTAAATAAAGAAAAGGTGTGATTGAGGAATTTTTCAGCTTAGGAAGTATCTTTTTTTGCCTTCCTTCTCCCACCTCCAGTCCCCTCACCTCCCAGCAAGAATTCCAAATGCTACAATGGAAAGGAAAGGGATTTCAGATGGTCTTATGGTTTATTCAGTCCACTGACTTCAGGCATGGTATTCCAGTCACAATATCCTGAGCTACATAACTAAGATTTGGGGGAGGGGACACATAGGTAATTTCTGTTGTTGTCCATCCTCTTTATTGAAAGACTGATTTTTTTTTTCCAGTCTTGCCACTTGACTAGCATATGCCTTCATAGCAAAGAGCAAAGAACATGGTGGAGAGGGGAGAGGCAGAGAGATGAAGGAGAATAGGAAGAAATGGGAGCAGCGACTGAAAGAGAGATTTTCTTTCAGTCTTCGTTTGGAACACACACAGAACCAGCTATACTGATAGCATCCCTATATTTCTGAGTCCTGCCTTGTACATTTTACCCAGACTCTGTGTGTGTGTGTGTGTGTGTGTGTGTGTGTGTGTGTGTGTGAGAGAGAGAGAGAGAGAGAGAGAGAGAGAGAGAGAGAGAGAGAGAGAGAGAGAGAGAGAGAGCAATAAAGAGAGGGGGAACTATTTAGGTATTTTTAGTTTGGATTTTTTTTTTACAGAAAAAATCCATAGATAGGAATATCTACTGCATCCACCACCCCAAAATGTCAAAATACTGTGGTATTAGAGGAAGGGCATTTTTAAAGGGTCAAGCATATTATCCCTTAATTCTATAGGCAAGTGAAAAGGAAATAAAATCTCTACCTTGAGAAAGTTCTCAGTCTGATGGAAGAAAATTTTCTCACCCTTATGTCTATTGGGAAGACCAAGTTCCTACCCTCAGGAAGTTCCTTATCACATATATGCCTAGGGAATTTGTGAATCTAGGAGTAAGCGTTTCCAGCTCTTTGACTTCTCAGGTCCAGACTCTATTTATGCTCAGATTCTGGTGAGGAGGATGGCCTCTGATCCTCCAGAGACCTCAGTCTTAGAGGGCTGACAGGACAACTGATTCAACTTTACTACATATACACAAATGATAGGGACACACAATGTTACTTAAGTAGAAAATGTGTAAGGATGAGGTTGGAAGGGCTTGGAACCAGCCTGAAGACATGTGTACTCTTTCATTTGAGGCTTTAAGTCTGATTGCCCTATATATGACCATAGAACCTATGAAACAGCATTTACTGGAACTTCCTTTGTCTATATAGAGTCTATATAATGACAGGAGAATAGGCGAGGTGACTAGATGACCTCATGGGATCTGGTTTCAGCACCACAACCAATCTTGTTGATTCTATGCAGTGAGAGAGCTAGAATACAGAGGATGCCACAGTTTAGGGCCACAACTAAGTTCCTCAATTCTGTCTTAGGTGAAAAGAAGCTTTGGTTCCCAGTCTCTCTAGGCCCTAAATCTGCCATTAGTCCCAAGTGCCAGGATCTCTTGCCATCCCTTCAATCCCCTGGAAGTCCCTAGACTTGTGTGAGATAGGGGTATATGTGTGTATGTGTGTTTCTGTGGGCACTCTGAATGGTGGGGTGTTTAACCTGAGCCTTAGGCTATGTGTCTATGTTGAGTGTATGTCAGTGTGTGTCTATTTCTGTCATGAATCTCTGTATCTGTCTCCCCTATGTAATTGTGTCTTATCCTACTTGCTTATGTTGTATATGATGCTTCTTCCACAGGAAGAGGGTATTAGAGGTACACAAGAGGTTACTACCCACCTTCTTGCGTACAGAAGCCACATCTTTCCTTAGCTGCACATCCCTTGGAGACATATATAGCCTACATGAGAGACTTTCTCCCTGTTGTACAAACCTTATGCCCTTATCTCATTGTGGAGGGATTCCTCTTCCCTTAGGAGATGACCACCTCCACCACATCCAGGTTATTTGTCTTCCAAGTCTCTTATGAGCCAGTGGGTTTGGGAGGCAGCAGGTAGTCCTAAAGGGAATCAGAACCCTGGGTGTTCAAGAGGAAGGGTGGGTAGCCAATTTATCTACCCCTCCTTGGTTGTTGGGGGAAGATATAGCCTTCCCCTTGGAGTATAACTTTCCCCACTTCACTCCACATCTTTGGCAAAGCCAGGCTACTGTCTGGGTCTGAATTCAGATGCTTTTCTAACCTCCCTCCTTTCCCAGGGAAGCAAGTCTTAGGCTCCAGTTACTACAACTGACCCCTGTTCCTGAGAGATCTATTTGTATCCCACCATCAGGGTCAAAATGTCAAAGGTCTTGTCCATCCATCTCCAGCTAGTCACCCTCCCATTCTCCTCCTCTCTCCCCTGCCTCTATTCCTTTTCCTAGGTACATGACATTAGACGCCCCAAGGAGTCTTCCTGCCAAGTGCACCATTCTTTTCCCTCCACTGTATGTGGCCTCAAAGAGATCCAATTGACTTCTCCAACTCCCAAGTCTCACTCTTCTTCCCTTTCCTCCCCTCCCCTTCAACCTTGTATCTCTGCAGAAAGGTGAAGGATAATTGGGGGAGGGGGTGTCTGTGCTCCATTCTTGCCCTCCTCCCATCCAGCTATCCCCATTAAAGGCAAATAGGGAGTCAGCATAAAAGAACCAAATAAAAAGCGATAAAGATGTCCAATTAATAATTATTCTGATGGGCTCATCAGAATTCAGAGGCTAGGAGAAGTATAAGAGTGGGGGGGGTCAGAGAGGACAAATGCAGGGGGTCCATTCCCCTCACTCACCCTCAGGTGAGAGTCGAGGAGTCCACTGCCAAGCTCTCATTCATTCTCTCTCTCCTTTTTTTTTTTTATGAGGCATCCTGAGTGTAAAAAATATGGCTCGCCTTTATGGTGCTCCAACAGGAATGAAGCTATAAAATTATGAACAGTTTTTATGGTGGCTATTTGGGGGATGCTTTCATATTGATGGCATACAGGCTGTATCTGTCTTTTTTGCATCCCCCCTCCCCTTTTCCCTGCAGAGATTGCTGGGCAGGGAGGGGAAGCCTGTGTAACTATTTTTCATGCATTTAATATATTAATTATCCGGTAAATGCTCCCCAGGCTGTGCTCGGGATGCTGGAGAGTGACAGGTTTTCAGCGAGGTTCCAAAGGCAGCCCATCAGCCCTCAGTGTATTATGTCGGAGAGGTCAGGGTGGGGTTAATGTAACTTTTTATTTGCTGATTTTTTATAGGCGGGAGCAAAGCTGGGAGGGAGGGCAGGAGGGAGAGAAAGGGAAAGGAGGGCGGCAGGGAGGGAAGGAGGAGAAGGTGCCAAGAGAGCAGAGATAATGGTGAGGCAGATCTATCCACCCCCAATTCACCTCTGTCAATGGCAGGCAGTTTGATTAGGTAGGAAAGGAGAGGCTGGCTTTTTTTTTCTCTGAGCTCACATGCTGACACACTCCCATGTTGACACTCATTCAGGCTGTTACTCTCCCACGATGCCTTTTGCACACTTAATGCTGGTTCTGGTGCTCCTGAAACGCTCTCACATCCTCCTTCACACTTGGAACCATTCACACACCTATCTATCCTTCTAGCACACTGACTGCTGAAGGTATGTGTACTCTTTCACACCCAGACACAGTCGCTCCCTTGAGCTCTGACGAAAAGAGAACATCTGATGCAATGAGCAGGCATGTTGATTGCCTTGCTCACACTCACAAATACAACTTCCAGAAATGAAATGAGGGATACATCTACCTCCGAAACCATAAACCCAGGTCAGTGGCCAGGGTTCTGTCCTAGGTCCTGAAATCTGAGGAGCATTTATAATGTTGATCCCCCTTCAGTAGGTTGAAACAGTTGAGTTTACCACCTAACAGGAGTAAGAATAATTAGTGAGGAGAAGTCATTAAAATAGGAAACTATCAGATGATATATCTCTCTTATTCCATCTCACTACAGGTGAGCTTTTTCCCTGCTAGCCCTGCCCTGCTGTTTTCTCAGAAGTGGCCTTGCAAAATGCTAGAGTCTCTACTACCATTGAGCCTTAGGTCCCAAGGTCTTTGTCTGTCCTCCCCAATTTGAATTAATATTAAAAGATTGATTTGAGATTATCTTTCTTGCTGCTTTGCCTTCGTTGAATTTTGTGATACCTGACCCAGATGTCTTTAACTCATTTGCCTTTTATTAAAAACAAGAACCTTGTCTCATCCCTGTTCAGTCATGGAATTCTCCTCCTGAAATGAGGTCCTATCTGACCTAAGAGACCTTTGTGAAAAGATGTCAGGAAACATGGTGATCCTGGCAAGGCACTTATGTGGACTCTGTGTCTACTGTACAATGAGTTCCAGAGTAGCCTGTTTTATTTTCTTTTTCCTGTATAGATGTGGTCACAAGCTATGACATGCTGAGCTTGCAAACCTAAACCTATAAAGTACCATCACGGTGGTTGAGTTTTATAATTGAGACTAGAAGGGTCGGGGAGGGGGGAAGGAGATACCCTTGAAGTGGTCTAGGGCTCCTTTGAGAGAAAGGAGCTGGATGTTCCACTCTCGGTGACCCCGAAGGGAAAGGTTAGGGAGGTCCAAAGGGTAAAGTTTGGATGGCTTCTCTGTTCTCATTAGTGAGGAGGAACTGTTCTCTACTCTGCCATATTTAATGAAAGGAAATATTGAAAGCATAAAGGTGGCAAGTCACACAGTATTTTGGTGGTGGAACTGAGAACCAGAACCCAAGTATCTAAGATCCCAGTCCAGTAGTTAAAGTGTTCTGGGAATTCTGCCCTTGTTCAGCTCAGACACACAGAGAAGATTGACTTCATGAGATCCAGTGTGAGAAGGGATATTCCCAGGCCACCTCCCAATCTACTTTGGGGACATTATATCAACTGTCTTTTCTTTTGGAGTCCCTCAGTGTCCAGGAACCAAGGGGATATGTTGCCTGCAATTAGAGTGGGATGCCACCAGACCTCAATTATGATTTAAACAGCCAGGCTTCAGTTATAGATGTTATTGACTGAGATAGAGATAGTTATGGTCTTGCAAACATTGACCATTAAAACAATAACAAAAGCAGCCTCAGCAACAACACATAACCCACTATAACCATAAAAAATAGAACTCTTTATTTAAAATTAAACATAGCAACCCTGAAAGCCACTTCAAACTCACTTTGGCGGCTCTTCGGACTCACAATGTGTCCCTTCATGTTGTATATGCAACCCCCCTCCACTTTTACAATCACTTTGATTTCTCCATGGTGTCTCAAATCATAGGAGCATAGATTTGAAATTGGAAGGAACCTTAAAGGTCATCTAGTCCAACCATCCATTTTATTGATAAGGAAACTAAGGCCTAGAGGGGTAAAGTTATTTGATCCAAGATTATATGGTTATTAAGTGGCAGAGCTAGGATTCTGCACCAGATTCAGCATTCCTTCCACTGTGCACCAAATAGATTGCCTTAAGTCATATGTGAGACTGCAACCAATGTGTTAGAAGTGTTCCTTTTGACATTTTGTTGGTATCAGGGGCACTATGCAGATGTTCCATTTGCTTTTCCATATGTGATAGGTCCACTTCGTCTTCTGAACACTTATTTTATTTTAAAACTCATTCACCAAACTAAAGACATATGTACCAAGATCAGCTTGGTCACTGATTGGACACTCAGTGTGTACAAAAGCCTATTCTTAGCAGTATGGGTTATTCAAAAAAGGGAAAAAAGTAGTCTTACCCTCAAGGAGCTTATAGTCTCGTTGGGGAGAAAAGACATACATAAGTTAAAAGATAAATTATAATACAAGGCAATATTAGGGGAAATTGCAGATAGTAAATAATCCAGAGAAGGAAGAGATCACGGGGCCAGTGTGATCAAGTAGAGCTTCTCAAGTAAACACAAGAAGATGTTTCATGATCTGGAACCTGAAGGATTCACTTTTATCTTAGGGGCGAGAAGTTAAGCATTATTATCAATAATTTCTTGAAACTTCCCGTTCCCATTCTCTAAAATGTAGCCCATCCCTGCCCCCATTTATCCCTAATGTCTTGGGGCTGCCGTCTGTTCAACAGGTTCAGAGGCCTGGGTGGGTGGGTGAATCCTTTAATTCTGGAGAGAAGTTGGCTTTGCTACTTACTGCTAATCCCTGATTTTGTGTTTGGGCTCTGGAAGTTCATTCATTGTGTGCTTCTGCATATCCCACTCTGACTACCAAGTGTAGTTTAAATTGGAGCCTAAAGGAAAGAGTATAACTGGGGTGAACCAAGTCCCCTATGCCTTCCATCACCCTTTACCCAACTTGACAAGTTATGTTTTTCTGCTTCTCTCTTCTGACTCTCCTTTTCTCTTCCATGCTAGTGCTTCCTGTGACTCCCCTTTTTCTATTTCACTAGAGGTATCGCTATTCAGCCTGAGGCAGTAACCCTTTGCTACCCATGAAAATCTCTTTATCCCATGAAAATGGTTTGATATAGTACAATCAGAGGATGAAAGGGTGTTTGCTCAGCTTTGTGGTTCTTCTTGGTCTCCTCCTCTGAAAAGGCAGTTTCTTTATCATGCCACACACCTGAACAAACCCTTAGTATGAGCCAGTCTAGAGATTTGTTTCCAGGTAGATCTTCTGCCTGACTTCTGTGGGTTTTCAAGGCTACTTTGCTCCTTCCTAAAGAAGGGAATACTATCTTTAAATGGAAAATCTCATGATAGTAATCCTTTGGTAGTAAGGAGAAGGGATTTTGTGGGATTCAGGATCTCTTGGAATAAAATCGTTTTCAGCTTATAAGTCTTTCGGTAATCATTGAAAATTTCTTTGCAACAGAACTACCGGGTTGACATTACACACACACACACACACACACACACACACACACACACACAGAGAAAAATGTAAGCTGGTTAGCTTCCATAGAGGCGAACTTCTATTGGATTTTTGTTGTTTCTTTTTTTTTTCTTTTGGTTATCCTGAAATTTGGTTGTGATGAATATTGCTTAAAATAAGTAGGCTATTGACTGAGACCAGGAAATCTTTGGTACATGGTGGAATCTCATTAATCTGGCCTTATTTATTCAGAAGGTTGGATAATTATGGGCTGGAGCTGGGCTAAAGTAGACCCTTAAAGAGTTAAAGAAGAGAGAGAGTTTGCAAGATGTTATAAATAAGGTTCTAAAAGGTAGGTTTGTTTAATCTTCTGAAGATTATCGATATATTAATTGATCCTGTGAATACAAATGAATATTATATATTCTTTACCTATCTGTTTATAGCTCATGTGCATAGCAATAATTAGTTTTAGTGACTGTGTATTTTGAAACAACAAAATAGCATTTTTTAAACAAAAAAAAAACCACTCTATTGTTCAGACTTTTAAGAGTTCAGATTGATTTGTCCACCTTCAACCTTCCCCACCACACACACACACACACACACACACACACACACACACACACAGAAATGAGCCTGACTGATAAATGGTTTGACTGTACTGAGATTTTCATTGAACTGAGAGTTATTGTAAACTTGTCTGAGCCTCAGTTTCCTCATTTTTAAAGTTAGAGGGTTGGAGTATCTGGCCTCTAAGGTCCTTTCTAGATCCTATGATTCCACTGTATATAGCAGAGGGTTGTACCTGGGGATGGCTAAACCTTTCCTTCCATTTTCCCTTTCCTCCAACTCACACAGGAATGAAATCCATATTCCCAGCATCCTTTACACAATCCTCATGGAGGCATGAGGCCATGAAGGCACTAGAGGAAGGAGAAATTTGAGAATATGCATGCATCTATTACCCAGGGTCAAAAACAGCCCCTACAAGGTGTCAGTGAGAAAGCTTTATGTCTCTGTGCATTCTTTGTGCTTGATGTTACCTTAACAAAGCTTTACACCATCTCACCCAGATTGTACCAGATTTTTTTCTCCTTCGAGGGCCCTGGCATCAGGGGCGTATGCAAGGTGGAGGGTCCCAAAGAGAGGAATCTGTGGGAGGATATACATACGAGATAATCGGTCTCTTTAAGTCAAAGGGACATGCTTTACTAGGATGCAATTTCTCCTTCTACCCAATTCCTTTGAATCTGATAATTCAGCCTGTGGAAGTCATCATCCTCCCCAGCACTGAGAATAGAGGGATCAATAAGTCCTTCAGTTTCTGATATTTATGAAGAAGCACAATTGACTAACCTGAGCTTCTGAGGGTGAGGACAAGGCCAAGATCTCTTAGGGGCTTGAAAATCCATAGCAACATCTTCCATTGCTATCCAAGCCATCTGACTACAGTGATTGAGGTTTCTTGACAAATCTAGAGCTCAGATACTGAAAGGGCCAGGCCCTGACATTTGAGAAGGCCAGAACCTTGTCTTTGAATGGGTGGGTGAGGGGGGAATGGAGAAAGCAGGAAAGTCTTCTCCTATCCCCCCTTTTCCTTTTTGGCCTTTGTGGCATTTTGAGATCCCTCCTGTGCTGTTTCCCTTCCCTATCCCCTCCTACACAGCCCCTCACCCCCCAACCCAATGCAACCCAAGCCATCCAAGCAACTTCCAATTGAAAAGGCCTGTAAATAATGTGAAATAATATAGTTTATCACCTCGGGGCTGTTGACAGGCGGGCGAGGCCACCTTTGCAAACAGGCAAGGAGGCCGAGAGGCTGGGGAGGGAGGGCAGGAGGGAGGGAGAGGAAATTACAGGCTGCACAAAGGAGAAAAAGTAAAAGTGAAAGCTCTGTAAAAGAAAGTGGAACTATTATGGAGCAAAATGCCAACTCATTACAAAGCAGCCCAATGAGAGAGAAATACTGCGGGTCCGTAATAGCAGTTTACAAGGGAACATTGTATTGCAACAGAACCGTCGCGGCTGTAATTTGCTCTAACAACTCCAATTATCCCTTTTATTGATTTGGCAACACATTTAATAGGAGTAGCCACACCTCTTCTGTTACAAATCATTAAAGGTGTTGAACGGTGTAATTTTAAAATTGTCCTTCCCCTACAGTTGTCAGTATGACAGCATAATTCCCCCTGATTTCAACTATGTAAACAACGCCTTGCAGTCATTTCCCCCTTAGAAGGCCAGAGATGTTGTCAGCCTAGGGGTTTTGTGCAGAAACATCCATTTAATACATTTGGTGGGTTTTTCCCCCTTCTTTCCCCCCAGCTAGTTCTCCTAATTGCTGTGATGGGGGGGACTCCCCCCTTTTGTTACACCTTCCCCTTTCCCTTTTCTTCCTCTTCTTTCTTATCGCAAAGTGGGGGAGAGGATAAAAAAGCTGCTTGGCCATCTTCTTCTGCCGCCTTAATCGCCACTTAAAGTCCGGCTCTGCACTTAACATCGGAGGGGAGAGTCCTTTCTCTCGGTTTAACCGGGCTCCCAGCTCGCTCCCAGCCTCCATCCTTCCCCCCTCCGCGCTCCCGGCGCAGCCGCCGCCGCGCAGTCAGCTTCCCCGAACTGCGCGCGGTCCAGGCTTGGAGAGGCGAGGCGCGCCTGCGAGTGTGTGTGTGGTGTGTGTGTGTGTGTGTGTGTGTGTGTGTGTGTGTGTGTGGGTGTATGTGTGGTGTGTGTGTGGGTGTGGGTGTATGTGTGTGTGTGTGTGTGTGATGTGTGTGTGTGTGTGGGGGGTGTGTGCGTGTGGGTGGGTGTATGTGTGTGTGTGGGGGTGGGTGGGTGGGTGTATGTGTGTGTGTGGGGGTGGGTGGGTGGGTGTATGTGTGTGGGTGTGGGGTGTGTGTGGTGGGTGTGTGGGTGTGTGTGTGTGGGGGGTGTGTGGTGTGTGTGTGTGTATGGGTGGGTGGGTGTGTGGGTATGTGTGTGTGTGTGGGGGTGTGTGTGTGTGTGTGCGCTCGCGCGCGCTCGTGAGGGTCTGTTTGTCCCGGTGCATGTGCGCGCCCGCGCGCTCTCCCTTGTGGAGAACGCTGTTAGCGTCAGAAGATGGGGGGCTAGGGTTCAGGGGGGTGTGTCTGCAGAGACCGAGAAGACGGATCGGGGAATCGGCTGTGGACAACGTTGTGAAGAGGGGAGGGGTGTCGTGTTAATAAGGATGGATATGGGACCGAGGGTAGTGGAAAGACAAATGGAAGGGTAGAAAGTGGGGAGCGAGTCTTTGGATGAGTATGTATCAGCCCGGCTCTTAACCCCGCCCTCCACCCCAACCTTCTCATATGCTTCTCAGGACCCTAATTCACCACTCTCTTTCACAGTTTCCAGTGTGTTTTGGGGGGAGCAAGGGATCCATGCCTTTCCAACCACCCCCACCTTGGGCCCCCCACGTCCAACACCATCAGTGTCTATCCCAGACATTCCGAGAATATGGCGAGATGAGAGCCCTGTCTCTCTGCCCCTGACCTCGTCTCAATGTAAGCCCGGCTATTGCAGGGGTTGTATAGACTTTCATGCAATTTCTGAACCAAAAATCAGGGCACCAGGCCTAACAAAGGATATTCCTTTTGAAAAGCCTTTCTGCACTTTATTTTCTTGAAATTCAAGTCTGTCCTGGATTTTTTTTTCTGAGACGTAGGAAGTCTAGTTTTTTTTTCACAGATCACAGACCTGGAGTTGGAAGGTATCTTAGAGGTTTTTCTAGTCCAACTCTCTTTGTACAAATGAAGAAACTGAGGTCCAGGGAGTGACTTGCTCCAGTTCACAAGGTTGGCAGAACCCAGTGCTCCAACCCTTTGACTACAAGTTCATCCCTCTGTCCCACTAAGCAGCTGAGATGCTCTGATGCTATCTGGAACTTAGAGACTTTTGAGTCTAGGTTTGGAAAGAAAGTACACTTCAGGCATATCAGAATGCAAATAACAACAGAAATCCTTCCCTGTCTCCAGCTCCCAAAGAACTTAAACTCTAACACTCCTGAAAATGGATTTAGACTAAAGCAAGAAGGGATTAGGTTTGGCATAAAGAAGAAAATGTGTTGGTCATTGAATTAGGCAACTGTGGTCATTGAATTAGGCAACTGGAAGGCAGTAAAATCTCTTTAAATGTAGGACAGATACCCTTCAAACACCACTGCACAGAAACCTGATTAGACCAGAAGCTCCTCTGAGCTGAGGAAAGGGAAAATCCCAAAAATACTACTCACATCCTATATTTGGTGGCCTAAGTGACATTGTTGCTATATCCTCTGAGGTTTTCATTAACTGGAACCTTGCTTTTGAGTCTCCCCAAAATCTGTATAGTCCCTGGGACAAATGAGGATCATCCCCTCACACCCCTAGCCTATCAGCAGATGCTGTCTTCCTGTCATCTGACTACACATCTGCAACTCACTACCTTCATGGGCACCTGCTTCTCACTGCAGTTCTGTTGGCCAAGAAGAGGATGCAGCTGGCCCAGAGAAAGCTCAGAAGTGAGAACAGAGGAAGGAATAGTGAAAAGAGAAAGAGAATCTGAAGAGGAGAGGGCTCTGGGCAAAGGCTAAGTACACCTACACAGGAATTCATCAAGGTTGTCCTTGGGAATCTGTCACTGTGGCTGAGATAGGTAGTGGGCACAAAAAAGAAGGGATTAAAAACATATAGCCTCTTATGGGAGAGATGACACTGGAAATTTGGTGGATATATATTTCCCATGGAGAGGCAGCATTGCACAGTGGCTAGAATACTAGTCTTGGTGTCAGAAAAAAAAAGTGCTGTAACTTCGAGCAAGGTACATCTCAGTGCCCCAGGAAGCTTGTTTGAAGAGTTTGGAATTTGGAGTCAGAAGATCTAGGTTTGAATTCTGGCTCTTCTACTTAATCTCTGTGTGTCCTGGAGCAAATGGCTTGACCTCCCTGGGCCTCAATTTCCCCATCTGTAAAATGAGGGGTTAGATTAGATGACCTTGAGACTCCTTAAAGTTCTCAACCTATATTTCTATGATCTTGATGCCCTTGGAAACTCTAAGACTCTTAAGTGGAACTCTGTCAGACTACAGGTTTCTGCAGATGGCGAAGTCCTAAGGAAATCACAGGTTTAGACCTAACTCCCCCGCTCCCACTAAAACACAACAACTCACTCTTTTTTCAGTAATAATAAGTTAATAACTTATTTTTAAACAATTAAGAATAAAGTTCTTCCCCCACACTGAGAAATAGGAGACCTGGGATCTGGTTCCTGACTTTGCCACTAATTTGTTATGTGACCTTGAGCAAGTTACTTCTTCCCCTGAGACCTAAGTTTTCCCATCTACCAAAGGGGGAATTTGGAGTAAATTATCTCTGATATTGCTTTGGATATTGATATCAAGTCTGATATTCTGTGATTATGTGATCCTCTTAATGTGTCTTTGTCTGTCTTTTGCTATCTCTGTTTCTGTCTCTTTCTGTCTCTCCTTCCCTCTCTCCCTTCTACCTCACTCTCTCCATGTCTCTCTCTTTCTCCTTTCTGTCTCACTCTCTTCTGTCTCTTTCTCATTCCCTCTCTTCCCTCTTCTTTATTTTTCTATCTTCTTCCTCCATCTCTCCCTCCACCTTTCCCTCTTCTCTCTCCCCCCTCTCTTTCTCATTCTCCCTCTCTTTTCCTCCTGATCTTTATCCCTCTTCCCTTTCTTCTCTGTCCTCTTTCCCTCAGATCCCTCACAGTTCTGTTTCCCCATTTGTCTAGAATGAAGACTGATCTCAGTTAGACGAGATAATAACAACTCACATTTCTGTAGCATTTTAAGGTTTACAAAGTGTCCTCCTCACAATAACCTTTGTCATAAGTATGGTTTTATTATTCTTGAACCTATTTCAGAGATGGAGAAATTGAGATTCGGAGAAGTGAATGACATTCCTAGGAACATATAGCCAACAAATGTTGACCCAAGGCTTCAACCCAGTTCTCTTGCTATGGATTCAGAGCCCTCTCTGCTCTACCAATTTGCCTTTCTAAGATATGCTGGATTCATGATTTTCTGGCAATGAAGAGGAAGCTTGGGCTGGAAGATGGGTGGAGGTGCGGGGAGGAATCTAGCTTCTGAATCTGACTTCTTCCAACTTGATGTGGGTCATTTACCAGAGCCATCTTTCAGAAACCATGGTAACCAGAAACTGAGTCCTCTTTGGGGTGGGGAATGGCGTATAGGTGGTTAGAATCTCCATCCTAATGACTCCTCCTTTACCCTGTGGATCCATTGACACAGTGCCATGACCCTTCCTTTGATTGAGAAAAGGCCACTGGATTTGAGAATTAGGAGGTCACTGGTGACCTTTGAAAATACAATTTCAATAGACTAATGGAAGTAGAAGTCAGGCTATAAAAGATTAAGGAGTGAGTTGATGGGAAAGTAAAGTCAGCCTACTCTTTCCAGAAATGAAGGTAAGGAAAGAAAGAGTTGTAGTTTGACGGTGTATAATAATGGTAATAGTTAACATTTATATAGAGCTTCAGGGTTTACAAAGTACTTTACATATGTTATCTCATTTGGTCTTCACAATAATCCTGGAAGGTAGGTGCTATTTATCTCTACTTTACAGATGAGGAAACTGAGGCAGACAGATTAAAGTGGCTTCCCAGGGTGCCAACAATGAGTAAATCTCTGAGTCCTGATTTGACCTTGGGTCTTCCTGACTCCAAACCCAGGAATATATTCACTGCACCATCTAGATGCCCATCAAGGGAAGGATGCTTTAGGACAGGAGACTTGAGAATATTTTTAGGGATATGGGAAGGAGGTCATGAAAGGGAAAGACTGAAGATTCAAGGGGTTGAGTAGGTTGGATAATTGATGCAGCAAGATCTTGAAGGAATTGGGAAATGATAGAATTAAGAACACAAATAGAAAGGGCAGACTTGGTTGGAGGCCTACATCTTCCTCAAAGATAGGAGGGGAGAAAAAGAAAGATAATGAAACCCAGAAGCATTTTGAGCTACAGAGGAAGGGAATTGATAATTCACTTTGGATGACTTTGATTTCTATAAATTAGGAGGTCAAGTCATCTGCTTAAGAGGGTAGATGGGAGCTGGAGGAAAGCAGGAAAAGTTTGGACCAGCTGTTTTGGCAATGAAACATAGGGAGTCAAAAAGAAATGAATAAGGGTAGTTTTGAATGGCAGTGAGGATGCAGCTAAGATCAACTCTATTTAAGAATATAAAGAAAGTATAAAATTTCATCCCTATTCTCAGGGAACATACAGTCTTACAGGATTATGAGCTGGAAGAACTTCAGCAACTGTCTTGCTGAATCTCTTCACTTTATAAATGAGGAAACTGAGACTTAAAATGGGAAGTGATTTACCCAAGGTCACTCAGATAGCAGCAAAACTGAGAATTAAAGTCAGATCTTCTGATTCCATATCCAATTTTCTTACCAATGTACCTTCCAACATCATTTAACCTCTCTGTTGCTGAGTTTCCTCATCTGTGAAATGAAGAGGTCAGATTCCAGCTCTATATCTATGATCCTACCTGGGAAAAAGACAAAGCAAACACATGCGGAATAGTTGGAGATCTATGGTATGTTGTGCAGATCACAATCCATGTATAACTTAGTAGATAAGTCTTAGAGGATATGTAGATTAAACAACGTGCAACTAGGAAATGTCAGAGGTAGGATATGAATCCAATCCAGCACCCAATCCACTAGGTAGCTAGGTAGATGAAAAGTGGTTAAAGTGCTAGTCTTGGAGTCAGAAAGAACCAAGTTCACAATCCTACCTCAGATCCCTACTATCTATGTGATCCTGACTCAGTTTCCTCATCTGTAAAGATAAACAGTACTTCTCTTCCAAGGTTGTTGTGAGGCTGATATAATATTTGTAAAATGCTTTGAAAGCCTTAAATGCTTTGCAAAGAAAAGCCTTGCATTGCTCTTAATGCAATATATGTCAGTATACAGTTAGTATCCAAATCTGCAGTGTAACACAAACACTAAGTACTATGGTCAGTCAGACAGAGGAATGATCAAGGTGGGCCACAATAACCGAGCTGTCTGTCCTGGGAGATGGTCACTCTTCTCAGGTTTAGTGAGAGCTTTCTCTTTCCAAAGTGCTCTTGCTTCATGTTCCTTTCATTAACTGAGAGTCTCATCATCATTTGTGGAGGAGATAGATGTAGGCATCCCAATGCTCTCAGTTTCATTCCTCTGACTCCCCAGCTCACTGACCCCCACTTCTCAATTCCCCTCTTTCCTGAGCTAACTACCTTTAAGAGAGATTCAGGGCAGTGGCTGTACAGGGTTTGGGGTCAGGAGCACTTAATAATAATAGTTAATGATAAATAATAGCTAATATATACTACCTACTATGTGCCAGGCACCGTGCAAAGTGTTTTACAAATATTACACCAGTTAGTCACAACTGTTCAACTGGGACAACTCCTGAGTGGAAATGGCAAAGCTATTTGGGGAAATTGGGGTGTGTGGTGAGGCAAGAGTTGCTAGAAGTGTGGAATGCCCACCTAGTCAATACTGGGCACTGTGAACTGTCCCCAGTTTGGTCTTCTTATTCACCCTCCATCTCCCGTGGAAAGAAGATTGGACTGAGATTCAGGAGACTATGCAACCTTGAGCAAGTCATTTATCTTTTCTGAATCCCAGTTTCCCCATTTGTTAGATACAGGGAATTAAAGTAGGTGATCTCTTGAGGCCCTTTGGGATTTAAAAAAATCCCATGATACTATTTAGTTCTCCTTCCTCTTGCCTTTACCCTCTGTGTTCTGGGAATATTTCTGCTTTTCTGCTTTCTTTCTCATCCTCAGGAAGACAGCCTTCCTCCTATCTCTGAGATCCCCACCAACAATTTTTGTTTATCAAATGGGTGAGCCCAGGAGGAGCCTGGTTAAGGTTAAAAAGGTTAAAAGATGAAGCTTTTGTTTTGGCACCCAGGATGTCTCCCTGCACTAGTTATAAACATCCCCATTGACAAGCATTTGAGACTTTGTTCTGGCATTGACTTCGTCTCCTTAATGGGGTGTGAATGAGTACCCTTGCCCTGGGTACTCATTGGCCCATTGACAGCACATTAAGGATGATTGATTGAGTCCTGGCATTTGAGAATGATTGATTGAGTCATGGCTAGTCTTACACCTGAGACACACCCTTGGATTTGGCCTTTAAACAGATAGAGCAGACAGAGAGCAGAGAGATGCAGATAGGAGAGATTTAGACTCAGCTCACTGGAGGTGAATGCCTGTGCATTTAGGCTGCTGGTCCAGGCAATCACATGACCTCTTGGAGAGAAAGGAACTGGGAGTCCCAGAATTGACATTGACTAGAGAAGTGGTTGAATTAACTCAGACTAAGTCGCCTGCGCACAGAGAGAGGTTATAAGACTAAGCAAGTTATCAGACTAAGTTATAAGTTATAACTAAGAAGAAGTTATAAGACTAAGCAAGGATCACATCTGAAGATCAACTACGAACAGAGCAATGATAGGGACAAGGAAAGCCAGACTTTACCCTTCACTAAAACTATGCATTATTCAGACTGTGAAGTGCTTTTTCCCTTTCAGAGGACCCTTAGCTATAGGGTGGTGCTATAAGTCTTGGATTTACCAAAGGGGAACCCCAAGTGTTTTCCTCTTATGGGGGTGGTTCCATCCAAGGCACTCATCTGGAGAAGGTGGAGGCCCACTGGAGAGGGAAGGAAAGTTGCTTCAGCTGTTTTTGGTCTTGAATATCAGTCCTTCGTATTTTTTGGTCTGCTATTCTGTGTATTGTTAGCCTTTCTGCTTGCATGGGAGCTAAGGAGCCTTTCACCTTTTGTCTAAAGACTTGGACAATATTTTCTAATCCTTTCAGAGAAGGTATTCTCAAGGGAAACTTTGGTTGGGGTTATGAGCCAAAGACAGTGATGTGTATGGTTAGAAGTCCCCATGATTGAACTAGGTCTAAACAAACCCAGAACTTTGGGTCTAGGCCAAGGGTTACATCTATGTGGGAGCTGATGGTTCTTTGTGTCTGTTTCTGAATCTCTGTTATGGGGTGACTGTCAGTTTGTCAACAGATCAGTTTGGGTCTACAGATTTCTCTACTTGTCAGTGTGGAGGAAACATAGAAGAAAGAAAAGTGACTCCTACCCTCAAGGAGTTTATATAGTCTCATCAGAGATCTGTTGTATACTTGTGTGTCTAATCAGAGATCTGTCCTATACCTGTGGAATGACTCCAAAGCACTCATATCTGATTCCATCTTTGAGTCTAGGCTGCCCCTTGCTGCTCACCCCCCAAAGCTTCTAGACTTTGGATTGCTCTTCAGCTCTGGTTCCTTTCCATAGTTGTAGGACCCGAAGGAACAGGACTGCTCAGGGGCAACTTTTCTCTCTCCAACTATTAGTAAATGTAGGTTAGTGAAGAGGAGAAGGAATGGGGAAGGGTGAGTTGCTCTGAGGGAGCCCTCTTCTGTAGTGAGACACAGGGCAAAAGAGGAAAAGGGGTGAGTTGCCAACACCAGAAATCCTGGGAGGGGGTGGGGTGACTAGAGCAAAGGTGAGGCAGGGCACAAGAAAGGAAAATGGATGAATACATCCTAGTGAAAGGATTTGGATACGGTGCCTAGGGAACAAGGGGAGGAAGGAGGGCAGGCAGAGCAGGGGCATAGTGTGTGGAGGAAGATTTCAGCTCCCAGCCAAGGGGTTAACCTGGGAAAAGTTTGTGGTGTCAGCCCTTTTCCGCCTCCTCCCTCTCTTTCTAACCCCGTCTCCCCCCTCCCCAATCCTCCTCCTCCTCCCTTTTCCATTTGGAAGAAGGAGGCTTGCTGTCTTTGTATTTTAACTGTAGCAAAAAGATTAAATTGTTTACGAGCCTGGAGCCCCGGCTGGCTGGATGAGCTGGGAGAGACAAAGATAGACATTCTAATTCTCCCCTGTACTCAGTGCCTCGGTCCCCCTGTGCCGCCGCTAATTCTTTTATCTGGCCCCAACACTCTAGGCATTATGCGCATTCATAAAAAAAGGGGGGGGAGGGTGGAGAGAGCCCTCGCCGAAGCCGGCAAAATTACTGTTCTCTGCGCTGTTCCTCTGATAGCAATCTCTTGAATGCTGATTACTTTTTTTCCCCTCTTCCCCCCCCTTCCTCTCCCCTTCCTCCCCCCCCCCAGCAGACAAAGCACCCAACACAAGTTGGTCTTTAACCCTTTATCTTTAGCAAGCAGAAAGACACGGAAAACATCTCACTCAGTGGGTGAAAAAAACACACACCCACCCTAGCATAGAGAAGAATTACTGTTATCTTCTCGCCAGAAGAGGAACAGCAGAGATAAGGGCAGCCTGAAGAATTAAAAGGAGCCGAGCGTCGGGGGGCTCTAAATTCACGCCGAAGCCGGTTGTATTTGTCTGTCACGGGGTTCATAATTTTTCGAGGTTGTTTTGATAGACTTATTGTGAGGACTGCATAGAAAACTCATCAGCATTTGTTGCCTCTGAGCATTATTGTCAGAGGTAACCGCGTGGCTATAGACTGGGGGGAGATAATGGTTGAAATATAAAAGAGATAAAGGCAAGACCTCTTCTCATTAAGGACTATCTCTACCTCTGCAGACTCACTGGTATTGAGTGACTGGAGCGGG
This sequence comes from Potorous gilbertii, assembly GCA_028658325.1. Lineage (NCBI taxonomy): Eukaryota > Metazoa > Chordata > Mammalia > Diprotodontia > Potoroidae > Potorous > Potorous gilbertii. The sequence continues at coordinate 546,205,994 of CM053770.1, forward strand.
AGCGCAGGGCATAAATTACGGCAGGAAAAACTCAGGCCGCCGTCATTATTCCGTGGAACTTAAGGCCGGCTGTGCCCGAAAGCCCCAGGACCCATTTACTCTGACGCCCCCCACGATAAATAGCCGGGAGATGCTCAGTCCCCGGTGACTGGGACCTGGGTCCCTATTGATTACCCCCAACGAGCACATTTATCAGTCGGGAGAGATCCACAGTGGAGAGGTGCATTGTGTGTGCCTGTGTATACAGAAGGGAAGATAGGGATGGGGGTGGGCGGGAGAGACTGGCTGAGGCCAGGGGTACCTTTGAAATGGCCCAGCAAGGGGTTGTGTCTACTTAAGCAGGAAGTAGCGTAGGGACATGGGCCATGTTTGTTGAATTTGAAACTGTGATATTGGAAGAGAAAAGGGCCTTTGAAATCACCTGTTTCTACTCTCTTGATTTTACAAACCAGGAAACTGAGACCCAGGGAAGGGAACTGATTTGTTTGTAGGAAAATAGTGAATTAGTGGCAGGGCCAAGGGTAGAACTCAAGTCCCCTGGTTCCCAGGTGAGTTTTTGTCTATCACACCACCGTCTTTTTACAAGGTTTTTCAGTGTGGGTCTCACAGTGACCTTTCTTAGCACAACAGTAATGGCAGACACTAGCTGGTCTAAGCGAGATATCAACAGGCTTATCTGTTGTCCTCTGTAAAATGAGTAAAATTTGATTACCTATAAGAGTCCAGTTTTAATAATTTATGATCCTATGATCTTTGATGGAGATGTGACAAATATATATTTATAATGTATACAGTTGTATCACACATGCATGTGTCTTATATGTACATTTGTATTTATATGCCTCATGTATGCACACATATAATTTACATAACACATACGTCTACGTCTGTGTGTTCACACAGAGGCATACGTATGTATGTGAATTATGTATGTACGTATAAAATTTATATTTATATAAACATCTCCAGGCCAGGTATAGGTTGGGTAAAATGGAAAGAACACTGAAGAGAATTCTAGTCCCAACCCTATCACCAACTTGCTATGTGACCTTGGGCAAAATCATCTTTCCTCTGGGGATTCAGTATCTTCATTTGTAAAAGGAGAATTGAGGTGAATAATCTCCAAGGGCTTCTCAGCATTTGGAATCTGTAATTCTGTTTAACTGAATCATAACCTGGGAATAACATTTAAAATCATACACACACACACACACACACACACACACACACACACACACATTACACACAAACTCCTAAACACATACACCCTCATCACTATTTCTTCTGAATGATTTGGAGTCTGTATTCACTACATTGTCCAGATGGGCTTGGAATCAGAAAGGCTCTACTTCTTCATTAGTTCAAATCTGGCCTCAGACACTAGCTGTGTGATCCTGGGCAAGTCACCTAACCCTGTTTGCCTCAGTTTCTTCATCTGTAAAATGAACTGGAGAAGGAAATAGCAAGCCAATTTCAGTATCTTTGCCAAGAAAACCCCAAATGGGGTCATGAACAATTGGACCCCACTAAAACAATTGGACAACAATGCTTTGCTTGGGCTGTTGACTGATTGATTGCTCTCTCCATCTGAAATCCCTTCCTTCTCTGTCTTATTGAATGCCTAACCATCCTTTCATACCCAACTCAAAAGTCACCCCCTCCAAGAAGTCCTTCCCTGATCCCCTGACTGGTAACAACCTTTCCCCTCATCACTCACATTGCTTTGAGATGTTGTAATGCATTTGTTGGGTAATAGTGTGCATTAGAGTCAATTATCTTTATTTGTGTCTTATTCCCCTACTAGACTGAAAACTCCTTGATCACATGTTTGGCACAAAGAGGTCTTCAGAGAAGGTGCTTACTAAAACTTTGATAAATGACATCTCTCTGCATGCCTCTATCAATATATACACAGCAGGAGTACTGCAGGGAGTTAGTGTTGTCTTTTTCTAGACTCTAGGAATTTGGCCAGTATGGGTCAGGAGAGGGATCATGGGATCTTAGCTCTAGAGCTGGAAGGGAATTTAGAGATGTTCTAGTCCAACCTTCTTATTTTACAGTTGAGGAAACTGAGGTCCAGGAAGGTTAAGTGACTTGCCCATGGTCATAGAGCTCACAAGTAGGACAACTTAGGATCTGAACCCAGTTAGAGGGGCAGAGAATCCTCTAACTTCAAGCCCAGAACACTTTCCATTGTGCCATGAAGTACCCCTTCATTTTACAGAGGAGCCAACTGAAGCCCAGAAAGGGCAAGGAACTAGTCCAAGGTCACACAGTTATTAAGTGGCAAAGTAGTGATTCTAGTTTTGTGCTCTTCCATTATACAATTCTTGGAGCCCAGGGTTTTTTTTTTGGGGGGGTGTTTTTTGTTTTGTTTTTTTCCATTTTGGTGACAAGTTGAGTTCTTCTACTTCCCGCTGCTTTTAAAGCACTTTGACATGAGTACAAACAGCCATGGTACAATGCAGGTTGTTATAAGTCCCATAAAAGAGAGACAAGGTGCTCTGAGAGTAGCCCTCAATGGGAGAGAGGAAGGAGGATCAGCAAATAATTCAGGGAACTGATGGTATTTAACTGGTGGAATTTTTACAGAGGAAGATGGTGGGAGATTTTAAGAGGAGGATACAATGTAAACAAAGGTTCAGAAGGTAGGATAGCAGAGGACAAGTCTGGGGAATGAGGAATAGCCCACTATTATCCAACATCACAAAACATTGTGAGGGATGTCCAGTCAGGAGATCAGGGAAGGATTTCTTGGAGGGGACTTTTGAGTTGGGCTTGGAACAAAGGCTAGGCATCCAATAAGATGAGGAAGGAGGGCACTCCAAATGGAGGCAACAACCAATCAAACAGCCTGAGAAAAATAATGAGTCCAAAATCGAAAGAGTTCAGTTCTACTTATATGACTTCAGAGCTTTATTAGCGTGGAGAAATGGGATTTAAACCCATCGTGTGGGACCTTGGGCAAGTCATCCTCTCAGTTTTCTTCTCTGGTAAAATGAGGTGATTAGACTGGATGACATGCAAGTTTCCAGATTTCAATGTATGCTCAGTTATGATCTATGCTCGGGGTGGATTTTCCCATCCTCTCGGGGAGATGATGAGGCCAGGTGATATTAAACTCACTTGACAGATGGGCAAATGGAGGCAAAGGCCACTTCAGTGACTTGAACAGCATCACACAGATAAGGTTGGAACTAAAAAGAAAGCCTCTTGGCTCCTTTCCCTTCAACCAGCACTGTTGTCCCAACTTCCTTAGCTGATGATTGAAAAGCCCAGTGCTCCTACACAGGTGATGGACTAATCAGAATGAGACAATTTTAGATGTGGTCAATATAGAGGTTTGTTTTGACTATGCTTATTTGTTAAGCATTTTATTTCTTTTTGTTTTTTTTCTACTAGGGACTACTGAGATGGGAAGTCAAAAAAACAAATGGTTGATAATTGCAAAAAAATAAAATAAAATTTAATTTGAAAAAAGAAAAAGTATTTAAAATTCAAAGCAGTTTTTTGAATCATGGGGATTGTGTAGATCCCTAAGGGGGAGGGTAACCTATTGTAAGTGGTCAAGGTCTCTTTTCAGAGACAGTCCTTCCTTGTCCTTTGCAGTATAAATCAAACTTTGCTTTTGGTGCAGAGAGGGAAAAAGCTTTTTCTTTTTCAGCAAGCCATCCCCAAAGCTCTGGTGTTAGGACAGGTAGCCTTGGGAACAGAGACCTCCTCCACCTATAGCTCATTGCCATGGGAAAAGACTGAGGATGTTTCCTTTTACAATAAACTCTAGACCATCTGTAACAGAGGTGAAGGGAAACAGTGGCTTGACTATTCAAAATATCAGATAAATCAAGAAATCTTTGGCCTTGAAATATATCATTTTGTATTTGTTTGTTTTGGCAACATATGTACCTTCCTAATTTTTGATTTAGTCTCAAAAACTCTATGTTTTCATAGTGCTTTAAGATTTACAAAGCATTTCCTCCATAACAACCCCAGGAGGCAGGTGGTACAAGAATTCTTCCCATTTTGTAGATGAGGAACCTAGTGATCATTTAGCTAGTAGGTGATAGAGCTGAGTTTTCCCCTAATTTTGGTCAGAAGCAGATTTCCAGATCCTGACCTGGGGTTTTTCCTGATTATAACCCTGTGTATTTTGACTCTCACTAGGTGATAGCTACTTTTAGGGACCAACTGATGTGTGCAGATACCTATAGGTCAGTGTTTTTTGGGTAGTGGAAGACCCTATATTGCTCTTCTAACCCTGGAACATCCTTCCACTATACTGGTCTACTCCTTCCATTGGGAATTCCTCCTGGAGACTCCATTTTTTGGGGGGTGGGGGGAACAGGTTTGTCAGCCTTCATTCTCTTCCTAGCTCTCCTTCTGATTTTTTGGACTTTAACACCACACCTCAGCTGCAGTCTCCCCCTGGAACCTCCCTCAGTGTCTAGGACCTCCTCTCCTTGAATGAATCATCCATCCCTTTGACCTTCTCACACTAGACTATCCCTCCACAATGGCACCCTCTTTCTCTGCAGTGGGTTCATCTGTTGCCTCCCATCCTTGTTTGGAAAGGGACCTATATTCACTCCCCTCCCAGCTATTCTTCTGACTTTCTGTATTTCAGTTTCATGCTTCCAGTGGTAACATCTCTCACCCTCTCCCTTTTAAAACTTCTTTTTGTGTATTATCTTCCCCAATTATAATAAACTCCTAAGGGCAGGGTCAGTTTTTGTTTTTTCTTGTATTTGTTAAGGAAATTTGTTCAGGCCCCAGTGCCTAAAACATAGTAAGAGCTTAATAATTTTTTCTGGCCTTGCCTTTTCCACCATAATACTCTCCTTTCCAGAGATATCAGCATTTCTGCCTCTAGCTCAATCAGGGACATCATTCACTTGCTATCTGGCCTCTGACTTTCTTTTAGCTACAATCAATATTCATGGACCTCGAGCCATGACACCCAGACACACCAAACAGGTACTGTTAAGTAGGCCAGAGTCCAGAGTCCAGAGGCTAGGATCAGAATTCAGCCTAGCTCACTAGCAGTGGGGCTTCTGACTTGTCTCTGGACCCAGTCATTTTGGCCTGTAGACCCTTGCATGCTTCTCTCTTTCCATCTTAGCTGATCTCCCTGGATTTGATCCCTTGCCTACCTTGGGGTAGGCTCTTTATTTTGTGGTGCTTTGGTGCTTAGTAGGGCTATCTTGGCCAGCTCATCCCTTGGTGATTGAAACCTTATTTTAATAATTTAATAATTTTAATAATTATTATTTTAATAATAGGGTCATAATAAAAGTCAGTCATAGGCCCAGGCCTTGTTTCCTTAGAAGGCTTTGCAAAGTCATGCAGCTCCCTTTTTGCTGGGAGTAGGGGTAGGTAGAAAGCCACCTCCAGGCATTCAGGAACTAATCGCCCCTATCTAAGTCAGTATGGCGACTTAAGCATATACTCAATCAATCAGAATTTATTAAACTTACTTTGTGCCAGGCACTGTGCTAAGCCCTGAGGATAAAAAGTCCAAAGTGAAATAGTACCTGTTCTCAAAAAGCATATATTCTAAATAACAGGCACTAGCAACTGGGGAGGAAGGAACAGGGAAATCATGACAGACTTCATGGAGAAAGAGGCATTAGAGCTAAACCTTGAAGGAAACCAGGAGAACGTCTGTTTTTATTTTTGTTTGAACTCTTGAAACCCCAATCAGAATAGGCATTTATGTACACATGGTACAACCAAACAAGAGGATTGTACATTCATGTAATTTGTTCAGTCATTCCTCAAACGATGGGGAGCTGATATAAATTTTTTTGTACACGTGGGAATAGGATTCTTGAGGGAGTGTTTGGTGTGTGCCACAGAACTAAAGGACAAGGGAAGGGGAGGGGTCCTTGCCTTCAGCAATAGAAGATGTATTTCTAAAAAGTTTGGTGAAAATTCAGTTTAGAGAAAGCAGATCATAATTTTCAAAATATTTTGGAAGTGGGAGATGGAACATGGGTTCACAGAAGATACCCCGCCAGGAACCATTGTGCAAATCGAAGCTCTGGTTTTTCCACAGCTCCTGGTACAAAGCAGGTGCTCAAAACGATTTTTTTTTTAAAAAAAGGAATGAATGAATGTATGATTGAATGAATAAATCAATGAAGGAATGCATTTTCATATCTGGTTTCCTTAAAACAGAACCCAGTTCTATTGATGATTGTGGGGTGGAGGGTGGGGTAGGTGAGGGTTTTCGAGGTGGCAGCGGCAATTTTCTCGCTGAGCTAAGAGGTATGTCTGACGGCTGAGAACCAGGACCAAAAATTCAGGCTTGTGGGAGGTCGTGTCGCCCTTCCCCCGCTTTCTCCCCTAACTATATCATCCTCCCAAGCCAAGTCCCCCTGCAGACTGTTCAAGGTGGGCCCAGACCCCCACTTCCCCACTCCACCCCCCCTTACCACCCCGGGGAAAGAGGAGAAGGTGGAGAAGGTTGACGGGCGGTGCCAGCAGGCTCGAGATAAACTACCGCCCCCTCGGCTCGATTTACAATGGAGCTGAATTCATTTGCATGACAAAATTGGCTCGGGTATCCATGTGTTGCGGGAAGACAAGTGTAACATTACAGAGAACAAGGAGCCGTGGGGAAGGTTAATGCCGACAATGAGTAGACACAGCGATGCGCCATCGGGCAATGCCTCTGCCAACCTCTTATCGGGAATCAGGCAGGGGGTGCGGGTAGGATGGGGCCTCCCAGGGGGTAGCCTGAGATGGGAGCGAGGAGAGAGGGGCTGGCCCTGCTGACTCTTCTCCTTGAGTCGTGGCTATACGGCCCCCAAAGACTCTCTGCTACCTCCTGGGGTAGGGAGAAGGGAGTGAGATTGGTTGTCCTTTTGTGCCAAGTACCAAGGGCCTCTGCCATCCTAGCATCCCATAGCTTTCCAGTGCGCTGGTCTCCAGTTCTAAAAAGGCAAATCCTGTCCCCAGCGGAGAGGGTATTTAAAAATTGCTTTCCAAATAAAATAACAAAACATCAGGAAACAGTGATTATAAGGACTAAGCCCCAGAGAAGGGCTGAGAAAATGCACATCCTTCTATGTTTTTAGAAGAGGTGGGGGACTCTAAGTGTGGAACAGGGCATATGCTCTCAGACTTGGGGTATTTGTTGCTTGGTTTTGTTGAACTGCTCCCTGCCCTCCTTGTTCTTTGTTCCAGGGTTTGGTATCCTAGACATGAGTTTCTCTCTCTCTCTCTCATATATATATATATATATATATATATATATATATATATATATATATATATATTTACATATTATACATTATTATATGCATATATACTTCCTCTTCAGTAAATATGTATGTATATAATGACTTTGGGATATATATAACATATATATGTATATATACATACAAGTGGTCAAAAGATGTGAATACTTCTCAGAAGAATTGCAAATGATTAATAACCACATATATCACAAATCATTAAATCACTAATAATAATATAAAGAAAAATCAAAATAATCCTGATGTTTCATGTCATAGTCAGTAAGTTGGCAAAGGTGATAAAGATGGGAATATTCAATGTTGGAGCAGTTGTGGAAAGATAGACACTCTAGTGAATACTGTTGGTGGAGTTGTGAATCAGTTCAACCATTTTGGAGAGCAATTAGGAATATCCTCAGAGACACCAGTATTGAGTATATACTGCAAGGAAGTTATTGATAAGAAAAAACTCCCCATATTACCAAAATATTTATAGTAGTATTTTTGTGCTAGCAAAGAACTGGAAATAAAGTAAATATCCATCAGTTGGGAAATGGCTAAGGAAATTGTTGTACATGGATGTACTGGAACATTATTGTATTGTAAGAAACAGGAATATGATGAATGAAAAAAGCATGGACAGATTTACAAGAACTGATGCAGAGTGAAGTAAGCAGAGTCAAGAATACAATATGTACAATAACTCCAACAGTATGAGGGGCAACTAGGTGGTACAGTGGATAGAGCACCAGTGTAGGAGTCAGGAAGACCTGAGTTCAAATCTCACCTCAGACACTTGACACTCACTAGCTGTGTGACCTTGGGGGCAAGTCACTTAGCCCCAATTTCCTCATCCTGGGTCATCTTCAGTCATCCTGATGAATATCTGGTCACTGGATTCAGACGACTCTGGAGGAGAAGTGAGGCTGGGGACCTGTACAACCCTTCCTCACTCAAAACAAAGTCAAATGCAAGTCATGTCATTATTTCTCTGATGCCAGGGTCTTCTTCGGCAATGAAGGATAAACACACACACATTCTTTCTTATATGGAATGATTCTCTGGAAATGGGAAGGGAAAGGGATGCTGGGAAAGATGCAGATGTTATAATAAAATACATTAATAAAAATTTACTTTGACAAAAAAACAAATATGGTGGTCAGATCATATGATGCAATCATCTAGTTTTAGTCTGCATTCCACATCTGGAATACTATGTTAGTGTCTCAGGGGGTTTAACCAACTGAGACAAAGAAGAGGAGGACCACGACAGCCTTTTAATGTAGAGAAAAGGGCACTGGATTAGAATCACATCAAATCAGTTCAAGTACCAACTCTGATACTTATTACCTGCTAGACCTTGGAGCAGGTCACTTTACTTTTTGGAACCTCAGTTTCCTCATCTGTAAAATGAGAGCAGAGGATTGATCTACATCACCATTTCTCAACCTAGGGTCCAGGGGTTCATGGATAAATTTCAAAGAGTCTGTCTATTTGAAGGGGAAAAATTTGCATCTTTATTTACACTCACCTCTAACTAAAATCTAGCATTTCTTTCCATTATGAATGTAGGCAGCAAACATTATTCTAAGAAGGGATCCATAAGCTTCATCAGACTACTGAAGGGGTTCATGACATGCACAAAAAAGGTTAAAGGCCACTGGCCTAGATGATCTCTTAAGTCCTTTGCAATTCTAATGCATGATTCTAGGGTGAAAAGGTCCAGAAATGATGTCATATGAAGAATGGATGAAGAATCCAAAGGAGAAGAGATTTACAGGGACTATAACCCTCCTCTTCAAATACTTGAAGGATTAGGATCAGAGAATCATAAATTCAGAGTCAAAAAAGGCGAACTAGTCCAACTCCTTTATTTTATAGTTGAGGAAAGTGAGGCCCAGGGAAGGCAAGTAACTAGATTGAGACCATTCACTATGACTCCACAGAGAAGAACTAGGAACAAAGGGCAGAAGTTCCAAGGTGACAGATCTTGTCTCAATAGGAGGAGGTGTCTAGCAATCGGAGCTGTCCAGCAAATACAACTGCCTGCCTGCCTAGTTAAGTAATGAGTTCTCTGTCACCGAAGGTATTTGAGGAGTGGCTAAATGATCTTGTCTCAGAGATGCTGTCGGAAGGATTCTTTCCCCAATTAGAAGACTAAACAATAAAAATTTTAACTCTATGTTTCTGTGATTCTAAGATGCCCAGTTCTTCCCAGCATTCCTCAGTGTTTCACAAAGTTCCCTGCAAGTGAAAGCTTATTGATAATGACACATGCATTTTTATTTAAATTTTATATTTTTCAGTTAATAAAAATCTATTTTCCCTCCCTTCTTCCACACTGAAAAGAAGAGAAAAGGAAAACTTTTATAACAAATATGCATAATGAAGCAAAACAAATTCCCACATCGGCCGTTTCTAAAAACATGTCCCATTCTATATCCTGATGATACACATTGAATGAAGGTGAGGTTTGCAATGGTAAGATTGAATAACTGAGACTCCCCTACCCCTAGCTCACCTCCATTAATATTCAACTAGGTTACCTTTCTAAATATCTGGAGTTTAATGTCTGTCCCTAGTTTCCTTATCTGTAGAGTGAGAATAGATTGGAATATTTCTAAAGTTACCAGGTCCACTCTCAGCAGGCCTGATCACTAGGCAACTAGGAGCTCAGGCCACTGGATAAATTCCTCTGAGGCCTTCCTCACTTTAATTGCCCTAGATCAGGGATAGTGATGCTGGTAGTTCATTCCACTTTTAAATTACTTTCCATCAACTTTGTATATATTTTACACATAAGAGGCAGTTAGGTATTAGAATTCTAGACTTGGATGTCAAGAATACCTGAATTCAAATCCTGCCTTACACCCTTATTAGTTGTGTGACTGAGCAAAGTCACTCTTCCTGTCTCAGTTTCCTCATTTGTAAAATGGGAACAATAAGAGCACCTACTTTCCAGGATTATGATATATTTCAAGATATATTTATATTTAAAGGTATTTATTTAAAGAAAACTCTTTGCAAACTTCAAAGCACTATATAAATGCTAGCTCTTAGCTACTTTTGTGGGTACTTAGTAATTTATACACTGACTTTTTTAGAATGTGAGTTCCTTGAGGACAGGGACTGTTTTTGTCTTTCTTTGTATCCCATAATCACTTAATACAGTGCCTGACACATAGTAAGTCCTTGAAAAATGCTTTTTGACTGACTGTTTGAAGCTGATCATTTGGAAAAGGACAGAGTAAAGAGCCCGACAAGTTTTGCCTTTTCCCCGGAGAGACTGAGTCCCCTGGGGGAAGGGGAATAAGTGGCCCAGGTAGGAGCTGCCCACATTCCGGAGACAATATTGTGCAATGGAGAGGGCACTGGACTTGGCATCAGGAACACTTGGGATCAAATCCTGCCTCAGGCATTCAAATTGTGCCCCAGTTGTGTGACCCTGGCAGATCACTTAACATTTACGTACCTCAGTTTCTTCATCTGTAAAACAAGAGAGTTGGACTAGATGACCTCTAATGTTCCTTCTAGTTCTAAATTTATCATTCTAAGGTCCTATTCCCTGCTCCCAACAGTATGGAAGGGAGAGTTAGATACTCAACAGATTCATATCCACAGTAGACATCGAATCTGGACAGTGAGGAAAGTAGGTTTCATCTCTTGCAGGTGTGAAGGGAAAGGAATTGGAATGTCTAGAATGAGTTGGGCAGCCTTGAGGTTGGGGAACAGATAGTATGAGGGGTACATATCAGGTCCCACCAGGACCTCATTCTAGCTCACTTCAAATGACCTCTCCTCAAGTTCCTCAATCATCTGACCATGTAGTCTGGCAGGAAGCCAGCTGTATTAGCAAGTCACCACTTCCTCTATACTCCAGAAAAGTTGCTACAGTCATCAAAATGCTCCCCAAATATTCAAGAAGCTGTATACAATGCTTTAAGGTATGTGGAACATTTTAACTAAGTTATCTCATTTGATTCCAATAAATGCTTGTTGATTGAATGACCTTTATAATAATTCTGTGTGATAGTTAGTATAGGTTCTATCATTCCCATTCTTCAGATGAGGAGACTAAAATACTCATAACTCATAAGTGTCTGAGGTGTGATTCAAATCCAGGTCCCTGAGGCATCTTAGTTCATCACTTTTACCATTGCCTTTCTGCCAAACTCTGAATATTAATTAACTCCTCTGTTCTTCTGTAATCTCAAACCAACCATACTTTAATTCAGAGTCATTTGTATATTTTCAAGTGGCAGGGCTTAAATTTATTAATTTGCCCCCAAACAGAAATAGCATTAATTTACACACAATCTGCTCTATAACTAGTCATTCTAATTTGGCTAGAGGGAAAACCTAGAAGCTGGGAGGGACAGAGGTCACCAAAGTTAAAGAATCATAGGGTTGTAGAGTTAGAGACGACGGGGATCTTGGAGGTCCTCCAGACCAATTCCCTCACTTTATGTGAAGGACCTTGAAGGACAGGGACATGAATGTCAAATGTGTGGCACGACGGGGGTCTGAACTCTGATTTGCTGATTCCAAATCCCAGCACTCTGTCTACTACACCACATTGTGGCTTTGATTTTACAGGCAAGCCTCAGTTTGCACAGAGTCACCTAGACAACTGTAAATGAGAAAGCTAGAGTTAGAACCAAGGTCTTCTGACTCCCAAGTGAGTGATCTCTCCAGGGCTTGCTTCTTACCCATCCTAAATCCTGTCCAGGACCAGGTAAGGCTAAGGCTAAGTCGCCGTCTTTGCTGTAGAGTATGTTTGCATCGATCGTTCAAAGTCACACTTAAAGCTTGAAGGCAAGGAGTGCAAGTGTTGTTATTGTCATTTTACAGGTGAAGAAACTGAGGCTCCAAGAGCTTTGTCCAACATCCCATTGGTAGCAAAAGTAATAGCTGATATGGGACTAAAGTCTCTCTGACTCCACGTTTAGTATTTTCTGCTGAACTTTGTAGCCTCCCTCCCTCCCTCTCTAAATATATATATATGTGTGTGTGTGTGTGTGTGTGTATACACATACATATATATACATACACATATATATGTGTGTGTGTACATACATACATACATATATATCCTCCTTTCTGTACTTGATACTGGATTATTTCTATCTTTCAGGGATATTCTATGCAGGCTCTGGTTCAGTCTACCTAGCACTTAGCACATTTAGTGCCTGCCGCCTAGTAGGTGTTTACGTTGTCAACCATCCAAAAATGTATGTCTCCTTCTGCATATTTAATTCATAACTTCTCTTTCTGGAGGTGGGTGGCATTCTTCATTGTGAGTCCTCTGAAATAACAGTTGGTCATTGCAATGATCAGAATTCCTAGTTCTTTCAAAGTTGTTTATCTTTACAATATTACTGGCAGCTAGTAGGTATTTAATAAATGTTTATCAAATGACTGACTTACTCACTTTCTGGTTTGCTTGGTTTAGCTCAATTGGCTCCAGCTAATCTTTTTAAAATTTTTGGACCACACTTTTGATTTCATCTGAGGTGAGCAATTCCCTTTACCAGTCAAGGCAAGTGGGCATTCTCTCTGAACCTGGTAGTCTTAGACTGTTGTCAGGAGGTAGGGAGTGGGGGAGGGCAATGAGAGGTTTGGTCACTTGCTCGGGGTCACAAAGCCTGTATATAGCAGGGGCAGGACTTAAACCCTTGTCTACCTAACCTAGAGGATGAGTCAATGTCCACCACTTTGCTATCTTTCTCCTCTCTCTCCACCCTCCTCCTCCCATGCATACCTAAACAAGGAGAAATGAAAAAGGAAAAAACTCTTATAACAAGTACGCGTAGTCTAACAAAACAAATTCTCACTTTGGCCATGTCCAAAAATGTGTGTCTCCTTCTGCATAATTAATTCATAGTTTCTCTATCTGGAGGTGGGTGGTATTCTTCATCATGAATCCTCTGGAATAATGGTTGGTCATTGCAATGATCACAATTCTCAATTCTTTCAAAATTGTTTGTCTTTACAATATTATTGTTGTTGTGTAAATAGTTTTTCTGATTTTGCTCGCTTCATGCAAGTCTTTCCAGATTTCTCTGAACAATGACGTTCATCATCTTACAGCACAACAGCATTCCATTCATGTATCAATCAATGGCTTCTTCAGTCATTCCCAGGCATTCCAAGGCATTCCCTTAGTTTCCAGCTAATCTTAAAGGGACACCTCTACCTACCTCTACCCTGACCACACACACACACACACACACACACACACACACACACATCACACACGTCCCCATATGTGATCACAATCATACCACTGGACATTTCAGAAAAGACTTAACACATACTGGTTGTTACTAATAATACCCATCCTGATATCACCCTGGGAATGGGGGGAGAGCATAGAAAAAGCGGTAACCTGCATCAACTTGGAGCAAGGGCTCCTGGGGCTGAAGGCAAATAATCAAAATATAAATTTGTTCCAAAGTCCTTGCTTATCTTTGTTTACTCCTTTGGGATTCCCTTCCCTACCCCTTCTCCTCCCTTCATACAAGGAAGGGACCTCTGATCTTTTCCAGCTTCTTACTGGTTGTTATTGTTGTTTTTTAAAAAGACCACATGGTATAGCAGAAAGAAAATGGGTTCAGCATATGGGTTTCAGTCCCACCTCTGATTCTACCTGTGTGACCTTGGACAAGTCATTTAACTTCTGTGGACCTTGATTTCTTTATCTACAAAACAAGGACGTTGAACAAGGTGGTTTGCTTAAGTCCCTTTTAGCTCTACACCAATATCAAATGCTATCTTTTGTTTTTGTATCACATTATTTTTTTGGAATACTCCACTCCCCTCCCCTGAAACTAAACCTTCTCTCAACAAAGAAAAAGCCAAGCAAAGCATGGCATAGTGGATAGGTCTTTGGACCCAGACACAAGAAGATGTATGTTTGAATTTTGTCTCAGGAACTTACACTAGTAACCAGGAAGTCATTTTACTTTTCTGGACCTTAGTTTCCTCATCTCTAAGTCTCTAAGATGCTTTCCTTGGCTTTTGTTGTTTCAGTTGTATCTGACTCTCTGTGACCCCGTTTGGAGTTTCCTTGACAAAGATGCTGGTGTGGTTTGCCGTTTCCTTCTCCAGCTCATTTCGAAGATGAGAAAGGGAGGCAAAGAGGGTTAAGTGACTTGTCTAGGGTCACACAGTAAATGTCTGAGGCCAGATCTGAACTCACAGGGATGAGTCTTCTTGACTCCATGCCCAGCACTCTATGCACTGTGCCACCTAACTGCCTAATATGCCTTCTTGCTCTAAATTTGTGACGGTATACTTGATACAGTGAACACATGTGACCATGTATATGGCATTCTGTTCTAATAGTCTCCTACCTCTCTGCAGAGAACGGAGAGGGATGTTTCATTATTGGTTCCCCAGAAACATCACTGACTTTGCAATCACTTTCCCTCTCCCTTTCATTATCACTTTCATTATCAAAGGACTCTCTTTTACTTTTAGAAAAAAGAGGATTGGATTTGGAGTTAGGAAAAATGACTTCAAATCTGACCTCTGACTCTTTCTAGATAAATCATTTTTTAGCCATTCTAAGTCTTAGTTTCTTGATTCATAAAATGAGAATTATAGTACTTATACTATCTCTCTCATAAATAATCTCTTTCCAAACTATGTTACCTGGTCTTCTTGTATTCCAGTTGTCCCAGTTTGGTAGTGAGCCAGGGGGTAGGATGGGAAACTGAAAGTGTCTTAACTGAAGTTAGGGAGGGTAGGACAGAGAAGAGGAATATATATCATGTTCATGTGTAATGTCCTCTAATGTGCCTTGATGGATAAGGTGCTAGAATCAGGAAAACCTGGGTTCATCTCCATCTTTATGTATTTACCAGCTATGTGACCTTGGAGAAATCACTTAAATTCTCTGGTGATCTGCTTCCATGGAGAGAAGTGAGGGTATTGAACTGGTTGATCACTAAGGTCCTTCCCTGCTCTAAAACTATGATCCTGTGATTCATTAGGGTCCTTTCTAGTCTTGATGAACACACTTGTAAGGGATATTTAATCATTTCACTTTAATTTATTGGATATAAATTTAACTGGCTAAATAGGTTTTGTTTTTTTTTTAAATGGGTTTTTATGTCAGGTTGTTGCTTGGGATTGTTGAAAACGCAGCCTAAGTTTTCTAATACAATCTAGACTATTCCTTTCCTCCAATTCAATTGTGGGTCCAAGTCAAATCAATTCAAGTTAAGTCAATAAACATTTGCTGTTGAGTACTCTCTATATGCCAGGCACTGTGCTAAGTACTGGGGATATAGAAAAGGGCAAAAACCAAAAACAAACCATGGTTTCTGCCCTCAAGGAGCTTACATCCTAATGGGAGAGACAACATCCAAAGAGTTATGGATAAATAAGGTAAATTGACAGTAATCTTCAAAGGAAGATACTAGTATTGAGGGGAATGTGGAACAGTATCTTACAGAAGTGTATAATTGAAGTTCATTGTTTATACACCGTGTCTGTCCAAGATATAAAAATAAGAATCACTCTCAATGGCTAAGAATGTCAATGAACAGCACTCTATATATCTTATCTCATTTGATCCTCAGAACAACCCTATGAAATAGATGTTATTGTTATCCTTGTTTCACTGAGGTAAAAATCGGGGCATAAAAAGATTAAGTAACTTATTCAGGTTTCATAACATTATATGAGGGGAGGATTCGAACCCACATCGTGCTGATTCCAAGCTCAGAGTTCTATCTACCACAACCCACTGTAATGATGGATTAACTAAATGGACTGCTCATCCAACTACTTGTCATAGCTTGGACAACAGGTATCATTCATCCATTTGGTTTATTCTGTGTAAATGGTTAGGCTTATCTGTTTTCTATGCTGAAGTACTAAAGGCTTACCTTATATAGAGTCAGATCTATATAGTCATATAGTCAGCCTATTTAAATTTTAAACCCAAATATAATCATATTATCATGCTTATTTTAACTTAAAACATATGAATATTTTAACAAGGCAGTAACACTAGGGTAGCTAGATATCACAGTAGATAGCATGCTGAACTTGGAAGCAAGAAAATTGGTGTTCCTGCGTTCAAACCCAGCCTCAGATACTTACTAGCTGCGTGACCTTAGGCAAGTCCCTGGACCTTGATGCCTTAGTTTCCTAATCCATAAAAATGGGGGAAATAATAGCCCCTATGTACCAGAATTGTTGTGAGAATCAAATGAATTAACATATGTAAAGGGCTTTGCAAACCATAGCTATGAGTGCTAATTAGCTATTATTATTTTAAATTAATTTACTTATTTGTTTTCAGTTTTCAACCATCACTTCTATAAGTTTAAAATTTTCTCCCTCTTCCTCTCCAAGACTGGATGCAATCTTGTATGGGTTCTATACATCCATTCTTATTAAACACATTAGTTATGTTGCACAGAAGAATTAAAACAAATGGGAGAACCAAACGAAGAATGCTAGCTATTATTAGTAGTAACATTAGCAGCTTGCTTGCTCTGTCTTCTTGTCTTTTTTTTCCCAGTCCGTATGCAGTTGCTTTTCAAAAATATAGCTATGATGACATTTTAGAGGCAGCTAAGTAGTTCAGTGGATAGAGCACTGACCTGAAAACAGAAAGCCCTGAGTTCAAATCCAGCCTCAGATATTTACTTATTGTGTGGTCCTGGACAAATCACTGAACCCCTCTGTCTCTCAATTTCCTCAACTGTAAAATGGGGTTAATAATAACAGCTGTCTCCTAGGATTATTGGGAGGATCAAATGAAATGATATTGGTGAAGCACTTCGCATAGTGACCAGAACATAGTAAGCATGTAACAAATGCTTGTTTCTTTCCTTTAACAATGTTAATTTCTGGGACGTGTTTTGTTCTGCCATCACCTATATGTCCAAATAGACATCCCTTGTAACAAAGAATAAAAAAGAAATAAAAAAGAAAATCAGTCAACCTAATCAACGCAATAACTGACTTTTAAAAATTATTTATTTAAATTTTCTGGGCTGAGTGAGAACTAGAGAGAGAGAAAGAGAGAGAGAGAGAATAGATTGGAGAAAGACAAAGCCTCAAGGTGTCCCATTGTGTGTATGTTTGTTTTTTATAAATGAACAAATTATAAATTTACTATTGAATTAAGTTATAAATTAAAATTATATAAACTAAGAGATAAATGTCCTTTTATAAATGCATGCTGTAATATACATATTAGTAAATATATTGCTGTTGTTGTTGAGTCATTTCATTTGTGTCCAGCTCTTCATGGCCCCATTTGGCATTTGTTTGCCATTTCCTTCTCCAGCTCACAAAATAGAAATGTAAAAAAATGAGATAAAGATGAAATCAATAATATTTACATTTTAGAATTTTACTGAATAACAATTAAAATAACGTTTTCCTTACTAAATTAAATTAAGTTTAAAAGAATGAGATAAAAATGAAAAATAATATTTTAAAATGTTAACTTTAGTTCATAACGATAAAAATAATCTTTTTGCTCTCATTAAATTTAAAAGGATGTCACAAAGTAAAAAATATTTTAAAATACTAAATTCAATTTAGTAATGATACTCTCACTAAAAATATTATTACTCACCTATCACTGCCACTACTATAGAGTCCAGACTCTGAAGGGCATTTACTAAAGCCAGGAGGTGATCTTGGGTGCAGGGGTTGAGTTATTCTGGAGATGGGATCATTTTCTCAATGGAACCAGCTACAGTTGCTGCTATGGATGACCAGGTATTGTTTAGTTTATAATTGCCTGAGGCTAGCTCAGGAATTTGCAGATGGAGGGATGAAAGTGTGTTGGAGGATGATGTGTAAAGGGTAGAGTGACTACGTTGGAGACAAGCCTCAGAGTTGGAGAGGGTGGGATTTTGTCCATCTTCTTACCCTTTGATTGGTTGACCAGACACTCCTTGAAGTCTTCCCATGGTCCCCATTTGGGGGACACTGGACCAGGTGAAGAGAATTAAACTAAGCAAAATGTAAGGTCCTTGAGAACAGGGATTCTCTCAGTGCAGATGCACAACTACTCCACAAACTTATTTTAGTCTTAGAGTAGCTTTGGGGCCCTGGATAGTTAAGTGACTTGCCTAGCATCTCACGGACATTGTACCAGGTCTTTCTGATTTCTAGGGAGGCTCTCTGATCCTCATACCACACAGCCCCTCTCAAGGACATTTAAACAGAGAATTAGAAGAGTTTGAGATGCTAAGATTTGTGTGGGACTCTCTTTAGATAATAACTGAGTGAGGCTCCCAGTCCCTATGATCATTAGGAGACTCGGAGAATTCACAAAACAGCTTGATAGATCATCAGCGCATAATAAAATAGGTCTTTATACATTACAGAGGTTTTAATTCATATTAGAAGAATCTTACGACCTAGAATGAAACCCCTGGAGGGGGCTAGAGTGGGAAGGAGCAGGACAAGAACTTGAGGAAGGTGGGGTAGAGTAAGAATCAGACAATCAGAATGGTGGCCAGAACTTAAGGGCAATAGTTTATAGGCTATGGCAGGTGGAGAGAACAAGGTGAGAGATGGGCCTTTAAAGAGGGCATTCCCAAAAGGACCCAAATGTACAAAAATATTTACAGCAACTCTTTTTGTGGTGGCAAAGAACTGGAAACTGAGGGGATGTCCATCAATTGGGGAATGACTGAACAAATTGTGATATATGAATGTAATGCAATACTATTGTGCTATAAAAATGATAACCAGGCAGATTTTGGAAAAACCTGGAAAGACTTACATGAACTGATGCTGAGTGAGAGGAGCAGAACCAGGAGAACGTCGTATACACTAATAGTCACATCCTATGATAACTAACTTTGATGGACTTATCTCTTTTTGGCAATGCAAGTATCTAAGATAGTTCCAAAAGACTCATGATGGAAAATGTTGTCCATGTCCAAAGAAAGAACTATGGAATCTGAATGAAGACTGAAACATATTATTTGCTCTCTCTCTTTTTTTTTGTTTCTTCTTCTTCGTGGTTTCTCCTATTGGTTCTAATTTTTCTGTACAACATGACTAATGTGAAAATAGGTTTAATATGAATGTAAATGTTAAGCCTATATCAATTTAATGCCATCTTGGGGTGGGAGGAGAGGAAAGATGGGGAGAAAATTTGGAACTCAAAATCTTCTTGGAAGTGAATGTTGAAAACTAAAAATAAATAAATTAAATTTTAAAAGAGGGAATTCCTAGTTCCACTGAGCCCCCAATAGTCAGTCCTCCTACTTGCTCCAGGACTCCTGGGTCCTAATCACTGTTCACCCCAGGCAAGTGGTTGATCTGCCCAGCTCAAGGAGGTAGGTGCTATTGTTATCTCCATATTATAGGTAAGGAAATTGAGACATTGGGAGATTTGCTCAGGTCTCAGAGCTAGTAAATGTCTGAGGTCACATTCGAACTCAGGTCTTCCTGACTCCAGGTCCAGAGCTCTAGCTACTGAGCCATGTAGTTGCCCCTAAGTAGAGAAAACACTGGATTGAAAGTGAAAGGACCTCCCCCACACACACACCAGACCCTTATAAGCTATGTGACTTTCTCTGAGCCTCAGTTCTTTACCCTTAAGGGAGTTGGAATAGATGACCTCTAAGGTCCCTTTATCAATGCAAATCTATGATCCTTGGCTCCTTTTCCAATAGGAGGACATCCTTGGGACAAATCACAATATTTAATATTGAAATATTTCCTGGTCCCAATGTGATAGTAGTTATACTGTTATTATGATCTGTTGATTGAGAAAATGTACAGTGACAAAAAGCTACTCTGAATTCAGTAATGCTTCTAAATGAATTTGTATTTTATTAATCACAACACCATCTGCATGGATTTGAAATAATAGTCATGCATATAAGTTTGAGACATATTTATTCAGTCTACAGAAAGTATGTTTACTTATTTATTATCCTGAGTCATGCTGCATGTTTTTGTTGGAACTAAATAAAGATCAGAATAAGAGTACTTGGCATGCATATGGATTTGAGGGACTTTCTTGCAAGAATTCTGTAGTCTCTTGGGGATCTGAAGCCCCATAGGTTGGGAATCATAATGGACAGGTAGTCTAGGGTTCTACCGAACTCCCCTTCTTCTCTTCCTTCTCTTCTCCCTTCTTCTCTTCCTCTTCTCCCCCAACTTCCAGAGGCCTTTCTTCTACTCTTCTGTTAGCCTGAATGGGCTAGCATGTATATACTTTGCCTCTTCTCCCCATCCCCAACCCCAGCTTCTTCTCTTTCCATTTTATCCTTGCCTTCTGTAACCTCCTCAAGGTTCCATAGGTACTCTAGCTACATCCATATCACTATCACTATCTTCCTGGGGGAGCAGGTATATTAGAATTAGGAAGGAACTCAGGCATTCTTAACTGGATTGTTGATGGTAAAAAGGCCCTTGGGTCATAGAATTCCAAATTCCACTGAGAAATTGGATAGAAAGGGACTCCCTTCTACTTCTAACACCCCCTAGGTGTCCTGGACTATGCACCTCATGATGGGGAAGGGATTCTGAAATACTTGTGGGATCAAAGGGATAACATTTTGGAAGGAATATCGAGGCTACTTACTACAAACTCATATCAGTCAAAAATATGATAGGACAATCAATAGAAGCTAAATGTATTTTTTTAAAAATTATTTTATTTATTTAAGTTTTCAGCATTCATTTCCACAAAATTTTGAGTTCCAAATTTTATCCCCTTCTCACCCTTTCCCCCACCCCCAAATTCTTGTGTTCTGATTACTCCTTCTACCATTCTGCCTTTCCTTCTGATACCTCTCTCTTCCCTTATCCCCATCTTCTCTCTTGTCCTGTAGGGCAAGAAAAATTCCTATACCCCATTACCTGTATTTCTTATTTCCCAGTTGTACACAAAAGCAACATTTGTTCCTAAAACTTTGAGTTCCAACTTCTCTTCCTTCCTCTCTCCCTACCCATCCCCACTGAGAAGGCACAAAATTCAATATAGGCTATATATGTGTAGTTTTGCAAATGACTTCCATAATAGTCATGTTGTGTAAGACTATATTTCCTGCCATTCTATCCTGCCCCCCATTTGTTCTATTTTCTCTTTGGACCCTGCCCCTCCCCAAGAGTGTTGACTTCTAATTGCTCCCTCCTCCCATTTGACCTCCCTTCCATCATTCCCCCCCACCCCGCTTATCCCCTTATCCCCTATTTTCTTGTAGTGTAAGATATGTTGTCATACCAAATTGAGCGTGCATGTTATTCCTTCTTTCAGCCAAATGTGATGAGAGTAAGCTTCACTTTTTCCCTCTCACCTCTCCCCTTTCCTCTCCATTGAAAAAGTTTTTTCTTGCCTCTATTATGAGAGATAGTTTGCCCCATTCCATTTCTCCCTTTCTCCTCCCAATATATACCTCTCACACCCCTTACTTTTAGTTTTTTAGATATGATCCCTTCCTATTCAACTCTCCTTGTGCTCTCTGTGTCTGTCTCTCTCTCTCTATGTGTGTGTGTATGTATAATCCCTCCAACTACCCTGATACTGAGAAAAGTTTCAAGAGCTACAAATATTATCTTTCCAAGTAGGAATGTAAAGAGTTCAACTTTAGTAAGTCCCTCATAATTTCTCTTTCCTGTTTACCTTTTCATACTTCTCTTGATTCTTGTGTTTGAAAGTCAAATTTTCTTTTCAGCTTTGGTCTTTTCATCAAGAATGCTTGAAAGTGCTCTATTTCATTGAATGACCATTTTTCCCCTTGAAGTATTATACTCAGTTTTACTGGGTAGGTGAGTCTTGGTTTTAATCCTAGTTCCTTTGACTTCTGAAATATCATATTCCAAGCCCTTTGAACCCTTAATGTAGAAGCTGCTAGATCTTGTGTTATCCTGATTGTATTTCCACAATACTTGAATGGTTTCTTTCTAGCTGCTTGCAATATTTTCTCCTTGACCTGGGAACTCCGTAATTTGACTACAATATTCTTAGGAGTTTCTTTTTCTGGATCTCTTTCAGGAGGTGATCAGTGGATTCTTTCAATATTTATTTTGTCCTCTGGTTCTAGAATGCCAGGTCAGTTTTACTTGATAATTTCATGAAAGATGATGTCTAGGCTCTTTTTTTGATCATGGCTTTCAGGTAGTCCCATAATTTTTAAATTGTTTCTCCTGGATCTATTTTCCAGGTCAGTTGTTTTTCCTTGCATCTCTCTCATTTCTCTTCCCAGTTTTTCCTCCACCTGTCTAACTTGATTTTCAAAATCCTTTTTGAGCTCTTCCATGGCCTGAGCCCATTGGATATCTATTTCAGATGTTTGGGATACAGAGGCCTTGGCTCCTATGTCTTTACTTGATGGTAAGCATTATTCTTCCTCATCAGAAAGAAAGGGAGGAAACATCTGTTCCCCAAGAAAGTAACCTTATATGGTCTTATTTTTTTCCCTTTTCTGGGCATTTTCCCAGCCAGTTACTTGACTTCTGAGATTCCTCTCCACCCCAGCCCAGATCTGCCCAGCTAGTGCTTGGGGTCTGAGATTCAAATGCTGCTCCCCAGCCTCAGGGCTTTTGGCAGCAGGCCTGGCTGCTAGTCAATAGGAGCTTAATTTCTGGTGCTCAGGTGGGGGCAGGGCCGCTTCCCAGGCTCAGTTCTCTCAGGGGGTTTATGTGGAGATCTTCAGTAATGGACCAGAGATCCTGCTGAGCTCCTGCCTGCTCCGGGAGCCTCTGGCCACCTGCTGTCTCTGCCGCTGCCTCCTGAGGGGCCCTGAGTTATGGAGACACCCCGCTCCCCTCTCAGCCAGCCCAGAAGTCTTTCTCACTGACCTGTGAGTCTGTGGGTGGAGGGACCTTCGCAGCCACCTGAGATTCCATCCCTGAAGCCTGCTCGGATCTGCTCCTCTTGGGGCCACGTGGCCAGGGCAGGGCTGGGCTCCGTTCCTGTCCAGTGCACAATGGACCTTTGGGATCAGTTTTTCAGGGCTCTCTGGAACGGAAATCTCTTTCACTCTGTTGCTGTGCGGCTTCCACTGCTCCAGAATTTGTTGGGAGTTCTTTTTACAGGAAATCCATGGGCTGTGGGTTTGGAACTAGCATATGTGAATCTTTCTACTCCTCCATCTTGGCTTCTCCCCGGTCAGTTGTTTTTCCAATGAGATATTTCACATTCTCTTCCATTTTTTCATTCTTTTGGTTTTGTTTTGTAATATCTTGGTTTCTCATAAAGTCATTAGCCTCCATCTGTTCCATTCCAATTTTTAAAGAGCTATTTTCTTCAGTAAGCTTTTGAACCTCCTTTTTCATTTGACTAATTCTGCTTTTTAAAGCATTCTTCTCCTCATTGGTTTTTTGGACCTCTTTTGCCATGTGAGTTAGTCTATTTTTAAAGGTGTTTTTTTTTCAGCATTTTTGGGGTTTCCTTTAGCAAACTGTTGACTCACTGTTCGTGATTTTCTTGCATTGCTCTCATTTCTTTTCCTAATTTTTCCTCCACTTCTCTTACTTGTTTTTCAAAATCCTTTTTGAGCTCTTCCATGGCTTAAGACCATTGAATATTTATTTTGGATGTTTTAGATGTAGAAACCTTGACTTTTATGTCTTCCCTTGATGGTAAGCATTGTTCTTTCTCCTCCCAAAGGATGGAAGAAAATACCTATTCACCAAGAAAGTAACATTTTATAGTCTTATTTTTTCCCCCTTTTTTGGGCATTTTTCCAACCAGTTACTTGACTTTTGGGTCCTTTTTCAAGAGTAGGACCTATAAGATCTCAGTTCCTCCAAGGTGGCACAATCAAGGGAGAGGAGTTTACTCCTCAGTGGTCTCCAGTTCTGCCAAACCAGCATTCCTCCTTACCCCAGGACTATGCTCAGGATTGAGATTCAGATCACCTGCTCAATTCCTCCAGGGGCTTTAAGCTGAGGTCTCCAGCAATGGATGCTGGTTGCTGCCTGCTGCAGCCACTTCCACCTGCAGCCTCAGCCACCTGCTACTGCTGCTGCCACTGCTGCCACCACCTAGAGCTGGGGCTAGGGAAGGACCCTACTCCCTTTTCACCAAGGTGAAAAAGCCCTCTCATTGACATCTGAAGCTGCCTTTGTTGCCTGTTGATTGAGGGATCTGAGAACTGCTGCTGCTGGGGATTCTGCCCCCAAAGTTAACTCCAATTCTGCTCCTCCCAGTGCCTTGTGGCCAAGGCTGGGCTGTGCTCTGTGCCTGGTGTGATTCCTATCCACCTTCCAGGCTGTCTTAGGCTGGAAATCTCACTGTCATTTTGTGGCTTCTGCTACTCTAGAATTTGTTGAGGGTCATTCTTTACAGGTATTTTATGGACTGTGGGGGAAGAGTTAGAATATGTGTATCTTTCTACTCCACCCATCTTGGCTCCCTAAATGTTTTCTTAAGCTTAATTAAAACAGTATCCAGAATACGCAATATCTTGGTACAATTATCTTTTGTCTTGTTCTCCTTAACCACTCATGCCTTTCCCTCTGAGGCTACTTCTATCAACTTTGTATCTTGTATATACAGACATGTGTGGTATCTCCAATTAGAATATAAGCTCCTTGAGGACAGGGATTGCTTTTGCTTATTCTTTCTTTCCCCAGTACAGTGACTTAGTAAATAGTAAGCACTTTCAGAAAAGCTTATTGATTGATCTACTGATCAGATCACATCCATAGAAGAGAATTCAATTCCAGATGCCATATTTTAAGAAGGAATACTCAGAAAAGGGAGTTCAGGATGTTGAGAGGATCTATGTCATCCTAGGCTCATCAATTGATTAATAAACATTTATTAAGCACCTACTATGTGCCAACCACTGTGCTAAGTGCTGAAAATGCAAAAAGAGGCAAAAGATAGTCCTTACCCTCAAGGAGCTTACAATCTAATGGGGAGACAACATGGAAACAAATATAAACAAATATCCACATATAGGACAAATAGGAAATAATGAAAAGAGGGGAGGCACTGGAATTAAGAGGGATTGGTGAAGGATTCTTGTAGAAAGTGGGATTTTAGTTGAGACTAAAGGAAGCTTGGGAGGTCAGTAGTCAGAGCAGAGGAGGGAGCATGTTCCAGGCATAGGAGATAAGCAGAGGATTATTTGAAGAAAAGGAGTTGTTTATCCCAAGAAGAGAAAACAAAAAGGAAGTCATCTAGTGGTGTTTGAATGATGTGGACTACTCTGTTTGTTCCCTACATGCAAAACAAGGACCCATGGGTGGAAATTGCAATGACATAGATTTTGACTTAACCAGATGAAAATTTCTTGACAATTAGAATGGCCCCAAAGTAGAATGGTTTCCTTCATGAAGCTTCTTTCAAGGACATTTTCCATGGGAGGCTGGACGGATGACCATTTTTGTTAGGACATTCTAGAGAAGATTTCTACACAAATGTTGATTGGACTAGGTACTATTCTCTGAGGTCTCTCTCTTCCAAAACAGAGATTCTGTGGGTTCTTGCTCTATTCCCCTGAAATGAAGATAAGCTGCTGGGGATTGTCTTTTAAATCTATATGACATTGAAAGCCCTATTTTAGGCAGTATGGGAATTGGTAAGGGGCAGAATATGGCTGGAAGAAGGATAAACCCCTCAGTAATGTAAGAATATAAATCCCTTGAGGTTAAAGATTGTTTCATTCTTTGAAAGTCAAAAGATGAAGGTCAAAATACCTCACTGACTGCCTGTGGGACCTTGGGCAAATCACTTAATCTTTCTGGGTCTCAGTTTTCCCATCAGTTTTATGAGAGGGTTGGACTCAGTGACTTCTAAGGTCTCTTCCAATTCTAACTCTATGATACTATGATCTTAGGCAGCCCAATACACTAGAGTTGGACCAGTGCCTTATCCACCGTAGGTATTTAATAAAATCTTATTGAATGACTGAAGAGTTGTTTCACGTCTTGATTAAGTCTTTTGGCAGAACTATTCCAACTCTGGGTTAGATCTCAGGATTTGAGCTCAGTTGAAAGTAAGCTTCTTCTGGAACTTAAAGTTTTAGGACCAACTGTTGAGTATTGTTCTTGCTACTAGGAAATAAGAAATACAGGTAATGGGGAATAGAAAGTTATTTGGCCCTACAACACAAAAGAGAAGATGGGGTAAGGGAAGGAAGGGATGATAGAAGAGAGGGCAGATTGGTGATATGGGTAATTAGAATGTCCAGTGTATTGGGGAGGGGGGAGGGCACAAATGGGGAGAAAATTTTGGAACCCAAAATCTTGTGAAAATGAATGTAAAAAGTTAAATAAATTTATTTAAAATAAAAAAAAAACAAAAAAAAGAAAGTAAGCTTCTTGAAGGAAAGGAGTATTTTGTTTTTGTTTTTGTTTTCTCAGTGTTTAGTATGGTGGCTGGAATATAGTAGGCACTTAATACATGCTTGTTGAAGTGAATTGACCAAGGTTTTAAAATTTAAGATTCTCAAGGACATTAGAAATTAGCCTTCACTTTACTGATGAAGAGTAATGGAACATGTGGATGCCCCAGGAATTCCTTTACTAGGAATTTTAGGGTCCTGGGCAAGAAGTACAAAATACATTCCAGTGTCCTCAAATCAACTTTTACAGACAAATTCATTTGGAGGAAGAGGATAAAGAGATAACCCTTGGATCTTAGGACACAAGGCTCCATTGGGAATGAGACTCCAGGATGTTGCCCCCCCCATTGTGTTCATCCTTTGCTGCCAAAGAAGACCATGCCATCAGAGAAATAATGACATGACTTTGTTTTGAGTGAGGGAGGGCTGTGCAGGTCACCAGCTTCACTTCTCCAGAGTCATCCGAATCCAGTGACCAGATATTCATCAGGCTGACTGGAGATGACCGAGGATGCAATGGGAGACCTTGGCCCCAGTGGGCCAAGGTCTATGCAGGTACTTACTTAGGGTGAGGTAATGCTCCTTCATTGAATAGGCCTGTTTAAGAGGTAGCCAAGGCATGGCCCCTTTAATGAGGAAAAGAAAAGAAAGACATCAGGCTGGGAAGGATACAGCAACAGTTACTATTGATAATCAGTCTTAAGCCAGGAGGGTCCAGAAGAGAGCCTTTAGGCAGGAGTCAAGGGCCCCATGGTGTCTGAGTTTCACAGTGTAGTAGTTTTAGAGGGAAGGGAAGGGAAGGGAAGGGGCCAGTAAAACCCAAGTCAACTGGGCATGTTTTGACCATCCAAATTTACCTTCCTTTGAAGAGAAGGAAGAGGAGGGGAGACAGACAGGAGAGGAGGAGCTGAGTCTACTCATGGGGTTGTGTTAGTCCTTTGTTGCCAAAGAAGTAAAGGACCAGCACAGCAACAACCCTGCTGCCTCACAGAGGGGATACAACAATATTCCTTGAGACTGTTGCTGGAGAAGTTGCTACAGGGGTAGGGATCAGGGTGGGGCCATAGTGAAGAGAAAACCAACCATCTGATAGTTTCCTATCTTAACTAATTAATCATACTAACTACATGTTAAGCTCACTTGTCTTCTACCTACTGAAGAAGTAGCTATCAATGCTATAAATACCCTCTAAATTTTTGTGTCCCAGGGAAAAGCATGAATCACCCCACCCTAGCTACAGCTCTAGCCATGGTGATTTGGTCAAATTATATAATAAATGTAAAGTGTTTTGCAAACCTTAAAGTGGTAGCTTTGTAAGTGTTAGAAGTTGTTGTGGTTGTTCTTAGAGTAATAATCTGCCCTGTTTGCATTTTCCCTGGAATCAGGTATCAGAATTATCCTTTAGATATTCTTTGTCCAGCGGGCTTACACCCTTCATAGGGCTGGGCAGAGGGGCTGCAGTTGGGGGTAGGAGTAGTGGGTAGTAGATTTTCACATCATTCAGTAGGAAATTCAGTTGTTTCCCCTGGCAAGGCTAAGTGAGAGGCCAATGTGGAGGAAGGGGAGTATTGAGGGAAAAAAGGGGAGAGAAGAGAAAAATCATGAAGCCTTTTAATTGTATCGCTACCTAGGCCTCTGTTCTCTTTCCTCCAGAACCTGCTATGCCAACCACTGAAGTGAGACAAAGACTGAACTCTGCTGTGTGTGTATGTGTGTGTTTGTGTGTGTGCTAGGGGGCGCTGTTATAAGGTGAGATGCTTTTTAGGGATTGTAGAAGGGAGAGAAAGGGACAGTACTTGGTGGGTGGAGGCCCAAAATGGGGAAGCCTATTACAATATTGGGGTGGGGTGAGTAAGGGGGGAACCAAGGGGTAGGTCCATTATACAGCTGTATCCTCTCCCCCAGACCTGCTGGGGGGATAAGTGGCCCCCCTGGCGATGATGCTGAGGACCCTCTAACTATCTTGTTACCATGGGGACCGCTGGCTATTAATGTCCTCTCCTCCCTCTCCTCCCCCACAGCAGGAAAGCTGGAGGAAAGGGAACAGAGAATGGAGAGGTCATTTCATCCAATCCCTTACCTCTAGACAAGGAACCCCCTCATCCCCCCCCCCCCAACACACACACACACACACACAAGCCATCTTTTCTTTGCAGAGTCTCTTGGACTCCCTCTACGACTCCACTCCATAATCTTTTGTCTCTCCTTATCAGGAAATTCATCTTTATTTATTGCCGAAATCCTTCCTTAACCACTTTCTCTGGCTTGTTCTCTTTCCACAAAGGGTAGAGAGCTATCGGCTTGCTCCGCTTTGGCGTTTGGGGGATGCCCTCTTAGCTTTCTCTTCTCGAGCATGAATAATGACTGTTCACTGCTCTTTGTCTTCTTCTGGTTTTCCTCCCCTCATTCTTCTCTCTAGTTTAGAAGCCAAGGCCTCGACTGTGGTCTAAGCTGGGGCTAAAGCAGTACCTTAGAGGACGAGGACATCTCTGGATAATCTGTTTAAAGCCTCTTCCCACTCTAATTTCTGAGATTCTAAGAGTTCCTCATCCTGCCAGCATTCAGACTTCAAAATTTACTCAGAGGATTGGTTCAATTTTCTAAATTATTGAAGTATATTATGCAGCAGTGGTGTGTATGTTTTAGGAGAGGAGTACGTTTGTATGTGTGGCTCACACCTCCCTCTCCTCCCTACATGGCCCTCCAGAAAGCTATTCCAGTGATGAGGTTTTATGTGTCAACACTCACTCAAAAGCATGAAGCTCCCCACCAAAATGTTTACTGTAACAAGCCAACCAGAAAGGATACATTAGTTCAAAGCAAAAACAACTTAATCAAATAGCAATGCAAATTAAGCGATAAGATCCTCCCATATTCAAGGAGGAGGCATGTATGTTTGTGGGGTGCATATTTATTTCATGAGAGGTGTTGTACTATGGAAAGAGCATTTGCTGGCTCCAGTCAAGGGTTCCGTATTCAAATTCTGCTTCTTTTACTAGTTAGTTACTCATGTGACTTTGAGCAAATTCACAACCTCTCAGGGGCTCAGTAACCTGAGGGGACTAGATTAGATAGACTCTAAGGCCCTTTCTACCTCTAAACCTATGAACCTATGCAGTCCCACATAACCATAGTACTGTAAGATGTCAAAACTATCTCCCAGATTTTTTTATTGTTCAGTCATCCTCATCTCTTCATGAACCCAATTGGGATTTTCTTGGCAAAGGTATTAGAGTGGTTTGCCATTTCCTTCTCTAGCTCATTTTACAAATGAGAAAATTGAAGCAAACAGGGTCAAGTGACTTACCCAGAGTCTTGCAACTAGTAAATGTGAGTCTGAATTTGAACTCACCACTCACCACTGTGCCACCTAGCTGCCCCAGGTTTAGCTCATGTTGAATATGTAACCTCAAACTCTAAATGTGAATCAAAGGATATCAGAGGGAGGAAGGTATGAAGAAAGCTTTCTTTGTATGCAACTCAGTCCTGTATATACTATATGTGTGTATATCCATACGGTCTTGGACATACTACATTTTGTAATCATACATCCTGATGGTCTTTTAAAACCTTCACATGACCTAACTAGTTTCACTACCTCTTGTCCATCATCTCTCCATTTGGCTAAACTTTTTTTTTTAATTTGATTTTATGTTTTTAAATTAACAAAAACATAGTCTTTCTCCTTTTCAATTTTTCTTCTGGAAAAATAAAAGAAAATAAAAAGCCTTCACACAAATATTTGACCAAACTCCTTGAGAAAACTACACTGAATGCCTCTACTTCCCTTTCTCATGCTCACTTCAATCCCACTGCGATCTGACTTCCAACTCCATTCAACTACCCTCTTCAAAGGTGCTCATGGTCTCTTCCTCACTGCTAAATCTAAGTCTTTTTGCATTCCTTGACTTTTTTTGACCTCTCTGAAGCCTTTGACATTATTGGTCAGCATTTCCTCCTGGATACTCTCTCCTCTCTAAGTCTTATTCTCCCATTTCCCATCTGACTGGTCTTCAGTTCCTTTTGTTGAGTTTTCAATGATGTCACACCCTTTCACTGGGGGTGTCCTTTAAGGCTTTGTCTAGG
The DNA here is from genome assembly GCA_028658325.1 of Potorous gilbertii. Lineage (NCBI taxonomy): Eukaryota > Metazoa > Chordata > Mammalia > Diprotodontia > Potoroidae > Potorous > Potorous gilbertii. The sequence goes on from CM053770.1 coordinate 546,236,619, forward strand.
ACACGCTTCTTCCTATGTTCTTTTACTTTGATCTTACCTGCTCCCAAGGCATCAGCTATCATTTCTATGCCAATGACACCCAGAACTATATTTCTATTCCTAGACTCTCTCCTGAACTATGCATCACTAACTGCCTTTTGGACATCTCAGACTGGATGATCTGTTAGACGTCTCAACATATCCAAAACAGAAGTCATTAATTTCCTGCCCCCCAAATTCTCACCTCTTCCCAATTTTCCTATTACTGTCAGGAGCACTGGTAACTTACTTGTCCCGTATTCCTGCACCCTCAAAGGTATCCTCACCTCCTAATTTTAATTCACCTTAATTGGCCAACCTTTTGTCAGTTCTTAGCCTTCTTACCTCCACATCTCACTTACTCATCTCACCGCCTGAGCACAGACCTTCATCACCTCTTAACGACTGATGACAATATCAACCTCTTGACAGCAAAAGAACATTGCTGGTTCTTTTCTCAAAGAAGACCAATGACATCATGAAGGTGATGTCTTGATTGCTCATGAATTGGATCTAGTTGAGGCAGCACTGCATAAAATTGCCAGCCTCATTCTCTCCTTCAGAGTCATCCAAGTCCAGTGGCAGGACATAAGTCAATAGTCTCCTTGCCTCAAATCTCTACCCACTTTAATCCAACCTCTTTTCAGTTGCCAAAGTGATTTTCCTAAAGCATAGGTCTGACTGTGTTATCCCCTCTAGCTAATAAACTCACATGGCTCTCTATTAACTCAGGATCAAGTATAACATCCTCTGTTTGGCATTAACACCTTTCCCAACCTGAACCTTTCCTTTTTTTCTGTTCTTATACTTTGACCCCCTCCATATGCATTAGAATCACGCTATTCCAGCCTATTGGATATTCCTTGAACATGACATTCCATCCCTCGACACCCTGTCTTCGCTTTGGTCTCAGCTTCCCCTGGCATATTTAAAGATTCAGCTAAAAATCTGCCTCCTGCAAGAGACCTTCCTTGGTCCCTTTCTGCACTCCCCTGACTACTGCCTTCCCTCTTAGATTACTGTCCATCTATCTATGTTCTCTCTTTCTCTCTCTTCTCTTTCCTCCCTCTCTCCTCTCTCTCTTTCCCCATTTCTTCTCTCTATCCACAATGAATAGTATCTCAGAGGGAAAGCAGTAGCAGTAGAGGTAGAGGGAAAAAGGACTATATATGTATATAGTCACATACACACACACACATATACATATATATGTGTATATATATATATATATAGTTTGTGTGTATATATACATACATACACATACATATATAATAGCTAGATAGAACAGATATTTACATTTCCCTCCTGAGAATGTGAGCTCCTTGAGAGCCTGGAATGTTGTTATTTTTTTTTTGTATGGTGCCTAGCCCATTGTAAGGACTTAATAAATATTTTTTGATTACACTTTCCCCCTGTCTCTATGGAGATAATGTAGTTAATAAGATCAATGATATTATTTGGTGGGAAAGGGCAGCCCCTTTCTGGAGGCTGACTTCAAAGAGGTTTGTACTCTATATCCTCCATCCTCTAATCCTTCAAGGTCTAATCTAATCCCTCAACACCCAGAGTTCCAAATAAATGCTGAAGGAAAGGAAGAAAGAATGAGGAGAGCAAGACCCAACTGTGCTCAGGAACAGAACACGTGGGCTGAGAGTGAGAGTGTACAACTTATTAGAATTATAGTTTACTCCAACTGGACTGTAAGCTTTGGGAAGGCAGGGCCAGTATCCCACATGTCTTTGTTCCTCTGAGTGTCTGACATATTGGAGGTTTGGTTTCTCCCAACTGAACTGTCTGCTCTGGGAAAGCAAGGATGCTTTTGTCCCTCCCAGTGTCTAGGTCAGAGTCAACAGTTGATAAATATGGATTGATGTAGACCGTGAGTTTCTCTTTCTTCCTGAGCTATTCTGGTACTTATGGTACAGTCGATGACAGGGTTCTGGCCAGTGTGTCAGGGGAGATATAAAGGACAGTTTCTGTTGTTTTCTGCTCCCTCTTCACGAAATCCCCTAGATTCTCAGTCATCCTCATATTGATAAATAAAGTTGAATGATTCATGTGTGTGCAAGGTATTGGCTGGGAGGTTGGGGACTCAAATACTGGCATTGCATCTTGGAATGTACAAGGAGCATGTGTAGGCACATGCATACATACATATACTCATAATAGTATATGCGCGCATGAAGCCCATAGAACCTGGGACCGTTGGACCAACAAAATCAACACAAGGAGAAGTTGGATGAAGAAGAAGAAGAGGAGGAGGAGGAGGAGGGGAAAAATCCCCTCATTTCTAAAGAAATTTCCCAGATTAGATTTGTAAATCAAAAACCAATATATAACATGCAAGAATTGATCTGTTTTATATTCCTCAGTTACATTTTTGTGAAGCACATTTAGAAGATTTAGAACGTATTTGCGCCTGCTGGTTGGGCCATTATATGCTTGAGTTCATACATCTATTTGTGAGGCTATAAAACAGGCATCGACTACCCATGTAAATTGTGTTCTCCACAATAAATTATATGCATACTTGCAAAAATACATAACTGCTGTGGGTTGGCTTACGTAGCCGGAATACTAATGATGTTTAAAGTTGCATTGTCCCTCTTCTCAGGCCTAATTTAGCCTCTACATCAAAAATGATGTAGGAAAAAACACTTTATCCTCTCACTGAGAAATAAAATGGCACTCCGAGGCACCCACGGGCACCCACATCTTCCCCCCTCCCTTTTTTTTAACCGAATGGCACCATTTTCATACTAATTTTAGCTGCTCAGAGTTCACAGGGGAAAAAAAAAACCTGGCTCAGCCCAAAGAGAGGGGAGTCGCTGAGCTGAGCACATATGTATGCAGTGGACTGCCTCTTCTTTCACTCAGGCTCAGCTCCCATCCTCCCCATGTCTCCCAGTATAGACCTCTTCTGGTAGGGGTTCACTAGTATTTTAACTCACCTTTATATCTTCCTCTCTTCATTGCCACAGTCACAGCCCCATCCAGTTATTGACCCAGATGTTTATATCCATGCTTATAGAGAGCACACACACACACACACACACACACACACACCCCAACACCCACATTACATGGGCACACTAATGTATGTGACCAAAGGTGCTCAGAGAGAAGTGACACAGATTCCAGTCTTCTTCAGCAGAGTGGAATGAAGAGGATGCTTTATTTGCATTCTCCCATCTTCAACTTTTTGGTTCCCTGGGGCAACACCTCACCTTCCCTCTAGTACTAACATTCAGGTGAGATTTATCATGAACCAGCCCCTCCCCCCAGCCCCACTGCTCAAATCTGGCAAGGCCCCTTCCATGGGGGCCAGGCTACTGGGCAGTGTCCAAGAACTTTGGCTGTGATTTTCTGCCTCTTCCCCGGAAAAGACATAAGGACAGGTTGGTTGGCTCCTATCAGGCTTGGGGCTCCCCAAGGACCTGGAACAGAGAGATAGTCAACATTGGCCAGAATCTGCCTCCATTCCCAAGTCTGGCTATCCCTGAAATAGGGATCAAGATTCCATCACTTGGAGAAGTGGGAGGACAAACGGAACAATTTGGGTCAATGGCCTGGCAGGCCCAAAGAGACAAGGCCCAATGCAAGTATTGTTCCTCCCCTCTCCACCACATTCACCCCAGAAAGGAGCTAGTCCTAGGATATCAATGGTGCCGATAGCAACTAAATTTTTTGGCTTCAGCCATTCAGTGACTAATAATAAGTCCCAAAGAGCCCCTCTCCCCATGCCAACCACGGGCCAGTAAACCATGTGTTAAGGGAAACAGAGAAGTACAACTGAGTTTTTCGCCTTCTTCCCTACGACAACCCTTTAAAAGCACACAGGCGCACACAGACATACACAATACTTAAGCAGGGGGTGCAGATCTGGAGCTGGGGGGGAGGAAGGATGACAGAGATGAGGAGGGAGGAATGCTAATTGGATCGTATCTCAGCTCCTGAGAGATGTTCGTGTCCTACCACGCGGCCTCAGACTTCTCCAAAACATGGGCCCCCCGAATCCAATAAAATTGCAAATTTCACTGTATTTCACAATATCCTAAATAAACATGAACAGCATGCGTTTCTCTTTCTCGCATCAAATATTAATCTGCCCATGGCCAGAGCCCGCTCTCCATTGCGTGTGCTCACACACTGGGTAAACACTGGGGAGATTGCGAGGCCAGACCCTCCGTTCTCTTCCTCAAGTCAAGAGCATGACAAATTTTTCTCCTAATTACACCTGCCACTGTTTGCCTTCTAATACTGTAAATCCTCCATCACATAGGTTTTCAGATTCAGGATTAGGTTCTCTTCCCATCATACAAATGATTGGGAAGGGAGGGGGCTGCCCAGGATGGGGAATGCAATGGAACCCTTCCATGCAGGAAGTTGGACAGAATCACTATCTGATTTTTGACTTCTCTCCACTGGTCCTCTAAAGCTGATCAGGATGGTGTACCCAAGCTTCTGACTTTGTGGGGATGGCATTGGGAGAAATGGGGTGGGGAAGGCTGCAAATGGATGAGAGGAGGTCTTCTCATTAGAGCAGGGGTTCTTAAGCTGGATTCCCTCCCTTTATGGATCTGTGGATAGGTTTCAGGGGAGTCTATAAACTTGGATGGGAAAAATTTCATTTTTATTTCAATATCATTGGTTTCTTTTATAATCCTATGTATTTTATTTTATGCATTTAAAAACATTATTTTGAGAAGACTTTCAAAGAGATCCATAGCACAAAAAAGATGAAGAAACCTGTATTACAGGTTTTATAGGGATTATTACAGGGAAAAAGTTGGCCCCCATCTGCAATCCCTCTCCCACTACTCCAAGTCAACTTCTCCACTGGCCTCAATTTGGCGTTTCCCTGGGTGATTGGTGGGGTTCAGTAGTGTGGTCCATAGTTCTTCCTTTGAGGATATAAGCAGAGCCAGACAGTTTTGATGGTCTCCCATCTATTTTCTTCTGCCCTTTATGCCCAGGTATCTCATGCTTCCCCTGTCCTGTCAAACTAGAATATGATTAATCTAATTCACATTCAGATGTTATGAGCTGTGAGACCCTGGACAAGTCACTCTACTTTTTCAAGGCTCAACGTTTTCATCTGTAAATGGGGATAATGATGTCTAGTCTCTCAGACTCTAGTCGCTCTGTAAACCTTAAAGCACCACATACTATGTCATCATTATGTTTTATTATAATAACTTCATTGATATTATAATAATAATGTGTTAGATGGGGGAGTCTGCATTATACTGGAGAAGTTAATGCTTGATCTAAAATCTTGGTGACAGCAGGAAGGTGGAAGGTTTAGGGCCGTCAGGATCCTTGGTGCCCCTTAAATCAAACCTGTGGTGGAGATTTCCTACTTCGGTGATGTATCAAGTTCACCTATTCACTGGGAATACTGATTATTGCAAAGATTATGCAAAGAATGTTCTCAGACAAATGGCACTAAACAGATCTTCAAATCAAATCAATTAGAAAAACAGTCAAAGGATATTTCAAAGGAAGAAATCCAAACTATCGATAACCATATGAAAAAGGTCTAAAAATCACTAATAATTAGAGAATTGCAAGTTAAAGCAACTCTAAGGTTCTATCTCACACCTATCAAATTGGCCAGGCTGACAGAAATTTAAAATGACAGCTGTTGGAGGGGCTGGGGAAAACAGGCGCATTAATTTATTGTTGGTGGAGTTGTGGATTACTTCAGACATTCTGGGAACCAGTTTGGAACTCTGGCCCCAAAGTTACTAAACTATGTCTACTCTTCAACCCCATAATACCTCTACTAGCTCTATATCCCAGAGAAATTTTTTTAAAAAGAGGAAGAGTGCTTATGTGCAAAAACATTTATAGCAACTCTTTTTGTTATAACAAAGAACTGGAAACTAACAGAATGCCCTTCATTTGGGAAATGGCTGAAAACATAATGGTATATGACTGGAAAGGGATATTCTCATAGCCTAAAAAGTAACCAAAAGGTTGGTTTTAGAAATGATGGCCTCTGAGGTCCCCTTCAACTCTAATATTCTGTGACTCTGTGGAATGCAGAATCCGGTATCTTTTCTGTTGCCCTTCCCAAACCCACCCACGCCAAACTCTACTTCTAATTCCTAGGATATCATTGCTGCTCTCTTTGTATTTTATTCTCCCTTTTTTCCTCCCCCTACTCATCCCCCAGTGACTCAGATACCTTTCATGAGAATGAGAAAAACTAGTGAGGGAACCAGGGAGCTCCTGATGAATTTGATGCATTCTGCTGATCCTGAATGCAATCCTCTAAAGTCTGCACAGTGCTTTATATATATTATCTCACTGGAGGCTTAGGAACTTGTCTCCAGTCTCATAGCAAGTGCTGAAGGTATGATTTGAACCCAGATCTTGCTGGCTCCAGGTCCAGTACTCTATCCCCTGTGCTGCAAATGCTTTCCACTTGGAAGCTTCCTGTATCTATTCTGTATATATCTTGTATATACTGAGTTGTTTACATGTTGACTCCTCCCTCAGAATGTGAGCTCCTAGAGAGGAGGGACTGTTTTTGACCTTCTTTATATCCCCAGTATTTAACATAGTGTGTGGTTGTTCAGTCATTTCAGTTGAGTCTCACTCTTTGTGACCCTATTTTGGGGTTTTTTTGGCAGATACTGGAATGGTTTACCATCTGCTTGTCCAGCCCATTTTAAGAATGAGGAAACCATGGCAAACAGGGTTAAATGACTTCCTCATGGTCATGAAACTAGTAAGTGTCAACAGCCAGATTTGAACTCTAGAAGATGAGTTTTCCTGATTCCAAGTCCCGTGTTCTATGCACAGCACCACCTAGTCACCCCTAACAAATAAGTGCTAGCTGATTGACTCACTCTTGCCATATCTTCTTCCAACTGTCACCAGAGTTAGCTGTGAAGGAGGTGGAGGCTGAGCACTTTGTATTAGGAAGAGAGGGTGAAGGAGATCAGAGTGTGTATCCTTGAAATAACCTTTTCACCTCTCAATGGTGCCAGTTCACCAAAACCCACAAGTACACTTTTGCCCCTGGAGGTTCTGCCTGTGATAACCGAGTCTCTCTCCTCTTCTCTGTCCTGATTTCTTCTTTCAGCAAGCAGAGTCTTAAAGGGGAATTTGGCGACAGCTGTTGGTAGAGTCTCAGGAAAACAGAAGCATTGATACACTGTTGATGACTGTGACTTGATCCCATCATTCTGGAAAGCAATTAGGAACAATGTCCCCAAAGTCACTAAACATACCCTTGTCCTAGCAATACCACAGCTGAGTCTGTTCTCCAAAGCAGTAAAAAAAAGGTGGGGGGAGGATTCATCCATACAAAAATACTTGTAACTACTTTTTTTTGGTGATGGTAAATAACCTGAAATTAATAAGGGTGCCCATCAATTAAGGAATTTCTGAGCAAAGTATGGTATATAAAAACAAAAGAATAACAAGAAATGGAAAAGGGTTGGTTTCAGAGAAACCTGGAAAGACATATAAAATGATGTAGAGAAAAGTAAGTAAAACCAGGAGAACAATTTATATAACAGCAGTCATATAAAGACAAAAACCTTGGAAAGACTTAAGAACTTTAAGCAATGCAATGACCAACCATGATTACAGAGGATATGTGATAAAGCTCCTAAGAGAGAGATGATAGAATAAAGATGAAAAATGAGACAGATATTTTTGGACCTGAACAATGTGGGAATTTGTTTTACTTAATCATGTATTTTTATTAGAAAGGTTTTTTTTTCTTTTTTCCTTTTCTTTTCAAGGGAGGAAGGAAGAGAAAATAAATGTTTGTCACTTCAACTGTGTCATCTTTCCCAGCTAACCTCAGTCTGATACTAAGTTGATTCTTTGATTTGAAGTCCTGTTAGAGCCATGGAAAGAAAGACAAAGTTCAGAAGTGGTGGTGGTAGTGGTGACAGTAGTGGAAAAAGTGCTAGATTTTGAAAGCCAGGAAATCTGGATTCTGCCGCTTAATAACTGTGTGATCCTAAACACGTTCCTCAACTTTTGTAAGCTTCAGTTTCCTCATCTGTAAAATGCAGATCACAATATTTGCATTAACTACCTTATAGAGTTGTGAAAATAGCACATTGTAACCCTGAAAACATTATGTGAAGATGAGTTATTATTTTAGAACCAGTAATGTTTATTCAATTAATCAACTAAAAACCCTCATTAATTACCTACACCCAGAAAATGATCCCACAGAATAAAGAATGAAAAATAAAAGGGGAGAAAAAGCATTTCAGTAAAACTGACCAACACACTAACCAAGTCCAACAGCATATTAATGTTCCACACCTATGGAACCTCCAAAAGGAAGGGAGGAAGGGTACGTAGCACTGGAAAGGATTGGGACTGAAAGATTTCACCAAGAGTGTCCTCTGACTTCTCCTTAATGACCTCGAACTTTTGGCATGGCAGTCATGCCCTGGTACTCTTGAACTCCAAGACTACCTGGTAGAAGTGGACCTGGGATCAAGCTATATGTTTGTCTCCAACAGGTTGCCCCCGAGATGTTCTATGTAAATTAGAACTGAGAGGCAATGGAAATAACCCTGGATTTGGAGTCAGACCTCATCTCTCCCTCTATTTTATCTTTGTGTACTAGAAGATATACTAGATGGAGAAACTGTGGGACTCAGTTTTTTTCATCTATAAAATGGGGGGATTGGCCCTATGTGACCTCCAAAGTTCATTTGAGCTCTAAATCTATGCTCCTGTGAAAGTACAAACTAAGCATTGGGGACATAAATTCCAAAGTGAGATGGTCTCTGCCCTTAAATAGCTAGATTCCTTCCCAGAAGTGTGCCCCACCTCCAAGATTACAGAGGCTTAGGTCACTGCTAATCCCTTTCCCTAGTGATCTGGTCCTATTGCATTTGAGGGGAGCCCCAACCTTGAGAGTAAGAGCCCCTCAGCTCCCCATGGGGTTGTCACCTGGAGCTGGACCAAGACAAGGAGCCATGCTCAATCTCTGTCCTTGTCTCCCCAAGGCCCCCATCCATTCTTCCCAATGATGACCCCTCAGGAGACTCTAAGTGAAGTTTTCCTTTGACTATTTTCATAGAGTCAGCTGGTTTGCCTTGAATAATAACTATCCTTGTCCCCTATCCCCTCCCCATACATTTCACCTTCAAAGGGCTCTGAGAAATTTCCCTAATTAATTAACTCCTCTGCAGTGTGCCCCGGGTGTCACTGGGTGATTAATGGACACTGTGCCTTTAAATCCAGGGGGTGGGTAAAACTACAGGCTGAGATGGGGGGAGGGAGAGTCTAGTAGAGTGGGAATATGGGGGTGTAGAGCAGCTTTAGGGCATTCTTTAGGTTGGGGATGTTCTCATGTCCTCAGACCCCTCTAGGGTCAGGATATGGAAAGCAGAGGGGGGTGGAGGAATCTCTCAGAAAATCCATCCATCCATCAGTCTAGTAATCAGTGTGAATCAATAGAGTTCCAGTGGGGAAAAATGCTGAGAGAAGTGTGGTCCTTGATTGAGACATTAAGGGGAAATGGGAAGGAATTTTTCTTAGGAGAGAAGATCTCTATGTTCTGCCCTCTCTTCATCTCCCCAAAAGAGAAAGAAGGTAATAGAGATGGAAAGGATTGTGAAGATCAAAGACTCCAACCCTTTCATTTTAAAGATAAGAAAATTGAGCCCTCTTGCTGGTTAAGTGATCCCTCCAGGGTCATACAGACAACAAACATCTATGGTGGGATTTGAACCTTGGTCATCCTGACTCCAAGTCCAGTGTGGACTCCCTACAGCATCTGTGTAGGAGTAGGTCAAGTGTATGGATCCCTTTCTGGAAGAAATGGCTTTCTCCATTCTGGTTTCTCTATTCATCTTCTTCTTTCATCTTTCCTTCCACCTCACTCTTTCTAGACCTATTCTTCATCTTTAACATGACCTCCTTCTTCCAGGTCATCACCCTTTCTCTGTTTTCTCTTTTCTCCCTTCATTGGTCAACCCTATGTTTGACCAATTCAACCATATGCCATTCTCTGCCTTTGAATTCCTTTGCCCCCTTTTTCCTATTGACACTCACTTTTCACCAAAGTACAGCCCTGGTTTATCCCCAACTTCTCCTTTTTCACTCTTACTAGTGTTAGTCGGTCAAGTTAACTACCTGCCAGGCACTGTTCTAAATACTGAAGATGTAAGAAAAGGCAAAAACAGTCCCTGTCCTCAAGGTGCTTACCTGGTAATAGAGGAGACAACATGCAAATAACTATGTCCATACAAGATAAATACAGTGTAAATGGAAGAGAATCTCAGAGGGAAGGCATTAGTAATGAGGGATAGGAGAGAAGGAATGAGAGTTGAAAAAAGGAAGAAAAGGCTTCCTTGTAGAAAGTGGGATTTGAGATGAGTCTCAAAGGAAATCAAAAAAGCCAAAGGCAGAGGTAAGAGGGGAGAGCATTCTAGGCATGGAGGATAATCTGTGCAAATGCCTGGAGTTGGAAGATGAAGCATACAGTGAGCATGGGGGAGGGGGGAGAGGAGGAGTATATCAAAAAGCAAGCTGGTATAGAGTTCATGGAGGGGAATAAATTCAAAAAAAGACTAGAGAGGCAGGAAGGGACCAGATTTTCAAGGGCTTTATAAGCCTGATGTGCTGTAGAATACTGCTAGCATGCCAACTGGATCTACTACAAATTTATATTACCTAATTTCAACTGGACCCTCACTGCAGCATGGTAATTCTTTTATTTGTCCCTAACTGACTATCCATCACAATCTTTGCAGTGCATATTCTAAACTTTGTTTTTATCTTCAAGTGTCCTACCTCCCTCTCTCTCTCTCTCTCTCTCTTTCTCTCTCTCTGCACATCTACCAACACACAGCCACCACCCCCACACACACCTTGCCCCCTTAGCACAGGACCTCCTGAGATGAAAATCTCCCCAATTCTGAACCTCATAAGTCCTCTAAGTCATAACTCTGTACCTCAGAAGTTCATGTCCCATTCCCTTCAACTTTGCTCCAATCCCTGAGAAAAAGGTGGCTCTTTTACTCGCTAAGGCTCCAGATTCTATTGTACTGGATTCTATTCTATTGGAGATCCCACTTCAAAATCTTCTCCAAGGGCAAGTCACTATCGGTGGGGTATAAATATACCTACTGACCCAAGGGAATAATACCTATTGTTAGGAATCAAGTCTTGATCTAATGGGTCATTGTAGTATAAAGGTTACCTTGGTTTCTAGAAGGCTAGAACAATGGGGTCCAAGAGGTGACCAACCCTACTGAGCTGGATATGCTTTGAACGTGGAGCCCAGAATGGACAAGAGACATACAAGTGAGATAAATCAGCTCACAAAGTTCGTCTCAGCTATAGAAAGATCATGGTCTTTCATGGGTAGAGGAGTACCCACAGTGATGGCATTATAGACCCATATACAAGTTGGAAGCTGATTTGAGAATCACAGATTAAAGTAAGTATTGGAAATAGACTCTAAGAAAGTGACTTAAAAGAAAAAAGAGACCTCTCTGTTCAAACGCTCTCTGCCCCCTCAAAACTTGGATTCTCCTCCTGGATTCCTTCTTGTTTCCCTACCCCAACTTTTGGTAGGTGAGCCTCTTTGCCTTTTTTGCATAAGATCAGCCCATGATGTCATTAATACTTCCTGCATTTTCTTCTCCATCCTCACACGGGTACCTTTCACCACTTCCCCTTCTCCCAATAGCCCCCATTTTTCTGCCCCTTCCCTTGGGATAATATTAGCTCCTTGGTGGCAAGGACTGTTTTATTTGTTTTTATTTGTATCCCCAGAGCTTAGTAACTACAGGAGATATCTCTATCTAATTACAATCATAGCATTCATGTGGCACTTTAAGGTTTGCAAAGTGATTTATAAATATTAATTCATTTGATCCTCACAAGAACTCTGGAAGGTAAGGGCTATTATCAGCCTCATTTTGCAGATGAAGAAACTGAAGCAAACAGAGGCAGAGTGACTTGCTCAGGGTCACCCAGCTAGCCACCCAGCTGGATTTGAATTCAGGTCTTCCTGACTAAAGGTTCAACATTCTATCCACTGCACCATCTAGCTGCCCACATATATATGTATGTCTATGTTTATGTATGTACATATATATTGACCTACCTAATTTGCCTGCCTTCTTGCCTACCTCTTTTTCCTCTTTTCCCTCTTTCTTCTCTTCCTTCTTTCCTTCCTTCTTTCTCTCCTCTCTTTCCTTCTTTCCTTCCATCTCTCCTCTCCCTTCCTTCCTTTCTTGCTTTCCTCCTTCCTTGATTCCTTCCTTCTTTCTTTCCTTCCTTTCTTTGTAAAGCACTGCTTCCAATGGTGAAAAAACTGGAAAGATTCTACATTTTCAACAGTTGAACAATAACTAAGCAAACCATAGTATGCTAACATGATGCGGTACTATATAGCACAATTATGAATGGAAAATATAGAAATGCTTTCTCCATGAAAATCATACTCTGATTCTTCACCCAGGAGGTAGCCTCTGGGTTCTTGAAACTTCTGTAAACCTAGCACAAACCTTGCCAAGCCCTAGCAAACTAGATAAGTTTTAAGTATGGGTTTGGCAACCAACTGCGTTACCAAAGATCAGACCATTGGAGAATTGACCTCTGACTGATAAATTTTTTTCAGATGTAACTGATGAGGACTCTGGCTGGACATTTTCAAAGGTTGAATGATGACCAGTTAGCTCTAGTGTAGTAGTGACACCTGCTCAGATAGGCGTTGACCTAGATGAGCTCCTGAGTCCTTTTGGAATCCCATGAGTTCATAATTTTTAATTCATGTTTTAGATTCCTACTAAAATATTTTCCTAAATTGAAGATCTGACTACGTCACTCAGCTTCTCAACAAATATCAATGGTTCCCTATTACTTCTAGGATCAAAAATAAAGTGTCTCTCTTTAGCTTTCCAAGTTCTTTAACCTGTCTTCCTAACCTTGTTATATATAATTCCATTTTCCATGTTCTCTAGTTGAACCAGAATGTCCTCCTTGCCATTTCTCACAAATGACATTTCATATCCTGTTTTTCCGCTTTTCCACTGAATGCCCATTCTACCTGGAATACACTCCCTCCTGACCTTAGTCTTTTACAATCCCTTATTTCCTTCAAAACTCAGTTCACAAAGGCTTCACATGAAGTCTTTCCTTATCCCCCTAGCCATCATTCAGTCGGTCGGTCAACAAGCATTTAAGTGTTTACCACGTACCAAGTACTGTGCAAAAAATCTGCAGTTACAAAAAAAGCAAAAAAAGGTAAACGCCCTCAAGGTATCACATTCTAATGGGAGAAATAGGCAAGATCATACAACAATTACTAGGTACATTCAAAATATATACAGTGTAAATAGAATGTGATCTTAGAAGAAAGATAAGACAGAGGGACATGGAAGACCAGAAAAGTGTCCCATAGAAGATGGGATTTGAATTGAGTCTAGAAGGCAGCTAGGGAAACCAAAAAATGTGAAGAGGGAGAGCATTCCAAGTAAAATGTTAGAGTCAGGACATTCCAGAATTTCATGGACAATTTGTATCTATTTTACTTGTTCATATATGTTTGTGCATGTTGTCTCCCTTAACAGAATTTCTCCCTGATTTCGATTTTCTGAGCCTCAGTTTCCTCAGCTGTAAAAGGAAGGTGTGAAACTAGCTGACCTCCAAGGTACCTTCTAGCTCTAAATCTATGACCCCAGGACCAGTATACACATGAGCAACTACTTCAGAAAAGGAAAATCCCTCCACAAGCACTGGAGTGATAGAGGAACAAAAACAATGAAATTGGACACAGAGGGAGGGAGGATCTGATAACTTGTTATAGAGATTTGTATGTCGAAAGCCCTTTTTAAGTTTAATTAGTTGCAAATGTGAGTTTAATTGGTTTCATTATCATTTAAAGTTCATAATAAATTACTTTAAAAATAAAAAACAATAAAAATGAAGGAAAAAAGGAGGGGAGTAGTCCGTTGAAAAAGAGGACTGGCCTACTTAGTGTAAGAGATCTGCTTCCCTTACCTAGAGAATCTCTATCCCAGCCTTTACTCCATCCTTTGCCCTCCCTACAATCATCCCCCCACACACACACACACTTCATTCCCTCCCACTCGCTCCCTGGTAGCCTCCATATTCTTTATATTTATTCTGATGCCCTGAGAATGAGGGAAGGGTGAGGCAAATACATTGCCTCCTGTGTGCAGGGCAGGGGGGCCGCTGCTGGAGGTGATGCTTAGGGGTGGGAGTGGGGGGGTATAATTGGAGGTTTTATTCTGCACAGAATACATTACAGAGAGCACTGTAATAACCTCTTATCCCCCTACTTCTCCATTCTATCTCCAGCCTCCAAATGAGGTCTGTTACAGCCATCATTTCAGAGAGTATTGACCGTGGCTCGGGCCCACCAGGCCAGTGCTTTGTCTGGGCTGAAGAAACACTGGGAGGAGGAGGCCATCTTTCCGCCTGCCCACTGCTACCGGCTACAGCAATGGCGTCCTGCACAAGCCGGCTATGGTGCCGATCCTTAATAAACACTAAATGAAGATTAGTTTCTTGTGGCTCTGAAGTCAGAGTTCAAATCTTCACTTTGAAGTTTATTATGTGACCTTGAGTAACAGGCTTATACTCCTTGACCCTCAGTTTCCTCATCTGTAAAATGAGAGGATTGGATTAGGTGAGTTAGAGGGCCCCTTCTTGCTCAAGGGCAAAATCTCCCTTGTTTTCACTCCTCTATTTAAGGAGTAAATGTGATGAGTGCTAAGGGTGGGACTCTGTGAAGGGTGTTGAGGGTTGTATGGTAGATATTATCCAGCATATTCTGGGTGCTGAGGGGCACTGACAGGTACAGGGCACTGAGGAGAGAGAGAATTGGAGTTTTCTGCTTTGGGGATAGTCCCTTTCCAGGGATCCCACAGGCATGGCTCTTCATTTCCCTTGGGCAATGGAAGGTTGCCCTCCCTCAAAATCCCCAGCTCTGTCGTTCTACAGTCAGGTACAGGAGAGAGAAAGAAAGACAAAGAGACAGAGTGCTGAGGGTTGGGGGTGGGGGGTAGTAACTCCCGAAGTTATCCCAAGTTTGATGGCTCTGACTTGCGCTTCACTGCCCTGATCCTTTCTAAGTGCAACTAGGTATAATCGCTAGAGAATGAAGGTGTTTTTGTTTGTGTGAGGCTGAGTAAGGCTGTGTGGGTGAGTGTGCATGTGCGTGACTGTGCGTGCATGCATGTGTGTGTGTGTGTGTGTGTGTGTGTGTGTGTGTGTGTGTGTGTATAGGGAGAGATAGACATGTGCTGTTCTGAGACTTTGTCACCTCTCAAGAAACAAGACTCTGGCTGATTGTTCCCATGTGCATGAGCTCACTCTTGTGAGAGGGTCCAGATGTCCAGTTCTGGCTTGGGCTAATTAGCCCAATTAATTAACAAGTAGGTCTGTGTTCTCTGAGGTTGGAGGAGAGTGGAAAGAAAGCAGGTCTTCATTGTCAAACCATAACAGGCAGGGGTGAGTCCGCTGGGGCTGTGGGCCTTCAACCAACATGCCTGTACTGGGGCAACTTCTCCTCCGGCTGATCTAGAGGGGAGTGGATCAGGCTTTGGGGAGACGTTAAGGAAGCCTAATTATACTGTTCTTCCAGTCCAGCCCTTCTGTGCAAAACCATGGACTGAAGGGATAACAGAAGAAGGAGACAGGAGATAATTCCCAGGCTGATTGGGGAAGACAGGACCAATACCTTCTGATCAGAGCATTAAATTTTTATGGGAACAGTGCTGAGGATTCAAAAGGTTAGTCAGAGGTCTTGGAGCCAGAAGTCCTAATGTCAACCTTTGCCACTTACTATCTGTGTGACCTTGGACATCACTTAACCCCTCGGTTTCCTCATCCATGACTTGGGAAGAATAATTTCTGCCCTGTCTGCCTCACATGATTATTGTAAGAATCAAATGAGATAAGGGATATGGAAGTGTTTTAAATTTAATAAAATGCTGTAGGATCATAGGATCTTTTTTTTAGGACTGAAAGGAGGCATTGGAGATTCTTAAGACCAAACATTCTCATTTTACAAATAAGAAAATTGAAGCCTGGAGAGGAGAAATTACTTAACATCGTAGGATCATAGGATCTGGGAGAGCTGGATGGGACTCATCTAGTCTAATCTCTTCATTTTACAGGTGGGGCAAACTGAGGCACAGATAGGTTAAATGCCTTGCCCAGGGTCACACAGGTAGTAAGTGGCAATTTGAACCATAGTCCTTTAATTCCAAGTCTAAGACTTGGGTATTATTAGAATAAGTTTAAAATGGAGATGGAAAATCAAAGTTTCTGAAAGAAGTCACAAAGTAAGGTTTAGCGCCTGTAGGAAAGACTTCAATATTATTAGTCATACACATATATTCACCACTAGATTCACAAACCTAGGACATAGAAGGTCACACGCTCTCAGAGCTGTAAGATACCTCAGATAATATCCAGTCCCGAGAAAGGCCCATTTGTGGAAATGTGGAGGAACATTCTAAATGTGGGGAACCTCAACAACAAAAAGTTATTATTCAGTTGTTTCAATCATATCTAAGTCTTAGTGACCCTATTTGAGGTTTTCTTGGCAAAGATATGAGTGAGAGCAGTTTGCCGTTTCCTTCTCCATTTCATTTTTATAGATGAGGAAACTGAGGTAAGCAGGTTTAAGTGACTTGCCCAGCGTCACATAGCTAGTAAGTGCCTGAGGCCAATCTGAACTCATAAAAATGGGTCTACCTGATTCCAAGATCTATCTAGCTTTGCCAGCAATAGGAGGGTCAAGTGAATCAGGGAACACTTCATTGGTGTTTTAGCAGAGTTTGGGAGGAGGAGAGAGATGTCCTACTTGTAAAGAGCATCAGGAGGGCACTCCAGGTGAATGAAGCTGCTTGTATGGATGCTTAGAGGTAGAAGAGAAAAAACTTGGCTCAGAGGTTGTAGATCAAGTTTGGCAGGGAATTATGGGAAATGAGCCCTCTTAGATTTAGGTTAGGGGGACCTGGCTCCCAGGAAGTTTTGCAAAAGCCTTTGTTGGAAAAAAAATCTCAGATAGATCAACATTCTCAATATTCCTACTCTTTACACCTTCTCAGTTTGACTTCTTTATCCTACTTGGTCTAGTGGAAACAACTGTGACCTGCAGATTGGTAAGGAGGGTTCTAAGTCCCACTCTCAACTAACTTGCTATGTAACACTGAGCAAATCACTTCCCCTCTCCAGACTTCAATTTCCTCATCTGTAAAATGAGTAGTTTGGACCAGATAAGCATCACATTTGAAGCATCAAGATTTGACTGTGACCACCTTTCCTGTGTCATGGAGCAGGATGGTGAAGCCTACAGACCCCTTTTCAGAATCATGTCCAAAATATATAAAAATAACACACATAGGATCATAAAGGAAGCCAATAATATTGAAAAGTTACATATAATATTTTGAAAACTATATATAATATTGAAAAATTATATATATATGTGTATATATACATATATATGCCAATTTCGTGGACTTTCAATGAAAAGTCCATGATTTTGAACTCAAAGTCATCTAGTCCACTCCTTACTGGATGAATTCTTGTATTACCAAACAAATGGTCATTCAGCCTCCATTTATGGACCTCCAATGACAGGGAGATCACAACCTTCTAAGGCAATCTATTCCACTTTTGGACAGCTCATTTTATATATGAGGAAACTGAGGCTTCAGTTCAAATGATTTGCTTAAATAATTTCAAGTAATTTGCCTAACATTAATTAAGTATAGTAAGTGAGACTCAAACTCAGGTCTTCTAACCTCAAATCCCCAGCTGTTTTCACTCTTCCATATTGATCTCTAAGGTCCCCTTCCAGGATTAACGTTCTATGGTTCTTTCATTTCCCTTAATGTCCCAGTCATGACCCAATGACTTCCTAGGGCTAAGAGCCGTTGGGAGCTGGGACAAAAGACTGGACCCGGAGCAGAGACAATAATAGCTTGAATCTATGTTCCTCCTTTCACTCCAGTTTCAACAAAGCCTTGGGCTACATCTCAGAACTATGGCCATGCTCAGCCTGGCAGATTTTTCTCCTTCCATGACAGACGATGGTTGTAACAATTGGGCCATAACCCATCCACAGTGGATCACTCATGGAATAAGAGACATCCTTTCTTTGTCAAGAAAGGTCAAGGAAAAGCCCTGTGTTGTTATATAGATAAGTCCTAAGTTCTCTAGTGAAGCTAGCCTGTAAAGAGAGATGTGGGGGCTCTAGGAGGGATGAAAAGATAGGGGTGGGAGTGGGAAGAGGTTAAGGCAGACGTCTGTCTCCATCTCTACCAGAGTTCATCCCCCTTGCCTCTGTGGCCCCAGCTGATTGATTCACAAAGGAACTGATGGAACTAGCTGGGGCCTAGACCCCAGTGGGTCCCCCCAACTGAGAGCCCCAGACCCCCTCCTGTCCCAGTCCTGAGTTTGCCTCTGGAGCCACTTTTCAGCATGTCTGTCCCCACCCCGGGCGCTGGATTAGCTGGCCAGTGATACAATAGGCACATATGGTCCGGTGTCCACTGCTCTCTATTCAGATGTGTGTTACTCAGCCTAATCAGGATTAGACTTAATGAATTGGAAGGAGTTAACAATATAAAGAGGCAACAGAAAGGGGCCGTAAGTATGGCTAATTCCAGCAGCTCCAGCGTGGCTTGGCTTTCACCGGCGAGGTGTAATCCGCTTTGAAATCAAAGGTGGTACAAAGTATGAATTTAAATTTGACATTTACGGCTCCGGTGAGATTAAGTATTCTGGAAAGGTTTGTTCTTTGAGGGGCAGGGAGGGGGTAGAGGAGAGGGAGGTTGGGGGAACAGGGAGGAGGGGAGGAGAAGAGGCCATCTGCTCGCCCAGTTGGGCAGCACTACCCCATGTGCCCATCCCCACCCCCAACAGTCTCTGAGTTCTTACCAACTTTCCCCTTGCTGTCCAGTTTCTCCACCACTCTGGAACTGAAAACAAATTTGGGACTGGGGAGGGGCAGGATGAGAGAGCAGGTTATAACTGTTTGCCTACTCCCCACTAGAAGTACTCCCCCAGGTGAGACAATCCAAATCTGTAACTTTGACCTGAGTAATATCATCTGAAGAGATTCCCCAACTTACCTCCCTAACACCCAACACCCATCATCCCACATGCTGGAACTGGAGAAGGCAACTACAGAGTTGGGTGAATATCTTTGGGCTAATGGCTTTCTCTCTCTGGGCTTGTTTCCCCATCTGTAAAATGAGGGGATTTGATCAGTCTCTAAGTTCCCTCCCACTTCTGATGTTCCATGATGCACTAGCCAGAGAAGGTGCGGCCAGGAGTAGCGTCTCCTTTATGGAGGATAAGGCCTCCTAGCCCCATGCATCTCAGAATTTGAGAGGAATTCCACCCCCCCCCCAGCCCCCGTACTACAGCCTTCTTTTCTACTACAAATTACTTGGATCTGCTCAGAGATTACCCTGAAATTAGGTTACTGCTATTGCCTCTTGCCATGTTTCAGCTACCCGCCTCCACCTTCCTCAGGACAAACCCTATCATCGCTGAGATAAGTTGCCTCTTCCTCTGAGGCAACTTGGTACAATGGAAGAGTATTGAATTAGACTCTAGACAGCTTTGGTTCAAACCCCAGTTCTTCTGTTTAATACCTTAGACAAGCTACTTAAGGTCCACTCTCTGGACCTCAGTTTCCTCATTTGAAAAATTCCTGATGTCTCTCATCAGGCTCCCTTTCCCCTTTCCTGCCCCTGCCCCCACTGTCTAGTTTGTACGTTTGGATTTACTTATTTGTGTAAATGATGTTTCCCAACTCCTCTAGGAAGGTAGCTTCTCAAAGGCAGGAGTAATATCACTATTGTCCAAATCTCCATCACCTAGAACAGTGCCTGGCATATAATAAGGTTTTCATAAATATTCGTTGGATTAAATTGAATGAAGGACCTCTAAGCTCATTTCCAGCTCAACATCTACCAACCTTATCTCTCCGTTGATGTTCCTTGAGGTTACCAGCAGAGGTCAGGGAAGGGGTCATTGATTCTAGGTTTCTCTAGCAGAGAGAGAGCACTGACTTATGAGGTCATCCTGTAATTGGAAAAAGAGGCACTCAGTTCAACTTTCCATAGGAGACACCATCCTTCTATTCTGGGCATTCTCCAGGGTCCCTGAGTCTAGCATCCATAGGCTGGAAAAGGGGAGAAGCATAACCATTGACATTAGAGTGAGAGACTTTCCAGAGTCATGTCGCTCATCTTCACCTCTCACCCCAACTCCCAAAAGAATTGGGGTCTCCATCTTTCCCCATTAGGTACACTTCAATGGAATTGCATTCCTGGTGGCAATTTCTTCTCCTGGACATTGGCCATTTTTCTTTTCAGTTGATTCAATAAACCTTATTACGTACATACAAAGTACGAGGCATTTTGCTAAAAAATGAAAAAAAAAAAGATACAGTCTCGGTCTATAAGGACCTTATATTTCACTGAAAGTTCCTTCTAGGACTGAACAAGTTGTGGTATATGAATGTAATGGATTACTATTGTTCCGTAAGAAAGGATGAGCAGGCAGATTTCAGAAAAACCTGGAAAGACTTACACACACTGATGTTGAGTGATTAAAGCAGAAACCAGGAGAACACTGTACACAGTAACAACAACATTGTTTGATGCTAGACTTTGTTAGATTTAGCTTTTTTTCAGCAATGGAAAGATCTAAGACAACTCCAAAAGACTCGTACAGAAAATGCTACCCATATTCAGAGAAAACTGTGGAGTCTGAATGCAGATCAAAATACACAGGTTTTTTTTCTTTTTTGGTTTTTTCTTTCTTGTGGTTTTTCTCTTCTGTTTTGATTCTTCTTTCCCAGCATGACTAATGTGGAAATATGCTTAATATGATCATGCATATATAGCCTATATCAGATTGTTTGTCATCTTGGGGAGGGGGGAGGGAAGGGAGGGAGAAAAAAATGGAACTCAAAATCTTATAAAAATGAATGTTGAAGGAAAAGTCATTTTCCTTTTTTAAAAAAGGAAATTCCCTCTAGGCTCCTACCTAGTCACCTCTTGTCTGTAATAAGATATTTAGGTCCACTCCCAGAAGCTTTTTCAGTCAGTCAGTCAATAAGCACTTATTAAGTGTTTACTATATAATCAAGTACCATGCTAAATATTGGGAATAAAAGTCAAGTGGAAAAGTCCCTGTCTTCAAGGAGTTCGTATTCTAACATAAAAGACAATATGTAAGTAGCTAAGTACATCTAAGATATTTACAGAGAAAATGGATGGTAATCTCAGGGGGATTGAACTAGAATTGAAGCCTCCTGCAGAAAGCAATATTTGAATCTTGAAGGAAACTGAGGCAAAGATGAGGGTGCAAATCATTCTAGGAATGTGGAGCAACCACTCCAAAGGGGAGGAGTTGGGAGATGGAATATGGTGTACAAGGAACAGAAAATCAGTCTTTGCGGCTGGGTCTCAGAGTTCATGGAGAAGAGTAAAACGTGAGAAATCTGAAGTAGGAAGGGGCCATGTTATAAAGAACTTTAAATGTCAAACAAAGGATTTTATATTCTATCCTGGAAGTATTAGGGAGAGGTGATCTGATCAGACCTATGCTTTAGAAAAATTCACTTTGGCAGCTGAGTGGAGGATGGATTGGAGAGGGGGGAGATTTGGAGGCAGGCAGACCCCATTAGAAGAGTGTTGAAGTAGTCTAGGCAAAAAGTGATGAGAGCTTGAATGACGGTGATGGCTGTGTGAGAGGAGAGAAAAGGGCATATACAAGAGATGCTGAGAAGTTAAAACTGGCGAGAGATTAAATATGTGGAGTGAATGAGGGTGGAAGATGGCATCAAGTTAGGGAATGTGTGTAACCTGGAGGATAATGGTACCTTAGGCACATGTCAGAGTTGGAGAGGGCAGCTACAAAATTGGCTGAATAATTTCCCTTGGAGAGTTCAGAAAAGGGAAGGATTGGAATGGAAAGATAATGCGTTAGTCCTGCATTAGGCCTGCTCTCTCTTATGTTGTCATCATAAGAGGTCAGGAAAAATACTGCCACTGGTCCTTGAAGATTGCCAGTTTAAGTGGTGCCTTGGTCTTTTCTTCTCAGGCCTAAAAAATCCTAGCTCCTTTTGCCTTTTTTCTCCATGGAGAATGCTCTAGTCCCAGGAGCATGGAACTATCAATCGCAAGGGCCAAAGTCATCCCATCACTTCAATTTCATCCAGCCTGTGTCAGGTGTTTCTAAAAAATGGTCTTACGACAGTAACACTGTTGGCATTCTTTGAAATTGCATCCTTATGGTATACAGGCTGTCATCACTGTTATATACAGAAGTGTTGATGGGGAAGTGGGTGGTGGGGAAAATGCTTACATTGGCCTGGCAGACAGTATCAGTCTTTCAAGTCTCCATTGAAACTTTTTTCTTAGGTATGGACTGTGGTTGATTTTTCGCCCCTATGGGTCTGAGTTTGGTGACTGATCAAAACAAAAATTACCCAACCCTACTCAGGATTTTTCTTTCTCATATGATCTTCAAGTTTTTGGAGAAGAGTTAAGGAAGAGAGATTGAGGGGAGGAAACAAGGCTGATGTTTGTGACCAGGAAAGAAACCGAGGAAGGGTAAATGAGTCAGATGACTAAAGGACTGTATACTCTGGTCTAGTGATAGGAGACCTGGATTCCAACCCAGATTTTGCTATGTATTGATAGGGAAGTCACTTCCCCTGCTGCACCTTAGTTTCTCCATGTGTAAAATGAAGGGGGTTGGGCTAGACCAACTCTATGATTCCTTCTAGCTCCAACATTTGATGGTTCTCTGATGCTGTATGTGTGTGCTTGTGTGTTGGGGGGGTTTCCCTTAAGAAACCTGATATCTTTCATCCCTTGACTTCTACTCCCACATCCCTCTCCCAACCCCCCAAACATCCCTAACCAGGCCTTCTATCCCCCTCCTACTGGGACCCTGGAGCAGAGGGGCCTCAATGGGAAATGAGAGAATCTAGGGAGAAGGGAGGTGGGGGGGATTGGCTGTGTTTGAAGTGACAGTGACAGATGGGCACGGGAGGCTCCCTGCACCATCCCCATAGCCCTGCGGTGAGTGTCAGCCATGTCCCTGGCTATTTCCTCCCTCCCTCCCCACCCCGCACAGAGGTGTCATTTGCTGCCTGTCCCTTCTCGTCATCGATTTCCAAGTCGTTAATTAACGGGGGATGTCAGCTGGGAAGATGAATTCTGTCCCTGGCTCTCCTGTCCCTTTTGTTTTGGGATTGTAAATGTTATAGATCTCCCGTGATGGAGGGCTGAGAGGTCAGGGGGCATGAAGACTGCCGGAATATGGGGATCTCAATACTCCTCAGGACCCCACTACAGGAGGCCCAGATCAGTCAGTGAGAGAGTAGTCAGGATTTCCCTTTCCTGCCCTACAGCTCACTGGTCACCATCTCAGAGCACCAGGTTGTCTGTGCTGGCCTCCACCGTTGCCCTCCCCCACTCTCCTCTCCCCCTCTCCCCATCCTCCCATCCCCTCTCACTCTCTCTGACTCTGTCTGTGTGTGTTTATGTGTCTCTGTCTCTCTCATTCTCTCCCCACACACAGACACACTCCCTTTTCTTCCCATCCTTGTTCTTCCCATCCTTGGGGGTTGAGGATTTAAAGAGGAGGGAGCTGATCCATCCTATGTCTGCTGTCACTCTTGATGAAAAGCATCCTCATTCTAAATGATGTTGATGTATTCTTTCTTTAGATTGGGTGCTATAGGAAAATGGCTCTGCCATAATCTTGAACCCTGGTTCATCTCAGTTTGATGGAAGAGAAAAGGTTCCTGCCTTGAGGGGAGTTAGTAATCTGATGGGGGAGATATAGTAGTCCTCTAAGGGAGTTGCCAATATTTACATATATACACATATATGTACATATGCAAGCATACGTATGTATATGAGTGTTTGTATGTGTAGATATATATTCTATATGTGTATATGCCCCCCCACATACACATACATACACACAAGAATATGGGTATAGCATTCCCTCTCAGTTCACTATGTATGGGTTATCTATTTTGTGGAGTACTCAAATGCTCCAATAGATATGTGATTTCACTGATGTAGAGACTTTCCAACAATGTAGAACGCAACCCATCCACGCATGACCACTCCAGGCAATTATGGATTCCCATAAGTTTGCCATAGGAGGTCCATCCAACATGTTGAAGGCTTCCCTTGATTTCCCCTGGTTAACCAGTGGAACATTGTCATCCTTTGCCCTCAAAATGGGGTTCTCTATAGTAAATATTTAATCCTAGGACAGTTTGTCTCTGCCCTCTGAACACTCCAGTGTCATTCCCCACTCCCCAGTACACACAAACATCTAGAAGCAGCTTGGTATGAGGAGTTCAGTCTAGAAGAATCAATCAATTAATGAACAAATATTTATAAATTATTTCTGCCTGGCCCCCAACACACAGTTACTTTGCATTTACATATCTATATACATGTTGTTTTCCTCTGACCAAACTGTGATCTCTGTGAAGGTAGGAAAAGTGACATTATTCTTGGCATTATAAGACCTGGATTGCAGTCCTGGTTCTAACCCTTACCGGTATGTGAACCTAAGCCTAGTAGACATCTTTGAGCCTATCTGACTTTCCTCATCTCTAAAACAGAGTTAATAATACTTAAATGCTCCCTACTCCCTGCCTCATAAGGTTGATATGGGGAAGACGCTTTACAAACTTCAATCACTGTGGAAACACAAGCTGTCATTATGATTTCTTTCTCTCATCCACTTCCACTGTCAAATTCCCCTGTGAGCTTGAAGGACACAAACTGCTTAGAATGACAGCTTCAACTAAACTTAATCAAGAAAAGGAAAATGTATACAAGTCACCTAAGCTCTCTGAGCCTCAGTTTCCTCATCTGTAAAATGAGGTCGAATTTTATTTCAGTCAATTCAGTAGGCATTTATTAAGCTTCTAGTATGCTTCAGGAGGGACAGTTTGGTGGCACAATGGATAGAGCTCTGGGTCTGGAGTTAGAAAGACTCATCTTCCTGAGTTCAAACACTAGCTGTGTGACCCTAGGCAAGTCACTTAACCCTGTCTGCTTCAGTTTCTCATTTGTAAAGAGTTGGAGAAGGAAATAGCAAACTACTTCCATATCTCTGCCAAGAAACCCCCAAACAGGGTCACAAAGTTTTGGACTTGACTATGAAACCACTGAACTCCAACAACTTGCATCAAGTACTTTGCTAGGCACTGAGGATACAAATGGCATTAGGAAATCAGTCCTGCCTTCAAGAAGCTTGAATTCTATGGAAGGGGAAACCACATACAAGCAGATGCAGAGCATGTGAAAAATAAGTCCCACATCGTTTTCTTTTAATAGAGAACATTATCACCCAAGGGAACCACAAGAGAACCTAGGTAGGAAGTAGTTCTTGGGCTGGGTCTTAAAGGCAATCAAGAATTCCAGGAGGGAACAGCTAAGAGGTGCAGTAGATAAAGCACTGGCCCTGGAGTCAGGAGTGCCTGAGTTGAAATTCTACCCCAGACAATTACTAGCTGTGTGACCCTGGGCAAGTCACTTAACCCTGTTTGCTTATTATCCCCCCCTCAAAAAAAAAAAAAAAAGAAATTCCAGGAGGAATCCTTTACTTACTTGTTCCTTTCCCTGCTCTGCCTCTCCTGACTTGCCAGATATGTCCACTGTCTCTCAGCTGCCTCCTCACTTGAAAGATTCCTTATGCTCTCATGCAAGTTCCTCCTGGAATCCCCATTCTGAGGAAGTGCCTGGACCAGCCCTACTCACCCCTTCATTCCTTTCCAGTCTCACCCCTACTCCTTTCCTTCTTTGCTCCTACTTTTCAGCTCCCTTTAAAACACAAATTGCTGGTGAACAAGGATGCAGTGGGGGAGATGGTAGAGCTAGCTGGGAACACCTCTTGAGAGCTAGATTGTTAAATTTTTCATGTGAGTATTTATATCTTGAAATCAACAAATACCACAAATCAGGGATTTGTTTTACTATTTTATTAATTTTCTAAATTTGAGAAAGTGGTGGAGTAAATAATAATAAGGCAAATTAAATGTAAAGGTATATTTCACTTAATTTTATTTTTTTTGGAGAGCTGGTTATTTAACATTTACCAGCACACCACCATCAGGGAAGGTCTTCTCCTTGGCTTATATTTGTATTTCCAGCACTTAACACAGTACTTGGCACAAAGTAAAAATTTAATAAAAAATGTTTTGACTCGAGGAGGGAGAGGTGAGGAGGGGTATTTCAGGCACAGGGGAAGCTGGTGCAAAATTTTGAAGAAGGGAGCTTCAGCAGCATGGACAGAGAAACACAGGAAGGCCACCTTGGCTAGAAGGAAAGATGTTTGAAGGGAAGTAATGTGAAATAAGTCTGGAAAGGTAGACTGGAACCAGATGAAAGATTGTAAGTGGCAAATATAGGAGTTTGTAGTTCATCTGGAAGCAGTAGGGAGCTGCTGAAGATTCTTGAACAGGAGAGTAAAATGGTCAAACCTGCATTTAAGAATATCATTTTGGCATTTATGGGGAGGATGGATTGGAGAGGGACAAGAATTGAGGCAGGAAGACCAGTAAGGAGGCTGTTGTGAGAGTCCAGGGAAAAGATGATGAGGATCTGAACAAGAGTGATGACCATGTGAAGGGACAGAAGAGTTCAGACATGCTTGATACTGAGGAGATAGAATTACCAAGACTTGGGAATTGATTAGATGTCAAGAGCAGATGAGAGTAGAGTTGAGGATGACTGAATTAAAAAATTGAATGACGAGAAGGATTATGAGAGGAAGAAAGGGTCTGAGAGCCCATCTTGCTAAATTTCTCCCCCATTTTCTAGGTAAGGAACTGAGTTACAGGGAAGTTCAATGATTTGTCCAAGATCGTGGTGCCCTCCACAGAAATAAGAAAGCTCGTAAAAAGGATACATTTTAGGAAGAAAAATACTTATTTCTCTTTTGCCATGTTGACTTTGAGATGACTATGGGACATCCAGGTAATGATCCAGAGAGTTAGTGAATCAAGATTGGATCACAGGAAAAGAGAGTAGGGTATAAGTATATGAGTCTGGGAATCCTCTGGGAGATGGGTACACGGTTTGGAGAGTCACATGGGAGATGGATATATGGCTCTGGGAGTTGTCTGGGAGATGAGTATATGGTTCTAGGAGTCATTTGCATAGAGAGGATAACTGAACCCATGGGAGCTGAGAATGACATAAAGAGGTAGTACATCAGGAGAGAAGAGAATGGATCCCAAAGGTATGCCCCCACATCAGGGGTTTCACATAGGTGGCTGATAATCCTATAAAGGTTACTAAGAAGGAGTGGTTAACCTCTGAAGTCTCTGCCAGCTTGGACCCAGGATATATGTATGTGTATATGTACACCACATTTCTAATTCAAACAGAAATGATTTTTAGATCCTCCACAGAATGATTCTCCTGTTCTGGGGAGATGGTTGCAGAAAGGACAAATAAATGACAAAACAGGGGCTTAAATGAGATTGAATATCGGGGTTGTGGCCAACTCAGTGGCCACACCAATTGGGTGTGACCCAAGGTTGGGGAACATGTCCCATTTCTCATGGTTGCCCAATAACTGTGATAGTTTACAACCAGGACTGGTCAGCTTGACAGAAAATTCTTTGTAAACCATATCCTGTTAGGCAAATGTGAATCACTGTCATTATTATTTTAGTCAATAGATGTGGGCGGGAATGTCAGTGGAATGACTATGAGACTTGGCCTGGGAGGTGTTTGTCTACTGACTCACTTTTTCTTCCTTGAGATCATAGGATTTAGACCCAGAAGAGAGACCTTAGGAGTCATCTAGTTTAACTTCTTTATCTTACAGATGAGGAAATTGAGGTCCTGGGAGATGAGGAGTCTTACATAGTCACTTCAGCCAAGCCACAAGGAATGGGATCCAGGACACTTGTCACTCCAGGAAGTGGCTTCTCTTTACACCCCTCCCATTAAAGCTCAAGTAACAGAAATCACCTGGACTGGCCTGCAGGTGGCCTACTGGCCACAAAGGAGCCCACCTTCTACGGGAAGGTTTTCTGGATCTCAGCTAGGTAGTTCGATGGACAGAGATTTGAGTCTGGAGTCAAAAGTCCTGACAACCTCAGACACTTAGTAGTTGTATGACCGTGGGCAAGTCACTTAACTTCTGTGTTTCAGTTTTCCCAACTGAAACATGGGGATAATAAGAGCAACTACCTTACAGATTGTTGTGAAGATCAATTAATGTAATATTTGTAAAGCTACTGGCACATAGTAGCTACATAGTACATGTTCGCTCCTTTCCTCCCTAGGGCCTTCCTTCCGTTGACTATTTCCTGTTTATCATATATATGATGTGTTCGTACATAATTGTTTGCATGTCTCTGACATTAGATTGTACGGTCCTAGAGACCACAGATCTAGCTTTTACTTTTCTTTGTATTCTCAGCTCTTAGCACATAGTAGGTGCTTAATAAATGTTTATTAACTGACTGACTGAGACTGGAGGGGAAGGATGTTTCATTTTTCCAGCAGTAGCTCCAGTGGAAACTCAGGTTGATTTACAGGTCTATCTTACTCCAAGTTCTCACATATACATGCTCCAAGTCTCCACACCAGGGTTGGGGTTTGGGGGTGGTAGAGACTGTAGAAATACCATGGACCCCTTTGGTAGTAAGGAGGAGCCTAAGTACATACCCTATTAAAATATTTTTTAAAAGCTCGCAGACTCCAGGTTAAAAAGCTTTCCAAAAGAGTATTTTCCTTCTCATTCTTAGCTGTTGCCAAAGACCCCTACACAACTTTCTCTTTCTTCCTCTCCTAACTTCTAAAAGGTTGACAAGACATTGCTCATCTCCTGACAGAGGGCGTGGACTCCAGGTGCAAAATGAGACATATCTTTTTGGATAAGGCCATTGAAGGAATTTGTTTTGCTTAACTATGCATATTTGTTACAATGAGTTTTTCTTTTCTTTTTTCAAATGAGGTAAGGGAAGAGAAGGTAGCAGAGAGAGAACATAAATGCTTGCTAATTAAATTTATAATGAGTTGAATGAAAATTCTCATCTTCCACAACATGCATTCCTTTACCTTCTCTCCCCCACCATGCTTAAGAAGGGTCCCTGGGAGGGACAAGGGGTAGATTTGAACAGAAGTATTCCCCCCATCATGGGCTGTCAGTGATCCCCAGCTCCTGCCTGAGACATTAGCTTCAGTCTCAGAGTGACAGCAGGAGGGGGTGATGGATGAGAAGACTCACGATGGTCCTGGAGTGTCCGTTCACCATCCCAGTGGGGAAGGGGAGGGGGGAGCAGCTTTTCCAGGCCCTTCAGAGAGATTGCAACCTTATGTGCTGATGTGAGGGAATGATGACAAAAATAGATTTTTGAGCAATTAGGGAGGGGGCACCGTGAGTAAACACATCCCCTTCCCCACAGGCTTCTAGAGATCAGACTTGGCAAAGAAGATCCAATCTTTTCCTGTTCCCAGGGTTGGAGGTGGAAGGGAAGGAGGGTGGACAGCCACAACATTCACCCCATCCTATCCTTTGGAGGCGCTGTTGACCTTTCAAGTGGAGTGTGTGTTCGGGTAGGAGTGGGGCAGGGGAAGGTCCTCGCAGAAACGGAGAATTTGGGGGAGTGAGTAAAACATTCAGGAAGATGGGCAAGGATAAAGCTTTGGGTCTTATTTTAGATCCTTCTCTAGTCAAGATCAGAGGAACATAGAATTTAGAACTGAAAAGAGAGCTTAGAGTCCAGTTCCCTCCTTTTATAAAGGAGGAAACTGAGGCCAGAGAAGTTAAGGGACTTGCCCCAGGTCAAATAAATAGGAAGGGGCAGTGCCAGGTTTTGAAGTCTGAGTGCCCTTGACAATACTGATGACTGGAAGGAGGGAGAGAAGGAGGAGAACCACTCCCAAAAACAAACAAGTAAGAGCTCTAGGGAGTGAGGTTACCCAGCCAAGTCAGGTTAGAAGGAAGAGACACTGTATCTCTCCTTCCCCTGTGCCTCGTTCTTCTGTCTGTAATTTGGGTTGCCTAGGCCTCAAGTCTGAATTTCAGACAGTTAATTGGGGCTAGGAATGGGGGTGGAGGAAGGCAGGTGAGGAGGAGATGGTCCTGTCTTGGCTTTGGGACATAGTTATAAATCCGACCTGGATAACATGGACTTTCTCCTGCTGGAACTGGATCAATAACTGTCCGTTGTTAGGGCTTACAAGAAACACCTGAATTGGAAGTAAAGAGAAGGGGATGTATCCTTCCCTTTCTTTCCCCATCCCCACCCCCACTCCTGGGTCTCCTTGCCTGGAATTGGATGCCCAGTCAAGCATCCCTTTCCCTCCCTCCCTCCCTCCTCCTCCCACATCTTTGGTGGAATGAGACCAGGGGATTAATCCCTACAAAAGCCTGGGGACAGAGGGGAGGAGGGAAATTTATTTATTGAGCTGGTCTATCAGCCTGAATATTCCCCCGTCCCATCCCCCCAAACCCTCTCTTTGCTCTCAGCAATGTAAGGAATCCTCTTGTGAATTTTTCCATCCTCAGCACTACTCCTCCTTTCCGCTTCTCTATTCCCTGGCTCCCATACTTTCTCAGACCTACGACTTGACCCCGAAGAGGTAATGATGATGCCAGATGCTCTAGCTAAGAGGATAGACTCCTATCACTCTGAGTCATTAGGTCATGCCTCAGTTGTCCCTTTGAGTCCTTTTTCTTTCTCCAAGGGTCATCTGCTCTGCTCATCTCCCCTATTCCTTTAAAGAAACAACATCTTTAAAGAGATTTTGTTTTTTCCTCAACCCTTGGAAGAGCCTTAAAGTTCAGAATGATCTTCCAGTTGACCATGTTCCCCAAATGACCCATTAGACAGGTGGGAAAATAGAAGCTTAAAAGAGGCAGCGGAAGAACTGTAATGGAGCGAGTACCCTGCAGATTTAGGAATGCGGGAAACTGCTCTTCTGTTTTTAGTGACATAGTACGGTGCTGAATTAGAGACTGGAAAATCTGGGTTCAAATCCTGTCCCTGATCCATGGCCACATGATCATACCAAGTCTCCCTGAAGCTCAGTTTCCTTCTCTTTTAAATGACACTTATATCATGGGACTGTTGTGAGGCTAAACTGAATTAACATACATAAAGTACTATGTAAATATAGGTTATTAGTGTCATTATACCCCGGAGAGGAGAGGAAGCCGCTGTGGCCTAAGCCCAGATAGAGAGAAAGAATGCTGACTGCAGAGTCAAAGGATCTGGATTCAAATCCTATCTTTGTCATTTACTCCTAGTGTGATCTGGAGTAAATCACTCACCTCTCTGACTTTCAGTTTTCTCTTCTCTAAAAGGAGAGGGGTACACTGGCCTCTGAGGTCCCTCCCAGCTCCAGATCTGGGATCCTAGAGGACCCGAATGAGCACAAGACTTAAAGTCTGGAAGACCCAAGTCAAAAACTATCCTCAGATAGTTACTACCTATGTAAGTCAGAGCAAATCATTTAAGAGCTCAGCCTCAGTTTCCCCATTTGTAAAATGATAATCATAGCACCTACCTCACAGGCTTTTTTGTGAGAATCGAAAGAGATAACGTACATAAAATATTCACAAACCTCAATGCTTCTTCTTCTTGTAAGGTCATGTTCAATTCTTCATGAATCCATCTGAAGTTTTCTTGGCAAAGATACTGGAGGGGTTTGTCATTTCCTTCTCAGGTTTATTTTATGGATGAAGAAACTGAGTCAAACAGGATTCACACAGGTAGCAAGTGTCTGAGACTGGGTTTGAATTCAGGTCCTCCCAACTCCAGGTCACCTAAAAATACTTGCTGTTATTATTGCTACCTGCTGGTACTACTCAGTGGTCTGCCTTCCTTGGCATGGCGTAGATCGGTGTTGTCAAACTTAGAAATAGGGACCACTAACCCATACATAGAATCCCTGTGGGCGGTATGTTGACTTAGAAAACCACACGTTAACATTATATTTATTTTATTTCTATTTATTTTGTCAAATATCCCCTCACTATATTTTAACCTGGCTTAGACCATGGTTGGTAATGTTGTGAGCCACATGTGGCAGCCCAGTGGTTGTGTGTTTGACACATCTGGTGTAGATGGTATAGAACAGGGGTTCTTAAACTGGGGTCCAATTGTCTTTAAGACAGATAGATAAATAGATACGTACATGCAAACAAATAGATAAAAATACACAGACATAGGTAAACGCTAGATACATTCACAAAGATACATAGATACAAAGTGGGGAGGGATGGAAAGAGGAGAAGGAGGAAGGGAGGGAAAGAGAGAGAGAGAGAAGAGAGAGAGACAGAGAGGAGAGAGTGGAGAGAAAGGAGAGAGAGAGAAAGAAAGAGATAGAGGAGACGGGGGAGGGGGAGACAGAGAGAGAGGAGAGAGAAAATTTATTAAGTACTTACTATAATCAGACACTGTACTAAGCTCTGAGAATACGAATACAAGGAAAAAGAGGGTCCTTGGCTTCCAGGTGTTTACATTCTAATCAGGGATGACTGCACATAAAAGGAAGATGAAGAGTAGGGCAGGGAGGAAGCTGAAGAAGTCTTTGTGGAAACATGAGCTGATGTAGCTTTGAAATGAACATGGTTGGTCCAGAAGCTAAAGGGATCCATGAACTTGAGTGGGAAAAAATGCACCTTTATTTTCACTAACTTATAACTGAAATTGAGACTTTCCCTCAATGATTTTAAAATATCCCTCTGAGAAGGGATTACCAGATGGCCCAAAGGATCCAGGACAAACAAAATATCAAGAATCCCCACCGTTAGTAGACAAAACGTTGAATCTGAAATCATGGGATCTGAAATATCATCTCTACTACTTTCTAGGTGTGTGATTTTGTTCAAGTCACCTCTCCTATCTGAGCCTCAGTTTCCCTCTCTGTCAAATGAGGGCATTGGCCTAACCAGGGATTCTTAACATTTTGTGTGGCATAGACCCCTTTGGTATTCTGATGAAGCCTATGGACCCCTTCTTCAAGCAATATTTCTGAATGCATAAAATAAAAGATCTAGGCTTACAAAGGAAAATAATGAAATTGAAATAGTTATCAAAAATATTGTCTTTAAGTAAATTCTTCAGGTAAGAAATTGTGACTTAGTTTGTGTCCAAGGCTCCCTCCACTTTGAGGTCTCTGCTGCTTTGACTAGGAAGTGAATAGAGAGGGATTTGCTGAGTGTTCCTTCACCTGTTCCCCCTCACAAATCCAAATCACTTGCAAGTCATGGCATCGCCTTCATGATGTCATGATCCTTTTAGAGAATGAAGGACAAAGAGCGACAATTTCCTGTGTGATATATCCAGGGAGGATCAGGTAGGAATGGGTGACAACAATGTCTACTTCCTCTGAAGCTGCTGGGACGCAACTGGCAGCAGGAGCAGTTTTCTCATGTCTGTAAATCGTCTGCTAAAGGAGATCTGAGCTGAGGACACCAAGCTGGCTTCATGAGGAAATTTACAGTATGGTTAGGTAAGGCAAGTGGTTTTATCCTCGAACATCCTAGCACGGAAAGACTGTAGTAATTCTGCTGGTGCAAATTGTAAATATCAGTCCTCCATCTCTCTTCTCTTACCAGACCCCCAGTGTTCATGTTGGAGCTTGCAAGCTCTCATGCAGGCATACACACACACACACACACACACACACACACACACACACACACACACACACACACACACCACCACCACCACCACCACCACCACCACAATAACTCACATTTATATAGCATTTCAAGGTTTTCAAAGGATTGTCCCCACCGCAGCCCTGTAATAACAACTCGCATTCGTATAGCACTTTAAGGTTTACCAAGCTCTTACAAACATTATCTTATGTCATCCTCACAACAACCCTGCTATTACTTCCGTTTTACAGATGAAGAAGCTGAGATTAAATGACACACATCCAGTTGATGTCTGGGGTGACATTTGAACTCAAGTGTTCCTGACTCCAGATCCAGCACTGTATTCACTGCATCACCTATTTGCCCCTGTGGGATATGGAATGAAAAGAAAACCATTATTCCATTTTATAGAGAAGGAAGTGAAGGTTCAGGAGGTTGAGATGACTTGCTCAGAATTATTTAACTGGTAAATGTTGAAGCATTGGGATTTGAATGCAGGATTTCTGATTTTTAAGACCACCATTACTTCCATTTTCACCATGCTGCCCATCTCCCTCTCCATACATACAAAATGGTTCTGAATGCACGAAATTAGAGAGAAGGGGAAATTATATTTCAAGTAGAACTGTTAGGGTCAAACCTAGGTATAAATAACCCCCATGACTATTGAAACAGACAGCTGAAAAGAACTGGAAATTGAGGGAATGCTTACCAATTGGGGAATGAACAAGTTGTAGTATTGTGCTGTAAGAAATGATGACAGCCCTCCCTCACTCAAATCACAGTCAATTGCAAGTCAGGTCATCATCTTGATGTTATGGTCCTCTTCAAGAACAAAGGACAAACACAAAAACAAGAAATGATTAGCAGGCTGATTTCAGAAA
The DNA here is from genome assembly GCA_028658325.1 of Potorous gilbertii. Lineage (NCBI taxonomy): Eukaryota > Metazoa > Chordata > Mammalia > Diprotodontia > Potoroidae > Potorous > Potorous gilbertii. The sequence goes on from CM053770.1 coordinate 546,271,202, forward strand.
AACCTGGGGAAAAATTGCATGAACCGATGCAAAGTGAAGTGAACAGAACCAGGAGAACATTGTACACAGCAACAGCAATATTGTTCGATACAGAACTGCGAATGACATCTCTTCTCAGCAATACAACAAAGACAATTTCAAAGGACTCATGCTGTCCACCTTTTGAGAAAAAAACTGATGGGAGTCTGAATGCAGATCAAAATTTTCACTTTTTTATTTTTTATGATTTTTTTGGTTGTTTTTTTTTACAACATGACTGATGTGGAAATATGTTTTATGTTATTGCACATATGTAACCTATATCAAATTACTTACTGTCTTAGGGAGTGGGAAGGGAAAGAAAGGAAGAAGAAAATTTGGAACTCAAAAAGTTTTCTTATTTCCTAGCTTTATGACCTTAGGAAAGTCACTTAACATTTATATTAAGTTTTCTCAATTGTGAAATAAAGATAATAACAGCCCCTGCCTTTCAGGGTCATTGCAAGGATTAAATGAGATAATATTTGTAATGTGCTTAACATAGTACCTAGCACATAGTAGGTGCACAATAAATATTTATACCCTTCTATTGATACTTTCATTGATATATGGGAAGATTATCTTTTGGTAAAGCTTTACTATCATTTACTATCAATACTATCTAAACCTATCTCATGTTTTTGTTTGTTTGAGATAAGTGCTTTGTAAATCCTAAAGTGCTCAAATAAATATGAACTATTTATTATTACTCTAAAAAAAGTTTTCTTTAAATGAATTGTCTTTACACATATTTGAGAAAAAAATAAAATATTAAAGAAAAGGAAACTGATGGCCAATTGTAGAGTATCTGTGTGCTGGGTCTGATGTCTAAGTGACTGGGCACTAGGCTAGGGCCAGGGGATCTGACTTAATAACATTCCAGTGCCCTCTGTCCTATGTCTTCTTAGGAAGTATATGGCTCTTCTGAGTCTCCTTTCCTCTTCAATGACACCCTCATGTTGGAACTGACCTGTTTTCTGCTCTTTGTAACTGGGTTTCCTCCACTTCAAGATATGACCATAATGACTCTAAAGTCTGTGGAGGCAAAAACTAGATGGATCCTGGTTTGGAGATGAAGTATTTTCATCGTCATACTGGGATGCCGTCTTCCTCCCTCCACATCACCCAAAGTCAACCCAGGCCATCTCCCAAAATTTCAAAATGATGCTGGGGGTGGAGGTGGGAAACATCAGACTGAAAAATCATCTGTCTTCTTCTGGTTGGGGAGGGGGTTGTGATGGAGATCGAAGATGGAAGAAGAAAGAAGCCTGTTGTTTTTTTTCTGATGCCTAATGATTTAGCCCTAAATATCTCAGATGTTGCTCTGGACAGTGGAAGACCTTGGTTTTTGTAATATCTCTGTTCACAGTGGACTTAAGTGTTGATTCCTAGACTGTGGGGAGGTGTCTGAGTGGAGGGGTCACCAGCTAGACCTAGAACTGGAAGATAATTCAAACACCATATAATCCAATCCCCTAATTTTACAGATGGGGAAATCAAGGCAAAGGGCAGTTAAGTGACTTGCCCAGAGTCATACAGGTAGTAAGCATCAGAGTGAGAATTTAAATCCAGATCCTCTGGAGAGTAAAGTCACCCTAAAAAACACTTAATAATGGTTTGAGATATAGCTAAGTATTCAGATTCATATTTCCTCACCTTATCCTGCACTTTAATGTCCTTGTGTTGATTACAGTACTAGTTAAGAATTAAGTTATAACTATGTGAATGGAAGCAACTTTTGAAGCTCAGCTCCCTGTTTCTGAGCCTACAGAGACACCATGAATTTGGTTTCTTCCCCTCTTAGAATAGATATTTAAACCCCTAGTTGTTGATATGTCTCTTTCTTAGTTTCTTCTAGCTTGGAGGATGAATAGGAACTTAGGACAATGGCAGAAATGATTCTGCTGTCAAGTTGGGGTGGGGGGAGAGAAAAGGATGCCAATCTAGGGGCCAAGGTCTCTGATCTTGTCTCTCACATACTAAAGGCTTTGGGGTTTATTTGGAGAGGCTCAGGAAGGAATCTGCCCTCAACCAGATTCTCCTTGGGACTCTCAGGTTTCAGGGTCCAGAATCCAGCCAAGGCAGGGGGCAGTGGGCCATGGGTGCCTGAGTCGCTAAACCTGACACCCTTCCCTAATCAGACTCAGGTGCCACTGCTGATCACTGAGCCAGATAAGGATGGGGGACAGCTGGCCTGCTACCTCCAGTTCACAGACTTTCACTGATCCTCTTTTCTAGCTAAGGAGGCCAGGACTTCTTGGGGCCAGCCCAGCAGCTGTGAGATAGAATGAGTTCTGGACAGGGAGAGGAGAGAGGTTTCCTCTCATGCTTTGGAGAGAGGTGAAATGGGACAGTCCCTATCCAGACTGGGTATTTCCTCAAAATCTAATGGGACCATCTTCAATAGAGCAGGGCCTCAGTTTTCTCATCTGTAAAATGAGGGGATTGGACTAGCTAAACTATGAAGTCCATTACAACTCAAAATATGATCCTATTTTGACAGGCTGAGGACACTGCTGGTCTCTTCCTGGGAAATGTATACAAGGGAAGTTCCCTCTCCCCTGGGCCTAAATATTCTCCTTTGATTCTTAAATAAGGGTGGGGAGTATAATGGAGAATGTATAGAAGGAGCAGGAAGGTCCCAAAGGGATTGGAACTAAGAACAGGGGGAGAAGGGTACGGGGAAGAGTGGTACAAGTGTTGGTTTTCTGATACTAAGGGCCAGAAGGGAGCTTTGTCTGAGATCTCTGAATGAGGGTCCTGCAGGAGGATCTCAGTCTATGTGAACCAGCTTTCTCAGAGGAATGGGAAGGGCCTGGCAAGGAGGGGTGTCTGTTCTCAGGACCCTGTCCTCTTTATTCCTTCTGGTGAGACAGCAGCAAGAGGCTGAATCCCTGGACATTGCTCTGTGACCTATAGGTGGTGACAACTGGACAAAAGAGTCCAGATATTTGCCCCAACCTCTCCAAGGGAAATGCTGAAACTTAACCTCTAGCTTGTTATTCTGCAGTCGTTTTGGTCATTTCTGACTCTTTGTGATCCCTTTTAGGGGGATTTTCTTGGCAGAGATCCTGGAGTGATTTGCCCATTCATTTTACAGATGAGGAAACTGATGTAACCAGGGTTGAGTGACTTTCCCAGGATCTCCCAGCTGGTAGATATCAGGCCAAATTAGAACTCATGATTTTACTCTCCAGGTTGAGGTATTCAGGGGTAGAGGTGGGGTAAGGTGGAGGGATATAAAATTCATTTTTTATAAGTGTTTTAAGTTTTACAAAATACTGTATTCCCAATAATCCTGTATAAACCAATACAAGGATGGGAGAAAGTAGGGGTTGGGTTGAGGAAAGCATGGTACAGAGGAAAGGCAGGCAGGCAGTCAACAAGTATTTATTAAAGGCTTACAGTTTACTTTGTGCCTGACAAGAACCTGAAAGAGAGGGTTGAATTTGGAATCAAAGAACCAGGATTCAGACTCTACTATTTACCATTTGTGTGACCTTGGACAAGTCACTTAACCTCTGTGAGTCTCAGTTTCTTCTTCTTCACAATGAAGAGGTTGAATTAGATGAGCTCTGTGTTCCCTTACAGTTTTCAATCTATGTTCTAACGGTTATTACTCATCATAGATATAGATAAGGAAGTCAAGGGTCTGAAAGGTCAAGGGACGTTGCCATGATTGTCCAAAATAAGCAGCAGAACCAAGATCTGAACCCAGGTCTCTATACTCCCAAGTTCTGCAAATTAGATCTAGTTTGTTAGCTAAATATAGCTACCTAGTCTGTATCCAGAATTAATTTTTAGGAATTTCAGGAAATATTTCTATTAATCAGTCAGTTGAGAAACATTCATTGCACACCACCTCCTGTGTTGGGCATTGAGAAGAACAAAAAAAAAACCCATTATCCAGGGGAGATAGGCTATAAACATACAAGGACAACAAAAGATTTCTACCATGATGTGCCACAAGCCCAGAGATCACTGTGGGCTGTAGGAATCAGGCAGGAAGCCTTCCTGGAGGAGGTGGATCTTGAGTCCTGAATTGCAGTCTAGGAAGGATGGAGATAAGCAGAGAAGAGGAGAGCATTCCAAGTGGATGATACGGTGTAATGTGCAGAGAAGGTGGACCAGGAGTGGGGAACCTGGGGGTTCGAGGCCACACATAGCTCTCTAGGTCCTTGGGTATGGTCTTTTGACTGAATCTGAGTTTTACAGAACAAATCCTTTTATTAAGGGGATTCATTCTGTGAAGTTGGATTCAGTCAAAAGGTCACACTTGAGGATCTAAAGGGCCACATGTGGCCTGGAAGCTGCAGGTTCCCTGCCCCTGAGGTAGACCAAGTTATTCAGGTGAAAAATAAAATGAGCAGATCAAGCTGTTCTAAGATATATTTTTTTAAATCCCCAGAAGCAGCTAGGTGGCACACTGGCAAGAGCACTGGACCTGGAGTCAGGAGTGAAATTCAAAGGAAGCCCTAACACTGACTGGCTATGTGACCCTGAGCAAGTCACTTAACCCTGTTTGCTGTAAAATGAGCTGGAGAAGGAAATGACAAACCACTCCAGTATCTCTGCCAACAAAACCCTAAATGGGGTCACAGAGAGTCAGACATGACTGAAAATATCCCCAGCAAATTTTTGCTTTCTCAAGAAATGGCAGAATGTTAGGGTTCAAAGGGGCTTCTGATGGATAGATTTGGAACTGGAAGGGACTTGAGGGAGAGTCTAGTCCAGCTTCTTCATTTTCAGGTCATAGGATCATAGTTTTAGAGCTGGAGATGATATTATAAGCCACTGAGTCCAATTCCTCTCATTTTACAGTTGAGGAAACTGAGGCACAAAGAAGTGAGTTACCCAGGGTCACACAGTGTATAAGTGAGTGTGGTGGGATCTGAATCTGGGTCTTCTCTCTGTGGAAACTAATGCCTAAGGAGGTTGTGATTTGCTTAAGGTCACACAGATAATAAGGGAAAGAGGCAGAATTTGAACTCAGCTCCTAGTACTCCAAATCAGGGTTCTTTCAGCAGGTCCTCTGTATCTATTGCTCCCACTAGAAAGTGATGACTCCCCTGGTCATCTCTTCTCCTATCTTTCCTGATGCCTGATTATCTCCACTCACCCCCAAAGAATGAAAATTTATGCATTAAATCTGTGTCTCTCCCATCTCTAGGTTTCATTTTTATTTTAGCATCCGCAGAGTCTAGCACAATGGCAGAGACCACCTATAACATAATGCCCATGTCACCCTGGTCAAGGCCCACGACTCTAGCATCTCTGTAAGCTGTGGGTGCTGACCCAAACTGGCAGGGGGAGTTCCCTCCTCCTGAATTTCTCTATATATAAAATCCCAGGTCTGGATGCTATCCTCTTTCCTACCCCCAAGTTCCCAGCATGGTGCCTGGTATACCTTAAACACTATACAAATACTTGTTGACTGATGGGTTCAAACCCAGTGTGTTCTCTCAGGGGAGATGCTGAGGTCGAGGTGGCCTGGGGCGTGTGATCTCTAAGCATAAACAGTTCCTTCAATACCCCCATAATCTTGGCAGGGGGCACAGTGTACATCCTCCCCTAGCCCAGAACATGAAGACTACTTCATGCTCCAAGGATCCAGAGGGTAGTGGTTTGGGGGCGGGGCTGAGAATGAGAGGAAGATTAGATTTCTAAGCACTATTGAAACCTGAGCGAGGCTGAACGCCACCCCACTTCCCATAAATCTTCCCTGGGGGGCAAGAGGGGAACGCAATGAAACACAAGTGGAAGCATTGTCCCCATTCCCCCCTCCCATGCTCCCCACCCCTCCCCAAGGGACTCCCTGAGGAGTGTGGAGGAGTTTGTATAACTTTCCCGGAGGTTAAGAACAGGTCAAGGAAGGTTCCCCTACGGGGCCACTCTCCCAGCCATTGGAGCCACAAGCTAAGCCAGCCTGGCCCGTGGGAACACCAGCACATACCTGCTGTCTACACCCTGAGACGAGCAAAACTACACAGGGGCTTTCAGCTTGACAGCACAGAGACTAAATAAAGAATTGAGGGGGAGGGCAATGGGAACACCTCTGCTCTCCTCCTGAAGAATGTGGCCCAAGTACATACAAATACTCGGCATGTACATGCACATCCATGTGTGTTCTGAACACAGTGTGGGACCAAAGAATGTTGGGTTTGGAGTCAGGGGTCTTGGATTCAAATCATGGTTGTCACCTTACTGACTTGAACAAATCACTTCCCTTCTCAGGGTCTCAGTTTTCTCATCTGTAAAATGAGAGAATTGGACTAGCTTGTCCCTAGTGTCTCCTCCATCTCTAAATCTATGAAGTTAGGAATTCTAAGAGGTCATATCCTTATTTTCAGGTCTCATCCACCCGGAAGAAAGAGTTATCTGTTATTTTATTGGATCTGGTTGTTCATCCTTTGTGCTTGAAGAGGACCGAGGACTTCATGAGGGTGATGTCTTGACTTGCATGTGAATTGGATTTCAGGGAGGCTTTGAGCAGCTCTTTCCTCGGAAAACTTTCCAGGGATGCAGATTCCACAGCTTCAGGGTCCAGAGGCTAGGCAAAGAAGTCTTCATTAGCTGAGCTGCTTCCTATTTCTAATCTGAGCCTATTTTCTGCAGAAAATCAGAACCATCCACTGCTACCACCGATGAAATTCATCATAAGCAAAACTGGAGCACATCTTATGAATTCAAGAAGCTATCCCTGCCAAATCATTTCCATATTCACTCTCTCCCTTAGCTCCTTATATAACCTTCTTGTTGATGTAGGTGAACCACGGGCTATTATCCTCCCTTTTTGACTGAGTTATGTGACTTGACCAAGGTCAAGTGGTCACAGAGCCATAGTGCTGAGACCAGAATTCACCTCCTGATTCATTGTTTTCCTGTCTTGGTGCATTGCTTTCCAATGCTTGCTCATTTGGATACATCGAATAACCATATAAGCATTTATTTAAGACATACGGGTTCCTGAGTCAGTCATTGATTCATTTAACACTTGTTGTTTAGTTGTTTGCAGTCATGTCTGACTCTGCGATCCCATGTGCAGTTTTTTTGGCAAAGATACTGGAGTGATTTGCCATTTCCTTTTCCAGTTTATTTTATAGATGAGAAAACTGAGGCAAGCAGGGTTAAGTGACTTGCCCAGGGTCACACAGCTAGGAAGTGTCTGAGATTTGAACCTAGATTTGAACCAGATTTGAACCTAGAAAAAGGAGTATTCCTGACTCCAGGCCTGACATTCTATCCACTGCACCACCTAGCTGTCCAACATTTATTGATCACTCACTATTTGCAACACAGATTACAAAGATGGATTGTGTAGGAGGTGACATCATCCAAAAAGATTATAAACAGAGGTGATATTGATGAAAGCATTTCAAAAAGAGGGAATAGTATGGGCAAAGTCTTGTAGGGAACAGTTCAGGAAACTATGCAGTTCAGTTTGATTGGAACTAAAGACATGAGAAATGGGAGATGGATCAGACAAAGGAAAGCAGAACTTGAATTTCAAGCCAAGAGGTCTGCAAGCAGTGGGAAGCAGGGGAGTGACTCAATTTAAGCAGTTGGAAATTCTTGTAGGTAGGAGACCAAAAAGGAGGGCAATGTTGGTTAGGGCAGGAGGTCCAAGTCCTGGAGAGAGGGTGAAGGAGGAAAAGGATGTTTAGCCAGATATATATTGTTGGGGGTGGCCCCTTCCCAGGAAATCCCAAGTTGATTGACATTGCAGTCCACTTCTAAGAACAGTAGGAACAGGTGGCAAAGAAGCCCAGAATGATCACCCTCCACCCCAAAGAGAGGCCAAGGTGAAGACAAGGGGATAGGATAGATGGTCCCTGGTATCCCATGTCTGGCTTTAGCACTGCTATTGGGAAAGATGTCTCCATTTCTCAACTATAGGCACATTTTGACATATATCCTAACTATATGGATATACACAGCCTTAGCCTGAACCAGTTAGTTCATTTGGTTATAAGTGTGGGAGGAAAGATTTGCCCTCCTCATAGAAGCCATGGAAATTTGCTTAGAGAAACCCTTTGCTTCTTTGGGCTAGGCTGCAGTTCTAAGTTGCCACAGAATGGGATGGGAAAGATGGGGATTCTTGACAAGAAGGACCAGAAAAGAAGATGTGCACATTCAGAGAAACCATCCAGGACATATAATTCCCTGGGTTTGTCCAGAAATGAGCCAAGAGAGGCAGTTTGGGGTAGGGAAAGGGCTCTGGTCCTTGAATCAGGAGATACTTAGATTTCATTCCTACCCGTTTGACCATGCCAAATCACATGGCCTTTCTAGGCCTCAGTTTTCTTATTTGTGAAATGAGGATAGTAATGCCTGCCTTTCCTCCCAATTATGATGTATATATCTTATATATGCATAATTGTTTGAATGCTGTTACCTATTAGAATATGAACCCCTTGAGATCAGGGAACAAGTTTTTGCCTTTTTGGGAGGCATCCCTAGCACTAAGCATAGTATCTGGAACAAAGAAAGTGTGTAATAAATCCTTGTTGACTGACTGACTGATAGATGCAAGAGGGAAGGGGCTCTAGTCAGAGAGTCAAGTCATAGGAGCATCCCCATTTGGATGAACCTTCTTCTAGAAGTTCCTTGATGCTGAATAGAGTCTACTTCCTAGCATGCCCAAGAATTCCCCAACTGTTTTCTGTCTACTTACTTTATAATAAGGAAAGACTTCTTGAATGACTGCTAAGCCAGAACTGAGTGTGCAGACACAATACCTCCATGGGCCCAACTCTACTTCTTTTCTGGTTGCCTTTGAGAAAGAGGATGAAGTACTCTAAGCCTCCAGGCAGAAAGAGAAAGGCCTCTAGCCTTTATCTCTTCTCTAAGGCCAGACCCTATGAGGGTGTGGCCCTGCTACCCATTTTGTCTCTATGTCTTTTCTTTCCTGCTCTTAGATGAAGGAGTGTTGATGATGGTTACAACCACGTGAGCTTCAAAATGTCTGAAGTCCAAGAACTCTTGCCAGTATCTAAGTCTGTGGGCATCAGAAGTAGAGGAACGTATTGGGGGAATAGCTTCCCCACATGTCTGCCTCTCAGGGAAGATCTCCTGCCTACCACTCAAAAGTCTTCCATTGTCTCTTGAATTCTCTCTCCATCTCCGCACTTAGGGCAGGTATGCTCAGAAGTATCTCAGTCACTCAGGAGTTGTCTTTTCCAAGTAGCAGAATTATGGATATCCAGACAAAAATGTCCTTAGAGACTTGGAAAGAAGCAGGGCTATAGGTACATACACATATATACATACATAAATACATGTATTGCATGTATATATATACACACACTTGTATATATATGTAAATGCTAGTTATTGTCATATTTACGAAGATTATTTATACATGTGTGCATGTATATAGATACATGTATGTATATATGTGAATATTGGTTATTGATATGTATATATACATATATAAATACTGGCTATTTAAGACAACTATATACACACATGTATATACATGTATGCATATGTGTAAATACTGGTTATTGTCATTGTTTAAGAGAACTATATATACATACAAGATATCCATGCATATATACATATATGTATATATGTAAATACTGTTATTGACATTATTTAAGAGGAGTATATCTACATGTATGCATATACATATATACATATATATGCATGTATATTTATAAATACTGGTTATTACCAATATTTGAGAGAACCTCAAGCTTGGAAAATTTGGTCTCATTTTAGCACATGCCTGAATCACACCAAATCTGGAAGGTATATCTGAGTGTCCCCAATATTCATGTAGGGTAGGATTCTTAATCTTTTTGTGTCCTGGACCCCTTTGGCACTGTAATGAGTCCTATGGATTCCTTTAGCAAAATTATGTTTTTAAGCACATAAAATAAAATATTTGGAGTTAGAAAGGAACTCCAAAGTTAGTGAATAATGATGTAATATTTTTTTCCCATCCAAACTTGTGTATTTTCTGCAACTTATACATAAACCACAGGTTAAGGACCCCTGATATGGGGTATTTATAAAACCAAGTGAAAATGATTTTTTGGATTATGTGTGGTTTGCAATTATTTCTACAATAGCTCTCTTTTATGAGCATGGGTAATCAAAATCTGAATATAAATCATATTTCAGAGGCTCATAGATAAAACTTGGAGAAAACTCAAAGGTCACCAAATATAACCTCCTCATTTTATAGGGGAGAAAAATGAGGCCCAGGGAGGTTAAATGATTTGCCTAAGGTTTCATGGATAATAAGTAGCAGAATATTATGAAAGACAGGTTCTACCTACTTGACTCTTCAGTAAGGAAATTTTCATTGCTCAAAAACAACTCAGGTCCTAATGGTTTAACCAAGGATGATGATAAATAATAACAGCTATGAATTTTTATATAACACTTAAAGGTTTTTTTATATATGCACTTCACATACCTTGTCTCATTCTATCCTCGTGACAACCCTGTGAGGTATTACCCCCATTTTACAGGTAATGAAACTGAGATTGAAAGGTTAAGTGACTTGCCCAGAGACATACAGCTAGTAAGTATCTGAGGCAAGATTTAAACTTCAATTTCCCTGACTCTTAAGTACAAACTCTTTGGCTACTGGACTACCTAGATGATTAATAAACATTTACAAATGAAGGATAAATCCTTCCATCCAACCCTCAGACAGGATCACAGTATTCACAGCTAAAAGGGCCCTTGGAGAGAGATCCTCAACTACAAATTCTCTCATTTTGGATTCAAGGGGGTTAAATTATTTGCCTAAAGGCACACAAGTAGGGGATCTTGGATTTCTGACTCCAAATTCCTTTCTTCCCTAGGAAGCAACATTGTCTTTGGAATACTGGAAAAGATGGGGACAGGAGGTTTTTAGAATTGAGGGAAGCAGTTTAGAATGGGGGTAAAGAGGGCAATGGAAAAGGAGGAGATAGAAGTGGGGCTTTTTGACCCAGGGTAGATTTAGAGCACTAATCTGTTACCCATTAGCACGAGGAGTAATAACACCAGGCTGCCAGCCCTTGGGGAGACCCCCAGGCAGGGAACATTCTCTTAATGCCCAATTAATTCAACTACAGAAATAGTTCCTGACTCCTGTGCCCTGAGTGGGTACCCATTTACTTACCCCAGCTGGGGAGGAAAGAATTTGAGTAACTTTCATGCCTGAAGGATAAAGGAAGGAAACTATTGAGGCCCTTCCAGAGGGGGCAGGAGAAGTGGCTTAGAGAGGGAAGAATATCAGGATAGAAGAAAGATGACCTGGGTTTGCGTTTCAGCCCTGCCAGTGTGACTTTGGGCAAGTAAGTTCATTTCACTGAGCCACAGTTTCTTCTTCCATAAATTGGGAATAATAAAATTTGTATTAGTCACCATATCAGAGAGATACAAGGTCAGTCAATGAACATTTATTAAGCACCTTCTGTGCGCTAAGCACTAGGGATAAAAAAGAAAGCCCTAAGTCCCTGCTCTCAAGGGATAATTTATTATTTCAAAATAATTTAACTCTTCACAGTCTAATGGACATGACATGCAAACAAGTTACATATACAGGATAAATTAAGAGTAATCCGTGGAAGGAAAACACTAGAACTGAGGAGGATAAGGAAAAGCTTCCTGCAGAAGATAGGATCTTAGCTGAGACCTGAAGGAAGTAGAGAAGTCAGGAGGTGGAAATGAGGAGGGAGAGAATTCGAGGCATGGGGAGCAGCCAGAGAAATGCCCCACATTGGGAGATAAAGGAACAGCTAGGAGCCTGGTGCCTCAACAAGCATCCATTAAAGCATTTACTAAGTGCCTGGCTAGGCTCTGGAAATACAAAGAAAGACAAAAACAAAACAAAACAAAAATAAAAAGCAATGCCTGCTTTCAAGGAGCTTAGACTCTAAGGGAGCTTAGACACAATTGGGTATATAAAAGATCCATTTAGAGGGATCAAGTCGTAACCTTAAAGGGGAAGGCTCTAGCAGTTAGGAACCAGGAAAGGCCTCCTGCTGAAGGCAGCCCTTCATTGGGTCATGAAGCAAGCCAAGCATTCTAAACCAAAGTGAAGAGGTACAATAATCCCAGGTGAGAGGGAAGGAGGGGAGGTGGAACAGCCAGTGCAAAGGCTCAAAGGAGGGAGAAAAAGTGTTTTGTAACCAGAAGGAACTATAAAAAAAAACAGTCATCATTATTATTGGAATTGACTACTAAGGCTGGACTTTATCAGCCAGTTCTAAGGGATGGACTTGCCCTGATCCAGCCTCCTGATCTTGCCCGGTTCTCCCTTGTTGACATCTCAGAGACAGCTGGCCAGAATTAAGGGTCAGCCTAACACCACAGAGCAGAGAAAATCTACCCTATAGAATACAAATTCTTTGTGGGAAGAATGTACAAACTGATACAAGGTAAACTTAACACCCAGTGCACACAATGATTACAACAATGTAGCTGGAAGGCGTAAATCAAACAAAAAGGAAATTCCTAAACACTGTTATTGTAATGACTAGATTGTCCCCAAGAAGAGAGACGGGTGTGTAACTCCTTTCCTTGCAAAGATAGGAGGACTTAGGGGAATAGAATCCTGTCTATAGTGTATTCAATTGATATGCTGGTTAGCTTTTATAAACGTTTTCCCATTTTTTTTTTTACTCTT
>CM053770.1:546284350-546376742 GCA_028658325.1 Potorous gilbertii
TATGTGAAAAAGAAAGTGATGGAAAAATCAAAGGTAGGAATTGATATTTTCTATTTTAAAAGAATATAAGCTCCTTGAAGGGAGAGGCTGGTTTCATTTTTGTCTTTTTATGTCTAACTCCTGAACAGTGTCTAGCATGAAGTATGTACTTATTAACAAAAGCTCATTGAACTGAATTGAACCTAGCTGACCTTTATATGGTCAGACTTCGCGATTTTAAAGAAATCCAAGGCTGATCCAACTTGACACTAAAATTCTTTACTGGCCCACACTCTCTAGAATATCAAAGGGACACATATTTGTCTCTCTAATTACCAGCTTTTTCTCTAAGATACAATTAACTTTCACTTCTACAGACCCTCCATGACTCTTAGTTGCAGACCCAAGCATGCCTTATGGTGTGTGCTCCAGGAATGAAAACTTATCTTTTGGTATCAATCTACCCCTCTCTCATTTCACTTTGGACTTCAACTTTGGTTTTTTCATGCATTATCCTCATGCCTTTCTCCTCCCCTCGCCCCACCCGACCTGTAGAAAGGCACCTGTAGAAAGCAAGGTAGGGATGAACAGTTATGTCCTGGGCCCCGTGTACATTTTCCCTGCTCCAATCTGGAATATGTACATATGTGTGATACATTCCCTTCAATTCACATACCTGGCAGAGGAAAGACTCCAGTTTACAATCAGGTCCCCAAATACATACATTTCCCTTCTTTCTTCGTCCCTTCCCATTCTTTCCCACCCCCTCTCTCGGCTTTCTTCCTTTCTTCATTCCTTCCTTTCTTCATGTCTCTTTCCCTACTCCCTCCCTTCTTTCTTCCATCCGTCATTCCTCCCGTCTCTTCTTCTCTTTCCCCCATCCTTTCCATCCTTCATTTCTCCCTTCCTTCTTTCCCTTTTCCTCCCCACTCACCCTTCTTTCTATCCTTTCCATTCTTTCTTTCCTTTCTTCCTCCCTCTGTGTTTCTTCTTTCCTTCTTTTGTCTTTTAAAGCAAGGCTCTGAGTTCAAACACTACCAATAACCTATAAATGAAAAGGGAGCCGGTAAATTGCCCAGACTTCTGCTGAAGCGGGGGTGGGGGGAATAACCAGGAAAGGATGGAGGGGAAAGAAAGTCATTTGGACAGAGGGAGGGAGGCAGAGGCAGAGGCGGAATGAGAGAGAAAGAGGTGCTTTATGCTGCGGCCTCGTCTCTGAGAGCACTCAGAAGTGGGGGCCGAGTGCGCGGGAGTGGGCAGACCGGGGGTAGCGGGGAGGGAATGGGCCGGGGCTTAGCAGAAAAATGGAGCAGGGCTGATGTGTGGCGGCCTGCCCACGGTACTTAAATGCAATAGCTGATCTAATCGCCGCTCTCGGGCCAGCTTTTTGCCGCATTTTAGCACACAAAGCTCTGCCTTTCTCTCTTTTGTGGTTCGAGCTGCTATTTAAGAAAGCAAAAAAAAAAAATCAATATGCCTTCCTAGGCTTTCAGCCTCTCTCCCCCAAAGGTGGTGGGTTTCTTTTTTCCTTCTTTTTGGAGGGGGGGCGACAGGGGGGACGAATAGAAGGTGGAAGGGGGGTGCGGCCGCGTTTTGTCATTCATAAGCCCTGGTGACAAATTCTTGACATCATTCGCGGCTCCTATCGACCAGCTCGGGCCGCAGCACCAGAGGACAAATAGAAATCATTTGTCTGCCTTGGCTCCCAAACAGCCCGAGACAAAGGGCTCGGGCCAGCCGCCCGCGACAATCAGCGGCTGGAGGTATTAGCAGAGGGTCAAGTTCGGAGGGCAGAGGTCAAACAGGTTGCCATCAGTTTCTCTCAGCGATCAGAGTGGGGGGGGGGGGAGGGGGAGAAGAGATCCAGCTGGCTCTTATTAGTCCAATCTGACTTCCCTGAGAAGGGAGATGGGGGCCACCAGGCACGCGTCCTCGCCAAGGGATGACGGACCGCCCGAACAGCCAGGGTTTTCCCATGTGCTGGCATGGCTAGGAGGGCAGGGGACCAGGAGGAGAGGAAGGAAATGGGGGTGGCCTGTTGGTCGAGGACGAGGGAAGGAAGCGGGAAGGCCCCCTCTCTCCTCTCTGTTGTTTTCTTTGACCAGGTCTTTGGAGCGTTGTCCAAATTTATTCTTGGGGGTTGCTGAGAGAAGGGAAGCATGGGACTTCAGATTTGGAGAAGTGAATTCTGTAGCATTTTGAGTTATCTCAGACATTCTAGGGAATGAACTCAGACTTGATAAGTCTTTTTTATCCAGAAGATATTTTAGAATATTGCTATAGTCCCTTAGCCCTGGCCCCCATCCCAAAATGTTAGGTAAAATCCTGATCTCAGTGATGTATCAGACTCCTACCTCTGCTGTGCTGACCAGCTGGGGAGCTGGAGAAGCAGGTAACCAGCTCTTATTTCCAGATCTCTAGAGACAATGCAAAACCAAAGGAATATTCCAATCAGGTTGTGAGACCTCATCATTTTTTATTTTTCACTCAATGTAGTCAGTGACTTTGAGGAGACCTGTAATGAGAGGGGTGGGGCAAGGAAAGCAAGCGGTAGTTTAGGAATTGGAAGCCTATTTCTGCCACTTACCATCTGAGCGACCTTAAGCAAGCATGCTATCCCCTCTGGGCCTCAGTGTCTTCCTCTGAAAAATGAAAGGTTCAATAGATATGTGATTGAAGGATAAAAATAAACAGCTCTCAAGAATAAACTATTAACGATCATATGAAGGATTACTTCAAATCACTAATAATAAGAGAAATGCAAACCAAAACAACTTAGAGGTTTCACCTTGTACCCAGCAAATTGACAAAGATGACAAAACATCAGGATAATCAATGATGGAGAGGGTGTGGAAAGACAGGTGCAATAATATGCTGTCAATGGAGCTGTGAACTGGTTCAACCATTCTGGAAAGTGATCTGGAATTATGATAAGAAAGTGACTTGAATGTCCACAATCCTTTGACCTAGAGATCTTGTTGTTAGACATACACCCCAAGGAAGATAGAAAGAAAGGTCCCCTATATACCAAAACATTTATAGCAGTACTTTTTGCAGTAGCACATGGAAATATGCATGTGAAAAATTGTTCCACATCAAAAAAATGAAAAATGCAAACTAGAACTGAGTATTATTAACTGACTATATTAAACTGAGGTTTAATACTCTCATACTCAGTAAACTGGGCAGAATTTTATCACAGAAAACAAAAGATGGAAATAGTCATTGTTGGAGAGACTGTAGGAAGATGGATCCATCATAATATGCCATTGGGAGAACTGTAAATTTGTCCAGGAATTTTAGAAAATAATTTAGTTTTTTTTTAAAGCAACTGAAATATCCACACTCTTTGACCCAGAGATTCTACTGAAAGGCATATATTCTAAGGAAGTCAATAGTTAAAAGAAAGGTCCTTTATATGGATATAGATATAGCTATATCATAATACTTGTTGTGATAGCAAAGAATGGAAAACAGGATAGATGTCCATTGACTGATTTGACTAAATAAGTTGTAACACACAAATGTAATACAATAGTATTTATACCTTAAGAATTTATCAATATGAAAATTTCAGAGAAACATAAGAAGGTTCATATGAACTGATACAGAGGGAAATAAAAGCCAGGAAAATAATGTACAAAATGGCTACAACAATGTAAATGAACATAGTGATAGGAACTGGAACCCATGATTCCCTTGGTAGCAGGAACTTCCTCTATTAATGCAGGTTAATAACTTCTCTACAATCTATAATCTTAGAGAATTGCCGAGACTTAGAGCCCTGAGAAGTTGAGTGACTTGTGTAGTCACACTGTCAGTATGTGTCAGCAATAAGACTTGATTTCCAGGCTCCAAATCTGGCTCTCTATATATTACACCACATTAGGTCTTGATATATATAATCACTACAATGTACTTAAAAAGAACATTAAAATGAAATCAAATGCTGTGTGTAATTATAACGACCAATCTTGGCCCCAGAAAAGAGATGAAAAAAGTATGTCCTTCATTTTGTTGGGGAATTAGGGGGACCATGGGTACAGAATGTTGCATATATATTGTCAGATACAGTTGATGTGTCAGTTGGTTTGGCTTAACCTTTTTCCTTCTTCATTACAAGGGAAAATTCCCTGGGGAGGGAATAGGGAGAGGGAAATACTAGGAAATTACTGATACAAAATCTAATAAAACTAATTTTCTTGGGACTGTCCCCCAAGGGTTACAAAATCATGCATACCCTTTGACCCAGAAAAACCACTAGATCTGTATCCCCAAGAGATCAAAGGAAAAGGACCTATGTTGTTGTTGCTGTGCAATTGTGTCCAATTCTTTGTGACCCCTTGTGGAGTTTTCTTGGCAAAGACACTGAAGTAGTTTGCCATTTCCTTCTCCAGCTCATGTTCTAGATGAGGAAGCTGAGGCAAACAGGGTTAAGTAACTTGCCCAGTGTCACACAGCAGACCTCAGACACTCAGACCTAGGGTCTGAGATCAGATTTGAACTCAGTGAGATGTCTTTCTGGCTCCAGGACTGACCCTCTTTCCACTGCATCAACTAGCTGCTCCAATAGGTACAAAAATATTGATAATAGTTCTTTTTATGGGGGCAAAGAATTCAAAATTGAGTGGACACCCATTAGCTGAAGAATGACTGAACAATTTGTGGTTTTTATTGTGATGGAATACTATTATGCTATACAAAATGATGAAAAGGGTGGTTTCAGGAAAATCTGGGAAGACTTACATGAACTGATATAAAGTGAAGTGAATAGAATCAGAACACTGTACACAGTAACAGTAATTTTCTAATGATGAGCAACTGTGAAAGACTCAGCCACCCTGAACAGTTAGGTGGTGCAGTGGATATAGCACCAATCAGGAGGACCTGATTTCAAAGTCAGCCTCAACACTTATTAGCTGTGTGACCCTGGGAAAGTCACTTAACCCCAGTTACCTCAAGAAAGAAAGTACAATGATCCAAGACAACTCCAAAGGACTCATGATGAAAAATACTATTTCTACCTCCAAAGAAAGAACTAATGAACTCCTATGGAAGGATTTTTTTCACTTTATTTGTCTTGCCTTTTTTCTTTTTTTTGGTAACCTAGCTAATAAAGAAATATACTTTGCATGGGAAAAAAAAACCACAACTCTCCAGCTCTGACACATACTGGGTTTGTTACGGTAGACAGTTACTTAAAATTTCTCAGAGCCTCAACTCTTCTATTTTTAAAATGGGGATAATACACATAGACTACTCACCTCATAGGATTATTTTGAGGAAAATACTCTAAAATGCTTAAAGGACTCTATAACTGAGTTATTATTAGGTGCAGAACTGAGATTTCTTTGGTGTGGGAAACTCCTAGTATGGTAACTCCCTTCATCAATGCAGATCTGCAATTTGTATGACAATGTAGTCTTTAAAGAGCTGCCCAGGGCACTGAAAGATAAAGTCATTTGCTCTGGGCAGCCCGTTAAGGATGAGTCAGGTTAGGACTTGGACCCTAGTTTTCCTGGACAATGGCAGCCTTCTAGCCACATCTCAAATTTCTCCTTGTAGCATTTCTAGTTATTATCATTGTTAATATTGTCATCATCACCATCATTGACATCAGCATTGTTATTATTCTGGCTTTATCTCTCTATATGACCTTGAGCAAGTAATTTTTCATTTCTCTTCTCTGGCCATCCATGTCCTTACCTGTAACACGGAAGGATCAGACTAGGTAATCTTCAAGGTCCCTTCTAGGTCTAACATTCTCTACTTCTAAAATTTGCCTCAGAATTATTAAATGAATTCCTATACATCGTGAGTCCAATCAGCTACCCTGAAGCACTCAAACTGGGAAAGGACATAGAGACGTGGTGAGACCCAAATGTTTGCCCTGCCCCCTGACACAAAGGAGGTTGTCCCAAATAATAAAACTACGGCTCAATAGATCCTGTATTCACAGAAGGTTTAGTTGAAGGTAAATATTTGCAGCTTGTTAAAACACCTGGGTGTGGCATGAAAAGATTTGCTACCCCGGAGCCATAGGCTAGCAGTCAGCCCTCCAATGTGGGCTGATAAAGAAATTAATGCAGTATTCCATTCCTAGAATACACCCAAGACCATCTTAGAAAATAACCAATTTGAGAGGCCCTGGAAAAGAAACATAACAGACCAATAAATCGAAATGATGTACCTGCCCCACTTAGCAGAAATATCCCAGAATCCTCTACACAAACAGCGAGATGGTTCTGTGCATGAATCTAATGCAAAGGCAGGAACTGATGAACAAATATAAATAACTTCCCCTCTCTGGGCCTTCATTTTCCCCTCTGTAAAATGAGACATTTGAACTAGATCAGGGTTCTTAACCTGGAGTCCATGAATTCACTTAAAAGAATTGATAACCGTATTTCAATATAATTGGTTTCCCTTTTAATCTTGTATATTTTACTTTATGTATTTAAAAGTCTTTTTTCTGAGAAAAGTTCTGTCCACATGTTTCCACGGATGACCAAAGGCATACATGACACATGCAAAAAGGTTAAAAATCCCTGCTTTAGGAGGATGTATGCTGGGGAATGACTGGTATAAAAACAAATGACATCAATAAAGTATATAATTAAAGAAAAAACTAATTTTATTGGATTAGGGAACCTAAATTTGGGGTGAACTTTTAAAAATATTTTAATACTGTAATTGCTTTCCTTTATAATCCTATATGTTTTATTTTATTTATTTAAACACATGATGATGAGAAGTCCATAGACTTCACCAGGGGTTCTGGACAAGGTCTTGTGATAGTAATACATTCTGTGGCTCCAAGCCTAGTTGTAAAGTCAGTGCCAGAAGCAGTTCCAGTTATCCACTAATATTTCAGTTGATGAAGAGAGCAACACGGTGTAGTGGATAGAGTGAGGGGGTTGGAATCAGGCCTGGCTAGGATTCAAATCTCACCTCTGATGCTTATTAGCTAAGCAGCCTTAAATAAGCTTTTCTGTGCCTCTGGCAACTTGTTCAGTCATTTCAGTCTTGTGCAACTCTTTCACAAGTCCATTTGGGGTTTTCTTGGCAAAGTGGTTTGCTATTTCCTTCTCCAGCTCTTTTTACAGAAGAAGAAACTGAGGCAAATAGGGTTAAGTGACTTGCTCAGGGTCACACATCTAATAAATGTCTGAAGCTGGATTTGAACCCGTGTCTTCCTGACTCCAAGTCCACTGCACCACCTAGCCACCTAGCTGACAACTACCTGGGACTTATCTAAGGTATAACTTATTTCCATCTGTATCATCAAAAAAAAAAGTTCCCATCCTAGGAATCTTTCAAATCTTTAGGATCATAGATCCTTGAGTGTCAGTAAAGTGCTTTGCAAACTTTATAGCAAGCACTCTTGAAATGCCAACTATGGTTTTGGCCAAGCATTCATTGTCCTGCAACCAATCTGATGATAAGTCTCTTCTGACTTAATGTGCACAGTTCTCAGGAATCAGAAACAAAATCCATCCCCATTCAGAACCTTCACACCAGGTGGAAAATTGGGATCCACTCGCAAAATCCTTGAAAACACATCATTCCTATAGCTAGGTCAGATTTTAGGAGCTCTGCATAGCCTAGTTAGACATTTCATTAACTAGAGTCTTATCTGTGGAGTGGTACTAAACTTGAAGTGACCTGACCTGAGTTTGAATTTTGATTCTGCCAACAGTATCTTTGTGACCTTGGGCAAGACACTTGACCTTTCTGGGCCTCAACTGTAAAATGTAGAAGTTAAACTAGATGATCTCATCAGTCCCTTCCCCGCTTAAATCTATAATCCTATGATCTATGATCCAGTTCAGAAGGTAGAACTTCTAAGTTCCTGTCATGTTACCCGGAGAGTATGGTAATGTACTTGGTCAGAAGGGTTTGTACTGTTCCCTAATGCTTAGCTAATAACAGATTGACCTGAATGATAAAAACAGTAGTGGTGATAACCCTTTCCCCTTCTATAACCCTTTGCTTGAAAAGCTTTTTTAAAAAGCATCTTTACTTAGGTTGTTAATCAACCAATAAATATTTAATTAAACTCTACCCGGGTCAGTGAATAAAGCACCTGGCCTGGAGTCAGGAAGACCTGAATTCAAATCCAGCCTCAGACCCTGGGCAAGTCACTTAACCTTGTTGGCCTCAGTTTCCTCATCTGTAAAGTGAACTAGAGAAGGGAATGGCAAACCACTCCAATATCTTTGCCAAGAAAACCCAAAATGAGGTCGCAGAGAGTCAGACATGACTGAGACCACTAAACAATAATAAAATACAGCAGGTACTAGGGAGGAATGTAATCATCTCTCTGCTCTCAGGGAACTTATATTCTTGTGGTTATCTCGTTTTGCTCTCCTGCAAAGATTGTTCTCTCTATTTTCAAGATAAAGAAAACTTCCAGACTAAATTTGCCTCTATATATTTCCTACCCATTGGTCCTAATTTTGCCTTCTGGGGCCAGAAAGAACAAGTCTACTCCTTTCTCCATCTATTTTCCCTTCATATACTTTAAGAAAGCTTTCATGCTTCCAGGTCTTCTTTTTTCTAAGCTAAATATACTCAGTTCCTTCAAGTAAGTCTAACAGGCCTAGCACTCAAGGCCCCTTACCATGCCGGTAGCCCTCCTCTAGACTTAGTTCAGCTTATCAAAGAACCATTTTACTTTTATGCTAATGAACCCTGAAATTCCTTTATCTTATCATAACCTTTGGCCATTCCTTCTTTCCCTCTGCCTTACAATCCTTAACTTTGTATCCTTCATTCCTCTCTTCTTTCCCAAGTCATCACCTCTACATTGACTGTATTTTTCTCCCTTCTCCATTGAAACTCTGGTGAAACAATTCAAGTCTACACTATCCTCTAAGCTCCCATTGCCCCCTTGTGTAATGCCAATGCGATACCTATAACAACTGTTACCTATTAACATTATACCTTGTCTTAAAAGTAATCAACAACCTTAGATTATTCTCATCCTCTACTACCTTTCTTCTCCCTACTGTTGTGCTAATGAACAGTGCTGGCAAAAATTATAAAACCCACTAGATCTACTACAAATTAGTGTTATGGAATCTCATACAAAAATATACAAATTTATGTTATGTAATCTCAACTGGGCCCTCACTGTTGCAAGACAATCCTTTTGCTCCTCAATAATTGATTTACCATCCAACTTACCTCTGTGGTTATGCCACATCTTTTCATCCCTTCTCAAACTTCCTGGAGAATCATAAGACACCTAGAGTTAGTGTTTCAGTAAATGAGACTGAGAAGGAACATTCAGACAGGTAGAGGAGAGCCAAGAGAGAGAACAATATAATGAAATAAAATGAAAACTGAAGGTACCCTCATATTTTTCATACTTTCCTGAAAAAGTTGAAGTCTTTCGATGGGAGCTCCATCTTCTTTCTTCCATCACATCATTCAGATGTCTTCCCTCCTTATTTCTTTCTTCACCCCTGGCCTTGTCAAGGTAAATCTTCCTACATGCTTCCTTGATCCCATCCAATCCTATCTTCTCCAGCAGGAGATAGACCCCTCTGTCATCCCCATTTTCTCTCTAATTTTCAATATCTCCTAATTTAATTCCTTCCCTTCAGCCTAAAAAGACTCCCATGCCTACCCTATCCTTAAAAACAAACAAAATGCTTGTTTCTATCATCCCTGCTAGTGATCATCCTATAACTCTCTTCTCCTTCTTGGCTAAACTCATTAAGAAAGTCATAAACATTCCATGTCTCTACTTCCTCTCTCTCTCTCTCTCTCTCTCTCTCTCGCTCGCTCTGACTTCTTCAATCTGATTTCCAGTATCATCATTTGAAACTGGTATTTCCAAAGTTACCAATGTTCTCATCATTGCTAAATGTAAAGACCTCTTCTCAATCCTATTCTTGACGTTCCTTCAGTCTTTGACCCTGTTAATCACCCTCTTCTCCTTAATACTCTCTTCTTAATACTCTTTTCATGATAGAGTTTTCTCCTCGTTCCTCTCCTGACTGCCTGATTACTCCCTCTCAGTCTCCTTTTTTGGTTTTTCTTTTATGTAATACCCACTAACTATAAGTGTCCCCCAAATCTCTGTCCTGGTTTATCTTCTCATCATCAACTTCCATGAGTTCAATGAGCATCTCTGAAAATGATTCCCAGATCTACATACCCTCTTAAGTATTCTCCTGATCACACATCTCCCATCACCAACTGCCTTTTGGATACCTTGAACTTGATGTCTCATAGACATCTCCAACTCAACATATTCAAGCAGAAATCTTCCTTCCCACAAAACCCTCCTCTCTTCCCCCTCTTATGATTACTCCCAAGGGCACTACCATCTTCCCAACCAATCATACTCACAACTTCAGTGTCATCCTTGGGTCCTTTCTCATGCTCATCTTGTTGCTTGTTCCTTCACAACATCTCCCATATATGTCACATTCCCTCCACTCACCAAACCCCTGGAGCTGGCTCTCATCACCTTAGGTCAGAATTATTGCTATAACCTTTGAATCTGTTTTCCTGCCTTAAGCTTCATCCCTCTCCAATTCACCCTCTACTCAATTGCCAAAATTACTTTCTTAAAAGGCAGATCTGACCATGTTACCCTCCTATTCAATGATTCCAAGGACTCCTTTGTTCCTCATTCTTTATTTTCCGAGAGGACCAGTGATATCACATTTTCCAAGATATCACCAGTGATATCTTGACTCAAGAATGAATTGGATTTAAGTGAAGCAGAGTTGCACAAAGTCATCAGCCTCATTCTCTTCCAATATCATTGAAGTTCAGTGGTGAGACAAAAGTCAAAACATCCTGATGGCTCAGGATACGGTGAATGACCTTAATATCTTCCATGTCTGACCAAGCTCTAAGCATTCAATAGCACCTGCTTCAGCCACCTTCATGGCAGATGGAATGAATTGTTCTCACTCACTTCTTCAACCAGGAAGTCTTCACGTGCTTGAGGTAGACATCTACTCAAGTCCGTAATGGGTTTGAAGCCTGTCAGTTACCCTCAACCTAGTTTAGCCCTTCTGCTGAGACATTTTCCAGGGTGTGACTGTGTGACTGCTATGTATGCTACAGCTTCTTGGAGCCACAGAAGAGAGTGACTCCCTATAACCTCCATGGCAAAATACAAAACCCTCTGACATTTAAGACTTTTTACAACCTGATCCCTCCCAAGCTTTCCAGTCTTTTTACTCTTCTACTCTCTTCCAGCAATACTTCACTCTTTTTTGAACATGACACTCTCTGTCCTAACTCTGTTCCTTTCAGCTGGTTGTCCCCCACATCCTGAACTCTCCCTACTGACTTCCTTCAGCACTCAGATCAAACCATACCTTCCCTCTGAGATTAACCTCCATCTACTCTGTATATATTATATGTACATAATTGTTTGTATGTTTTCTCCCAGACTTAAAAGTGATCCCTTTGAGGACAAGAACGATGCTTTTGCCTTTCTTTGTATCCTTAATATGCCTGGGATATACTTAATTGAATTATTAAATTATTAAATATATACTTAATATACTTGTTGACTGACTGAACACAGTACTCCAGATGTTGTCTTGTAAGGACAGAATGCAATAGGGTTATCACTTTCTTATTCCTCAAAACTATGCCCTTCTTAATGTAACCCAAGACATTTATTAGTTTTGTGATCACAGTAAGTTGATTAGCTTCTCAGAGTCTGTTTTTTCATCTGTAAAAAAAGGTTGTACATTATAAATATGAATTGTTATTATAATACATGCTATTAGAAATGGGAGATTTTGTCATTTCTTGTGTTTAGATTATGTCTGCTATTGTATTCCTCCATCAGTATGGAGAATTGAGAATAGGCTATATTTGAGAAGCATTGGTTTTCTTGAAAACCTTGTAGAATGTTTCTGTCTCGAGCCTTTTATCCTTGCATTCCAGATGGGCACATGATCTAACACATCTCTCAAAAAAGACAATATTGGCTACATTTTCTTAAAAATTTAAGGCCTTTGCACAAATAAAATCAATGCATCTAGAATAAGACAATAAATCCTTGATTAGGAAATATGTTATCAAATATCTCTGATAAAAGTCTGATATCTAAGATATATCAGGAAATGATACAAACATAAGACCAAGAGTCATCCCCTAATAGATAGTTTGCAAAGGATACAAAGTTTTCAAAAGAAGAAAGGCAAACTATCAAGAGTTATCTTTTTTTATAATAGATGTCTGGCCTAGAACAGGTTAAATAAGCAAATTCTGAGAGATTGAGACAGAATTGGGAATTGACATTTTTGCCATGAAATTTCTCTCTCTTCAACTCCCAGCCCCCTCATCTCACTTTGGCATCATTTCTCTGTTTCCTCCCTTCAACTTTTCCAACCCAAGCACCATTCCAAGGGCAGCATCAAGGTCAGGAAGCTTCTAGGCCATGCCCCTAGTGTATTAGGACTGAGAGCCTTCTCCCCTTCATCCCCCATTCCCATTGTTGTTCATATCCTCTTGTGCATTCGACTTCATTTCTACTTCAATTTTATCAGCATCCGCTGGAGCTGGGAAGGAGATAGGAGAAGAGCCTTGACACGAATTAGTCCTGAGATTGACTGATATCTCTCAGCCCAGGGAATCCTGGGAACAGAATTTGCCTTCCAGCTCGCTCTCTCTCTCTCTCTCTCTTTATTTCTTTCTGTTCATTCCTTCCTCACCCATCCCTCTATTTTTTCCACCCTTCTTTCCTGCATCTGAGTTGTGCCATTCACCCAACAGGGGGGGCATTGTCCAGGAAACTGAAAGTTGTTGGCCTGAGTGGGGAAGGGATTTGCCAAATATGCAAAGTGAGGGAGACCTGAGCTTCAAAGGTCATAGACTTTCACATATACTTTTTACTCCCTCAATTGGCAGGGAATGAACAGTGAGATTCTGGCCATCCTCTGCCTCTAGGAACAACTGCCTTCCCTCTCCCTCTTCCTATACATACATTTATATGTTTGTATATATACATATATATACATACATACATAGATATATATATATATATATATATATATATATATATATATCAGCTTCTACAGGGCTTACCTACCTCCACTCTTTCTATAAGCCCATTATCACTGGTAATTTAGGAGGGGGAGAGGTACTGGAGCAGAAGAGAGTGTTCTATGTAGAGGGACTTGGGAAGCAGAGTCTAGATTGGAGGATGCCACTAACCTCATAGTAGCCAGAATACTTTTGTACCCCCTTTTCTGCTTCCTTACCAGTACTCAGGACTTGACCCTGAAGGTAAAACTAAACAGAAGCTGGGATAATTCAAGACACTAAATATACTTCTCCAGAAGGGCATGTTTTTTGATGGACCTGGGCGCTTAACGGTTGGGAGGGAGTTGACCTCCACTGACTTAGCTTCTGTCTTCAAATTCTCTTCCTCAGGTCTGAAGAGGAAGAAGCTGGTTTAGTCCAGCACAGCTAGAGGAGACCACAGCAACACTGGGGTTCCAGTGAGGGCCCCAGGAATGACTTTCTCTGAACCCTTCCCCAGGGTTTTAGCTGTTCTGCTGCTACGGTGGGGCATTCTGGTCTTCCACCTCAGCTGTTGAGGAGGTGATGCTAGGAAAAATGTATATCCTCTGATTTGGAAGCAGATTTCACTAAAAAGAGAAAAAGGAGGGAGGAAGAAAGGGAAGGAAGAAGGAAAGAAAAGAAGGAAAGGAAGAAAGAAAATGATTTTAATTTTTTGTAGAGCCCAGAAATGAAGCTGATATTGAAAGTGAGTAAATTTTAATGAAACGGTGCAAAAATGACATCATTTACTCAGAAATCATTAATTTGTCAGCATTAATATTTCAGCTACAACATTGCCTGTCATTTTGTGCCTGCAATGACTGATAAATCTATAAAAGCACGCTGCTAATTTACTGAATATTTATGTGCAGTGTCATTTGCCGAGGAGGAATGGAATTTATTTCACACCATGTTCTGAGGGAGAACATTCCCCACAAACCTCCAGGCTCGAGATTCTGAGGCTGGGCTTGGGCTTTAAATGGGGGGTGGGGGGGAGTGAGAAGGCTCACCAAACTTCTTGAATAACTGATGAAATGGAAAGAAGGGGTGCTCCAGATCCCACACTTCCCCCAGCCTCAGGTTACATCTCCCCCTTCCCTTCTGATAAGTTAAAGATTTCTCCTCCCTGGTGTATTAAACAACTAAAATCATGCCAAGAGTATAGCACAGTACTTGGCACTTAGTGAGGCCTTGATAAATGTTTGTTGATTGCCTGTCTGCTGGTCTAAAAGGTATGTCAATGAAAAAATTGTGAAGAATGCAGTATGGAGAGGGAAAGGGAAGGGGAGCTTCTGATCCTTGGCCACTAAAGGGAGTAGAATTCCCCCTTCCCTAGATGAATCACAGCTTACTCACTATGGTACTGAGAAGGAACCTGTTTCACCTAGACACCTGCCTAGGAAATAGAGAGCCCCCATCCTAACCTGCCCCTAAAAAAACATAAAAGAAGATTCACTATGGGGCCAACTTATACTCCCTCCTGAAGCCTTAGGTTTTGTCTGTCCTTTCATGAAGGACAGAAGGAAGAGGATACTGGGAGAAGACCATGGGATTAGAGATCTCAAATTGAAGGGGACCTCAAAGGTCATTTAGTTCAACATCCTCATTTTACAAATGAGAAGCCTGTGACTCAAAACAGTTCACTCACAGTAAACTCACAGAGACGGGATTCAGACCTATGTCTTCTGTCTCCAAATCTGGCACTCTTTTTTTCATTGAGAGAAATAATCATGAAAAGAACACTCCATTGCACTGCCTTGCAGAGAAGTATTGCAGTCTCATGGAAAGGATTAAATTTCAAAAGAAGATCCAGGGTTCAAGTTATGGCTTTGTCACTGGTCCTTGTGTGGTCCATCATACTAGAAAGAGTATTGGACTAGGAATCAGAAAACTACAATTCAAGTCTTAACTAAACCCAGCTACCTTAGGTCATTGAGCTTACCCAACCTCAGTTTCCTCATCTTTAAAATGGGAATAAGATTACACTGGCTACTTCATAAACCTGAGGAAAGGAGAAAGTGAAGTTACTTGTAAATTTGTAGACCTTTGTAAACTTTTGTAAATCTCTGTGTGTGTGTTCATCCTTCATTGTGGAAAGAAGACCATGCCATCAGAGAAATAATGACATGACTTGCACTTGACTTTGTTTTGAGTGACGGAGGGCTGTGCAAGTTCACTAGCCTCACTTCTCCTCCAGAGCCATCTGAATCCATTGACCAGATATTTATCAGGATGACTGGAGATGACCCAGGATAAGGCAGTTGGGGTTAAGTAACTTGCCCAAGGTCACACAGGCCAGATGTCTGAGGTGAGATTTGAACTCAGGTCCTCCTGACTCCTGCACTGGTGCTCTAGCCACTGCACCACCTAGCTGCCCCCAAATCTCTTTGTAAGCCTTAAATGTAGACACTGATTATGATTAGTGATGCTGTTAATTTTTTTACTTCAATTTTATTTTATTTTCCATTCCAACTTCTTTCCCTACTCCTTCTTCTTCCTCCACACAATGAGAGGCCAAGAAAAATAAAGTCCATTATAAATATGTACAGTCATGTTACTCGTTACTATTACTTCTATCATTACAGTCTCAGAACTAATTGGGCCCATCCTCAAGAAGCCAAGTCACAGGTGGAAATGTCTCCAAGGGCTCAGGTCACTCTCTCTCTTTGTCTTCCTCAACCAGTCATCTAAAGTTGTCGTGGGTTCTATGATGACTACAACCAGCCAGGCAGTCCCCAACCAGAGTTCAGGGTCTCCAGTAACCACTTCGTTAACTGATATTTCAAAAGAGTCTTTGTACAGTCACTATTTTAACCAGCCATTTCCTCTTCAAAATGAAGACAACTCCCCTAGGACTCTTCATAGAGAGGTTTGAACCCCAACTCTCCCCCATCCCAGTGAGGGCTGAGCTGGGGGGATAGAAGAAGGAAAAGGTTCCTGTGTTAAAAGGATCTGGAAATGGAGGAGAAAGAAGATGCCTACCCTCGCTCCAACCCAACCTGCCCATGACCAATTCAATGTGCATTGTCCAATCCTGGATAAAAGAATGATTGGGAGTATGGTGTGAATATTGAATTTGGGGTCAAATGACCAGGGAGCTAATCTTGGCTCTGTTACTTATTATCTTTGTGACTTTGGTCAAGTAATGTCTCCTCTCTGGACCTTATTTTCCTCATCTGTAAAATTAGTTGGAAAGAATGAATTGTCAGAAGGTGGGGATCTGATACTTGTGTGACCCTTGGACAAGTAACTCAACCTCTCTGGACCTCAGTTTCCTCATTTGTAAAATGAGAGAGTTGGACTAAATGACCTCTAAGTTACCTTCCTGCTTTAAATCTAAATCTAATTCCTGCTCCTACAACTGAGTAATCTTTAAGATCTCATTCAATTCTAAATAGTACAATCCTATGAATGGTATGCCTCTACTAGTCAGGAAAATGAGGGTGGGTGAGTTGGATGAGGAATATGGTAAAAATCTTCATAATCTTGCTTCCTGACTTACCCAAGATCTAAGAACTTCCACAGCCTGGAAAATAAGGAAGGAATAGGTTTCCTCATCCTTAGTGGGGATCTGAGAACTGATATAGGGAAGAGAGCATGGTGAAGTAAGTAAACACAGGGTTGTGAATGAGGGGTTCGTTTAGCAAGTCATTTATCTCCGTGTCTCAGTTTCCTCATCTGTAAAATGATGAGATTAAGACTAGATGATCTCTAAGATCCCTCCCAGCTGCAACATTATATGAGTCTGTAAGGAGGAATCTGCATTTCCCAAGTGGACCTTTTTTTGTCTTTGGGGAAGCAGGTTCTACCAACGTGGAGGGAGGGAGGGAGGGAGGTTCCTCTTCTGAGATCTCCCAGGATTCCTCTCAGATCTCTCAGCCTATCCCAGAACTGGTTCATGTCTTGGGTGCGTTCCAGAAGAGGCTGGATATGTATGAACTTGCCGTCACAGGGACAGGATCTCCCCAGGCAAGGATCATCAAAGTCAGGGAGGGCAGGAAACAAGGAAGGCTGGGTGCCAGGATGTCCTGTGCTGGAACCGTGTATCCCACCACCACTGCTAAGTACACAGGGGCTCAGTTCTGCCTCAGCCTCATTATTCCTCTCCCGGTGTCCTCTCTCCTTGCTGCCCCGTGTCCTCACCCCACTCTGGCTGCTTCAGACTCGTTTTCTTCTCTGGGCAAATCTCATTTGCTTTCCCTAAAAGCTGCTGGAGGAGCCAATATGCAAGTGATGAATATTTCATCTTCTGATCCTGAGGTTTGTCGGAGGATGATGACGGCTCTGGGCATGAGGTTTTCAAGCAGACTGTGATAACTGGGGACATTCGTCCCAGCCAGGCCTGGCCCCTGGCTGAGGGACTTACCACTAGAATAAGCAGAGACTAAATCCAGGAATTAGGGATGGTGATGGGAGAGTGGGAAGAGGTTGCCAATCTGGATGCAAGGAAAGTAGGTTTGAGGACTCTTTCCATACATCCTGATTTGCTAGAGAGAAAAAAGAAGGAAGGAAGGAAGGAAGGAAGGAAGGAAGGAAGGAAGGAAGGAAGGAAGGAAAGGAAGGAAGGAGGGAGGGAGGCAAAGGAAGGAAAGGAAAGAAATTCCAGAAAGGCATCCTGAAACTGACAATTCCCTGCAAGTGGGGGGGGGGGCAGGGGACACATGTATGTGTAGTTGAACATAGTAGAAACTATTGAATTAGGAATCAGAAGACTGCAGTTCAAATTCTGGCTCAGCCCTGTGATCCTATGCAGGTCAGGGATCCTCTCAGGGCACCGAAGCTTTATATTCCCCAAAGATTCTTTTTCTTTCCTGATACTCACATCTGGCTAAGGGGAAACTTTGCTTGGAACAGGGCCATAATAGCTCAGAGTTCCACTTTGTCCTTCAAGGTGTGGCTGGCATGGCCACAGTCATTAACTTAACGTGTCCAAAGGAAGACAGAAAGAACGTTTCTGAAAATCTACATTAAGATATGATTTTTAGGCATCAAAAGACAATGGGGTACCATGGATAGAGCTCTGGATTTGGAGTCAGGAAACCTTGAATCTGTAGTTCACCTCAAACACTAGCCGTGTGAGCCTAGGCAAATCACTTCTCCTGTCTGAGTCTGTTTCCTCATCTGTAAAATGGGGATGACAATATCTAACTCACAGAGCTATGAGGACCAGTGAGAAAATGGTTATAAAGTACTTTGCCAATCTTAAAGCACAATTTAATGTGAAATATTATTAAACCACTATAAACTAAAACTTTGTCTTATTTCCTGGGGTAAGAAGTTACGTTCTGGGAGAAGTCAAATAGGATAGGACTGCCACAACTAGCAGGTGGAAAGGGAAGGGAATATAGTCCTGCAATCTTAACTTTTAGGGAAGCAGGATTGTATAGTAGACTTGGAGCTGGGATTTCAAATTGAGTTCAAATCCTGTTTCTGATATTCTGACATTCATTAGCTGTATGACCATGAGCAAGTCACTTAGCTTTTCTTGTCCTCAGTTTCTTCATCTGAAAAATGAGAGATGAAGGAAGAAGTTGGGTGAACTATATAACCTATAAGGGTTCTTCCTATTTTAAAATCTTTTACTGCTCCTCCATTTTACTGAGTTGTCTGATGTCAACCCTCATCTAAGATTGTACCGCCTCTGGATGGCTGATAAACCTGTGCCTCTTGCCTGCCTCTTTTTTCTGCCCTTTTCCAAATTCCTCCAGGCTCTTCTGGTAGGGGGAAAAAAACTGGGGAAGGGTATTTAAATACCACCATCCTACTACCTTCTCTCACAGCCTGGGTCCATCTCACTTTCAGGTTCCAAGGTTCTTTGCTCCCCAAGGGACAGGTGAGGAGATAACTCCTCTACATGGAACCCAGGGGCCTTGGCTCTCATCACTCTGTCCCATCCCCATTCCCAGGACCCTCTCCCTTAGGCTTGGTCATTATTTGCCTGGGAACCCCAATGCCAGAAACCTTCCCGCCCCCACCTAACCCTTTATCCCTCCCCAGTGTGGCCCAGTTAGCAATCTATTTCTCCACTTCTCCACCCACCACATTACCCTCTGAATACTCTCATTATACCATTACTAATTAGAACTGCTCGAAAATTGGCGGCTGCATTAGAGGGAAGACAGTGTGCGGACCATATGGCATAATATCCTATTAATGAACACTCTAAATTCAAACCTAGGTCAGCTGCTCATTTCTTGCCTGTGTCACCCAAGCTAAAGGAGAGGGGGGGATAAAGCAGCCAACCTTTCCCTCTCTTTCCTTTCCCTCCACCCCCCCCCACTTCCTTCTAAGCACACACTCCTAACTAGGGGCTTGCTTGCTGCTTTATCTGCCTGGGTTCTTTTTTAAATGATTATTTTTGAGGGGGCGGGGCTGTGGATAATAGGAAATAAAATTGTTGAAGCCTGGATAGTGAATGAAGTTACCAGGATGCAAACCCCCTTTTCCTTCTCAGCCTGAGCAGGCTGGCTTCTCTCTCCCACCCCCACATACCCAAAAGGCATGGTTTCTGCTTAGAGTAGTTACTGACAAATCTGGAGAAGACTTTAGAGACAACTGACATCAGAGTACAAGGCAGGAAAGACACAGGCTCCAGAGTAGTCAGAAGTCCTGGGTTTCCCTCCCACCTCTAAGAGTTATTACCTGTAATCACTTTCCCTGCTCTGTAAAAGGAAGGGGTTAGACTTGAATCAAACAAATAGAGCTAAAAGGCTCCAACCAATCTAATCCAACCCCCTTATTTTACAAAGGAGGAAACTGAGGCACAGAGATTTTTTTAAAGGACTTGCTCAAGGTCACACAGTGAATTTTTTAAGCTTAAATTTATGTATTTTATGGGATAAAACAAGCATTTCTATAATATCGTACAATAAAAAGATTTCAAATTAATTTACATATGTCTTTTAGAAATTCAAAAGCAATACTAGAATCTAGGTCAGCTGATGCTTGGTTCAGGCTTCTTTGTTCTACAGAGGAAAGGTACTGGATTTGGAGCCAGAGTTCAAACCTGACCATATAGTGCTATATAAGCATTATATGAGTATGAAGGAAAACACTGGTTTTGGCCTTTCTTTGGATCCCTAGATCTTAGCAGAGTGTCTGGCACATTCATATAAATGCATTAATAAATGCTTCTGACTAGACTTGACTTATTGAATGTGAGATCCTGAGCAAATGAGGGAGTGTGACCAGATGATCCCTTTTTGTTCCAAATCTAACATCTCGAGATTCACAGTTGCTGGTATGAGGATAATGGCTGAAATTTGAGAATTTAGATTTGGAGGGTCTGAAAGTGGAAACCCTAGACATGCCAATAATTCCCATCTCCTTCCTTCAATCTATGCCCTTTCTTCTCTTCATTTAAAGAGGAAATAGAAAAGGCATGGAGATGACTGTGAACAAATGCACCTGCTAGAGAAAGTGAGTGGATCTCAAGGAGTTCAATGAACTGGTATCAATCTGTGGAGGGCTTCAGGAGGGGAGCTCTCAAGTTCTTGAGTGGGTCAATGTAGGGGGAAAACAGGGTGGAGGGAGGAGGAATCTTAGGTTCTGGGGAAGAGGGAAGGTCATCGATAGTGAAGGAGAAAGGGTGCCTGTTCTAGGGAGTCTAATGGGAAAGAGAAGGCACACCCATGAGAAAGGTTTACATAAACGGCAGAGAGAGACTGCTTAGCCGAGGCAGATAGAGTACCAGAGGGAGTTAAGAGTCTGGAAGACCTCAGTTTCAATTTTGCCTTTGGAATTTACTACCTATGTAATCTTTGGTAAGTTTAAACCTTTCTTTTATCTACGGCCCTTAGTACATAGCATGTAATAAGAACTTAATGTTTATTGACTGACTGAGTTTCAGGTAATTCTTTGAGATCAAGGAAATCATAGGTTCTCTCATACCTTAAAGGTTTCTAAGGACTTTTACATCCATTACCTTTTTTGATACTTACAACAACAACCCTGCGAGGTTGTCTGCTGTTATTACTCCTGTTTAGAGAGTAAGTGACTTTA
Organism: Potorous gilbertii; assembly: GCA_028658325.1. Taxonomy (NCBI): domain Eukaryota; kingdom Metazoa; phylum Chordata; class Mammalia; order Diprotodontia; family Potoroidae; genus Potorous; species Potorous gilbertii. Next base: position 546,305,381 of record CM053770.1, read on the forward strand.
CCTGCAGGGGAAAGAACACTGACCTTGGAATGTTAGGACCTGAATTTGAATTGTACTTTTGCCATATATATTACTTCAGTGACCTTGGACAAGTCATTTTCTGGGTCTCAGTTTCCCTTCTCTATGAAATGAGGGTGTTGAATTAAATGACCTCTATGGTCACTCCCAGATTTCTGAATCTATGGTCCCAAGTGTCTAAGGCAGGATTTGAATCCAGGCCTTTCTCACCTCAAGTTCGGCTCTCTAGCCACAAGGTCATAGGGCAAAAGGACAAAGCAGGCCAAGACCTAGTCAGGGAAGGAAAAGACCTTTGGAAGTAGAGCTGGGGCAGGCAGTAAGCAAGAAAGAGGAAGTAGCCTGAATCAAAATCCTGCTTCTCTCTTCCTGAAGTTACCACCCCTGCCCCCAACTCAGCTCTCTCACTGCTGCTACCTTCCACCCTTTCCTCTGGAGAGCATGGGAAGCTGGGGTGTAGGTGCCCCAGGCCTGGCTCCTTCCCCCATTGGCCCCTAGCTTTGCCCAGCTCTCTCTGAGCAGGAGACGTGTCTGGAAGGGCCTCCCAGTTCCATCCATCTTGCTGTCACCAGAGTTTCTGCCTAACGATGTAATGTCAGCTGATTCTCTAAACGGATAACCAGCCGCCTGAGCAAGGATTTCATCGTCCCTAATTTCACCTCAAGGTGAATGGTCCTCCTGCCAACCCTGCCTGCCAAGCTCAGGAGCTTGGGGTGGGGGAAGGGAGGGAGCAGGAGGTGGGGAGGGGGAAGATGATAAACTGGCCTTTTATGAAAACTGGAATGTTCTCTCCTGCCTTCCTCCTGCCCCGCCCCCCAGCCCTTTCCCCAGCTGATTCTACTCCAGCCCACTCACACAAGACAAGCCATCCTCTCTGCCAGGCCTTGTGCCTACCCCTACCTCTCTTAGAATGAATGCTCTTCTAAAGTTACCTTCCTTGTCTAATGCCACCTAGCTCTGATCATTCCAACATGTCCCTCATCACTTACGTCCAAATAATGTGAGTACGTTGGAGTGTCTAGAACATTGACCTTGGACTTGCAAAGACCTGGATTCAAATTCCTCTCCAAGACACTAGCTGGGTGACATTGGACAAGTCACTTAAATTCCATGTGACTCAGTTTCCTATTCTGCAAAATGAGAGAGTTTGACTCCAGGACCTCTAAGGTTCCTTCCAGCTCTTAACAAACAATCCTATATTTCTTGTTGCTTTGTAATTAAAACTATTTAATGCTTCCTTATCTCTTCTCTTTTTGATGTCATTTTCCTGTGTCTCTTGTTAAACTGGGACAATGAAATAGGCATGCAAAGGGCCACTGGAAACCTTCTAGAGCTATTGAAGTATTGTTACCGTCATCATACCAGCTCTTTCAGGCAGCCTAGGAAATCTGAGCCTGGACAAATTCTGCCCAAGTAACTTTCTACCTTTGTATAGGTCAGTATGGCATTTCCTCAGGGTCTACGTGTTTTTAGTTTAAGAGGCATGTGTGTGTGCATGCGTGCGTGTGTCTGTGTGTGTGTGTGTGTGTGTACATGCGTACTTTTGAGTTTTCCAGCAGAGCAGAAAAGACACTGGACTAAGAAGTCAGAAGACCTGGGATTTTTCTAGCCCTGGCTTAAATCTTGTGACCTCAAGCCATCCCCTTAATCTCTGAGGATCATTTTCTCCTCAGTAAAACAAGAATGAAAACTCCCACTTAACTTTCCTTCTAGGCTACTTTGAGAATCAAATGGGGATGATAGCTATCAGGACCATAACTCATTTGAAGAAATACAGGATCTGCCCCAAGATTTGGGTACGGGGTTATTGGGGTGCAACAGAGAGGTAACTGATAAGGTCCTGTGTTCCTCCACCTTAGTAACTTCCAATGATACCAAACTAAGAAGCAAGGTAATATTTTTATTTACATGTGTTTGACAACGTACCTCACCCCTTTGACATAAGGTATTTGAAGGAGAAGATACCAATAAACATTTTTAAGCTCATTGGGTTGGATTGAAATGGACTGGATTGTGTTGGCTTGGACTTACTGTCACTTCCTCAAATGGGACTTTTCCTATTCTGTCTTTGCACTGGCTATTCCTTCCCCTTACCTGAAATGTTCTCCCTTCTCCCCTCACTTTTTCATTTCCTTGGCCTCCTTTAAGACTCAGCTCAGTTTCACCTTTTCCTGCCTTCCTCTCCCCCATTGCCTTTCCTCTACAATTATCTTTCATTTACACTGAATCTATCTTGTATGGACACAATTATCTGCATGTTCTGTCCCTCATCAGAATATAAGCTTCTTTGTTTCTCCAGCCCTTAGCACTTAGTAAGTTCTTAATAAATATTTATTATCAATTTGAGAGGAGGATGCTTTCCTCTGCCTCAGTTTCTCCATTTGTAAAATGAGTACCACAACAATGACTTGGGCACCCCTAGACGGAAGGGAAAGAAAATGGAGGAGGAACGGGCTCAGTCGTGACTGTCCAGGACTGGATAGAGAGACATTGCATCCCTCTCTCGGGATCCCCAGAGTCAGGGCAGTTTCATGCCATCGCTGGACCTTGGGCAACGCATCCCCTCTGAGATAACCCGCTGGAGCCCAGGTGCTCTGGTCTCTTCAGCAGCTTGACCTCGAAATGCCAGCAGGGGGCCCGCCGGCGGCTTCTCTTGCAGATACCGCCGTCTGGGAAGTGACTTAGGACCTAGGACCATAGAGAGCCGTGGCGGGGAGTTGGGGGTGGGTGGGCAATTTGCTCTTCCCTTTCTTCCCCCTTCCCCGGAACCTTGTAAATTCCCGCTCTTTCCCAGGGCAAGCTGGTGGGATGGTTGGACGGATTGCCTGAGTCCTAGTTGCGGGGCAGATCAAGAACTGGGCTAGGGGCTGGAGCTCTGGGGGTGAAGAATATAGGATGAGGATGCGGCTCAAGGGGCCTCTGTGGGCACCGGCGGCCCATTCCCGCTTCCAATATCATCTGTCCGTCTATCCGTCTCAGCTCGCCCCACCCCCCACCCCCACCCCAGCCCTGTACAAAATGATAGGATCATTTCCTTTTGTCAAGAAATATCCCAGATCCTCCTCCCTCCCCCCTGAATAAATATCCTGGCGGGGGCCCTGGGGCTTGGTAAAATAACTGTCACTGTCTCCCCCTCCTTACTGGCGGGGTGGAGAGTTAGCTGTATTCATCAACGCTCACATTTAACTAGTCATCTGCTCCACCCCACCACCACGCCTTCCCACCCCCACCCCAATTTATGCAAAGATAAATTAGAAGCAAGATTTTTCCAGGGCCAGGAAAAGTGCTACGGGAGAGGAGCTGAATGCTCCGCTCCCCATTCCTCCCTTCTTTGGTGTGGGAAGCAGAGTTCTACCTACGTGAGACCCCCCCCCCCCCCGGAAAAGGAAGGATAGGATGAGAGCCCGTAGTGTGGAGAAAGGAGCCCTGGTTTTAGACACAGAATCTGGGATGGCCTCCCTGTAGGGTCGCTTTCACTGTGATCTTGGGTACCTTGCACATCTGTACCCTGGGTCTCAATTTCCTTCTCTATAAAATAAGAAGGCTTGACCAGAATGATGGCGAAGGTTCCTTATAGTTCTGAAGCCTTGGACAGACTGTTGCAGAACCAGCTGTAGAATCTGTAGAAGGAACCAGCGCCGTGACTCCTACCCTAAACCCACTTTGAACTCAGTCTCTCCTCAGCCACCAAGGCCGCCCTGGTGCGACTGGATCCTGCTGGTTCCAACTGTGTCCAGCTGTATCCAGAGGGAAGCTGAGCAGAGAGCAGAGAGTTGGAGGAGGAGGACGTGTCCGCTTTCTCTCCCTCTCAGAGAAAGTTCAAATTACAGCATATTCACAGGCCCTATCTCCTCACATCCACAGCCCTAGTCTGCCAGGAGAATTGGCTTACCCTCTCCTAGTCTGCACTTAGCAGCTCCAGTTCCCCAAGTCAGAAGCATAGGATCCAATCAGTCAATCAAGAAGGATTTACTAAGCTCCTACTATGTGCCAGGACCTGTACCAGGTGCTAGAGGTAACAGTTCAAAAATTAAATAGTCCCTCAAGTAGTTTATATTCTATGGGGAAATAACCTTTTAAAATATATACACAGTAAATTGGGGGTGGGGATTAAAGGGTTTAGAGCTTGAAATGACCTTAGAGACCATCTACTCCATACCACTCATTTTACAGAGGATAAAACAGAGGCCCCAGACAGGTGAGGAACATTGCCCACAAAGGCACTAAGACAGGATTCAAACCCAGCCCCTCCAACATTAAACACAATGCTATTTTCATTACAGCACCTATCTTTGCTCTCTCTTAAAGCAACTGAGTGTTTAAGGCAGAGGTTCCTAACGTGAGATACAAGAAACTTGTCAATGGAAGGTACAAGGAATATTTGGTAAATAACTATATTATCTTCTTGAAATTAAGTAATCTATTTTTTTACCTGCAAATACATGGCAATTTGAAATGTATTTTCTTTCATATTGGATAGGGGGTACAGACAGGCAAGGAACACAAGTATCAAAAAAGGTTAGGAACCCTTGATTTAGGAGAAATCGCTACACAAATTTTACAGGTTTCCAACCTATAGGGTTGATCTCCCCACTCCCATTCCCCCATCCTCCAATCATATCCCCCTCATGACTGGTGGCTACATGGCCTCACCAACCATGGCTTTCAATGGCCAATTTGATCCCCTAGCTAGGAAAACATCTGTCCCCATCCATATCCCCTTGGAGATATTGAAGCATGGGACTGTTGGCTCTTTCCCATGTCTGGGATGAGGATGACTTTCTGGAAATGGGCAGTCTACTTGAGATACATACACATTTTATGTTTGCTTAGTGTCTCTATATGTACACAGAATGTATGTACCCTGGTTACCATGTGTGTACCCCATGTTTTGGAGGAAGGGAGAATGGGTTCTGTATTCTGTGCATGTGCAGGTACTATTGGTAATAAAAATAATATGATGCTTTAAGGTTTACAGAGACTTTATGCACACCATCATTTAAGCCCCACTACAACTATGTGTCAGGTCGTAGGTGCCATTATTAGACCTATTTTATAGATTAAGAAATTGAAGTTCAGACAGGTCAGGTGACTTGTCAGTGTTCCCATAATCAGTCAATGTTAGAGGCAGGATCTGAATCCCAGGTCCAGGACTCCCCTGTATTCCACTGTCTCCCTATGTACATTAACACTCTGCTTAGAGTTTCAAGGTTTGGTACAATTACATGTATCTTTTATAGAAGGAAGGGCAGCAGGATGGTAGAAAATTACCTGAATTTGAACTTCGAAGTGGGTTCCAATCCAGACTGCCAAAACCTTTTAGTGATGCAACACCCTGGTAGAATCACATAACTAACTTTCTCTCTCTCTCTCTCTCTCTCTCTCTCTCTCTCTCTCTCTCTCTCTCTCTCTCTCTCTCTTACTCTGTCTCCCTCCTCTCCCTTCTCTCCCTCCCTTCTTCTTCTTTTCTCTCCACCCCTCTCTCTGTCCCTCCCTCTTTCCCTCCCTTCTTCTTCTCTCTTCTCTTTCTTTCACTCTCCCTCCTTTCCTCCCACATGTATTGTGTTATTTTATATAAATACATATATTTATATAAATATGGGGCTCCTAAGGAGTGAACAAATGAAGACATGTATTGTGTTCCAGGTCTTTTAAAATAAGGGGGTTGCACTAGATGGCTCAAAGATCCCCTTTAGCTGTAAACTGGTTGTACCCTATGCCTTCTCTAATACTGCACTGACTACTAGCCCTGCCAGATCCATGGATGAGTGCTCAGAGGGAATGTGTCCCCATCTTCTACAAATGCTCCTTTGTGCCCCCCTGCCCTGTAAAGTGGTGTGTGCACACCTGCCCCTTCATGGAGAGCATGTTCCTATCTCCAGGCACTCTGCATTGGAATTCAGCCCTTTGCCAGCATGTTCCCTGTTTACTAACTATAAACCATCTGATTTATATTCATTAACTAGTACTCGACAGTGGCTTTGGGGGCAGGGGTGGGGGGGGTGGGGGTAGAGACAGGGCAGAGTTGGTCCTAGCAAACTTCCAGCTCAGGACATGCCTCAACCGACAAGCCAACTGCTTTTCAGTTAATTAAGGGGCTGTAATTGTTGTCCAGGACAAGGGTCCCCAGGGCATGGGCTTCGTAAATAACTGCCCCCTCCCCAGTCAACCTCCATCTCTCACAGGCTAAGCCCTCCCTTCCTTTCTCCCTTTCTCCTTCCCTCTTTCTCTCTCTCTCTCTCCCATGCCACAGAACCCAGCCACAACCAAGGAAGAGAAAGTAGGGGATGGAGGAGGATGAGGGTACGCTAGTGCTGAAGGGTAAGGAGGCAGAGGAGAAGAGGTGGAAGATTTGGGAATGGAACCTATCCCTCCCCACAAACCTTGTTCTTTTTCCCCCCCATAGGACTGTGTGTCCCTGTGTCTGGGGCCTTGGTGAGACAGAGAAGCCCAGGAGGCAGTGGTGGGGCAGGGGTAATGGAAATTATAGGGAAAACTGACCTCATCCAGAAATTCCTGAAACACTGTGTTCTAGTTCTCTTGAGCATGGGCGCACACACACACACACACATACACGCAGCGTTCCACACCAGGGCTAGCTCTAATACCCCTGCTCAGTTTAATTTTCAGCCAAGTCACCCCTAGAACTCAAGGGCAGTCCCCAGAGTTGCTGCCACTGCTGGTAAAATAAATAACATACATGTTTTTCAAAAAGTTACACAAAAGGAGAAAAAAAAACCTTGCCAACCTACACAACTAATAGCACAGTGCTGCCACATAGTAGGTGCATAATAGATGTATATTGACTGACAACTACAGTAACTGTTGTTTCAGTTATGTTTCAGTTGTGTCTGACTCTTCTTGGTTCCATTTGGGGTTTTCTTGGCAAAAGACACTGAAGTGGTTTTACAGACAAGGAAACTGAGGAAAACAGGGTTAAGTGACTTGCCCAGGGTCACACAATTAGTAAATGTCTGAGCCCAGATTTGAATTTAGGAAGATGAGTTTTCCTGATTTCAAGCCTAGTGCTCTATCCACTGAGCCACCTAGTTACCTCTCATTAAGTATCTATTAGGTGTAATCTGAGAATGACTGACTTGTCCATGGTCACTCAACTAGTCAGTGGCAGAGCTGGGATTGAAACCTGTGAAAGAAATGGAATGAACAGCAGGCCATGTGATTAAATACATGGTCTCTGAGGTCCCTTCTATCAACAAATCCTATGATCTTAAGTGCTGATGGGACAGAGTAATAAAGGACTACTGAAGGATATGGTTACACAAGAAAGACTTCTTGGAGGGGAAAGAGTTTGAGTGTGTTCAAAGAAGGAGGTGATCTAAGCATATGAGAAGAAGATTCAAGTTATACAGAGCAGATGACCTGGTTTGTGTTGGGGAACAGTGACAAGCATGGTTTGGTTGAAGGGACAGAGTACAGAGTGAGGATGTGTGTCTGTGCCCACATAGGGAAGAAAATTTTATATAGCCCTTCAGGGACCTAAACCTGGCTCTTGCAGTGAATGAAACATTATGTAGTTAACTCTAGGTTATTATTATATAGTTAACTCTTAGCTGCCTAAGAGGATTCAAGGAGGACTTTATGGAAGTGAGAAGGACTTGAGCAAAGTTTTGAAAGGTTGGAAGGATGTCAACAGGTAGAAATGGAAATGAAGGCATTTTACGTGTAGAAACCAGCATGAGTAAAAACCTTGAGGTGGGGAAAGTAGAGGGCATGTTTGGGAGATAGAGAATAGTCCAGTCTGACGGGTCCCTTCCTACCTTTCCAGTCTTTTTATACACTACTCTCCATCATGGGTACGCCATAGTCTCTACTTCAATCCAGAGACACTGCCCTTCTTGCTGTTCCACAAATAAGACAGTCTGTCTCTCAACTCCTGGAATTTTCTCCCAGCATCTTCTAGAGCTGTCCCTTTTCCTAGAATTCTCTCCCTTCTCATTTATACCTACTGGGTTCCCTTTCCTGAAGTCCCAACTACAATTCCACTTTCTATAGGAAACTTTTCCCAATCCCTAGGGTCTTCTCTTTCTTAAGTATTTTCTATTTATCCTGTATATAGTGTGTTTGTACATATTTGTTTACTTGTTTATCTTCCCCATTAGATTGTGAGCTTCAAGACAGGGACTATCCTTGCCAATTTTTGTATTGCCAGCCCTTACACAATGCCTAGCACATAGTAGGTGCTTCCTAAATGTTTACTGACAATGTGTCTGCCCAGCCTGACTCAATGACCTTGAGGCCTCTTTCCCCAATTCTGTAACTTGAAACTCAGCTTCAAATTCAGGTCTCTTTCCACGACATCACATTGCCTCTTGAGATTTTGTAGAAAGATTTAGTCTACTACAGGATTAAAAAAAAAAACCTTTGTTTTTGCCATCCCCAGTCCAATCAACATTGTTTTTCAAATTTTACTTTAAGATATTCTGAACTCTCCATTCTTAAGGGACAATAACAGCATAGTTTGTATGTTTCAAAGAATTTGTGGATGGATGAAATAACCTAAGTCCATGAGTATATAAGAATATTGGATGAATCAAGAAACCTGGAGAAAAGAAAAAGTGACTTTCTATTATTCCCCCCTCTCCACCCCCTCCTCCCAACCCTACCTCGTCTGAAATAAAAATTAGAGAGTCATTAGGAGTTTCATTAGGGGCGAGCAGGTTGATAAGGAAATTACATTTCAGCTTCTTCTCGGTCCCTGTAAGTATTAAGTGGTTGGATCAGTGCCGTTCACACACCTGATCGAGAGGGTGAAGGTATCGACAATTATGTTTCACACCTTGGGCTTTGTCTCCAAGCCAAATGTGCCTTCCGGAGAGTTGGAGGGTAGTGTGGGGAGGTACTCAGCCTCCTGGGATAAGGGATCTGGAGACAGATATTTAACTGCAGTTCAAGCAAAGTATCTCATGCATCCATACACTTAGAAGGGGAAAGTTAGGGAGCAGTCTTAGAGAGAACTAAGTCATTTAAGCACATTCCTGAGAAGGAATGAATGGAATCTAAGAGCTGGATGAAATTAGGAGGGGTCACCCGGTCCAATCCCCTGCCTTTAGGCAAGTAAATATGTAATCAGTATAACCATCAGGATAGCTGACTGATTTCCTTTCCTAGGGAGTCTCCTGGAAGTGGGGCGTGGGAAGGGAGAGGGGAGAGAGGAGAGAGCACAATCTCCACACCACCTTGCTCCAGTTTTATGCACCACACAACCAGAAAGTTCTTCCTGAAGTCTGAGCCAAATCCTTCCTGCTTAAATTCAATTGCATTGCCTTTCTTTTGGTCTATGCTCTTTGCAGCTTGATTTACTTATTTATCTTTCTTTTCTATTTAAAGGGGCCATCCCCTAATTACTTTTTAAAGAGGCCTGTTCACTGAATGGGTATTACTTTAAGTGAGTGCCTGAAAAGGCCTTAGCCTAAAAGACCAAGGTCTCCTATTGCATCCTGAGCCATCTCCAGTCATCCTGATGAATATCTGGTCATTGGATCCAGATGGCTCAGGAGGAAAAAGTGAGGCTGGAGACCTTGCACAGCCCTCCTTCACTCAAAACAAAGCCAAGTTGAAGTCATGTCATTTCTCTGATGCTATGGTCCTCTTCGAAAATGAAGGGATGAACACAAGACAATGGGGGAAATGGAGATTTCTGTGTCAGGAAAAATATCCTTCACAAGCTTAGAGATAGTAGTCCTTAACTCTTTTAATTCTTCCTGGTAGGACTTTCCACTGCTGTGACCACTTGGCGTATTCATCCTGGACCCTGTCAAGTTTTCTTGCATTTTTAAAAATAGTATTTTATTTTTACCCAATTACATGTAAAGACAATTTTTAACATTTTTTTAAATTTTGAGTTCCAAATTTTTTCCTTCCCTCCCTTCCCCGTTCCCTAAGATGGTAATCAATTTGATATAGGTTGTATTGGTTGCATTTTATGTATATTTGTATTATGTACATTACCCAAAGTCAATCAGCCAATCAATCAACCAAGGAGCTTTTATTAAGAGGTTCCAGGGTATCCAGCCCTGTGCCAGGAAATGGGAATGCAAAGATAAAAATAAAGCCAGTCCTTCCTTCAAGGAACTTCCATTCCATCAGGGGAAACAACGTGAAAGTATAAGTAGATATCAAATATATACAAATGTGTAAAAACAATCAAGGTCCATTGGCATAGGTTATGGGAAGGTACTAGCAGCTGTCCAGGGTAGTGAGGATGATGCTAGAAAAAGCCTTAAGGAAACTGCCATAATTCCCTAAGATGAATGAAAGCTTTAATGAAAGAAAACTTTCCTCATCTTTGCATATCATCATCTTTTAAGTGCATTTCAGTATCCAGTTGGCCTCTTTCCACAATGAATTTGAATCAATTCTTCCTCTCCTTTTAATTCTAGAACTGGAGTGGGATTGTTGTGTGTTGGCTGAAATGAGATGAAAATTTGGTAATAGGGAATGGGAGTATCAGGACAGGGATAGAGAACTGCTGGTGACTATATCAAGAAGCAGCATGGAGTGTCATTGATAGGACACTAGATAGGTCAGCAGATCCTGGGTTCAAATCCTTTCTCCCCCCCTACACTTGCTAAATGTGTAATCCTGGGCAAATTATTTAATATCTATGCTCCTCAGGTTCTTCCCCTGAAAAATGGGGAGGGAGGGAACCCAGTGGCCTCAAAGGTCCCTTCTTAGCTCTATGATCCTATAAACAAAGCAGGGATTTGAGGGAGGAAAAGACATAGCTGTAATGCTGAGTTATTTTCTTGGTTGGACTCATTCTCAAATGGGTCACACTGCACATAATACCCCAAATTACATCTCTTCCAGGTATCCCTCCCTGAATAACTGAATATAAAGTTGCCACCTGCCTTCCAACTCTTCCTTCAGCTGCTCTCTTATGTAATGCCTTTACATCATGCAAGAAATCAATCACTGCACGTCCTGAATGAATGCATCCGATGCCTTCATGACCAGAAGACTTCCATTTGCATTTTCATGTCCATCTGACTGTGAACCCCTACAAGGAAGTGTCATGCATTCAACAACCCCTCCCATGCATTGGAATGATGAGGAGTCAATGGTTTATAAAGCACCTTCCTCATAACCAACCCTGTCTGGCTCCAGTCTACTTTTCCAAGTACATTACTCCCCTTCATATGCATTGCAGTTCTGCTAAACTGGCCTCCATGCTGTCATTCATGCCCCCTCCTCCCCAATGAATCTCCTACTTCTGTGCCTTCATCCATTTGCTCACGTTTGGAATACACTTCCTTCCCCCTCGTTTTAGAATCCCTACCTTCCTTTAATGCTATATAGTTCGAATCATATTTCTTGCTATACCAATGGGAAGGGAGGGAGGGAAAGAGAACTTGAAACTTAAAAAAATATTTTTTTTTACAAAGCTCAGATCAAACACCTCTTTCTGCATGAGGCTTTCCCTGATGCCCTCACTACTGGTGACTCTTCCTTCCCTTATATTTACCTTGTATATATTTTTATCTGTGTATGTGTGTATTTGTTTCCTCCAATAGAAGCTAAGCTATCTGTGAGCAAGTACTGTTTTGTTTTTGACTTTTTATCACCAGCACCTGGCAGAGTTCCTGGCACACAGTAGGCATTTAATAAATTCTTATTGATCAAACAACAAACAGTTTTGTGGTCCCTTCCAGCTTAAGTGCTACCATACTATGACTCAGTACTCGTTCAATTACACAAAGCTAGAAGGGAAGCATTTTGTTTGCCCCTAAACCAGGGCCTTACCAAAAGGGTAATTAGTGTAGCTAAAATCTTGTTCTACTTGAGGGAAGTAGAAAATAATAATACAAGCTAATATTTATATGGCACCTTAAAGTTTGAGAAACACTTTACGTGTAATATCCTATTTGATCTTTACCAACAGTCCCATGAAATAAGTGTTCTTATTATTAACCCATTTTACAGATGAGGAAACTGAGGTTTATAATGACTTGCCCAAGGTCACTCAGCCAGTTATTTCTGAGGGGAAGCTCAAATCTCATCAGAAGGTTTAGGGAAGGACCCACATTTGCTCTATACAAAACTTTTTAGAATATCCCTAGCCTCAAGAGTAGAGGCTAGTCTTAGAATTGGGGGAGACTAAATGACAGAGGAATCCATCCAGTCCTATGGATTGAAGTATATACATGGCTCTTCCAGGATTTTTCCTTTACCTCCAACCCTGAGACTTCTTCTTCCACCTTCCACCAAATTCTCTTATATTAGACATTCAAGGAAAGACATCAATGTGACTGTTGTACTGTTTGACGATTGTCCCTAGTGCTCTGTCTCTCTACCTGGGCCAGGCCCTCTCACTGTAGGCATGTGGATAGGTTGGGGAGGCAGTATTTTTGGGGGGGGAAAGGTGGGGGATCAAAAAGACCAGTAGAAGTAAGGAAATTCTCCCCCATCTCAGTCTCTATAAGAGTGCCCCTCCATAACAAGAGGTCCATCCCTAGAACCACTGGCATGTCAAAATTGGAGACAAAGAGAGTGGCAGAGGATAATCTCTACCAAGGGAAAAAGGAAAGAGACAAAGACATAGGGGGAAAGAGACAGACACCGAAAGATACACGGAGAGAAAGAGAGACAGAAAAATTATTGAGATAGAAAAGAGATAGGGAAGGAGAAAGTCAGCAAAAGATAATTTGGGGACCTGATGATCCCTGTTTCTTCCTGGTTCTAAAACTGTGTCATCCTATGAGAGACAGAAACAGAGACAGATACAGAGAAAGACAGAAAACAAAGAGACAGAAACCAAGAGAACTAAGGAAAGTCAAGGCATTTTATTCCTTTCTCTATTCAAATGTGAAAGGAAAAGTCATTTCATAAGATGCCTTGCAGCCTCGTATTTAAGAAAAATGCCTGGAATTAAGTTCCTAAAAAGCTAGGAAAGCTGAACCAGACTGTCATCAGGGCTTGAAATGAGATTTTATATTTTTTTCCCTTTCCTGGGCACTGATCCACTGATGGATCGGCCAGAGCTGGCAGCAGGAGCCTGGGAGGGATTACTCCTCGTTTGTTTGAGTTACACTGGAGCTGGGAGCCCACCCTGGGGAGGGACTATGGTGGCACTACCAGGAGATGACTGTGAAATCCCTAGACAGCAGACAGGGGTGCTTTCTTTTCTTTCTTTCCTTCCTTCCTTCCTTCCTTCTTTCTCCCAATTCAGGATGAACACCCTGTCTCAAAAATCCCTTTCCCCTTGCCTTCTCTGCACTCCCTCCCCCAAGTCCTAATCTGTTGAGTGATTCTAAGGGGCTTCAGGTGAGGCTTCTAGGGAGCTGAACTGGGAGGCTGAAAGAGGAATGAGAAAGCCAGCGGTGTGTGGCTGCAGGCAGTGTAGGGGAGTGAGGTGAGGACCATGAAGGTGGCCAGCAGAGTGGCCAGAAGCAGTGCTCCCCACCCCCACTCCCACTCTGCCTGAGATGCTCCCGGCATCCTGCCAGTCACAGCTGGAGAGGGCTAGGAGGCTGGAAAGTTTGTCTCTGTCAGCAGATCTTTATGGAGGGAAAGTCAAGGTGCCCCAACTCACCCCTAGCCTCCGCCCACCACACATCTGAGTCAAGGGGATGTTGGGGCAGATGGCCAATGTCACTGCTTTCACCTTCACCAAAGACATTGCCTTTTGTTCTTTCCCACTCAGGCAAGGGAGATCTAGAAGCAAGCCTGTCCCCCATTCACATGCCCTAAGTCCTGATGCCCTAATTTGAGACACCCTCCCCCCAAAGACAACAAGATCTCTCCCCCGGATGGCAGACTACTGATTAAAGGGATTAGGGACTCAGGTCACTGTTTCGTTCTCTACTACTAGAAAACAGGCAAATTCTCTTCTAGCCTTGCCTCACCCCATCACCCGTTTTGTGCATGACTGGGATAGGAGGATGATCAACCCCACCTTCCTTTGATGCTGATTTGGAGACTGCCTTTTGCCTCTGTTGATTCTTTTCACCCTCTCTGGGAAATTATCTACTATATTCCCAGTCCTCTTTTCACTTCCCTGCCCTCTTCCCTCACTGACTTGGCATCAAGCAGCATCCAAGACCCAGCCAGGCTGGAAGGTCCCATTTATCCATTTGCCTTCCAGCCAATCTTTCACTATGACAGTTTCGGCACATTTTTTTTTTTTTTTGCTGTGATTTTGCCCACCCACCTTCTTAAAGAGACAAAGGTTTCATGTTTGTGTGGATTCAAATCACACAGGAAAAGTACCTGACTGAATCTAGTTCATGCTGGTCTATGCCCTTAATGATGTAAGAGGACTTCCCTCAATGAACAGGTTTCATCTTCCTGTCTCTCTCTTGCTCATCAAAATCCTTCAGTAGTTCTATATGTCGATGAAAAAGATACCGATACCCTAGCCCAGCATGCCAAAACTGCCTTCCTAATACATAGGTCTCTTCTGCTTGAACATCTTCTGGGGCTCTCTGTGGCCTATAGCATAAAACTCAAACCAACTTTTAAGACCCACCACAGTCTGCCTATATACTCCTTTTCCTAAAACAATAGGATAGATTAATAGCTAAAACACTGAGGCTGGGGTTACAGAGATCTGATTTCAAATACTAGCTCAGGCATCTATTAGCTGTGTGACCCTGGGCAACTCATTTCATCTTTCCCAGCCTCAGTTTCCTCATCTAAAGGGAGGGGGTTGGACTACATGGTCTCTGAGGTTTTTTCTAGCTCTGGATCTATGAAAGCCAATCCCTTCTTTTTTTTAAGAATGAGGAAACTGAGACTCATAGGATCATAGACTTAGAACTAGAATGGAGCTCAGAGCTCAACTAGTCCAGTTCCCCTCATTTTACAGACGAGGAAACAGACTCAGAGGTGTAAAAGAAGAGGCCAGGGCATGCAGTCCACAGCATTCCTGCATATGGCCCAAACCAAATTAAAGTGTAATTGGGAAATATTTAGCAAAATAAATAAACATACAGTAAAACAATGATAACATTTCAAACTGAAGCAATATGCAGTCCTTATGTATGGATTAGTGACCACTATTTCTATGTGAGTTTGACATCCCTTGGGCAAGTGACTTGCCTTCAAGGTAGAACTCTAAGCCAAGTACTCTGACCTTAGACACATATTATGTTTCAGACAAACTGCATTACTACCTATTCCCTAAAATTAGCATTTTATCTCCTAGCTTGATGTAATCACAGATTATGTTTGAAATGTACCTCTTCACTCCTCTATTTCTCAGAATTTTGTTCTCCTTTCAAGGTCCATCTAAGGTCCCACTTTTTCCATGTAACCTTGCCTTGTCCCTCCAGCTCGAAGTGATTTCTCCCCAAATTACCTCAGAGTACTTCATCTAGATTTTACCTCTGCCTCCATTAAGTATTGTCTTGTATTATACATGGGTCTTTTAGTAAAATAAAAGCAGGGAAGGACTGTAATTTTTTTTTAAATTTATATTTCCAGTGCCTAGCAGTTTTACACATGGTTTAGAAAATTTGTTGAATATTGAAAGGGGAATTTGTACAATGGACAAGATAAGTAGCAATAAAGAAAAGAATTAAGGGGACCAGGTGCCAGAGTCAAACCCTAGCGCCCCCTCCCCCTCCACATAGGGTATTTCCTTTTATTCCTTGGTCTTTAACTAGCCACATGTCTGAGTTGCTGAAACAGTGGCTTCTTCTGTTTTCCTACCATTTCTCCCAGTTCACGCCTGACTTACACAACCTATGGAAGAAATTATAATCCTGAAAAGGCAGGTATAGATTGGTGGCAATACTAAACAGAAAAGATCATCACCTCCAACAGATCCAGGGTACAACTAATTTCAACCCTGGGACTGGGATGAGACTTCAGGTGCTACTTCCCAATAGGATGTCCTATATTTGAGCAAGGTGTAAATGACTTTCCCAGGGTCACATAGGCAATAAGCATCTGAGGTCTGATTTGAACCCAAGGCTTCATAATTCCAAGTCCAGTGCCTATCCAATATGCCAGATCACTGTGCTAAGATTGTACAGGCAGGTTCTTGGCATCTATAAATGCCTCAAGCTCAGGAATAGCCTTCATTCTGAGTCCAATACTTCTGCCAACCCAAGGTGGTGCTGAATGACAGCCACCTACCTCCAGCACAGAACAAGGACCCAAGGAGGTCAGCCAGGGCCACAGAGACTGGGAACATGATGGGAGATGTGTCTCACAGGTATTTTTAAAGAGGATCATAAGGGCCTCTAAATTGTCCCCAAGTTAACTACTTGGTCAGGCCTGGCCCTTCTCAGTCATGGGAAACTGTCATCCCTCCTTCAAAGAGGAGGTGGAAGTAGAGTTGGGGTGACTTGGGGTGAGACCAAGGAGCCTTAAGGGGCAAGGTTCATCACTGGCATCCCTGCTAGAGACTAAGGGGTGTGTCACTTGAAAGAGAAACAAAGTTTCATTAATCTCCCCTCCCTTTCCCACCTCTCCTCAAGCAGGTTACATTTGCTTGATCCCACCCCTGGCTGCTCTCCTGTGAGAGAGGGGCCTGCGATTAAGTCATCTACCCTTCACCACCCCCATTCCTTCCTCTTCCCTCCCATGTGGTCCTGGTGTTGGCAGAGTAGGACTGAGTGAAAATGTTTCCTGAGGTCAATGGCCAGCTTGGAGCAGGGGCAGAGCCATACTCGGGATAGGCAGAAGGGCAGAAGGACTGAAAAACTAAAATAAGGGAATCCTTTTAATCCTCCTTTTAATAAATACACCTGATATTTATGCCAGGAAATCCCATTCTTTCAGGCAGAGGATCTCCCTTATATCATGTTTATTAGGGTGTATGTCTTGCCTTTGGTTAAATTATAAATTTCTTGAGGGCAGAGATGGTGTTGTTTCCAATTCGCTTCAACCAGCCTTTATACAGTGCTGACACACAATAGATGCTTAATAAATACTTATCAATTGACAATGAATGAGTGAAATTTTACAAATTGGAACCAGGGCAAAAACTTGGAACTGAGTGAAAAAATTGGAATATTTTATCCTAGCGCTCCAGGGACTTCCTAGGCTCACCAAAGAGTGAGCCATGGAAGCTTCTTGAGTAGGGGAGTAGCATTGCCTATTCTTGGCTTTAGGAACCTCAGCACTTTGCATAGCACCTTGTATGTATTAATAAATGTTTGGTGAGTTTGAACAGAATCTGTGTAACATCAAGTCTCAAACTTGTAAAGTGATAAGCACTATTTCAGGGAATGGTCAAAGACTCAGGTGGACAGTGGCATCCAAGGGATGTAGTTTCCAAACCTTGTATGAACACAGGCCCTGACCTATGGGCAGTATGAGTTGAGGACTGGAGGAGGACAAGGGAGGAGGTGGTTTCTCCACCCTCGTGGCAGAGAATGAGAAGAATGAGAAGAGGGAACTGGTCAGTTAGCCTTTGAGCTAAGTGGGAGAGTTCTCCAGGGCAGGTGAGGGGTAGGGGTGATGGAGAGCGCTAATTGGACGGTCCTTAAAGGTGAGGATGGGAACATCTACGCCTTCCCCAAACTGAGGGGCAAACCACTCATTTCTTTTCACAGAATCTCAGACCTTGTTGGTAAAAGAATCAGACCTCAGAGGGCATGCAAACCAATCTACGCCTGAACAAGGATCTTTCCCCATCCTCAGCCCTTTCCTTTGGGTTGCCAATCTTAGAAGAAACCATTCGATGAGGTTAAAAGAGGGATCTGGGTTTGGGGGGGGGGGCTATCTCCCAGCTGGTTTGAGCCTCTTTCCCCATCACCCAGCCAGACCCCAGCTTCTCAGTACTTGACTCCTTTGCCAACCTCTCCCCTCGCCGCAGGGCCATGCTTGGTCAGTCCCCCTCAGTTCCCTTCACCTCGCCCTCCCCCGGGCCTTCTCCCCTACCTCTGCGGGAGGTCACCCTAACTTCCCCCGCCTGCAGCTCTTCAGGTCAGTAAGTGAGGCAGCCCCAGTAGGATGATCAGACGGGCAGCCGCCCCTGTTGTCAGCTGGCTTGACAACACGTGGGTGAGACTGGTGGGCTGAGGGCCCAGTCCTAATCTGCGACCACATCACTCGTTTGATGAGAACAAAAATCCTGCGGCAGAAAGAGATCAAACTAACCGTATTGGAGCATGAAAAGGGAAGAGGCCTTTCCAAGGGGGAGCGGGGGTGGGGGGGGGAGGAGTGGGGCGCTGGGCTGGGAGCGCTACCTCCCGGGATCTGACCCGCCGTCCACGGGCTGTCACGCAGCCTGCAGGGGAGGGCAGCAGCTGAGCTCTATTTCTGTCCCTCAGAAGGTACAAGAGAAGCCCCATTAATATGTACCTGCCTTTGAAGCTCTCCTTTGAAAGCCGGACGCCTGGGTCCCAGCCAGGCCGCAGAGAGAAACAGACGATAACCCACCCCTACTCTGAGCTGTGCCCAGCCCTCCCCTGCCCGCTCTCCCCACTCCCCCTCATTCCCCACTTTCGGCACTGTGGATCAAAGACCTCAACAAGTCCCTTCCTTGCCTTCTGTAGCCCCAGCTACTGACAGATGGGTACAGGTGGGAACCTGAAGCCCTCCCTCCCTCCCCGCTCTGCTTTCAGTTCCTACTGCTCTTTAGGAACACAGAACCCTGGTGAGTGGTCTGCCAGTAATTCCTACTTCCTGGTGCCGAACTTTCAATGCCCGGGTCTCCCAAAAACAGGATGTTAGTAAAGGTCCCCCCACCACTAACTGCTATTGCAAACCTCTCCCCAAACAGAGGGGAGCCCCCCCTGCTGTGCCTAGCGCCTCAAATGGAGAGTGGGAGGGGCTGTTTGGGTCGGATTTATATCTGTCCTAGGGCTGAATTCGACAACATCTGGAGTTTTTAGCTCAGGAACATTTTAAACTTTCAGCTTAATTCCCCATCGGTGTCATTTCTCAGCTTGCTGTTTGCATTTCAGGCAGCCTGGAGAGGTGCCATGTTTGGCTGAGATCTAATGAATAGTGAGATTGGTCTAGGGGAGCAGGGGGACACAGCCTTTTCCCCCACTGCCACCCTTAGCATTCCCGATAAATCTCCTTTCTCCTGGTTACCTGTTTGCCTTAGTTAATTGGCAGTGGATGACCCTTAGCACAGGGCTGGCCCCAGATGGAGGATAGAGGGGGAACAGGTGTCCTTTACCTAGACTCCACCTAATTTCTACCACCACCCCCATTCTTACTCTAGTCTGCTTCCTTTCTCCTGCGATCTTTATTCCTTCACCCGGACTGTCAGCTCCTTGCTCCCCCCTCACCCCATTTCCTGGACTCCCACTTCCCTTCAGTGGAGCTGATCAAAGGCAGGAATCAGAGAGCAATTACTGAATCCCTCTTCTCCCCCCACCCTTCCCCTTCCTCTTTGGATGTCTTCCTGCAGGTGGACGCCAGCATCACCAGGTCAGCCATGCCTAGGCTACTTCCTCCCCTGTTTCTCTTTGCCCTTACTCTGTGAACTGTAACCTCTTCCCCAAAATGTACGTGAGTGGGGGAGGGGGAAGTTTCTATTCTTTTCTGGTTGCCAGGACTATTTGGTGCCTTAAGGACAAAGAGGGAATGCAAGGGAAATCTCAGTGATAATGGCATCATAAGACCTGCATTCAAGGCCTGCTTCTGAAGCTTTCTATGACTTCGAGAGAGTCGTTTAACCCATCTGAGTCTCAGTTTCCTCATTTGTAAGATGAGGAGGTTGGACTAGGTGGCCTTCAAGTTTCCTTCCATCTCCAGATCTTTGATTCTTATGATTTTACATAAACACAGAGAGGAAACCACTGCATGGCA
Source organism: Potorous gilbertii (assembly GCA_028658325.1). Taxonomy (NCBI): domain Eukaryota; kingdom Metazoa; phylum Chordata; class Mammalia; order Diprotodontia; family Potoroidae; genus Potorous; species Potorous gilbertii. The sequence continues at coordinate 546,325,133 of CM053770.1, forward strand.
CAGTCTGAACAGGAACCTGAGTGTCACCGGTTCCTACCTATGCAATCCCCAGGTAGAAAAGGATTTGAAAAAAAAGGATCCCTTCCCCTTCTTTGCTCAGGAGGTTAAGAAAATGTCAGAGCTAGAAGGAAACTAGAGAACATCTAGCCCAATCCCTTCACTTTGCCAATGAATGAGAAAATTGAAACCCAGAGAGACTTGGCCAAGGTCAGATATAGAGTTGGTGGAAGAGCTGGGACTCAAACCAGGTCTAGTCACCCTGCTCCCAGGACACTTCTCACTGGGCAGTACTGTCTCTTCTCCTGGTCAGCAGTGCCTTATTCTCCACCCTACCCAGGGCCAAGGTCATTTAGAAATATAGGGGTTTTTGTTAACTATGTAAACATAACTTGTGTGCATCCCCAAAGTCTTAGCACTGTTTTAAGCTAGTAAAGCTTTAAACTGCATTAAAATTTTGGGAGTATATACACACATGTAGACTATATATAAGTTCCTGATCATATATACATGCATATATAATTATAGTTTACATATATAGTTGCCCAAAGACTTTGTATTTATAGATATGCATATACATTGATATGCATGTGTGTTTGTATATATGAGTGTGTAAGGACATCTCAAAAGTCTTAGGGTAGTTTTAAGCTATTAAAGCTTTAAACTGCACTAAGAATTTGAGGGAGAATTTAAACATGCATATATATGACTATATATAAGTTCCTCATCATATATGCATGTGTATATAGTCACATATAACTATATATAGTTATATAGTGTGCATAGAGAGATGTCCAAAGACCTTGTATATATGTGTATATTTATGTGTGTGTGAGAGGATGTCTTAAAAGTTAAGACTGTTAAGCTAACAGTCCCTAAGAGTTTTGGGACACTGTGTATCCTGTCCTGGAATTGTGGGTACAGAGGCATAGGGAACTCCCAAAGAGATAACTCCTTCTACCGAAACAGACCAGCATCTGTTCTTCAATGTGTTGTGCTTGTTAGGAGGGTGCCTGCGACTATGGAGCTTGAGCAGGATCCCACAGCCAGTATGTATCAAAGGCTGCCACTTGAATCATGAGGTTTGCTCCCTGTCTGCCTCTGAAAGCACTGGCTGTCAGGACTGAAATTAAAACTCAGTAAAAACAGGGACTTACAAATCCAATATGATGGTTTGAGGAAGTGTTTAGAGTAAACATTATTAGAAGTAAAAAAAAATTAGAATAGCGAATGTAAGGAACCTAGGGAGTTCTTCTATAGAAGATTTTTAGGTGCTTTCTAGCTTCCCTCCCACCTCCAGCTTCTTTTGTGTGGACATGCCTCCCTCATTCCATCATCTTCAGTATCGTCAGAGAGGCAAAGTTCAGCTCCACCATAACCTAGCTAGATCCAGTCATTGGACTCTGAGTCCCTGAGGGCAATGACTATCTTTTGCCTTTCTTCCTATCTTCCAAATGCTTAGCACAATGCCCATCACAGAATAAACTGTTAGTAAATATTGCTAATTCCCTACATCCCATTTCTCCCTGGATGTCCAGTGCTCACCTAAGCCCCCTCCTGATACCTTTCCCCAGGCCCTTCTTCCACATCTCCCTATTTTTCAGAACACTTCTACGCTCTCCAACCTGGTCAGGGTTGGTGTTGGGTGTGAGGGTTGAAAATTGGGGGTTTGTGGGGAGTGCTGTGAGAAAAATAGGAGCCAAGATAAGAAACCTAAGAATAATACAATCTCCCTGCCCTTGCCAGAGAGCAAACTCATGGTTCACATAGAGATGGAGAACTGCTCTAAATTCCAGTTGTCTAGGATGGAACCAAAAACCCCCACAAGGCTCTCCAGGAAGCAGCAATAATGACCTACATTTATATGACTTTTTAAGGTTTACAAAACGTTTTTCTCACAACCCTGTGAGATAAATTGTTGTTCAATCATTTCCATTGTGTTGGATTCTTCATTACCCCATTTGGGGATTTCTTGGCAAAGATACTTCTTGGCCAAAAAAAGTAGTTTTCCATTTCCTTTTCCAGCTCATTTTACAGCTGAAGAAACTGAGGCAACTGGGGTTAAGTGACTAGCCCAGGGTCACACAGTTAGTAAGTGTCTGAGAGCAAATTTGAACTCAGGTCTTCCTGCCCCCAGACCTGGCAATCTGCACTATGACACCACCCACCTTCTCACTGTGAAGTAGTTAAGATATTGTTTTATTCCCCCTTTGGGGCCCAGGGTCAAGAAATCCATATGAGAAAACAGATTCCACCAATGTAGGTCACCATCTGTTTTGCAATGTACATATAGTCTTAAATTTAGAGAGAGTCCTGCCCTGGACACTAAGAGGTTCTATAACTTGCCCCACGGCCACATAGCCAATATGGACCAGAGGCAAAACTTGAACCCAGGCCTTTGACTCTTGAGGTTGGCTTTCTAAGCAATGCTCCAAGTTGCTTCTCAGACTCCTTTTAGAGACAAGGAAACTGAGACTAGGAGAGATTAAATGCCCATAGGTCACATAGCTACAAAGCTGAAGCTTTAAAAAATATCTACGGCTCTTTCTTCCATATCTCACTGCCTTTAAAGGGTCAAGAAGAAGATAGAGGTCAGTATTAGTTCTGGGGGTCCATGTTTCCACTTCATCCTAATACTCCTTCCTTATTCAGTGATGTGATTAAGGTAGCTGGGTTGGCTCAGTGGATAGTGCAAGTCATGAGGACCTGAGCTCAAGTCTGGCTTCAGACATTTACTAGCTATATGACTTCAGGCAAATCACTTAACCTTTTGCCTCAATTTCCTTATCTGTAAAATGAGCTGAAGAAGAAAATGGCAAACCACTCCAACATCTCTGCCAAGAAAATTCTAAATAGAGCCATGAAGAGTCAGACACGACTGAAAAATGATTGCACAACAATATCCAGTAATGCCAACTTTGTGTTTCATCATGTATTCTTACCCTATCATATAGGATAAGAAGAGATATGGGGCATCCTCTCTGCACAGATCTGTCAGCAGCAGGAGGGAAAACTACTGTATGAACAGGGAAGAGAAAAGGAAGAGCCCTATGAACTTGGAAAGCAGGCCCAGTGATGGAAGACCTGAATCCACTGAACCAAGAGTCTAGTTGGATTTAGAGATGTATGGAAGCATAGAAATCATCTCTAGGCCAATCCTTCATTTTTCAGATGAGGAAACCCAGGCTCAGAGTATAGAACTGACTTGTCCAAGATCCCAACAGGTAGTGGAGCCAAGATTAAAATCTCAGATCCTTTCTATTATGTATGCCACAACTGCTTCTCTCACCCAACACTACCACTAACTTGGTCTGTGATATTCGACAAATCTCTGGGCTTATCTGCGTGGAACAAGGAGGTTGGATGAGATCCACCCACCTCTCGCACACTCCATGGCTCTGGGAAGAGGGGACTGAGAAGAATCAATAGAATTTGACTCTGGTAGACTCAGTGCCCAATCCCTTCCACAAGGAGCCCTGCCACCTCAACAGGTGGCCCCAGGGAGGGCAAGTGAAATGGCAAGGAAGCCAAGAGAGATACCCCATCTCTAGAGGCAGACCAGATCCCCTCTTGTCGCCTCCAACTTCCTAATGAGTTCTCCAAGAAGAGTCCCCCAGAATGGGGAGCAGGGAAAGAACTTTATAAAATTCTCCACGAGCAGCCGAGCGGAACCTATTTTCCCTCACAATGCAATTAACGGCACCAACATTTACAAAATATGATTACAAGCGCTTTGGTTAAGTAGAGGAAAGTATATTAGATAGCAGCGAGGGGTTGATCTTAATGTGCATTTTTTCGAGAGACTTGCATTTTCTTTGTGCAAATAAAGAGGCCCTAAATTCTCCATGGGCACTAAAATCAATGCAGTGGAACCATGATAACAAACACGAGCTCCACTTTTTGCTACATCCCCCAATTAATTAAGCCTTTCACGGGCATGTAATTAGGAACATTAGCAAGTCATAAAATTGCCGTGAGTCTTTAAATTATGTGCTGGCCCTCAGCAATTTGTTTTTAATTCCTTCTGAAGACAATGGCACTGCGGGGCCCAATAGATCTTCATAGTAGCCTACTGTTTACTCCTTTATGGCTTCGGAAAGGGCTCGCAGATTCCTTGCGCTCCCCCAAGCAGCCTCGCTGTGCGCCAGCACGATGCCGTTACCTGGGATGGAGGGGGGGAAAGACGCTTCCTCCTCTTCTTCCTCTTCTTTCTTCTCCTCCTTTCTCTCTCTCTTCTTCCTTTTCTCCTTCTTCTTTGCGCTCATCTTCCTGCTACCCTTCTCTTTTCTCCTTTTCCCTCCATCTTCCCTTCCCTCTCCTTTTCTCCCTTGTCCTCTTTCTACTCTTCATCCTCTGCCTTTTCTCTTTCCTCCTTCTCCTTCCATCTTCTCTTTCTCCTCCTCTCCATCCCTTGTTTTATTCTCTTCCTTTCTCTTTCTTTGCTCTCCGTCCCCTTCTCTTTTCTCTTTCTCCTTCCGCTTTCTTTTCATCCTCCTCTTTCTCTCTCACTCTGCTTTCTCTTCTCCTTTTATTTTTCTTGGTTCTTGTCCTCTTCCCTTTCTCTTTTCTTATTTTCCATATAAATTAATCCCTCTTTTCTTCCGTTCTCTTGGTCTCTTCCTTTCTTTTTTCACTCTCTTTTTTCTTTATCTTTCCTCTCTCCCTCCTTTTCTTTTCTCCTCCTCCCCCTCTCTTCTTCTTCCTCTTCCTTTTTATTTGTTCCCTCCTTCTGCTTCCCTTCCTTTTTCAACTACTCTTTCCACCTTCTCTACCTTCCCCTCTTTGTTTCTTTCTCTTCATCATTTCCTTGCTCCTCTTCCTTTCTCCTTTTGTTATTGTTCTTCCTTCTTCCACCTTCTCTTCCCCCTCTCTCTTTGTCCTCTTCATTATTTCTTTCACCCATTCTTTCTCCTCTTTTCTCTTCTTCTTCATCCTCTTTCTCTTTTCTCCACCTCTTTCCACTTCCTCTTCCTTCCTTTGCCTTCTTGCTTTTTTGTCATTCTTCTCAAACCTTTTCTTTCTTATCTTCTTTCTCCTTTTTCTTCTCCTTCCTCCTGTTTCTTCTTTTCCTTCTTCCATATTCTCTTTTCTCCCTCCTCCTCCTCTTTCTTTTTCTTTCACCTCCTTTTTTCCTTCTCCTTTTATTGCTTCTTTCTCATCTTTCTTTTCTCCTTGCTTCCTCTTTCCTTTTTTCCTTCTCTTTTTTTCTTCCCCATTTCCTTTGCCTTCTAAGGTTTTCCGAGGAAGAACGAGACATAAGGAGCATCTTTCCTTTCATCTCCTCCTTTACCTCCCTTCTCCCTCTCCGCTTTTGGCACCTCAAAGAACCACAGAATCTTAAGAGTTTGAAGAGATCTTAGAGGTCACCTAGTCCAAATTCCCACTTCCATGATTTATGACTTCAGCCATTCACTCCTTTGAGCCAAGCCCCAGTGCATCCTGGGAGAAGGAAGGGCCATTTATAGCCCAATTCACACAGTTTTCCAGCTATATTCCCAGCTGGGAGCCTGGGGGTGGGAAGGAAACAAGGAGAAGAAGATTGGTGTTTTGCTTGCAAGAAAAGTTTTTTCTAGATACAATACAGATTAGGACTGGTTCTTTTATCCCCACACCCTACTGTAGCAGTGGGGGTTGGGAAACACAACTCTGTACCCCAGTTCACCCAGACTCCTTTTTTAGCCATCCTCATCTTCCCTTAATTAGCCCTACCACCAGAGAAACTCTCATTTGGAAGGTTGTGCTTTGGGTAAGGATTTCCGCAACCAACTCCTTTTATCATCTTCTTGGTTCCCTTTAGTTCCAATACAACTGAGACCCGCAACCAAGAAATCTCAAAGTTTTTTCAGTCTGGGTATCACCACGTCCAACCATACCCAACTATAAGATTTGATGAGACTTCTCATGGGAAAGAGGAGTACAGCTGTGTTAGATGTTCCCTGCCCCAATCTGCTCAAGAACTTAACTGTCAGGGACGTGAACGCTCACCAGTAGATGTCTAAAGGTCTTGGAGCAATGGAAAGTAGTTCATGTGAAGAATGAGCCTTTTGTAAATATTGTCAGTGTGGCAGGGATGGGGAAAATATTTTTAAAATAGTGTGTAATGCTTACTTAGAAGACAGATGTGGTGCCCAAAAAGATGAGGTCATGCAATCAGAAGTCTCCTGATAGTCTAAGAGTGATCTTGGGATTGTTTGATGAACAAAGGAGCCTGATTCAGCATAGTCATGTGGGTGAATCTCAAGCCATCTTCAGTCAGTTATGGAGTAGGAGATATCATTCTCTTGGAAGTACAAGATTGTTGCTGGTGATGAAATGGAAAAAGCAATGATTGGTTTTGAGCCAGAAGAAATCTGGTTCCAGTCCAGTTTCCAATACTTACAAGTTGTATGGCCATGAGAAGTCACACTTCAAAATACAATAATAATCTAGTCTAGATGCTCCCTTGTAGGACCATAAATTTGTGTTAAAGTATTTATTTTTTAAAAATCATGTCTCCCATTTGTACTTAAGCATTATATATACTATTTTGCACAGTTTAGTATTTGGTAGTTATGATGATCTGTGTTGGGAATTCTTCTGTAAACCAATAAATACACCGAAGACTCTAAAAGAAAGTAAGAATAATAAAAATAAACACTTATATAGCGCTTTAAGGTTATGTAATATAATGTTATCTAATTTGATCTCACAACAACCCTGTGAGGGAGGTACTGTTATTACCCCCATTTTACAAATGGGGAAATTGAGTCTGAGAATGGTTAAGTGACTTTCCCAAAGTTAGTTCAGTCATTTTCAGCCATGTTCTATTCTTTGGCAAAAAAAAAAGTTCAGTGGCTTGTCCAGGATCCCAAAGCTAGTAAGTGTCTGAAGTTAGATTTGAACTCAGGAAAATGAGTCTTCCTGACTCCAGGCCTAGGACTCTATCCACTGCATCAGCAACTGTTCTGACATTCAAGTCCTTCATTTTAAAGGGAGGATCCCCAGTTACTAGAGTAAAGAATCACTATTTCACAAAGATCGCTGGGAACAACATCTCACACTTTATATAAAGATAAATTCCAAACAGATACATGATTGGACATAATTGAACAGGCAAATTGGAGGAGCAAGAAAAATATTTCCTTTCATATAGATAGATTGATAGAGAGATATGGAGAATTTATAACCCAAAAAAGAAGGTAGAAAGAATTACAGAAGACAAATTGAAAAATTTTTATTATATAAAATTTTAAAAATATTTTCACAAAACACTAATCCATATAAAAATAGAAGGGAAACAGGTAACTGAAAGGGAAATCTCTACAGCAAATTTTTTTAAATAATAATCTCATATGTAAGATTCACAAGGAATTGATTCAGATTTATAAATCTAAGAGCTATTTTCCAAAAGATAAACAGACAAAAAATATGAACAGTTTTCAAAGAAAGAAATCCAGGCTTTCAACAACCATATGAAAAAATGCTCCAAACCACTAATAATTAGAGAATCACACATTAAAGGTACTCACTGCATACCCACCAGATTGGCAAAAATAGCAAAAGAGAAAAATAACAAATGTTGGAGAATGGAGATCAGGGTGAGAAGAGTAGGTACTCTAATATGCTATCAATAATGCTGGAAAGCAGTTTAGCAGTATGCCCCATAAGTTTCTAATTTTTTGTATGACCTTTGACCCAGTATAGAACTTCTAGATCTATGTTCCAAAAAGATCAAAAGAAGAGGAAAAGAACCCATATATTCAAAAATTATTTATAGTAGTGCTTTCCAAATTGGAAACGAAAGGACTACTGAGCTATTGGATAATAAGTAAATAAATTATAGCATACAAATATAGTAAAATATTATTGTGCCATAAGAAATTACAAAATGGATAGTTTCAGAGGACAGTGAGAAGACCTCTGTGAACTGATGCAGAGTGAAGTGAGAAGAATTAAGGAAGATGGTTTATATAATGAGGACAACATTAAAAACAAAAACAATTTTAAATGACTTTGGAATTCTTATCATTACAATGATCTACCAAGAACCCAGGGGACTAAAGATGCAACAAGCTACCCACTTCCTGCTAGAGAGATGAAATTAATGGTTAGAATAAGATCCATTGTTGGGCATGGGCAATATGGAAATATGCTTGCTTGACTGCTTTTTTGTTATTAGTTTTCTTTTTTTATTGTCTATTCCGGGGGGCAGTGGGAGGAAATGATGTAAATACTTGTAAAAATGAATAAAATAAAATATGGATAGAGGCAGTATGATGAGCAGGAAGAATTCTGAGCTAGGAGTCACAATAGGTTCATATCTGGTTTCTAGCACTTACTAGATGTATGACTCAAAATCTCCCTACTTAGGTCAATTAATCAGCAAGCAGTTTCTAGGAACTGTGCTAGGCACTAGGGGCAGCTAGGTGGTGCCATAGTGTGCAAAGCACTAGGCCTGGAGTCAGGAAGACTCATCCTTGCCTCAGTTTCCTCATTGTAAAATGAGCTGGAGAAAGAAAAGGCAAACTGCTCTAGTATGTTTGCCAGAAAAACCACAAATGGGTTCAGGAAGAGCCAAAAGCTACTAAACAAGTGCTAGGCATTGTGTAACTCCTTAAGATTTATTTACTACTACTAAGCAGCAAAAATAAGTAATAAAAGGTAACATTTCTACATAGTGCTTACTATGCGGGACCATTGTGCTAAATGCTTTACAATCATTATCTTCTTCAAACCTCACAACAACTCTGGGAACTTTACAGATGAGGAAACTGAGGCAAACAGAGGTGAAGTGACTTGCTTAGGGTCAAACAGCTGGTAAGTGTCTAGGGTCAGATTTGAACTCAGGTGTTCCTAACTCCTGGCCCAGCATTCATCTAGTACAACACCTAATCTTTAACCTGACTCACTGGAGTTTCCCAAGCCCAAAAACTCAGGACTCTTCCTTTCTTATGGGCAGATGGGGTAATCATACCTGTTACTTTGTGGGATTGTGGTGAGGCTGCAGTGAGACAATAAATGTGAAGTACTTTTTAGACTTGAAAGCAGTGTAAAAATGTCAGTTAAACTACAAGGTCCTTGAAGTTCAGGGTTACCTATCTCTTTTTGTATCCTCAGCACTTAGCACGGTGCCTGCCTGGCACATAGTAGGCACTTAATACATGTTTATTGATCCATTGGTTGGTTGAGTGAGTTATAATTATTGTCTATAGAAGCTATGCAGGAGCTCACTGGAATGGCATTGGGCTCCTGATCCAGAGAGGGTTATGGGCAAGCTAGACCTAGGAACCAAATCTAGAGAGAACAACTTAAGAAGTTTAAATGCCCTCTACTTCTCTCTCTCTCCTTCCCTTAGCACTTCCTATAGATAGAACACTAACCCTGGAGTCAGGAGGACCTGCGTTCCAATCTGGCCTCAGATCAGCTGTGTGACCCTGGGCAAGTCACTTAACCCTGATTGTCTCCCCAAAAAGAGCACAATGGGAGTGGAAGTCTGAATGCAGAGTGGAGAAAGGAGATGTTTCTAGGAAACTGGAGAGACGACTTCTTTCCAGAGGTGAGAAGATAATATATGTGTAGAATTTTGCAAACACTGTCAAACTTAGTTGATGTGTTGGCTGGTTTTCCCTAGCTGCCTTTTTTCCTTTCTTTTTAAAAATTTGTTGTTACTAAAGATAGCTCTCTGAAGAAGGGAGAGGAGAGGGATATATTCAGAAATGAAGTTGATGTGAAAACAAAAGCCAGCAATAAAATTGATTTTTAAAAGAAACTGGAAAGATGGTTTCCTCATCTGTCAGGTGTTTAAGGGTGTTGGACTAGATTCTCTTTAACTTGTCTAATTTACCTTCAAGCTTTTCCTATGATCCCAAGATGATATAGAGTGTATCTCATTACTGGGAATTCCATCTTCTATTCCTTCCATCTTGTTTAAATCCTACCCATCCTTCCCTCTAAAATCTTTTCTAAACTCCTCCAGTCCATTTGTGCATCTGCTACATTTGTGCCAAAACCAAACCAAACATCTTCCCTGGTGCTTAGAGTCTATACCCTGGGATTTAGCTGGAGACTATACAGAGAAGAACAATGAAGGGCCTTGAGTCCATGTTTTATAATGATTGGTAGAAGGAACTAGTTGTATTTAGCCTGGAGAAGTCTATGCGAGAGTGGGAGTTCAGGGAGAACATGACGATAGCCATATTGAAAGAAGCAAAGAGAGTGGTAAATGCTGGAAAGAATGTGGAGGAAAAGGAACACTACAGTCTACACGTTTGGTGGAGTTGTGACATAGGCCAGCCATTCTGAAGAACAATTGGAGGTATACCCAAAGGGTAATAAAACCCTTTGACTCAGAAATACCACTACTGCATCTACATTCCCAAGAGATCAGACAAAAGGGAAAAAAGACCTTTTGGTACAAAAATATTTACAGCAGATCTTTTTATAGTAGCAAAGGATTAGAAATTGAGGGGACACTCATCAATTGGGAAATGGCTGAATAAGTTGTGGTATATGACTGTGATGGAGTATTATTATGCTATAAGAAATGATGAAAGGGATGATTTCAGAAAAACCTGGAAAAACATGAACTGATGCAAAGTGAAATGAGCAGAACCAGGAGAAACCCAAGACAATTCCAAAGGACCCATGATGAAAAAAAGCTTCAGGGAAAGAACTGATGAATTCTGAGAGCAGATTGAAGAATACTTTTTTTCATTTTCTCTATTTTTCTTCCTTTTTCCTAACTAATATGAAAACATTTTGCATGACTTCACATAATTGATATCATGTTGCTTGCCTCCTCGATGTACAGGGGAGGAGCAAGAAGGAAGGAGAGAATTTGGGACTCATTTTTTTTTTAAATGAATGTTAAAAATTTTAAAAGAAAAGAAAAATCAAGAAAAAAGAATCTGAAAAAAAGAGATGTAAGGCTGACATATGGAAGTATAACAACTAGTAAACAAACATTTATTAAGCTAAGTGCTAGGCACTGTCCTGTGTGCTAGGGATACAAATATGAAAAAGAAAGACATCCTGCCCTGAAGGAGTTCACAGTCTAATGAGAAAAGACTACACACACAATAAAACTGAAAAGCAGGGCAGTTTGAGTACCCACCTATAGAGGCATGGCAGAGAAGTCAAAGAAACCCAAAACAAGTATAGCCAGATAGGAGATGAGATGTCTGAAAAGATGTTAGTCCTGTTCCCTTTCTTAAGTAGAGGAATTTATGGCTCCACTCTCCAAAGGGGCAGATGGTGTGTGTGAGTCACAAGATTGATCTTGAAAAAAAAAATGAGGAGATTTCACAGGGATGAGTTTATATGGAACATTGTGGAGAAACCAAAAAAAAAAAACATCCAAAACAAGAGCAGCTGAGTGGGAGATAAGATGTCTGAGAAAGACTAGACTTTTTTCCTTTGATCTTAGATAGTAGAACCAGGAGCCTTGAGAAGTTCCAAAAAGGTGAATTTCACCTTCATGACAGGAAAAATTTCCTAACAATGAGATCTGTCCAGCGGTGCAAAGGGCTGACACTAGAGGTATTGGGGGACCCCTCACAGGTTCCTCCAACTCTGTGACAAACTGTCATTTTGTCCTCTAACTTGTGTTAGGTTTGATTATTTTTTTTTAGCAGGGAGGGAAAAGGGAGGAAGGAAGTTCCCAAGTGAGAAATTCTCTCTAAAATGCAGATCAGTGTCTGTTCTACAACTTATATTCTTAGAGGGTTGAGTAGGGGGCACTAACAAGTTAAATGACTTGACCAGAGTAACATAGTCAAAGGTATCAGAGGTGGTCTATGAACCCAGTTTTCCTGGTTCCAAGACCAATTCTCTATCCATTATGTCCCCTCCCTTCAACCTAGAGCCCCTATTTCCTGGCATAGTGTTGATGATTAATAAAGTATTTAATTGATAAATTTAATAAAATGATCAAGTATTGTATATACATAAGTTTATTGAATTTAATGGAATTTAATTAAATTTTGTTAGCTTAGCAGAGGAGAGAAAGATATTGACAACGACAAGGTTCTGATCCCTTGGTGGACTCATGTAAGAAATACACTGGCATGCAGGATAGGGCATTGATATAGTCACAAGACCACAGATTTAGAGCTGAGAGGGACCTTATTCTAATACTAATTCTATAGTCCTGATTTTACAAATGAGGATTCTAAGGCAGAGGTTAAGTGACTTACCCAGAGTCATACAGTTAGTAAGTATCTGAGGTAGGATTTGAACTCAGGTCTTCCTGATTCTAAGCCCAGCTGTTTCTCCACTATGCCACCTATCTAGACCTGTTTGCTAGTCCCAGATGTACCCCTTGCCCTTTGTGTAACCATACAGCAGTTAGGTGTTGCAGTGGATACAGTGCCAAGTCTGAAGTCAGGAAGACTCATCATCCCGAGTTCAAACCTGGCCTCAAATACTTACTAGCTATGTGACCCTGGGCAAGTCACTTAACCCTGTTAACCTCAGGGTTTCCTTATCTGTAAAATGAGTTGGAAAAAGAATTTGCAAAATGCTCCAGTATCTTTGCCAAGAAAATTCAAAATGAGGTCATGAAGAGTCAGACATGACTGAAAAATGACTGAGCAACCATAGGCAAAAATATGTAACTTCTCTTGAGTTTTAGTTTCCTTATCTGTAAAATGAGGGGATGGAACTAATGCTTTCTATTAAGTATTTGACAACTAGTTCTCCTCCCTCAAAAGAAAAGTACACAACACACTTTTAAATTAATCTGCATTATTAATTTTCAGCTCTAAATAGGATCCCATGACTTCTTACAATGCCTGCTTTCCAGAAGATGCTCATGACTTGTGGGGCAGACTCCACAGCTGAATGCCAAAATCCACAAAGCAGAATTCTGTTAGAATTTTTTCCCCAATACCAGACCTTCAAACGTAGATTCAGAGGATTCAATCAATCCTTGAATAAACAAGCACTTTCTATATGCCAGGCATTGTGCCAAGTATTAGGGATACAAAAAAAGACCAAAATACAGTCTCTGCTCTATCCCATTCCTCAGGATCTCACATTCTAATGAGGGATACAACATGTAAACAACTATGTACACTCAAGATATATACGGGTAGATGGAAAGCACTGGAGATGGGGAGAGGGTGATGAAAAGGATTGGGTGGGTATGCTTGGGGGGGGGCATATGATGTGGAGAGTAAGATATAGAAAGGCCTCCTCCATAAGGTGGGATCTGAACTTAGTCTTGAGGACAACCAAGGAAAGCAGGAGGTAAATGAGAAAGGAGAGCATTCCAGGCATGGCAATATAGTCCAGTGAAGTGTAGGAAAGTAGGAAGGAGGCAGCCTGTGAAGGGCTTTCAATGTCAAACAAAAGATTTTGTATGTGTAAGATTTTATATTTTATTTGATCCTAGAACTAATAGGGAATCATTGGCGATAAGGGGATCACATGTTCTAACTCTAACCCTGAAAAACTGTCCCTAACACTATTCCTGGGTAGAGACCTTGCCAGAGACATAACTAGGAATTTGACGGCCCCAGGCAAGTTTCCCAAAATGACCTTGAAGAAAGTAGTTGGAATTAGGCCCTCAAATCAATCAATTTTTAAAGACATTCAGCTGAGGGAAGAGAAGTGAGGCCCCAGGGTGTGTGTCCTCCATGTGTGTGCATGCTGGAATGGACAGAGACTCCAGGATACTGACCCCTATGAGCAGAGACCTCAGGCACCTATGAGATTGCTGACGAGGAAGGAGCTGCCAAGGAGGTAAGAAGGAGAAATAGGGTCAAACTAAGCTATACAAGGAAGAATTTAGTTCAATCTTGCCTTTGTTGCTTACTACCTTAGGGAAAGAGTTTAGCCTCAGTTTCCTCATCTGTAAAATGAAAGGGTGAAACTCAAAGGCTCCTGACTTCTTTTCAGCTTCAGATCTATTCCTATGATCTGATAAACTGATTGGGAAAGAAGGAAGGAAAAAGAAGTCCTGGTAACTTCCTATATTTTAACTGGTTTTTTTTAAAAGATTGTTTCTGAACTGGAGGAGGAGTCTAGTTGTTGTCATCATTTGCTAAAATTTCAATGCCATGAGGCAAAGCTAGGGCCTTGTCCTAGTTAGAACTCTGGACCGACTTAATGGCCTGGCCTTACTCTAGCATGAGTCCTTTCCATAGGTTAATGATGATATGTAATATCAATATCAGCAGAAAATATTCAGTTTTATCAAAATTGTTGATATTATATAAATATGTATTTATTATTATATAATTATTATTGATATTATATAAATAGTAAATTATTTAGCATGCCATGGAAAGTCTTAATCTATTTATCTCTCTCTCTCTCTCTCATAGATAGAGGATGTAGGATTACAGATCTAAAGCTGGAAAGAACTTTAGCAGTCATCCAGTCCAGTCTTCTTGCTTTACAAATGAGGAAACTGAGGCTGAGAGATTTACCCAGCGTCACGCCCAACTAGAGGAACAATTAGATGGGCAGTTAGATGGCCCAGTAGATAGAGCACTGGCCTTGGAATCAGCAAGACTCATCGTCCTGATTTCAAATCTGACCTCAGACACTTAGTAGCTGAGTGATTCTGGTCATCACTTAACCCTGTTTGTCTCAGTTTCTTCATCTGTAAAATGAGCTGGAGAAGGAAATGGCAAACCACTCCAGAAACTTTGCCCAAAAAACTCAAAAAAACCAAAATAGGGTCACAAAGTCAGACACAACTGAAAAGACCCAGCAAGCACAACACAGCTATCGTCTGAGGCCAGATTTGAATCCAGGTCTTCTTGCCTCTAAGTCCAACATGCTTATGTGTCCCCAGCAGCATGTGCTCCATTAAAACACATTCATTCACATATGCCCCTAGCCTGCACAAATGCTGGGCTTTTGTCCATATAAGACACGTATATATCCAAGTATGCTTATGCACATACACACATATTCACACATTTTCTCTGATTTGGGCCACCTGGCACACAGACTCTGATGTCTGCAGCCCATGGACGGCACTCTTGGCCGTCTGGTCAATAAAGGAGAAGGAAAAAATTGGGCCTTGGAGGGTGCCCTCGGGAGAATCCAAGAGACAAGTTGCACTCAGCTCATTTCAGAGCTAGTGTCCCCCAGGACCAGAGAATGGTGATGGGGAGCTCGGAGAGCAGTGTCTAACCTTGAGTAAGTGTTTTCTTGTTGTCAGCCAAAGATCTAAAGAAAATCCTGGAGAGAATCCATGGCGGAGACATATATTATATTCAGAGCTTTTTATCTCACACATGTGACTCTGCCTATCATGAACTGTACGATTTTATTCTCACTGGTGGGACAGAAACCCCATCCCACTGCAGCATATATCAAAGGGAAGAATGTTGAACTTTCTTTGCATTAATATAAATAGCTGTTTAGGCTTGATTCCTGAGACCGATACTCTAGGCGCATCTGTCCTTCATCTACTCTATTTGGCATCTGGCTCAAGTTTGGTTTATTTAGAGCCTGGATCCGACAGCTTTTACATATTAAAGGTGCATTTTAAAAGAGCATTTTCTATTCTAATTTGGGGGGAATGGGGCTCTTTAGGGCATTTGGGAGTGGTGTCCATCTGATTTACATTTCTCTGTCACAGTGGAGCCTCGGTCTCACATTAGAATGTAAATAACAGGGTATAGATATTTGTATCTATAAAGATTCTCTCTCTCTCTCTCTCTCTCTCTCTCTCTCTCTCTCTTTCTATCTATCTATCTATACATACACACATACATATATAAAATGGGGGATGCTGAAGGGCAAGAAGAAATATATACATACATACATATATACATACACATACATACATATATACATACACATACACACTTATGTGAAATGGGGGGGGGTGTTGAAGGGCAAGAGGAAAGAACCAAAGTGCAGGGTGGGGGCGGGGGAAAGATGAAAGGGAGAATATAGGCTACCACTTCCTTAGATGAATTAAGTAAGAAAGATATCTAAGTAAGTAAAGAATAGGATACATAAAGCAGGAGAAGGGACAGTCTAAGACTTTCACTGGAGTATTAGAGGTGGAAATTCAATGGGGAGGGGGCAAGGAGGGAGCAGCAATTGTCACCTTCCTTGATCTTCCCTACTAGACAGAGACCTTTGCTCTCATGGACATCTACACGTCTGTGTTCCCCGTAGAGTGGATCTTTGTGTAGGATAATTTGTGTAGGACGTCACGTCCCCTTTACCAGACTGCCCAGTTAACCCCGTTTGCCTCAGTTTTCTCATCTGTAAAATGAGCTGGAGAAGAATATAGCAAACTACTCCAGTATCTTTCCCAAGAAAACCCCACATGGGGTCACAGAGGGTCAGTTACAACTGAAAAATGACTTAACAACAACAAAATCTCTATTCATGCAAGGACTGTTTCTTAGAAATTTTTTTATCCCTCACATCATCCAGGATACAATCCATTTTTATTTGGGGGGTGGGGACTAGGTCTCTGATTTCATTAGCTAGGAAACTCCTAATGTGCTTACTACTAGTACAGATGGACAACTTATCTGAAATTTAGTCAATAAATATTTATTAAGCCCCTATTATTTGCCAGGCAATGTACTAAGTGCTGTGGACACAAAGAAAGGGGGAAAAAACCCCATAGCCCTCCGTCCCTTATGTCACACTGCCTCAACATCTCTTTAAAGCCTGGGTGCAAAGGATGGTCTGTGGCAAGTGGACTCCCAGATAAGGGGATTCTCTTTACCGATGCTAGCTGACATCTCTGAAATTTACAGTATTAGAGAGTTGTCTTGGGCACATAAGATTAAGGAATTATTAGCCCGGAATCACACAGCCAGTATGTAGCAGAAGCTGGGATGGAACCAGGACATCTTGACTCTGAGGCTGGCTCTCTATCCATTAGACCACACTCTGTCTGCTTAAGTTTTTTTTATGCTTAATTTTTTTGAATGAAATAAGGAAGTGACAACATTTGTGCTGACAGCTGGGCTGCCAGAGTAAATAAATGTATTCCAAGTCCTGGCCCTTCCCATTAGTGTATTGAAAATCTTGCTTTCAGCTTTGTGAAGTTTGTCCATACGGAAATCTGCTTGCCCATCCCTGTCATTCCAGACTCCTCTGGACACTAAGCAGGCACCCAGTTCTTGACTAGGGGGATTATGCCCAGTAAAACTGTAGGTAAGGGGACAGGAAGGAAGTAGTCTCCCAGAGGAAAGCTCTCTCCATGCCTAGACAATCTCCCTGGACCGAGGCTCTGCTGAGGGAGGAACTACACCCTCTCTGCTGGACAGAATTTCATCAGGTTGATTTTCCTCTAAAGAAGAAAAACGAGAGAGGCACAGGAGGGTTTCCTTTGCTTCCCTGTGCCATTGTTTCTCTATCAAGGAATCTATGGTCCCGGGGGAAAAACCTCTGGCAATAAATAAATAATCCCATGTTAGCCCTTCAGAAGACAGGATTAGGAGGTGGGTTGGAAGAAACCCCAAAGTTTCTGAACTAAAGATTCCTGTACTTTGGAGTGGTGTTATAAGCAGAAGGGAGAGGAGGGAAAGAAAGGGCACAGGGAAAGAAATGAAAGCGAATAAGCCTTGGAAATTACTGTGTTCCACAGAAGTAAAGAAATGAAGCAGCTGGGAGAGAGTGGGAGGGAGAGGATGAGAAATTGGGGGAGGAGGTAAGCAGGAGAGCCTCATATCCCCTATCCAAAACAGACCTGGGTTCAAGGAAGGGTAGGAGGAGGGGAGGGGGATTGAGGAAGGATGCTAGAGAATGAAATAAAGATGTTCTTTCATCTTCTTCATCCCAGAGAGGAAAGGTTTGGCTGTGATAGAGAGAATGACGGAAAGTCTCATTGGAGCTGCTGGTTGGAAAAAATTTGTCTTCAGAACAAGCTTTTTTATCAGGCAGCCTTAAAGATGAGAATTCCTTAGGGGCCTCTCCATCTTCTTTCTGTTTCTTTCTCTTCTCATTTGCCTCCTTTCTTTCTGTTTGCTTCTCCCTTTCCAGAGACTTACATAGTGTGGTATCCAGCAAAGAAAGTGACAGACTTGTCATCAGAAAGGCCTGGGTTCAAATTCTGCCTTAGATTTACGAGCTGAGAGAAATATGAGCAAATCATTTAACCTCAAAGAGGCTTCATTTATTCATCCATAAAATGGGGGTAGTGGTGATAATAGCCCTTACCCCACAGGGTTATTGTGTTGCCCAAAAGAGATAATACAGACAATGTGCTATTTTTTAAAAGCAGCTACTCAAATCTCCTTGTATACCTTTCTCTTTTTTTCTCCTCTCCATCCCAACTCACTACCCTGTGATAATAGACCACAGAAACGATGCCTCATTTTTCCCTGCTGTGAAATAGAATTAAATGGGTCAGTCATGGCAATGTGGAAAGAGCATAGCACTGGGACTCTGGAGAAGAGTTTTAATGGAGGCTCAGTCATTAGCTATCTATGTGGCCTTGGACAAGTCTCTTCTGTTTCCTGGGTCTTGGTTTCCCCATCTGTAAAATGAGGTGGCTGATCTAGACATTCTTTATGGTATCCTTCCAGTCCTTCATTTCCATGACCTGCCAACACAACGTAGGGGCGGATGAGCAAGAAGAGGACAGTACTAGAAACCATTTAATCTAACATTAAATCCTCCAACTCAATTCAACAGCGATTCACTCAATTATCAGGGCTTTTGTAGTATATTGTGAGGCATTGAGCTCACCACCATCTTGGGGTTAAATTCACTCTTAGATGCATGGTCAATATAATCAACAACTAGAGGAAGAGCTATACAGAAGGGCAATAGACCCTATCTCTGCAATCAGAAGCCCTAGGTTCATTTCTTTGTGTGACCTTGAGCACGTCAGTTAAACTCCCTGGGCCTCAGTTTCCTCATCTGTAAAATAAAGGTTTGGATAAGATGACCTCTTCCCACTCTAGACCTGTGATCCAAAAAGCATGAAAAAGGGGAGGTGATGGCTAGTTTCACACAAGATTGCCCAAAGGAAAGAAGAAAAATCTTTCCCTCTCCGCCTCCCACCTAGATAAAGGGCACTCATACAATAGGCAGATTGATAGCATTTCCCCGGCAGGAACCTTAGCGATAACCTCCAACCCCTTCGTTTCATAGATGAGGAAACTTTGAGAGGAAGAGACTTGCCCAAGGTCATAAATACCCCAGAAGTCGAACCTAGGTTCTCCCAATCCAGACCAATAGAGTTTTGTCCTAGGCAATCCCCACGCTTTAACTGGTCCAAAACCCTGAGAGGGAGTTAAAGTCTCAGAAACCTTGGAGTTATCGGTTGTTTCCCAAACCCCTTCCCCATCAAGGCTGTCCCCCACCCCCTAGCAAGCCCATCCGAACGCTTAACGTCTAAGCCAAGACGAGCCCAGTCACCTGGTGGGGAGGGTTGCGTGTGATGGGGTTGGGGAGACAGGCTACCTCCGACCTTGGAGAATGCTGTGCTTCCCTCCCAGTGTGGATTGGGCTGGGGACAGAGGGGCTCAGGCTTGGGGGACAACAAGCGAGGGGCTGCAGGTTATATGTAGGGGCTGGATGGGGGGGAGGCGGTGCAGGGAGACTCGGAGCCTTCCCGGCCTCTGGCAGCAGCTCTTCCACCTTTTAAAATGATGAATGTGGCCACTTACCTTTTATAGTGTTCCACCTAGACACCCGGGGAGAGAAAGAGAGTGAGAGAGCGAGCGAGGAAGAGAAAAACCGAGCCAGCCCAACCCTGCTTCTCTCCCGACTCCCGGGGAAAGGACGGGACGCGAAGGGGGAAAGGGGGCACGACGCGTTAAGAAGGATGAATAAACCGGTGGGAGAGGGAGGGAAAAAGGCCGGCAGGGGAGAAGAAAGGGAGAGAAGGAAGCATATGGCGGGAGGAGGGAGGGAGGGGTTGTGGTCAGAGTCTCTTTTTCAATTGACTTTCATTTAGCTGTTCGCATTTTATTTCTCCCCTCAGCCGATTTTTCAAGATAACAGGGCCCTTATCTCTGGACCTCCTCTGGGAAGCCAGGTCTGGAGGACTCTCATTTCCAGGGCAGGGTGATAATGCTGAAATGTTAATGATTTGTTTTCATTGGTCTGGTGGGGGGAGGAGGAGGAGACGAGGGTCAGTGAACTGCGCTGAGCCCTCTAGAGGAGCCTTACTCCTTTCATTCATTCTCGCCCAGATTTCTGACTGCTGGCTAGCGTAGGGGATAAATTGTGAAAAAGTTCTGGCTCTGGAAGCAACGGAGGTCAGTTGGAAGCTGAGCTCTGTCACTGACCACCTACCTGTGAGACCTTGGACAAATCAGTTCCTTGTTCTGGGCCTCGGTTTCTCCCCCTCTAAAATAGAGGAGACGGTATTAACTGAACTCTAAAGTGACAGCTCAAAAAGCTAAGGAATTTCTTTTTTAAATAACATTTTTATTTGTATCTTTTGTTTTTCCATATCTTCCTCTATGATAATTTTATTTTAAAAAAAGAGAAATTTTGCAAAAATCAGTAAACCTGCGGGGGGCGGGGGGAGGGGGCCGGATGGGGGAAGGAGAAATTTGATGTTACCCACAATGTTCCACACCCACTCACACACCACTTTTGCAAAGGGGTGGGGAAGGGAGTAGGGGATGAGGAGGGAACAAGGAATTTTCCTTTCGTGTCTCTTCTGTGGATGAAAAATTTGTTCTTTATATTTACACAACATTAGGTTTCTAATTTCTATGGTTTAGGCTTTTTCCATTTGCAATGTTACATTCATCCTGTATGTGATTTACCTTCTGCCTTCTGCAGAAAACCTTCCCTCTCAATTCCATTGTTTTTTGGTCTTTTAAATTATTTCCTGTTTACCCTGTATATAGCTTGCTTTGTGTGTATTTGTTTGTATGTTGCTTCCCCCATTAGTTTGTAAGCTCCTTGAGGGCAAGGTACTTAGCACAGTACCTGGCACAGAGTAGGCACTAAATAAATGTTTATTGAATTGAATTGGTTCTACTTACTTCACTTTGCATCAGTTTAGAAAATCATTCCCATGTTTCTCGGTATTCAACTTCGGAGTTCTTAATTCCTGATTTGAAAGTCTCCAGACTGGTTAAAAAAATACACACACACACACACACACACACACACACACACACATATACGTATATGTATATGATAATCCATTTTTGGCGGGACTCTCTTGAGTGGTCAAAATCTACAAGATGGTCAGGTCCAAAAGTTTATTATTGTACATTACCATTAATGGCTTGGAGTTTTCTCTTTCCATGGCCCCAGGGAACTAAAACAAAAAAAATGAGCTACACAGAGGTTGTTTATTTACCCTTTTGGGTAGGATAGTTAGGCATGTGAATAAACATTTATTAAGCACTACCATGGACCTGGCACCCAACAAGGTACTGGGTATATAAAGAAAGGACCAAAACAAATGCCCCTGCCCTCAAGGTATTTATATCCTAAGGTGAGAGACAATACGCAAATATATAAGTACATAGAAGATAAAAAGAACATGAAGGTAATCTACAAGGAGAAGGCATGTATATATGTGTGTAATGGGTGAGTTCTAAGATCTCAGAGTTAGCAGGGACCTCAGAATTCAACTTCATTACTTGTACAGGAATTCACATTCAGAATCACTTTGTTTCAGGGGAAGCCAAGCCCTCTGAGGGGCCTGCTACCCCCCTCCACTTCCCCTTGTGTCCTTCAGACTTTGGAGCTGATTCCTGGGGACACATAGGGCACCCCCTCATCCCACCAAGCCTTTCTCCTGGCCCCTGAGGGAAAGGGAGGGGAGGAGCAGAGGGGGCTCCGTCTGAGTGAGCAGGGAGCTGGGGCTCAGGTACTGTGCATTAGAGAGGCCTCAATTTCACAGGGCTTGCTCCTGAGTGAGCTTCGCATAAAAGGATTAAGGAGAGAGGAAGTACCGAGGAAAAGCATGTTTAGACACCTTGTTAAACGGGGCTGTCAGGGCTCCCCGAGCGTGGGTGCTAACTCTATCTCCTGGCCCTGAACAGAGCAGAGCCAGGGCAGGCCATTACCTGAGAGATCAGAGATAGGCCTGTACCCAGCAGTCAAGTATCGATGTATATTTATTTTTTAAGCAAGAAGAACTGAAGGATGAGCTGAGAAAATATCCCTGCAGAGAAAATCGGAGGCCCCTGTGCCATCCCCACCCCCCTCCTATGGAAATAGTTTTTCTGGGGAGGTGGTGGACTTGGACTCAGGGTAGGGGTAAGGGGGATGTTTCCTGGGAGACTGGGTGTTTGTTAGTGAGCATTCTCTGGTATCCCAGACTGGGGTTAAGGAATCCAATATTTCTGAAGACCTTGCTCAGATCCTCAAGAGGAAGCATTGTGGTTCTGTGGAAAAAAAGTACTGATTCTGAAGTCAGAGTGCCTGATTTCAAATCTTGCGTCTGCGTGGGGCAGCTAGGTGGCACTGTGGATAGAGGACTCTGGAGTCAAGAGGATAGGAGTCGAAATCCAACCTCAGATACTGGACACTTACTAGCTATGTGACCCTGGGCCAGTCACTTACGTCTCACTTTCCTAATTAAGTGACTTGCTTAGGATTCAAACCTAGGTCTTCCTGAGTCCAAAACCAGCTCACTATCTACTATACTACAATGCCTCTCTGTAGAGGGGACAACCAATGGAAAAACCCAGGAGTTCAGATTCCCAGCTTCCCCTCCCCCACCTTCTGAGAGACTGATTTCTCTCTCCTTTCTGATGTAGTAGAATATCATTTCCTTCTTTATCTTAATACTCAGGACACTTTTTCCCCGTGGGGGCTCTGAAATTGGCTCAGCTTGTGAATGAGGCAGATAGAATCAATGTTTCTAGGGCCAGAAGAGATAGGGGGTTTATCAGGATGGGATAAACTCCCTCCAAGTTGGGGCTGCTAGTTCCTCTGACTTGTACACTCTATGCATGTCTGGAGGCAGGAGGTAAGGAAGCATAGAGAGGCCACACTAAGGAGAACTGGCCCATGAAAGAGTGAGTCAGGGGAAAATATAGTGGGATCACCCTCAGCATCTGAGGGCATCTCATCAATCGATGGGTTTATGAGAGGAAAGGGAAGAGAAGTGATACTTATTGGGTCTCACACAGGCATTGTTTCTTCCAATTTCCTTGCTGCCCCTGGCTGACTGCAGCTATGTGCCTCAGTTTGCCTACTGTGAAATGGAGAGAGTTGTCCTTTGCCACTGCCCCCTCCACCTTATCTATCCTACTATCTGAAGAGAGAAGACTTAGGTTCACATTCCTGCTATGAGGCTCACTGTCTGTGCCACCCTGGGTAAATCACTTGAGTTCCTTAGACCTCAGTTTTCTTATCTGTAAATTTAGGGAGGCTGTACTAGATGGACTCTAAAGCACATTCCAGTACTAGAGGCATGATGATGGAGTGCATAGTTCAGCCAATCAGTCAACTAGCATTTATTAAGTGCCTGCTATGTGCCATTGGGCACTGGATTCAGAGGCAGAAAGACCTCAGTTCAAATCCTCCCCCTAAAAACTTTTTTCCTCTGGGAAATGTGTGTGTGTGTGTGTGTGTGTTGTGTGTGTGTGTGTGTGTGTTGTGTGTGTGTGTGAAAGAGAGAGACAGAAAGAAAGAGAGAGAGAGAGAGAGAGGGAGGGAGTTCCAGGCACTCTCCCCTACCCCCTACAATACTGGGGGTATTGGGGGTTCACCCACCTTGAACCTCCCTGAACCTCTATTTCCTCATCTCTAAATTTAGGGAGGCTGAACCAGACAGTCTCCAAAGCATTTTCTACTTCCAGAAGCATTATGATCAAGTGCATAGGTCCACCAGTCAGTCAGCTAGAATTTATAAAGCCCCTACTATGTGCCAGATTTCTTCTCTCCCCCCAACCCTCATATTTAAAATACTTTCCATTGCGAATCTGAGGCTTCAGTGAACAATATTGCATTTATATAGACATTATCTCATTTGATCCTTAAAACAAGTGAGCTAAAAACTGTGTTTACTCTTCCCAATTTTTCTAGTGAGGAATCCGAGGCCTAGTTTCCAAGTAAAGTCCCCACATACATTTTCAAAGCTTTCATCTCTAGCATCATTAGACAGCACCATGTTATGGCTGATAGTGCTGGGCTTGTAGTCAGCAATGCCTTCTCTTTAGTCTCTGCCTCTATCTCTTACTAGCTGTGTGACCATGGGCAAATCCCTTCACCTCTCTGAACCATAGTTTTCTAAATGGGATTCTAAATTTAGAGCTGGAAGAGTCTGAATTTTAGCCTATTTCTCTTAGAGTTGAGGATACAAAAGCCCAGTGAATTTGAGTGACTTGTTCAAAATGAGTAATGTGAACCTATAATCCATCTATAATCTAAGTGGTATAGGCTTGGAGTCAGGAAGAGTCATTTTTCTGAGTTCAAATCTGGCCTCAGACACTTAATATCTATGTGACCTTGGGCAAGTCACTTAGCCCTGTTTGCCTCAGTTACTACATCGATAAAATGAGCTCGAGAAAGAAATAGCAAACCCCTCCATTATCTCTGCCAAGAAAATCCCAAATGGGGTCCTGAAGAGTCAGACACAACTGAAATGACTAAATGACAACAAAATAATCTATCCACTGTACTGTAATGCCACCTCATTATTAATTATTATTCTAGGGACTCCAAGGTAATGCCTGTAGCATCGTATTGTAGGTGAGGCTAAAGTCTGCAAAACAAATGAGATGATATTTGTTGAGTTCGGTTTAGCACATTTGTTCAGCACTTAGCCCAGTGTCATTATACTTATAATTCAGCCTTGCAAACTCTACAGCAGGGCAGCTTTATTTAGTCATTATCTCCAGAACTAATCTCACCCCCCAGTCCCCAAAACTAGCCTATATCTGAAGTCACATTGGCTATAACCTCAGAACAACACCATCCCTTCCACCCATCCCTGAAAACAGAGAGATCTTCTAGGAATTAGTGGGAAAGAGGAAGAGCAGACAGAAAGAGAAGCATGCCTCCTCATTGCCTATCAGAGATGGGGAGAGGAATGAGGGCCGCCATGATATGCCTGAAACCTGAGACGTTGATAAGTAATGTGGTCCCACATCAGGTCATTTCCTGAAAGTCAGATCCACTTTACACCTGGGCCTGAGAAGGGGAGCTTCAGAATCTGCTCCCTGATCCTCCAAATTAAAAGCCAAATAGGATGTAGCTTTCGCCTGGGCTGTGTCTTCATATGTCAACCCTGATTATACTCATATGTCAGCCAGGAGATGCCTCCTCTTCTCCCTATTCTCTCTCACCTCCCAGTATTGCTGTATAGCTCACAACCCACCTTTCCCTTCCCCCATCAACGGAGGAGGTGCCAACTAATTGACTGAGAGGATACCCCTGATTATTCAAACAGGCAAGTAGATGAGATTAGGAAAACAAAGGTCACACTCAGCTGTGTCTTCGACCTGTCACTTTTGATCTAGATTTCTTCCCTAAGAAAGGTTAGTTCTCCTAACTAACCAAGTCTAGGAAGGGGGAGGGGTATATATGCCCAGACTCTTGGGCATCTCTTCAGAGAGTGCGTCTGTGAAATGCCCCCCTCCTCCTCCACATACACTAGTCATCTGCTTGCCCAAAGTCTGTCCCACTAGTGGCCCATCCTCTGAAGGATCCAGAGTAGGGAGCTTTATTTATGTTTAATTGTTGGAGCTGGAAGTCTCTGCTTTAACTACAGGCTCCTGTTTGAGAGCCTCCCTCTTGGGAGAGCTGGTTTGGGGAAGGGATATGGTCTGTGAAGCTGGCAAAGCCTCAGCCCAGGGGAGCAGGGAGTGAGGGGATGTGCAGACAGACTGATCAGTTTCAGATTCTCTAGTCCTAAGAGCCTCTGGGAACCTGACAGAGACACGGAGAGACAGACAAGCACTGGGATTTGGGGGGGTGGTGAGGTTGGAAGATGCGTTTCTGGGTCCTCCCCCTCCTGTTTGTAAATGCCTAGAGCCTGCCCTAGAATTACTTGAGATGATTAGCTGGAGGATGGGGTTGGTTCTCTCCCACCCCCTCCTGCTCACACCAAACCCATCCTTCCCTCCCCAGAAGCAGAACAAACATTGGCAGCAGGGCCCCTTTCCATCCCAAGCCTGGGCAGCTCAACCAGCCCTCCACCACCTGTTCCTCTGTCCTCCTTCCTCCTCCCCTCCCTCCCAGCCTCCATACATACACATATCCCAGAGCTGGTTCTGCAATGAGGCTCTGCCCAAGGGTTTTATGTGTTTGATATTTCTATCTTATTTGTTGAGATCTTAGGCCCACCACACGTCCCTGCCCTGCAAAGTCAAGAGACATGGGCCCTCCCAAACTCCTCAGAGCTGCCCAGGTCATAGCACAATGAACCGAGGCTTAGGCCTCTTCTTTTCCCTCTTTCCTCCAGGATAAAAGCATATTGAGGCAGCTTTTCTCCAGGTCCTGTGGCTTGCTAAAAACTATCCTCCCCTCCCTTCCCCTCCCCTCCTCTCCCCTGCCCTCCTTTCCCCTCCCCTCCCCTTCTTCTCTTTCTTCTCCCAATGGGCCAACAGAAGGTAGTCTTACACACTCACCGATTTACACACGTCACTTCCCTGTTCCAAAAGACTCTGGGAGGAGCCCTGGGTTTAGGGTAAAGGAACCTCTTTGATTTTGGTTCCTTCACCTTGTCGAGCTTTGATTTTTTTCATCTATATAATGTGGGGGTTAATGAATGCTTTCTAAGGGTTCTCTTCACCTCTAAATCTATGATCCTCCGTCTCTATAATCTGATTCCTTTCTATCTACATTGCCAGCTTTATCTCCCAATAATTCCTGTCCAGAGACCTCCCCTCTAAGCAAGCAATTCTCACTGTTCCCCAAACAGGCCCCACACTCTCCTGCCTCCACACTTTTGCTCAAGTTCTCACCCTGGGCCAGGCAAAATCCCTCCAGCTTTCAACACCTGCTCAGTAATAGGAATAATACCGCCTTAATTCCCTGCCCTCATTGGACTGTGAACTCCCAGAGATGTGGCACTGGTTTGGGATCACCTTTCTTGTTTAACACAGTGCCTGGCTGTATTGAGCAGTAGGCTCTTCATAAATGCTGACTGACTGGTTACTCTACAGGGTTGTCAGGGAAGCTCAGATAATAGCCAGTAGCATTTATATTGTACCTGAAGGTTTGCAAAGTCCTGTACATATGTTATCTCATTTGATTCTTATAATGATCCTGTACAACCAGTGCTAATCATTTTGTAGTGCTATTACTTAATATCCCCATTTTACAGATGAGGAAACTGAGGTTAAAAAAGATTAAATTACTCAGAATCACCCAGCTAGTAAATGTCTGGGGTCAGATTTGAACTCATTTCTTTCTGCCTCCAGGTTCAACACTGTATCCACTGCACTACCTAGCTCAGAGGTATATGTAGCACCTCCAAGGTGCTATGTGGAAACTGATGTTTAGGATCACAGTTCATTTCACCTCTCTGCACCATTCTGAGAAAGCTGAGTCCCTCCTCCCTCTTCCTCAATTCACTAGGGGGCCTCCGTAGGGGTTGATGAGGAAGGATGGGAGACAGCTCAGCAGGCCTTCTTTGAAGTGAGAGATGGTGATGAACCTCCCCTGAGTATGGAAAGAACTGAGACTTAAAATATGGAGATAGGCTTGGGAGGATGGGGGTGGCATGGGCCAAGGTGAAGGAGGGGGAAATGGGAAGGAAGCAGGCAGAGGAACATTCTGGATTTCCTTCCTCAAGCAACATTTCACCCAGGCCCTATGTCTGTGTGGCATGCCTGCAGTTGACAGGCAATAACAGCCCACGTAGGTAGAGGGGAGGTGGAATTTATGGGTCTCTGCCTGCTGTCCCAGGACCTCTCTGGAGAGGTAGCTTCTATCTCCGGTGCATGCTAACTCTGTGTTTGGGCAGAAGAGGGCAGCTGCAGGAGGGGCATTGATGGAGAATTCATCACCAGGATGGGGGTACTCCAGGCCTAGCAAAGTGAACTGAAGAAAAATGCACTGGAGTTATGAAAAGATAGAGCCCTAGCATGAGAATGGAGAGGTAGATGTCTAGGAGATGGGGAGAAGCCAGGACTTAGCCTGGGAGTCAATGGGACCTTATCAGTCCCTGTGACCCCTGAAAAGGGCCATTGGAAGGCAGAGAGATGAGCTTTTTCCCAAATCTCCATTTAAGGACCCAGGTCAGAAATCTCATTTCCTGCCTAGATCTAAGCAAAATACCTTTTCTCTACCCCCACTCACCCCCTTATCAGTTTCTTTTTGTGTGTTGTCATCCCGTTAGGTTATGGGTACGGACTATCTTTCTTTTTCATACTTGTATCTCTGGTCCCTAGCACAGTGCCTGGCACATAGTAGGCTCTTAAATGCTAATTGACATTTAGGTCAGGAGTTTAATGTTTCATCTACCATTTAAGTAATTAGGTTTCTCCCTTCCAGCACATATGCAGAGCACACATGAAAAGGATAATACATAAGTAAATGCTACTGGGTTCCCATCAACTCCAAAATCAAAATTATTCCATCCATGAACAGACCTAAGGTAGAAGGGGACTGCTAAAGAAAGAGTCACAAAGTTTGAGACAAAGGAAGAATTACTATTATTGCTTCAGAAACCTGGCACCCACCCAGTCTTGGCAGGTCTGAGAGAAATGTATTTTAGAAAAATCTTTTTCATTGAATGAGATGAACTGTGACATCCAGACTTAGCCTGAAGCTTTCCTCAAGCTGGCTGGGCATGTACCCAGGAGTCAAGGTCACAGAGTAGAGTGGCCCCCATAAGCTTATATTGTAGTTGCTCCCTGACCACCATCTCCAAAAAAAAGTAAAGTGCACTGGTGCCCTTCCTATGTCTAAGCAGTACAGGAAGGTAGATATATGGCACAGTGAATAGAGTGCCAAGCCTCAAGTCAGAAAAACTCATCTTTCTGAGTTCAAATCTGGCCTCAGACACTTACTAGCTGTGTGACCCTGGGCAATTGACTTAATCCCAATTACAAGAAAAAGGAGAAGGAGAAGGAAAAAGAGAATTCCTAAGCTTAGCAGAATATGAACTCATTACAGGCAGGAACTGTTGTAACATTACATCAAGGACCTGTGATTACTTTGGGAATTCCCCACCCTGTGGCAAATGGCAAAGTTATTAATTTATAATCTTAGAATATTGCGTGAGCATCAGAAGGATGAAATGACCTACCCCTGATCACTTAACTAGTAAATGTTAAAGGCAGAACTTGATCTCATGTCTTTATTGACTCTATAGTTAGCCATGTATCTCCTTAATACTCTCTCTCTCTCTTTCTCTCTCTCTCTATATATATATGTATAGATATATATATATAGAGAGAGATATAGATATATAGATACAGATATAGATATCAGACAATTGTTCAGTTGTTTCAATTGTATTTGATTCCTTGTGACCCCATTTGGAGTTTTCTTGCCAGAGATATTGGAGTAGTTTGCCATTTCCTTCTCCAGCTCATTTTACAGATGAGGAAACTGAGGCAAATAAGATTAAGTGACTTACCCAGGGTCCCACAGCTAGTAAGTATCTGAGGTCACATTTGAACTCAGATCTTCCTGACTCCAGGTTTGACATTCTCTCCACCTGCAGACAATAGGCACTTAATAAATGTTAGTTGAATTGACATGCATTTGCAAAATTAGATGGAAAGGACAGGTTCTTTTCTTGAAATCCAGTTGTCTAAGAAATCCCAAGGAGTCAATTATTGTGAGAATTTATCCCATTGCCCTCTTATTTAGTTGGAGGATCTAAGAGCTAGGAAAAGTTAATCTAGCATGTCATCATCTGCTTCAGAGGTTCTTAATTTCTTCAGAGGTTCAATAGATTTCAAGGGGTCCATGAACTTGGATAGGAAAAAATTGTATCTTTATTTTCACTAACTTCTGATTTATTTTGTTATCTCATGTATATTATTTTATGCCTTTAAAAATATTATTCCCAGAAGGGATCCACGGACTATACCAGACTGACAAAGGGGTCCATGGCACACACAAAAAGGTGAAGAGCTCCTAGTTCAAACTCCCCTCTCCCACCTCCAATTTATAAACAAGAAAATTTTGGCCTAGTGAGGAAAAGAGACTTATCTAAAGTCATATAGGTCATAAGCAGCAAAATCAGGATTTGAATTCTAGTCCTCTGATTGAAGTCAACAGATGGAAGTACTCAGTATGTATCAGGAGTAAGCTAAGTGCCAGTCCAAGCCAATGTTTTGGAGATGGCCTTAAAGATCATATAAGCCAAACCCTTGCCCAAGGCAGGAGCTCCTCCTTCTACATCCCAGACAAGTGGTCAAGCAATCAGTGGCTGATGATTTCCTGCTGGAGCATCCCTCTTTCTCTCCAGTCTTGGATGGTCCTGGGGAAAGCTGAGAGCCTTGATCCAGAGGCCTCTGGAGCAGGAGTGGGGAACTCCAGACCAAACCCCTCAAGAAAGCATCCCAACAAGGGAGGGAGCGGCTGCACCATCCCCTCCTAGGCCTGACATGGCCCAGCCTCCTGTTTGCTGTTATTTGTGTGCAAGGCCCGCCGCTGAGCCTCATAACTCACTGTGTTTATGATAAAGCAGAGCAGTTGTTTGGGGAGACAGCCACTCTGATACCCAGCAGCCCCAGGGGCGATGCATGATGTTTCCTCTCCACCATTTGCTACTTAACATGTCAATTTTCTCCCCAACCCCCTGCTCCCCACCCCCTCCAGCCAATCCCCCCACCTCTTCTCCTGCTTCTCAAATGCAGCCCTCAAGGAAATTTATTGCAGGCCAAGACTGCTATGGGCAAATACTAATAAAATGCTGTTTTGCTGCAATTTGTTTAATTGGCCACAGAAGAGACGTCTCGTATGTGCTCATGAGTGGTTCCAGAGCCTGCCGGCTCCTGCCCAGTTCACAGATGCTCTCCTGGTATAAGGTGGCTTCACCCAGCCTAGGGATGGAGGGAAAGAGAACAGAGAGGAGAATTAAGGGAAATCAAAGAAAAGAGACCAGAAAAAGGAAAAGGAGACAAGAGGTGAGTTGAGGACAAGAAGGAACTGAAAGAAAAAAAGGGAGAGAGAAACAACAGGGGGCCTGGAGCAGAAGTTCTCAACCTTTGGGGTCCTTTCGGCAGTCTGGTGAAGTCTGATACTATTGTGGGTTGTTGCCTACAGTAATAAGTGAAGGGCATGCTAAATCTCAGTTAGAGGTCAGTGAAAATAAAGATGTAATTTTTCCCCTCTTCTAAGTTCATGGATCCCTTAAAATCTATCCACAGAAGCCCATGGACCCACGGTAAGAATCCCTGACTTGTAGGGAAGTAGAAGTAGATGGAATAATAATAATTGGTTTTATACAGCATTTTTTCAGGGTTAAATTTTTTTTTAATAAACAAACATTTTTTCCCTCTTAGGAGAAGAAAGAAAGAAAGCAAGAAAGAAAGGAAGGAAGGAAGGAAGAGAAAAAAAGAAAGAACAGAAAGGAAAGAGGAAGAAAGAAAGAAAAACAAAATCCTTATAACAAATATGCACTGTCAAGCAAAATAAATCCTGCATTTGATGTGTTTGAAAAGGTCATCCTGCAGTTGAGTCCTTCGCCTCTCTGAATAAGGTGGACAGCATGTTGCATGATAGTCCTGTGGAATCATGGTTGCTCCTTGCATTGATCAGAGTTTGATATTACAATGTTGTTTTTAGTATAAAATCATTCTCTTGGTTCTGCTGACTTTACTCTGTCTCAGTTCATAATGTTTTCCCAGTTTTCTCTGAAATGATCCCTTCCATTATTTCATATTGTGCTTATATCACAACAGCATTCCATTTCATTCACATACCATAATTTATTCAGCTATTCCCCATGGATGATTTCAAAGTTCTCTCCTCAGCACATGGTATACTGACTGGATAGGGCACCGGACTTACAATCAGGAAAATGTGAATTAAAATCTCACCTCAAAACTCATTTGCTGTATAATCTTAGACAACTCATTTAACTTCTCTATAGCTCAGTTTTCTCATCTAAAGAAATGAAGGGGTTGACCTTGAATGCCTCTAAGATCCCTTAGAGCTATAATCTTTAAAACCTCTCTGGGCTTCAGTTTCTTCATCTGAAAATATTAGGGAGTTGAACTTGATCTCTAGAGTTCCTTCTAGCTCTAAATCTAAGATCCTGTGAATCTGCAAGGTAGATAGTTTCAGGGTTAGACCCTTTTACAGGTAAAGTAACTGAGAACATGTTAAGTGGCTCATCCACAGTGACCCAGCTAGCAAGAGGAAGAACTCAAATTCAAACACAGGGCCTCTGTCTTGAATACAGTGCCCTTTATACCATTTGGAGAAGAAGGGTGGAGAAAAAGAAAAGATGGAATTTAAAAAAGGAAAGGAGATCATTTTATGCTAAAGAGAAGAATTAGGAAACCTCATGTCAGAATATTGACTACAGAATTCAGCAGTCCACTCCCCTGCTGGATCTCATCATACTCTAACCTGCTGCCATCTTTTCTCTCTGTAGAGGAAAGTCCTGTAGTGATAGTACAGGGTTTATTGCTGGGAGGTTTCTGCCAGATATACAACCCAGCTCCTGCTATGTCTTGTGGGTTTCTCCATCCTGCCTCTGAATTCACATGGGACCTTGTCCATATTCCAAGCAATAAAACTCTGCTATGTCCTTGGTCCTCTCCTTGCAGAGGAAGCCCAGGTCTCTTCTGGGCTCACTTCTCTGCCTTGCCCATTTCAAACTTTATTTCTAGGAGTGGGAGAAGCCTAATTGCTTCCTAGGACCCAATTCTTGGGTGGGCTCCTGGCAACATGGAACTAAAAATCATACCCCCTAGACCCTTATAAAAGAGATTGGGCTATGTCCTCATATTACAGGTGAGTGAGAATTGGCCTGGTTTCCTGAACTTGACTCAGACTTCATCATTCAACTGAAACTGCTCTTTGCAAAGTTGTCAATGATTTCTCAGTTTCTCAGTCTTCATCTCTCTTGACCTCTCTATATCCTTGGACACTGTCAATCACCTCTTTTCTCCTTTATTCCTTCTTCTCTCTAGGTTCTCATGGTACCACTCTCTCCTGATTCTCTTCCTATCTGTACAACTGCTCCTTCTCAATCTCCTTCTTGATCCAGGTTATGCCAGGTAATCAAGGCTCTGTCCTGGTCTTTCTTCTCCTCTCTCTATATGATTTCCCTTGATCTCATCAGATACAGGGATTTAATCCATTCCTAGCCCCTTTCCATACCTCCAATTTTACATCTCCAACTGCTTATCAGACATCTTAAATGAGATTCTGCATGTCCAAAACTGAACTCATTCTCTTTCCCCATAAATTCTCCCTTTTTCTTAAGTTCCCTATGATGGATGAGGGCATCACCATCTTGCCAGTCACCCAGGATCACAACCTAGGTATCATCCTCTATTCCTCACTCTCTCTCACCAGCCCCCTGACACCATATCCAATCAACGGCCAAGTGCTGTCCGTTCTAATTTTAAAACATCTCTCATATATACTCTCTTCTCTTCTCCATCACTGTCACTACCCTGCTGCAGACCCTAATCACCTCATGCCTAGACTACTACAATAACCTGCTGGTGGGTCTCCCCACCTCAGGTCTCTCCCGACTTCAACCCATCTTCCACTCGGTTGTCAAATTGGTCTTCCTAAAGTGCAAGCCTGACCATGTCACTTCTCTATTCAATAAACTGCAATGGTTCCCCATTTCCTCCAGGATCAAATATAAAAAAAACTTCTATTTGTCTTTTAAAGCCCTTCATAACCTGGATCCCTCCTACCTTTCCAGGTTTCATCCACCTTACTCCTCTCAACATATTTTTAAGCCCAGTGGCACTGGCTTCCTTGCTGTTCCTCAACACCGACACTCCAGGATTTTTCCAGACTATCCTCCATGTCTGGATCTCATTTCTGCTTCATCTCTGACTCCTGGTTTCAATGGTTCTTGCAAGTTCTCAACTAAAGTCCCATCTTCTGCAATGAGTTTTCCTAGGTCCTTCCTAGTGCTATTGTTTATGTAACTTGTTTGAACAGTTGTTTGAATGTTGTCTCCTCCATTAGACTGAGTTCCTCAAAGGTAGAAACTCCTTTTTTTTTTTGGTTTGTTGTTTGTTTAGGGTTGGGAGTGAGGGGGCAGAGCTTGTTTTTATTCCTAGTTCTTAGCACCAAGCCTGGGACATCCTAGATACTTAATAAATGCTTGCTAACTGACTGTTGGCTTACTGATTGGCTCCAAATTTCAGGCTTCTCAGGTATGGGAGCTGCCAGATTCATTGTGTGTTGACCTATGGAAAGTAGTATCCCTAAGTGCACCCCCTCTTACCTTCCTGGAGGAACTATTATTAAGTGGAAAGATTACTGGCTCTGGAGTCAGAGAATCTGGGCCAAAGCCCATCCCTGATATGTACTGTGTATGTACTGTATGACCTTAGAGAAATCACTCAACCTTCCTGGTCTTCAATTTCCTCATCTAAAAAATGGTCGGGGGGGGTGGCAATTGACAAATGGTCAACAGATATGAACAGGTAGTTTTCAGATGAAGAAATTAAACCTATCTATAGTCTTATGAAAACATGCTCTCAATTACTATGGATTAGAGAAATGTAAATTAAAACAACTCTGAGGTACCACCTCACACCTATCCAATTGGCCAATATGACAAAAAACAGGAAAATAATAAATGTTGGAGAAAATATGGAAAAATTGGAACATTAGTACATTGTTGGTGGAGTTGTGAACTGATCCAACCATTCTGGAGAGCAATTTAGATCTATGCCCAAAGGGCTATAAAACTGCATACCCTTTTAAACACCACTACTAGATCTGTATGCCAAAGAGATCATAAAAATGGGGAAAGGACCCACATGTACAAAAATATTTGTAGCAGTTCTTTGTAATGGCTAAGAATTGGAAACTGAGGGGATTCCTATCAATTGAGGAATAGCTGAACAAGTTGCGGTATATGGATGTAATTGATTACTATTGTTCCATAAGAAATGATGAGCAGGCAGACTTCATAAAAACCTGGACTTACATGAACTGATGTTGAATGATGTGAGCAGAACCAGGAGAACATTGTACACAGTAACTGCAGCAGTGTTTGATGACCCACCTTGATAGACCGCTCTTCTCAGCAATAGAAGGGTCTAAGATAATTCCAAAAGACTCATGATGGAAAATGCTATCCACATTCAGAGAAAGAACTATGGAATCTGAATGCACATCGAAGCATACTATTTTTCTTTTTTGTTTCTTTTTCTTGTGGTTTTTCTCTTTTGTTCTGATTCTTCTTTTACAACATGACTAATGTGGAAGTATGTTTAACATGATTGTACATGTATAGCCTATATCAAACTGCATGCTGTTTTGGGGAGGGAAGAAGGGAGGGAGGGAAGGAGGGAGAAAAAAATTGGAAATCAAAATCTTATAAAAGTCAATGTTGAAAACTAAGTAACTGGAAAAAACCAAAATACTAACAAGTAGAAGACAAAAAAATGGAGGGTTTGACTTGATGACCTCTGAGTTCCCTTCTAGTTCTAGCTCCATGGTGGTCTTTGACCATTTTCATCCTTCTGTGTTAGACACATGGTAGAGTTTGTGTGTATGATGGTGGGAGTGAATAGACCACAGAACTACCCAAAGAAGAAAGTTCCAGCAAGGAAGGTAAGTCCCTGGATTTCCTTCCTGGCACTATCTTTAATCAGCCATGTGGTACCTAAAGAGTTTCTGATTCTTTTGATGCCTCAGTGATCTAAGCTGTAGACTAGAGAGGATTCCTTCTTCAGATAATGAAGAAGGAATGAGAATTTACAAGTCAAAGAAAATCTCCAAAGAGAGAGAATATTCTGGATTATTTCCTACCTTTGCTGCATAAGGCGGGAGTGAGGCAACTCATCTGTCAGCGCTAGGAGATGAAGAAACGGCTTGCCAATGACTTTCTGTAGCTGGTTTTGATACATCCAAAGAAACTCTGCACTCCCAATGAGCTGTGACCAAGTGGGGAGAGCTGCACCTCAGTTCAAGGAGGGAAGAGGAGAATTGGCAACAGGATTCATGGGATCAATCCACCCATCTTTCTCTTGGCCTCTCCAGAATAATCACTCCGGGAAAGGTTGGAGACCAGACCCCACAGTGATGGCATAGCGTATCAGAGCTGGGACCTTCAAACTCATCCAGTCCCTTTACAAATGAAGAAACCAAGGCCCAGATAGGGTGCATGAACTGTTTGAGGTCAGATACCTAATCAATAGCAATTCGGATAACAAGGTGAAGGTGAGGAGAAGGGAAGCTAGGTAGAGAGAGGTGAATCATGAAGCAAATGTTGGTGGGCAGTGTTTTTGGGATGGATGGATGTCTCCTTGTCCAGAGCATCTCAGACCAGGCTGGGGCTCCTCTCAAGGAACGTACATTCTCCTGGGGAATAAACATAAGGCAATTTGAGGAGGAAAAGAATACTAATCAATTGAGATCAATCAACATACATTTATTAAACCCGTACTGTATGCCAGGCTTTGTGCAAAACCATAGGAGTACAAAGAAAGGTAAAAGCAGAACTACCCTCAGGGAGCTCACATCTAATGCAGGAGACAATAAATAAATATCTAGATACACAAAAGAGTTATACGGAGTAGGTGAAAGGTAGCCTTAGAGGAAAAGGCTCTAGCAAAAGAGGGGCACTAGGAAAGACCTCCTACAGAAGGTCTTCAGCTGAGTCTTGAAGGAAGACAAGAATTCTAAGATGCTGAGGTGATAAGGCATCCTGGGCATAAGAAGGCCACATGGAAGAGAGGATATCTGAACTCTATCTAAAGGGTAAAGAAAAATTGGGAGTGGGGCACTACTAGGGG
This sequence comes from Potorous gilbertii, assembly GCA_028658325.1. Lineage (NCBI taxonomy): Eukaryota > Metazoa > Chordata > Mammalia > Diprotodontia > Potoroidae > Potorous > Potorous gilbertii. Next base: position 546,361,888 of record CM053770.1, read on the forward strand.
TACTTACAGGGATGGGTTGAGGGGCACAGGTAGAGTTCCCCTGCCCTTCTTCTTCCCTCAAGCCTGAACCTTCCTCTACATTCTGTTGGAATAGGATGTAGTATCATGGGTACCATTCATTGTCTGGGACATAGAAACTTCCATGTCACTGGAAACCACATTCCTCAGGCATCTCTGACCATTAGCTCTAGGGGAGCCCTAGACAGCAATAGAGAAGGTGACTGACCACTAAGTACGATTATCAAAAATCTTTTCCAAAACCCTGAGGATTCCCAGCAATCTTTCCTACCCACCCAGAAATAGGAATTAATGGGAACCCCATGGGGTAGGAGACAGAAGACAATTCAATACAAAGAAAAGATGTTCCTTGAGCCCTGAGGATTTGCTCCAGTGAGAACTGGTTCTACTCAGCTGCTATTTTCAAAGAAATCAGACTGGCATGAAAGAGAGAGTATGGGCTTCTCAAGAAACCCAACTGAAACACCTCAGATCCCAGATTTCTTCAGGACTCTGGGTCATAGATCTAGAGTTGGAAGGGATGTCAGAGGACATCTTGCCCAATATCTCCGCCCCTTTTCATTTTTTTCAACTAACAAAAATTTATTTCTCTTCCTCCTACCTCTCTCCCCTCCACTGAAAAAACAAAATCAAAGCAAAACGCAATCTTTACGAAAACACATGGTCAAACAAAACAAACTCCTACATCAGCCATGTCCAAAAACAATATGTCTTATTTTATGCCTTGAGTACATCACTTCTCTGTCCGGAGGTGGTGAGTAGGATTCATAACTGGTCCTCTGTAATCATGGTTAGTCCTTGTAACGCCACTCTCATTTTACTGATGTTGAAAACAAGGTCTTGGAAGGATCAGTGCCTTGTTCTCGCTTCTAGTGCTGGGCTAACTCAGCCACCAGTGCACATGTATTAGAACCAAGGAAATCAGGAAGACTTATCTCCTAGGCTGATTCTATCTGGAATCTATGTTTTTCCTTTTCCATAATGCTGGCCTATATGTTCTTTACATTGATAAATTACTATGGGTGTGACCAGGAATCTTCCATCACTGTCTAGACTTAGGAGGACCCCCTGAGTGTGTTGTGACCTCTTACTACCATGCAAGATTTGAGATTTATGGGCAGGGTTGCATTCCTGAGGCCACAAGAGAGAGCCCTTACCTACCCCCTACCTCTCTGTTGAAAGGCAACCTGCTGAGAGGCACACTCTACTTCATCTCCTATTTTTCCTTTCCTCCATATCAGCAGAAAGAAATGGAGGAGAAAAAGGAGGTCAAAAGAAGGGAACAGGAGACAGGGACAAGGAGGAGAGACATAGAAGAGGCAGAATTCAGGTGAAAAAAAAAAGCCATAAATGTGTAATTCATGTATATGGAAAAATTATCAGAATGAATTAGTCTCACTTTTAAAAGAATCACATCAGAAAACTGTACGATTATAGTCTAAAACAAAAGAGAAAATGGTTATTATTTTTTTAGTGGATCCCCAAACTAGGAAATCCAATAACAGAAGTTATGACTTTAAAATCTCTCCAATGGGTGCCTGAGAATTCAAAGGGCCCGATTGGATCCCAAGCAAGCCTCCACACATGTAGCCCATGTAACATCTGGGAATCCTTATCCCAACTTCCCCTTGCACTGATGAGTTAGCTCCCACAGAGCAAGGCTAGTTATCTTTCCCCCTCAGGGTTCTATGTGGCACATAAGTATCTCTCTAATAGGCTTGAGCCCCCATTCCAGTGTGTTCTTCCCAATATCAATTCCACTGTTTAATACCCCAATAATATTTAACCAATGGATAGTAATTAGCTTCACAAAATGATATTTACTGAGAAGGTATAGCAAGAGCAAAGTACAAACTTTTTTCCCTAACACCCAGCAAGCACAGTCTCTATCCCACTCCTGGAGGAAAGTGGGCTCAACCTTAAAGCAGTTTCTGTAAAGCATTGTTCCCACCAAGTTCACTTTCAAATGAAGCACAGCCAAGAGGCAGGTCTTGCTTACATACCCCCACATGCTGACTGCAGGGTCCATTCACAAATGGGCTGGATCCTGTTTGTTCCTTAAGGGCAACTGAAACTTTGACGTGCACTCCATTTTCTGGACCTGTAGCAATTCCTTGACCCTTCAAAGTTCACAGAGTAACAAGCTAGTCCCAATTCCAAAGAACAGACACAAAAGAGACAGAAACACCATCCAGACCATGAGTTTGTGGCTTCCTTTCTGCTCCAGGTGAGATCCACCACTGAGGAGATCATTCTCCTCACTGTACACCAGGGGAAAAGGGCCAAGTTGCCTCCCTAAGAGATTTTTTATTACATTCCCAGATCAGACTCAGAAGCCAAATAAAGGTTATTTCTTCATCATGTGGTTAGCAGATGAGGAAACAGTCTTCTACGCTATCATCTATTTCCAGATACAGACTTACCAAGTCTCCCCAATCTCTTCCCTTCCCCCAAGACAGAGCAAGAATGCTCTGAGGGTCCAAGCCTGTGACCCATTACAAGATGGTGGCACCCAGTGATGGTGTCCAGGCATGTGAATGGTGCATTTGGGATTTGGAGAAAGACTGGGATGTGGTGGAGCTCAGACGGCTGTGCCTGGGAGCAGGGAGCAAAAGTAGGGACCAGCAGCTCATGGTGGTTCTGAGAGGGGCCCCCCTGGAGACCCAGGTAGGGAAAATCTATGAGCTGTTCAACTGTGACAAACATAAATCTATACTCTTGAAAAATGGACGGGATCCTGGAGAAGTGAGACCTGACATAGCCCACTAGAGTTTGTTGATGCTGATGGACAGTCCCTTGAACCGTGCTGGCATGTTCCAGGTTTATAGCCATACCCAAAAGAATGTTCTGATTGAGGTGAACCCCCAGACTTGGATTCCTTGGAGTTTTGACTGCTTCTGTGGTCTCATGGTTCAGCTCTTGAGCAAACTCAGCATTTGAGAAGCTGAAGGCCCCCAGAAACTTTTGAAAGCGATCAAGAACCCTATGTTGGACCATTTTCCTGCAGGCTGTATAAAGACTGGCACCTCCTTTTCTGTCCCTGTGGTCAGTGATGTTAAAGAGTTAGCTCCCAGCAGTGACCCTGCCATCTTTGTTGTTGGGGCCTTTGCCCATGGCTCGAGCAATGTTGATTACACAGAAAAACGGTATCCATCTGCAACTATACCCTTTCTCCTGCCCTTACTGTGCCAAACTTACCACAGCCTTTGAAGACGCATGGAGTATCATTTAACAGTGGAAGACCTTGCTCCCTTACATTGAGATATCTTCAATTTCAAGACATTACATCTTGAAAACCATGGAACTGACTACTAGAGAGTCCTGTTTACAGGATCCTACTGTTCTCAGAAACATTTCTTCTTCTTATAGGCTTCTCCATGTATAATTTTTTTTTTTTACAAAAAAGAAAGAATGCTCTGAGGACAGGGCTCCTGTTGGGCAGACTCTACTACAAATGTATACATTCTCTGAATTCTGCATTGTACAAAATGATGAGTATGAAAAGTTCAGAGACACATAGGAAGACTTATGTGAACTAATGCAGGATGAAGCAAGCAGAACCAGGAAAACAATATATTAAAAAAATGGCAGCTATGATGATGACAAAAGACAATGTAGTCACATATTTTGTTCCTTTCACCCTTCTACCTAAAGCTGACCTTTGTGAGCAACTTTTATCTTGCCTGTATCCTTACAAAAGTGTGGAGAAACCACTTGGACCTCCCTGGGGTTAGTTACCCATTGGTACATGTTTAGATGTGTGATGGAATGGAAGGGAGAGGATTGCATATTATCTTTTACCTCCGGAAGAGATATGTTGGCTTGTCCCCATCAAATCTGACAAGGCCATATCAGAGGAGACTTGGAGATTTTTTCAGACAACCTCCCTTGTTTCCCCTTCCCCTTCAATCCCTCCCCTCCCCGCATCAGACTCATTTCCTCTGACTTGTGAAATATTTGTAGACTCTATCATCTCTCAATTGTCTGCATGGAGATTATCTTGCTGGTGAGTTTTTCAGATAGACATTTATCTCTAGACTGGGATCTACCCCCTACTTCAAATTCTGTTTTTCTGCATGTCCAATGTTCAACCTCATATCTCGTCCTCAGTCAAGCTAGCCTGGGATAGCTCAGGAGCAGCAAACATCTGACTGTTAGTCTAAGTCCTACGTAATGAGGAAGGTAAGATTGCTCTTAAGACTGATCCACAGAGCAAAGAAAACTCAGGTGTATCCCACAGATAGAAGAGGATGTTTGGGTCCAAGAGGTGAAAAATTTATCTGCTAGAGATTATTTGCCCATTCTCATCCCATTGTCAGTGAACACTAATCATTGAGACCTAAACTATTAAACCACTTCCTTGACCCTGTCTATGTTTGTCCTTCGCTTTTGAAGAAGACCAGGACATCAGAGAAATGATGACATGTCTTGTACTTGACTTTGTTTTGAGTGAGGGAGGGCTGTGCAAGGTCACCAGCTTGATATCACCCCTGAGGGGGACTTTGATTCTTCTCTGTAATCATTGCCATTTCACAGCCTCTATCCATCCAGAGGTTTTTTTTTTCACTGGATAGATCCAAGGGCACATGCCTGTTGGCAGCAGAATCACAAGTATGTCCTTAGGTTTTGACCTGCGGATCACGTGCTCTGAGAATATCAATCCACGTCCTACTTTTTGGCAAAGAAATAATCATCATTTTATAGCTGCCTCAATCACTCTGAGGGGCTGTTTTATTATTATTTTTATTAGACCTGTAATTTCACTGGCATAGGGAACTTCCAGTGAGGAACTTTCTCTATCAATGCAGATCCAATTCTTCCCTGCAATTATATACTTAGCATTGTCCAGAGTACTTGGAGGTTAAGTGTCGTGCCCAGCGTCATATAGTCCATATGTATCAGAAACAGGACTCAAACTCAGGTCTTCTCGATGACAAAGCCTATTGTCTCATCATCATCATCATCATCAATTATTGGAAATTACACTGGAGTCCCATAAATCCCAGCGAATATCTGAGTTTAACAACTATTGTTATTGTTATATGAGCTCCACACTTAATTAAAGTGTCCAGAGAGCCACCTGCAAACCCATCCATCCCAACAATCCAATTTCCTCTTCTGAGAATCCCTTAGAATCAATCCCTGAGGGGCATGAAGGGCTGTTCACCTCTCTCCCCTGCACTAGCCAGCACCAACTCTATCACACATTGGAAGAATTCTCCCTGGGCAGCTGTGCTCTCTCTTCCTTGCTCTCCACTTCTTTCCTCCCCTGTGTCTGAGAGGCTGGAAGAGCCATGGAGAGCCATTGCCCCTCCAACTCAGACATGGCCAGGATTTATGAGGCTCTAATGTAATTTCCAACCAAGTGCTGAGCTGAGAGAGGGAGGGGTGCCTGGTGGCTCACAAGTAGGATGATTTGCTTTTAAAATCTGAAGGGAAGGAAGAAAAACTCTAACATGAACAATTCCAGGCAGAAAGAGGTCTCACAAATATATTTATCTAGCACCACGTCATGTTTGGCACCCGAGGCAAGCCAAGCAATATAAGCCTTAAAAGAACTTTATAATTGATCATATGAAATAACACTAGTAATTAACACAAATTTAGTTGTGCACAATGGTTACTGTAGCAGGCTCTATGCTATTGAAGCAGCCCAAAGATTTGCCCTCTCTAAATTTCATCTTCCTGTGTCTAAGTACTAGTCACCCTATCCTAGTTATGGCTCATAGATTTAGAGTGGTAGACTCAAGTTGCAGATAGAGGCTTTTTAAAAAAACATTACCAATGCAGGAATCTGTTTTGCACAACTATGCATATTTTTAAAATAATATTTCATTTTTCCTCAATTACATGTAAAAACAATTTTTAACTTTTTTTTTTAATTCAGAGTTCCAAATTCTCTCCCTCTCCTCTCCTCCTGAGAGGATAAGCAATCTGATATAGGTCATACATGTGTATATTTTCTTTAACAAGGGTTCTGTTTTTCTTTTTCATTGAGTGGGGGAGAAGCGAACAGATTCTTGTCTTAAAAAAAATTTAAATTTTAAAAAGATTTAGAGCTGGAAGGGACTTCAGGGGTCACCTGGCATAACCCACTTGTTTTATAGATGAGACAGTTGAGGCACAGTTGGTTAAGTAGCATGCCAAAGGTCACATAAGTCCTAAGTGTCAGATCCACAGCACCATGAAGGGTACAGAACTAGCAAGAAGAGAAAGTGTTTGTTAAAATCCAAATCCAGAAATTTGGAAAAGAGTTTCCAAATCTATACAATGAAACCATGTTACACTTGACTGGGAGAAGAAAGCAAAAAACCAAACCGAAACAAAAAAACACCCCATTGCCACAACTGCTCCCTGAGCCAGGAAATAATTCTCCCCTTTCAAATTTCTCTCAATGCTTCTCCTATCCATATCATGCTGCTATATTTTATAGTTTTTTTATGTACTTGTCTTGCTGCTTCATAAGCTCCTTGAGGGCAGGCCAGTATCTCTGCTCTGTGTCTTGCACAGGGAAGGAATTTAATAAGTGTAGGGTCAATTCCACTCAACCAAGATTTATTAAACCCATACTATATGCAAGGCACTGGGCTGGGGAGTGAAGAGGCATACAAAAACAAAAACTAGTCCCTGTCCTCAAGAAGCTTATATTCTACTGTGAGATAATACTAGTTAGCCTTTACATAACACTTTTAAGGTTCACAATGTTCTGTACACATGATAATTCATTTGATCCTTTCAAAAATTCCTGGAAGATAGGTGGTGTTGTTATCTCCATTTTGTGTGTGTTTTTCCCTCGTTGCCAAAGAAGACCATGCCATCAGAGAAGTGATTACACGACTTGCATTGACTTTGTTTTGAGTGAGGGAGGGCTGTGCAGGTCACCAGCCTCACTTTTCCTCCAGAGCCATCTGAATCCAGTGACCAGATATTCCTCAGGATGACTGAAGATGACCCAGGATGAGGCAGTTGGGGTTAAGTGACTTGTCCAAGGTCACACAGCTAGTGAATGTCAAGTGTCTGAGGTGAGATTTGAACTCAAGTCCGCCTGACTCCTACACGGGTGCTCTATCCACTGCACCACCTAGCTGCCCCAATCTCCATTTTACATATGAGAAAACAGAGGCTGAGAGAGGTCAGGTGACTTGCCCAGGGTCACACAGCCCACAAGTGTCAAAGGCAGATTTGAACTTGGAACTTTCTGAATCCAAATCCAGTGCTCTATCCACCATGCCATTCAGTTGGGGAACTATCTCAAATATGTAATTTTAATGTTCTTTCCTTCAAGGAAGAAAATGTCACTGCCCGACCCTAGAACAAAATAATTGAGTTGAGATTCCAATAGTGGTAATGGGTTGGTAGTAAACCATTCAAACTACCTCAGTTTCTAACATTCCCCTCATCATCAATCTCTGTGTGTTCCTGTCTCTCCCTCCCTTCTTCCTTCCTTCCTCCCTCTCCTCTCTGTTTCTGTTTCTATCTCTTGTCTATCTGTCCCTGTCTGTCTCTGTCTCTTTCTATGTGTGTGTGTGTGTGTGTGTCTCTCTCTCTCTCACACACACCTACACACAACACACACATACACACACATACACACACACACACACACACACACACACACACACACACACACACACACACACCCCACAGCTGTAAATCTACAGTCTATGATGTGATTATAGTGAGGCAGAGTTTAGTTGAGGATGTAAAGGATTTGGGATCAGGTATCCTGGATTCAAATACTATCTCTACCACGTACTATCAAGACATTAGATGGTGCAATAAATAGAGCACTGGGCTTGGAGTTCAGAAGATCTGAGTTCAAATTTAATCTCAAGTGCTTACTAGCTATGTAACCTTGGGGAAATCATGTAATCTCTAATTGCCTGTTTCCTCAACTGTAAGATGGGGTTAATAACAATACCTGTTTTAGGATTTCTGTGAGGATCAAGTGAGATTATTTTTGTAAATTACTTAGGATAGTTCCTGGCAAAAATTAGGTGCTTAGTAAATGCTTATTTTCCTTCCTCCATTATTTCCTTCCTTCTTTTCTCCCTTCTTTCCTTTCTCTCCTTCCCTCCCTCCCTTCCTCCTTTCTTTCCTTCCTATAAGCCCTTAGTGGGTCATTTAACTTCCCTAGATCTCAGTTTCTTCATCTGTAAAATGAAGAGGTTTCATTAGGTGTCCTTTAGCTCTAAACTGATCCTGCGAATCTAAACCTACTTAATAATAATTCTAACCAGCATTTCTATAGCAATGAGGTTCGCAGCCTTATGTGGCACTTTATGTGCCATCTCATTTTATCCTCACAATAACCTTTCAAGGCAGTTGTTGTTATTCTCCTTTTATAGTGACTTGAAAGAAGTTAGGTAATTGTCCAGGGTCACACAGCCAGAAAGTATCCAGGGCAGGATTTTTACTTGGGTCTTCCTGACTCCAACACTCTGCCCGTTGTACTGTCTGGTACTTCGAGTGTTTACCTATTCTCCCTATCATGCTTTGACCTTCACAACATTAATTAGCACCCCAATGCTCTTGGAGACCAGCTCAGCTCATGCTCATACCTGATAGCATTGTACCCTGCCCTGAGGCATATCACCCTCCTATCATCTTCTGTTCCTCAATCCATTTAAGTCAGAAGTAGCTTTTGCTTACAGTGTTTGCTAGCAATGAGAGAAAAGGCAAAAATAGACCAAATGCATAAGATCATGACAGGACCAGGGAGACTATTCTAGGTTTTCTAACTGGTGATCAGACGAGGAGAAAAGCATACCCTTAATAGCTCTGTTAGGCTTTTCCATTCTTAGGGACCCTAGACCTATTTATCTATGGAACTGTCACCTTTCAGGAGCCACACAACTTGTGTTGACCCAGGCAGGAGTGGAGAATCTGTGGCCTCAAGGTCACATGTGGCCCTGTAAGTACTCAAGTGTGGCCTTTTGACTGAATCCAAACTTCAACAAAGAGTAACAAATTCTGTGATGTTTGGATTCAGTCAAAAGGCCACACTTGAGGACCTAGTTCTGTTAAGTTTGGATTTAATCAAAGGGTTGCACTTGAGGACTTAGAAGGCCACATGTGTCCTTGAGGTCACACGTTCCCCACCTCTGACCCAGAATACTCTCTGCCCACTGTCTTCCACGGCAGAAGAATGAACCATTCCCACCATTAGGAATGAGCTATAACCTACTCCAAAGAACTTTCTACCCACCCTATTGAGTTATTAGGAAAACAGGCAGGGCTACACATCCATGCCATTATATACTGATAGCCAGAGTTCACAAGAAGTGTGAGTTAAGACTTAAAGGTATGGTCTTTATAGGATTGAATTTGTCTGTGGATGAAGGTTTATGGAATCATACAGGTTCATACTGTTTAGAATGAGAAGGATCTCTAAGTAATAATAGCTTATACATATGTGATGCAATCAGGTTGATAAAAGCACTTTCCTCACAAGAACCCTATGAAGTAGTGGTCTTACTATCGTTGCCTTCCTTTTAGAAATGAAGAAAAAGAGTCCCAGAGCCACAAATCTTCTTGTTGTTCAGTTCTGTCCAATTCTTTGTGATCTCACTTGGAGTTTTCTTGGCAGAGACACTCTCTAGTTCATTTTACAGATGAGGAAACTGAGGCAGAGTTAAGTGACTTGCCCAGGGTCACACAGCTAGTAAGTATCTGAAGCCAGATCTGAATTCAGGAAGATGAGTCTTCATGACTCTAACAACTTAGCTGCCCTAAGGGTCTAGCATGTACTCCCTCCCTCTTTCCCTTCTCCTCAAAGATGTCTTCACTTCCTCCAGTGCATTGCTTAGGTTCTGCCTCATGCACAAGGCCCTTGCTGATGCCCCAGTTTTTAATCTCTCTCCCTTAAAAAAAAAAAGTACTCTTCATCATTGTGTATTGACTTTGTGGTTACTTAAGCACTTGCTATATCTCCTTTTGCCCATCCCCCCACTTCTATACATCCACTCATGTATTCATTCAACAGGTATTTATTAAAAATCTACTCTGCAAGCCATCTACCTCCTGATAGGGAAATGATGGACTTGGTGTAGACTGAGACATGATTTGAGAACTGGTGGGTTGGTTTTTGTTTTGGGACTTTTGGGATGTGGCCAGCAAGAGAATTTGTTTCACTTTGTAATTAGGGTTTTGTTCCCCTTGTTTTCTCAACAGGAGGAGGGAGAAGTGGCACAGTGAGGAAGAAAAGTTGGGTGTTTGTAGGAAAAAACATTTTGAAAAGACATATTGTGTGAGATGCCTATCAGTTGGGGAATGGAAAAATTATAGTACATGGAGGAACTTCCATGAACGACCACACAGTGAAGACAAAAAAAAAAACCAAAAAACAAAAAAAACCCCAATATATACAACGATTGCAACAATGTAAACAGAAAAACAGAAAAACTGTAAACAAAGAACAAGGAATGTTGAAAGATAAAAAAGAACAATCTTATCCCCAAAGAAGAGAGATGAGAACACACTCCCTTCCCACTTCTTGCAGAAGGGGGATGGGGTCCATAGGTGTGGGACATACACGTATCATCAGATTATATCAGTTTTTTGACTGTTTTTGCTCATTTCTTTTCCTGTTCTTTTTCTTTGGAAAAAAAAAGCATTTGTTACAAACGATTACAAATTGTTTGCTTTTTGTTACACATTTTGTTACATAATATAGCTCCCTTTATGGGGTCGGGAGGGACACAGGGAGAAATTTAAGTAATCTAGAAACAAGATATCAATTTTTAAAATATTTTTAAAGGAACCTACTATGTGCCAGACACAAAGCAAAATAGTCCTTGCCCTGCAGGAACTCACCAGCAAATATTCATATATGGGGAAAAGTACGAGTAATCTAAAATAACACATAACCCTATCCCAAGTTATTTTTAATCACACATATAACATACAAGCAAAAATGCATCAGAGAGGGACTCAGCCTGACTTTTGTGTGTTCCTTGGATCTCTCAACTAATCCATGCTCTTAATAGCCTGGTATTGGTTGGGACTGATGCACATGATCAACAGTGTGTTTGATGGAAAGCGCTCTGACTCTTCCATTCAGAGTCCCATCTCTGGCAATTACTGCTTTTGTATCACTTAAGCTCCTTTGGGATCAGTTTCCTCTTCTGCAAAATGGTGGGACCAGATGACGTATGGGGTCCACTCTAGATCTATGATCCTATAAAAGGGGATACAGCCCCTTACAGGCCACACAGAGTCACCTAAGTGATTCATGACAAATACCAAATTCTAAACTCCTGAATAAAGTTCCTAGGGTGAACATATTCCGCTTACTCTATAACTTAGAAACATAGATTATAAAGGAAGGCCTTATATGACAGGTCCAGCCAAAACCTTTTACCTGTGACTAGCTCAGCCGTGTTGGGATGAGGGAGGACTGGGAACCTTTCCAATCTTCCTCTTTAATACCCTCCACCCCTCCCAGGTCCCTGACTCCACCTCAGAACTGCCACTGTTCCTATCATTTAATGTCCTTTTAGAGCCTAGGCAGGGCCCACAACTTGTCCTTTTCTATCCACAAAACCACCACCTTAATTCGGGTTCTCATCATTTCTTGCCTGGATTATTACTATAGAAAACTCATAACTGGTTTCTCTACCTCAAATCTTTTACTTAACTAATGTATCTTCCATATACATGTGAAAGTGATTTTCCTAATTGTGGGTTTGATTAGGTCACTACCCTGCTCAACAAACTTTGATGGCTCCCTACTACCACCAGCATCAAAGACACACAGTCTTTCACAGTTGTCTCCAATCTACCTTTCAAGCTACCTGATACATTATTCCCTTTGTTTCATTCTGTTGCTTTCTTACTATTCCTCACTCCATCTCCAGGCTCCATGCCTTTGAATGTTCTCCCATTTCTAAAATATACTCCATCTCACCTTGACCTCCTAAAACTCCTAGTTTCCTTTTAAAAGTTCAGACCAAGGGCCTACTCCTGCATGAAACCTCTCCCAATTTCCCCAACTATTAATGCAGCCCCCACACTGCCACCATTACCTTGTGATTCTTTTGTTTGTACTTGTGTGTATATGGACTTGCTCCTTCCACTCCTGCTTCCCCACTGATAGAAGGTAAACTCTTGACAGCAGGGATTCATTTATTCTTGTATGTCCAGTACCCCGCAGAGTGTGTAGCACATAAATACTTAATAAATGTTTGTTGATTGATTGATTATAAGGATGAGGGACCTGAGACAAGAGGTAGTGATCAACACCTCTGCTCTTTTGTCTGACCCCATACAAAGATCCTTTCTGGTACTGTAGGAAGAGTGGATGAGGGGAAGGAGAGGCTTCCAACCTAAACCTAGTAAGGCACCATGGTATTGACTTCCTGTTACCCCTAGACTCACCTAGATTGAGTTTATACTCTTCAGGTCTCAGGTATTAGCCAGAGTGGGGTGGGATGGGGGAGAGCTGATACAGCCAGCTATAGCAAACAACAGCTGTATATACACAGCTGGATATAAAGTCTCACACCCTCTGGGAGGGCCAGACAGTCAAAGTGAGAGGGAGATAGGAATGATCTGCTTCCAGCTGCTGGGTATGAAGGGGGAGGGGAAGGGGGAATGAGAATTTCTGCCTGACTCTCAGAAGTAAGGAGGCTGGGTAAGAAGGGGATACCAGTAGCAGGATGGGTATTAACTTATACCAAAGCTGACTTCCTTGGCCCAGCTCAGGGGAAACTCACACCTTTAACTAGAAATCATTCTAGAATCTGGAACTCTAAGCAAATATACATTTGGAGTCCATGTATAGGAGAATTCTTTTTTTAAAATTATTTTATTTTATTTTCAGTTCATAATTCTTTCCTTCTCCTTCCCCACTGAGTGAGAAAGCAAGAAAAGTAAAATCCATTACAAATATGTGTAGTTAAGCAAAACAGATTTCCACATTAGCCACACACATATAAAATGTATGTATGTACGTTTTAATTTGCACTCTGACTCCATTACTATATGAATCCTCTCAGCCTGAAAGTAGAAAGCATGTTTTCTCACGAATTTTCTAGAATTGTGTTAATTAGTTCCTAAGTTTCTCAAAATTGTTTGTCTTTACCATATTATTGTTATTGTATAAATTCTTCTCCTGACTGCTCTCTTCATTTTGCATCAGTTCAACAAGTCTTCCCAGGTTTTTCCTAAAACATTCTTGATTTATTATAAAACAACAGTATTTCACAATATTCATATACTATAACTTGTTTAGCTAGTCCCCAAATGTTTGGTATTTCACCCACCCCTACCTCCAGATTCCAAATTTTACCACCATGAAAAAAATTGTTATAAATATTTTTATAGATATAGCTCCTTTTCCTCCTCCAAATCTTTGGAATGTAGATATAGAAGGGCTTTTTCTCGAGGTCCATCTCCCAGACCGCAGTTGGTCTCTATCTCCATCCACCAAGGAGAAAATGAGTTCACATGATACCAACAGGAGAGACAAAAGCGGGAAGAGAGAAAATGATGCAGGACATTGGAATGGATGACCCAGGAAGACAGAGAGACTCTTGGAGTCAGAGAATCTGGATTTGAATCCTGGCTCTGTTTACTAGTCATGTGACCAAGAACAAGTCAGTCAGTTAAGGAAATTCAGTTTCATCTGTAAAATGAGGATAATTAAACATAAATTCCCTACTACACAGGATTGTGGAAAGAGTTCTTCATATCGTGAAGTATTCCATAAAGCAGGGTGATTTTTTGTTGAGAGTAGTATTGGAGGTATACCCAGGAGTTAGGGCATATAAATAATATGACCTCTAAAACTTCTTGTTCAGAAGCCATATCGCTGAGAATATTAAGACATATCTAAAAAGAAGTATAATTTTTAAAAAATCAGTTTCACAAGTACAAGACAGAGAAGAGGCTAGAGAGAAACTCAATTGAAAAAGATCTGGGGGCTTTATTGGGCTGCAAGTTCAATGTCTGTTAACAGTATGATATGATAGCTTCCCTCCCCCCCAAAAAGAGTAATTTGATCTTGAGATGCATTTAAAAAGCCACAGGATCTGGGACTAGGGAAACATAAACATGGTACACTGGTTGCCATGGTCAAACCACCTCTGCATAATTATGCAGTTTTAAGTTCTAAGAGTCACATTTTAGGAAAGGTATTGATAAATTGCAGAGTATCTGGGGGATATTGATTAAAATGGTGAAGGATTTTGAGATCATGCCATAGTAGGATTAATTGAAAGAAATAGAAGAGAAGCTTGGTCCCAGAGAAGAATTAAAAATACATACCTCTCGGGCGGAGCCAAGATGGCAGAGTAGAAAGATACACAAATGCAGGCTCTCCCCACACAGCCCATAAAATACCTGTAGAGAGGGATTCTCAACAAATTCTGGACTAGCAGAAGTGGAGAACAACAGAGTGGAGGAGATTCCAGCCCAGGGTGACCTGAAAGGCCCATGGGAAATGTCTGTTGCACCAGACACAGAGCCAAGTCCAGCCTTGGCCTCGCAGGGCATGGCTTGTGAACAGCTCTTGGGGTGGAATCTCTAGTTGCAGGAGCAGTGGTTCAAAGATCCCTCAACCCATAGGCGCCAAAGGTCAGTGACCGGGTTTTTTTTAGCTGGCTGGGAAGGGAGAAGGGCCTTCCCATAGCTCTGGCCTCAGGCAGCAGCCACTTAATTGGCAAAAGAGGTTCAAAAAGCCAATGAGGAGAAGAATGCTTTAAAAAGCAGAATTAGCCAAATGGAAAAAGAGGTTCAAAAGCTCACTGAACAAAATAGTTCTTTAAAAATTAGAAAGGAACAGATAGAGGCTAATGACTTTATGAGAAACCAAGAAATCACAAAACAAAACCAAA